>OX422220.1:278909035-280119868 GCA_949130495.1 Sambucus nigra
GGACGAGCGTGGTTATTCCCCCTCCCATCGATGCTATCCCTCTGTCGGCCACCACCAGGGCTGAGTTTGCTCAGATATTTCCTGATGGTGCCCTTGCACCTGCCAGGCCAACATTGCCAGGGATGAGGATGATGGTCATGAAAGTGACATTGATACCTCGGAGGCTGCCGAGATAGAGAGTACTGTTACTGAGTACAACCTTTTAGCCTTTAGGCATCTCTATTACATAGGTCCCTTTATTATAGTTAGGAGACCTCTGAGAGGTGAGAGAGCCTTTAGAGGCCGAGATGGAGAAATCTGTGTGTTTGAGCAGATGTTTAAGCTGGGGTTCCATCTCCCCATCCATCCTTCGATCAGAGCCATACTTTAACATATTAACCTTGCCCCTTCACAATTATCCCCTAACACCTGGATGGCGATAATTGGTGCTATTATTCTTTATAAGCCAGTCCACCACTCAGACCTTCCTGTCAGGGTCTTCACATAATTCTATATCCCATCCTCTGCCAGAAACCACCCCAGCTACTATCACTTCTTAGCTAGGAAGTCAGATAAAAAGATATTATTAGTTACTCAGACCTCCAATCACAACTAGACACCACGGTATTTCTTTGCCTCAGGGGACTGGGAATTTGGTCCTTGTGCCACCTCTTCATCGTTGGAGCCGAAGGTACCTATGAAGTGGGGAAATGTGTCGGTTGCTGCCAAGGTCGACCCCGGGCTTAGCCAGGATAACTTACAGAAGGTTAAGGATCTTCAAGATCAAGGGAAATATGATTGGCTAGTCAAGTACGAACATTTGATGACCCCCTATTACCTCTTTGAGACTATCTTAGGGAGAAGTAATCTGATCGAGCTTTGTAAGTGTTATATTTTTACATGTTGTACCTCTGAGTTTTCATACTTTTGATTTATTAACTCAGATGTTTCTCTTTACAGAATGCTCGGAATGTATCTCGGACGAGTCTGGGAGATGTCAGCCCCAAGCCTTGTTAAGATGATGAAGAAAGTAGGGCATAATGCAGCCCCTCTTCCACCCAAGCAGAACGTCGGTACGTCCTAGGTCGATGCTACTAAGAAAAGGAAACCCCCCACTTAATCGGAGGATCAAAGGCCGAGTAAGAACCAAAAAAGAGATCGTGCCATCCCAATCTCCTCTGATAATGCACTGGCTGCTCGTCTGGAGCAGCTGAAGATCGGTGATAGCCAGATAGGTCATGGTCTGAAGGCAATGGATTCCATCAGCTCTGCGATGACCGATGCAGATAAGCATTTTTTACGCTCTATAGATACCCCTTTGCTGGCCGTGTTTTGATTTCACATGTCTATCCAGGTAAAAACTTTTACTCCAAGTGTAACCTCTGCTTTAAATGGATTAAGGCTTGAACTCATACATATGACTTTGTTTTGCAGGGTATTCTGTCTTTGCACAAATTTGTTGACTGGACCCTGAGGAAGTTTCCCCTTATTGAGAAGAGAAAAGAGGCTCAGAAGGTGGAAGCCTCTTTAAATGCAGAAGTTGCCCATCTTAAGGCAGCCTTGGCTGAGTCTGAGAATAATGTGAAGTAGAGGGATAGGGACATAGCTAAGCTTAAAAAGGACCACACCTCTGCTTTGCAGGCCAAAGATGACGTCCTCCAGGTAAAGGTTGATGCTGCAGTAAAGGCTGCCCTTGATGATGCCTTTGAGAAGATTTTGGCTGATTAAAATGTCTATGACCAGTTTATAAGCTTCGGCTTTGAATATCTCAAAAGAGGTATTAAGGCAACTGGGAAGTGGATAGCTTCAAAGGATAAAGAATCAGGGAGCTTGTCTGCCTCAGACTTTATTAGTCTAGGCTTTGTCGATTCTCGCTTTGCTCAGGTCTTGTAAGAGGTTGAGGAGGAAGATGCTGCTGCCACAGAGACTTTGCCATTGGAAGCTACAGAGACCGGGGATGTTAACCCTCGAGATGACGAAGCCGAGGTTACCAACGTCGGCCAAAAGGACACCACTATGGCCGCAGACTCTAAGACCTTAATTTGTGAAGCTTAACTTATAATTTTTTTTTTCATCTATAGTTTTTGTAAACTCTGACAGCATGCTTTGGTATATTGTATTTGTAGCTCTGAATGTTTCATGTAATGTTATCTTCTTCAGTGGATTTTTCTTTTTTCAATAAATGCCCTTTCTTGCATGTTGTCCTAAAGGTCTGAGGGTATGATGTTAACCTATTATATTTCACCAAATTAATGATGTTTAAGGTCTGAGGTGATTGAACTAAGATGTTACCTTCATGAATTTCACCAAATTAATGATGTTTAAGGTCTGAGTTCATCATAATAAGATGTTACCCTCATAATTTTCACCAAATTAATGATGTTTAAGGTCTGAGGTCATCATACTAAGATGTTACCCTCATAATTTTCACCAAACTAATGATGTTTAAGGTCTGAGGTCATCAAATTAAGATGTTACCCTCATAAATTTCATCAAATTAATGATGTTTAAGGTTTGAGGTTATCATACTAAGATGTCTCACCTCAGACCTTGTCACCAAATTATGATGTTTAAGGTCTGAGGTCATCAAAATAAGATGTCTCACCTCAGACCTCGTCACCGGGAGAGGAGAAGAACTGCTTAATCCCCACTTTTTCGTAATATTTTTCTAAGGAAGAATTTTTGAACTGGGTTTCGTTGTCTGAAATAAGGGTGTTTGGAAGGCCATGTCTACATATGATACTCTTCCAGATGAACTGGAAGGTCTTATATTCTATAATTATGATCATCGGCTCAGCCTCTACCCACTTGGAGAAGTAATCAATTGCTACTATCAAAAATTGATAATTATTAGCAGCTCTTGGCAATGGTCCTACCAAGTCAATCCCCCATACTGGGAATGGCCAAGAAGAACTGATAGATGTCATAGGTTGATGAGGTTGGTGAGGGATAGTAGAGAATCTCTGGCATTTGTCACACCTCTTCACGTAGGCAGCAGTATCTCTAGCTAAGGTCGGCCACTAGTATCCTTACATAATTATCCTCTCGGCTAAAGGTCTTCCTCAAATATAGGTGGATCAAGAACCCTCATGCACATCCTGAGGGACATGGGGAACCTTTGTGGGATGGACACATCTTAGGAGAGGTAATAGGAACCATTTTTTATACATGACATCTCCTGTTATTGAGGACTTGGCAGCTCTGTACCTCAATTTCCTCCTTTCTAACTTCGATTATATCAGCTCTCCCTGTCTAATATATCTGATAAGGGGGTCCATCCATGAGTCCCCTAGGTTCAAGTTGAGGTAAGGGCTGGTAACCTCATCTTCCTCAATGGTCGGTTTTAGCAGGATCTCAACTGGTATTGTCCTTCTGATGCCTATCCTTATTACTGAATCCAACCTTGCCAGTGCATCTGCACAACTGTTGTCTTACTGAGGTACCCTTTTCATCTTCACCTCTTTAAAGTCTTCTAGTGTCATTCTTACCCTCTTCATGTATTTGGCCATCCTTTCATCCTTGGCCTTATATACTCCAAGTACTTGGTTGACAGCTAACCTTGAGTCAATGTGTAGTAGGAGTCGACCAACTCTAAGGGATTTTGCCAAGGAGATCCCCGCTATCAGCGCTTTATACTTGGACTCGTTGTTTAAAGCCTTGAAGTTGAACCTTAGCGCATATTCAACGTCAGTACCATTCGGATCTGACAGTATCAGCCCTGCACCGTTTCCACTCTCGCAGGAAGACCCATCCATGAATAGGTTCCAAATATCTTTATTTGAAGAGAAGTTCCCTTCTGACAAGGTCCCTTGCTTGAAGAGGTACTTGTCTTCCTCATTCTCACCTAATGCTTTTATGGCTCTGCTGGACGCAACCTCTTCCGAGTTTCGGAAGACATTACTGTTTGATCGTTCTGCAATCTCTGGGCTATTGTCAATCTCAGCCTCCTCCCATGTGAACTCAGTAACAAAGTCTGTGAGTGCCTGCCCTTTGATGGCCAACCTAGGTTGATAAATAATTTCATATTCTCCCAACTTGATGGCCTAGGTCATTAACCTGCCTGACTTATCGGGCTTGTGGAGGACTTGCCTTAGTGGGGAGTTAGTGAGGATGACCATAGAGTGGGCTTGGAAATAGGGCTTCATCTTCCTAGAAGCGTGTATCAAGGCATAATCCATCTTCTCCATTCGAGGATAGTTCTATTCAGACACTTGAAGGGCCTTACTGTTAAAGTACAGAGACCTTTGTACCCCATCGTCTTCCTGTACTATGGCTGCACTTATAACTGACTCTGAGACTGCCAAATAAATATATAACTTCTCCCCCAGAATGGGCCGAGATAAGAGTAGAGGAGATCTGAGGTAGTACTTGAGCTCCTTAAAGGCCTTGTCAAATTCCTCATTCCATTCAAAGGCCTTCCTAAGGATTTTGAAAAAAGAAAGACACTTGTCCGTAGCCTTGGAGATAAACCTGTTTAGCGCAGTAACTCTTTCGGGTAACCTCTGAACGTCTTTGATGGTCCTGGGTGTCTTCATTTCAAGCAGAGCCTTGATTTTTTCGAGATTTTCCTCTATTCCCCTTTAATTAATGATGAATTCAAGGAATTTCCCTGCTCCTACTCTGAAGACACACTTAGTAGGATTGAGCTTCATCCTATATAAGTCTATGGTGTCAAAAGTCCTCTCCAGATCGGCTATATGAGTGCAGGACTTCAAGATTTTTGTCAGTATGTCATCTACATATACCTTCATGGTCTTGCCAATATTATCTTCAAACATCTTATTTACAATACATTGATACGTGGCCCCTGCATTCTTCAAACTTAAGGGCATGGCCTTACAGTAATAGGTCCCCTTGTCTGGGATGAATGTTGTCTTCTCTGAGTCTTCTGCATCCATGAAGATCTGATTATAGCCTGAATATGCATCCATGAAGCTCATAAGTTCATGCCCCGCCATGGCATCTACCATCTGATCAATTCGTGGTAAGGGATAGCTGTCTTTTGGGTAAGACTTGTTCAGGTAAGTGAAGTTTACGCACATCCTCCATTTTCTGTTAGCTTTGGGCACAATGATGGCGTTAGATAACCACTCTAGGTATATGAACTCCCTAATGAATTCTGCCTCTTCTAACTTTCTGACCTCTTCCCTGATGACATCATACTTTTCCCTAGAATGGACTCTTCGTCTTTGTTGATTGGCTTAGCATCTTCTGCCATATTGAGTTTGTGGCACATAATCTCTGGGTCAATGTCAGACATGTCTGCGTGGCTCCAAGCGAAGACACTCTGCCTCTTCTTTAAAAATCTTACCAACTCTTCCATAATCTCGGGTTTTAAGGCCTTATCGATTTGGACGATTTTTTCTGGTTCGTCCTCATTAAGGACGATGGATTCTACCTCTTCCACGGCCTCTCCTTTCTTCAATTTTGTTTCATCCCTAGGATCAAGTGTATCAATGTTATATGTGGTTGTTTTCCTCTTATGGGCCTCCTTCTCTTCCACCGACTTGAAGTAGCATTCTCATGTTGAGGTCTGGTCACCCTGCACTTCCCCAACCCCATAGGGGGTCGGGAATTTTAGCATATGGTGGATCGTTGATGTCACGGCCTCAAATTCCTTAAGGGATGCGCGTCCTATGATGAGGTTGTAGGCCGAGAAGACATTTTCATCCATCACGAAGAAATTGATCTTCTGGGTCTACCTCTTAGGCCACTCGTCTCCCATATGTACATCCATCTCATACATGCCCAATGAATGAACCTTTTCACCGCTAAAGCCCATCAACGGATGATGATAGGGTACCAGCCTTGCTCTGCTCAGGCCTAGGCTCTTAAAATAGGGCCAGAACATCACATCTGCTGAACTTCCTCCATCTACGAGGATTCTTTGTACCTCACATCCATACACTTTTGTTGTAATTACCAAAGGGTCATCATGCGGAGCTAAGATACCTTTGAAGTCGAGTAGGGAGATTCCAATTATAAGGTTATCCATGTCTACCTTATTTCATTAAGGATGTGTTCGCAGCTCACTGTTAGAGTAGTATAGTGTGCAAACTTGTCGTCTGCAGACCTTCTTTTTTTGTCTTTCTTCCTTTGGAACTTCCCACTGCCACATCTGCTCTTATCCTCACACTTTGCGTCCATAGCCTCTTCAGTGTTCATGACCTTTCCTACGGTTGCTAATATCTCTGCCATGGACTTGGGATCCACAATAACTTCCCTTTCTGGAGTCCTCCAACGAGGGTAGTCATAGCTATATTCTCTTCATAATCTTCAACCTCTAATTTTTCTTTATTGAATCTATCAATGTAGTCTCTTAGGCTCTCGATATTGCCTTGTTTGATGTACAATAGATGAGTGGTATTCTTTTGAGGTATTACCCCAATACAGAAACTGTGAATGAATCGTTCAACCAAGCCTTTAAAGTTCTCAATAGATTTCTTTAGAAGAGAAGTAAACCAGATGTGTGTAGATCCCGTCAAAGTCCCAGAGAAGGCATGACACTTCATCTCATCTGGGATTGAATAAATATTCGTTGTAGACTGCTACATCTAAATATGATGCACATGGTTGGTACTACCATCATACTTGGGAGACACCGTAGGTGGTTTGAACTTGGCAGGGGTTAGGAAGTTCATTATCTTTTCCACGAATGGGGAGCCCTCTGAAAACTCACTTTGTAGTGGGTCTCGACTTTTAATGAGATTCCCTATCTTCTCTTCAAGATGTTAAATGGAGTCATTCCATGGCTTTGCAATGTCGGCCTAGCCGAGGTTATCCCCAGCCATCTCCAAGGGGTGAACTGAGGGTTCCCCAGCAGCTGTAAAACGTCGCCTATTGACCTCCTCTTGCTCCATGTCTCGACCATATTGGGGTCGGCCACGGTGAGGATGACCATGATGAGTTCGATGTTCCCCATCTTCCCTCTGTGAACCTACCACACTTCTAGACCTGGATAACCTTTGTCTTAGGTAATTAACTGGGCCAAGCTTTTGAAAGGCTGACCCTCTACTCAAGCGATCAAAAGTTGATCCTCTTTGTTGGACATCCCCATCTCTTCTGCCCCCCATAGCCTCTACTTTGTTGGATAGGATGTACCATATTATTCAAAACCTCATATGGCTCCTAGTAATCTTTTGGATAATCATGTACCTCCATATCATCATACATATCCTCATGGCAAGGGTTTCCTTGCCTCCCTAGACGTAAATGCCTAGGGTCAGCAACGTCCCTCCTCCTTTAAGGAGTAGGTTGGTCCTTTCGTGGTACCTGAGGTGGTCCCCTGGCTTCTGGATGGGGTTGAGCAATCGTCGGAGTAATCATCTACGGTGAGATCCTCGGTGGCCTCATCATATTGTGACTGAGTTGTGCAAATTATTTCTTTATTGCTTATTGAGTTGCGACCAATGACTTCAAGGCTGCTGCCACCTTAGCCATTTCGGACTGAGGTGGTGCCTGGATGGAACTGGGTCCGCCAACACCAGATGGTGGAGGAGGTGATGGAAACTCCGGTGCCATATGTTAAAACTGAAGAGCTGGTGAAGAGGATGAGCTTAATACCTTTAGGGACCTCTTTCAATGGTGAAACAACTCCACGCAAGGGGTGAGGCCTGGTTCACCACCAGAGTCTCCAGTGAGGTTAAGCTAGGAAAGGAAGAGTTATGTCTTCTCGTTCCCACACATGGCACCAAAATAATGATGTTGTAAATAGCACCACCAGTCAAGGTGTTTGTAAGTTCAAACCAGTGATAACAGTGGCAGCACAAGAGTATACTAAATATAAGAGATTGAGATGAGGAGAAGAGGATGAACACCAATATGTAAGTGGTTCAGTCAATTAGGCCTATGTCCATTGTGCAAGTGAGTGAGTAATGTCACTGAAATAAGGCACTAACACCCATAGATACAATCTCTCAAGCTTTCTCTCTCTTCTATATAAATTGACAGAGTTTTAGCTAGGGTTGTAATTCTCGATCTTTACAATGTTGAGGATGACCTCAATATATAGTGCTTGGGGGTGTAATATACCCCCAAGCATGACATGTGCATGTGCATGGAGATCCAGCCAGTTCCAGGATGACACCTGGCCGATCTCAACTAAGTAATGATGACCTCAATATTCCCCCACGTGGAGGGAATGATTCAGCTATAACAGATTTGTCCACGTGTTCCAAGCCATACATGTTTGCGTAGATGCTCGGTTGTCTTTTCTTGTTACTAACCTTGGCTTGGATGAGTACGAGGTTGGTGAAATACGAACCTTTGCCTTGACTGAGAATTATATGATGTCCTTGGCCTGGATGCCAACCGAGGTTATATTTCTGAAACATCGGCCCTGGCCGACATTGTCTTGAAACTTGATGCTGAGTCTGTGAGACCTTGTGATCTCAGGTGAAGCTTATAACATCGGCTATGGCCTATGTTGACGATGATTTTGATGGATAACCCATGTCCATATTTATCTCGGATAATTCCCTAGCCGAGGTGATGCTTATAATGTCGACTGTGGCCGACCTGATGGACAACTGATCCCATGAATGTTAAAGGACGACATCACTGATGTGTAATCTCAAGATCTTGTTACCTTGGCTGTTAATTAGGCTGAGGTTGATGTCTCTGAACTGGCAGGTACAGTTTGGGCATATCAGAGTGTGTCAAACTAAACTACACACAAACAAAAATCTTTTTGAGTTTTTGAAAATTTTTAACTAAAATTAAAAAATATGTACCCAAAAGACAAACAAAAATTATTTGTATTTTTCATTAAGCCTAAATTACTAAAAGGTGAAACACAAATGATGAACAAAAATCTTTTTGTATTTTTCATTTACTGTAAACTAAAATGAAAGAACTATAATACAAAAGATAAGCAAACATCATAATTCTAGCATGTGATATGTGACAAAGCAATGACTAGAAAATGATTAAGATGCATACAATTAGCATGATAAATATAGAATAAAGCACAAAAGCTAAAGTATGCAAACAACTGACACATTCAACCTTTAGATTTAGCAATGGAGGAAGCATGTGAAAGTAAATGAGAATCAAAAATCCTATTTTGTAAAGCTACCAAGTCGGATATCCTAACCCAAACTAATGACGAATGACTATCTCGGGGTGTAGGAATCTTGGCTACCTCGGTTGCCTTACATTGGCATTTTCTGGGACCTCGTTTAAGATCAAAACAAAATTTCCTAAGATGACCTTTTCGACCACAATGTGAGCACCTAAAGACTCGGCGAAAGACTTACCTCAGGAATGATCTATAACATTGTTCCTAGAGGATTCTCCTAAAACATTGGCTTTGTCTTTAATAAAGGAATCGTTACAAGAATTGAAGCCTTAACCACAAGTGTCATTTTTAATTTGGACCATTCCTAATATTTTATCTAATTTCTCCGAACGACACTCCAAATCAAATTTGACTTTACTAGAGTTTTTTAGTTTATTTTCTAAATCTAAAATGTTAGACTCTAATAACACATTCTGCTCTTCAAACGCAATAATCTCCTTTTTCAAGGATTCCATTAAAGCTTTAAGGCTATCCCTCTCGCCTTCTATATATTCAATCTTCTCACGAAGAGATCTCTCACATGTCCTAAGGTCTTCCACTAAAACACTCTCATTAATGACCTCGACATGCTCTTTCAAACTAGCTTCTAACTTCCAATTTGTTATTTTTAATTTAATAGATTCTTCATATAATTATTGAAAAGCAAATTGAAGTTCACTCACATCAACCTCCTCATCACTTTCACTCTCTCTCTCTCTCTCTTCTCCACTCTCACTGCCATCATCTTTTTGAGCTTCACAAATAAAGGCCTTGGAAGTGTCATGTGTTAAGGTGTCATCGTCAGACAATATCTCACACTCACTAACATGACTATCCATGAACGCAGTAAAGTTGCGCTCAATGGGGGAAGCGGGTCCCTCTTCCTTATCACTATCACTAAGGGTTGCACTGAAGGAAATTGATTGCTTACCCTCTCTCCTTAGTTTAATGGGGCACTCTTTTGCCCAATGGACATACCCTTCAAAACCATAACACCAATTTGACTCGTCCCTATTTAAATTTTCATTAAAAGTTTTAGGGATCTTCTCGGCTTTGTCATGCTTAGAATTTTCAAATTTTTTAAAATCATTTTTAAATTTATCTTTGTTAAATTTAAGAAATTTTTGAAACTTCCTAGCAAACATAGCCATATCTTCCGAGTCACTCTCACTTTCACTCTCTACTACTTATTTTTCCTCATTTCGGTCTTTCAAAGCAACGCCCTTATCTATTTTCTTTTCAGTTTTAGAGGGAAACATGTCTAGTTCATCGGTTTGTAAATCACCTACGAGCTCTTCTAATTTCGTAGAGGCTAAAGTGGGTAAAGAATTTAACACGATCACCTTAGGAATAAATCTATCGGGTAGGGACCTTAAATTTTTTTTTACTACTCGGTTGTCGGTTATTTTCTCTCCCAAATTAAAAGATGAATTAACTATATCGGAAAGTCTAGCATAAAATTCATCAAAAGTTTCTTTTTCATTCATTTTGGTGGTTTCAAATTGAGTGGTGAGGTTTTGGAGTTTAGAATCATTTACGACACTAGTTCCTTCATGAGTGAGTTGTAAAATATCCCAAGCTTCTTTAGCGGTTTCACACGTCATAAAGCGACGAAATTCATCTGGTGTGATCGCGCTAAACAAGGCATTTAAACCTCGGGAATTAAAATTTATAAGTTTAAATTCATTCTTACTCCATCTATCGATAGGTTTGAGAACACATTCATTTTCAACGAAATATATAGGTGGGGACTACCCGTTAACAAGTGACAACCAAACCCTCTCATAGATAGATCTAAGTGCCGATTTCATGCGCGCCTTCCAATACGCATAGTTGGAACCATTGAAAATAGGAAATATTAAAAATGGAAAAATTTTCATTTTAGTCAAAAATATTTAAAAGGATCTTAAACGCCATTTTTTATCGATCCCGCTCTGATACCAATTTGAAAACGATAGGACCCCAAATTTTGAATTTTACAAAAAGTAATTTCCTTTTACATGAGGAATAGTGATGGTTCAAAAAATAATTACATAAACCAAATTTTAATTTCTTTCAAATTAAAATTAAACTAAACTCAAAGTGACATCAAATTAAACAACAAATTAATTTTCAGTTAAACATATTAATTCAACCCAAGTCCTAGAAATTTTCCTAACAATTAATTAATTCAATTTGAAAATTAGGTCAAACCAAATTTTATCCAATAAAATTAATGACTTGAACTAAATTAATTAAACATTACCCAAATTAATTTTAACACCAACTTAAGCATGAGTAGAGATTTAAACCAATTTTATCTTTTTAACTAAGCATGCATCTAATGTTAATTTTGTAAAAGATAAAATAAACAAATAACATCTACACCGCGATGTACGAGGAAAAACCGACTCCGAAAAAAACCTCGGACGGCCCTAGCCTCAAATCCACTAAGTACAGTTTTACAAGTACAAGACAAAAAGACTTACAACACTCGACTTGACTCTGTCCAAGCCCCGACGATTCTTCTTGTACACACCTCTGCCTAGAGAATAACCATGGAGGTCCACCTCGGTCTCGGAATCCACCGATCGAAATTTTTCGATCACCGCCACCAAACAAGGAGCCTTTCTCCAAGTTGGTATGTCACATCAAACAATCTTCTTCTTTGTGGCATGTAGAAGGAAACCCAAACTTCTCTTCTTTGATTTGTAGAGAAAATTCCGGTGCCAAACACTCCAATCAAGGATATATATTAAGGAACTTGGAATAAACAAAACTATTGGGTGTCTATGTGTTTTGCTGAATTTAATCCATAAAAATCAAACACAAATATGGAAATTTTTCTTGGAAGATTTGCTCTCTCTAAAGTCACATAGAATATGAAAAAGTTACTTAGAAAAGGTTGGTTCCCGCACTTGATAATTATGTCAAAAAGTAGTGGGGAAAAGATAGTGGAAACATGGAGAAAATTGCAAAAAACTGCCCAAAAATTGTTCCCGCCAATGTCGTTCGAACGACTTTACTAACGATGTTTTAGTGCGAAAAAAGGAATCTCATTAGAAGTCTCGTTCGAACGACCGGGAAATATCATTCGAATGAGATGCCAGTTCGTTCGAACGATGTGCCAGAAAAAATTAAAATTCTTTTTAAGCCCAAAACTTTTTATGAAAAGTTCTAAAAAATATTTTTGAGTAAAACAAAGTCGATAAAAATTATTTATAAAAAAATATAAATTACACCCAATAAATTTCCAAGCTCCTATATATATATATATATAATGCATTCATACCTTAGGAGCATTGGAACAATATTGTTGACGTAGAAACGAGGCACACTAAACCCGACATATGATGAAACTTTATAATCTTGGCCTCTATGTCTTCAACTAACACGTCATAGGCTTGGATGGATACACATGAACACTACCTTGTGACTCAAATATTTTTGTCTGGAATTGATCCAACACTACATTAAGACTCAATCGGAGACTTGTGTCCTTACAGGGTTGAGCACATGTATTTCGATACTTCTAAAGGAGGGATGATAGACATTTCATGTCATAACAAATTTTGTTGAACTTAAAAAAAAACATTTAAAATTATTTGTTTCTAAATTTTTTTCTAAAGAGGTACGATTTTCGATAAATTACCCACCCCCAAACAAAAGAGAACATCGTCCTCGATGTGTACAACTATATATATAAAATGAAAAGCATAAGGTAGAAAATATATTACCAAAAAAACGCTAATGAAAATGTACTGCATAATGGAGCAGAGATGGAACCTGAAGAAAAGATACGATACAAAAATATATACAAGTTTATAAAGCATGTGAAAAGCAGTGGTTGATGTGAAACACCACCCCCAAATAGGACAAGACTCATACTCAGAAACAATATAAGATGGGCTGCCTCCCGGAAGCACTAAGTTTAATGCCTTCAGCCTGACCGAACGAAACTCACCCTAAGGATAAGAACTAGGAAAGCTCGGGGGGGCAAAAAATTGGGTGATGAGAATCACCACCAAATAAGACTGAAACGTCAGTCATGTTGGATAAAGGCTAAAGAGGGTCAATGCACTTGTATGGAAAAGTACTTCACATGATGCAAAGCATCGGTGGACCATGGGTGGGCGGGTATTAGGGTAAGGCGAAGATGGACAAGGGTGAGAGTGAACGGGCACCGGTTACGAACCTTATTGAGCGTAAGGGTAAGGGTAACTAGGGCCTATAAGCATGATTCTAAAATTGTATAGGGATGAAAAATGGTTTGACAATATTGATGGTTTGTGCCTCAGGGAAAGTGCATGATCATTTTATAAATGGACGATGATAATGGTCGTGTCATGACACATCAATGAGCTAAAGAAAATAAAAATCACCATGACAGGCAATTGGCAAGCATGTAGGAACAATCTTGGTGTCACGTATGGGGAGAGTATCATGAATACTCACATGGATGGCGGGGTCGATGAAAAGTGCACAAATGGGATTGTGGAGCACTAGGGTGGAGGGTGGGTGTAGGTGAGGACCTAAATTCTTAGATGTGAACAGTGAAATAATAATAGCAAGGTCCGAATCAGGTGGTGGTGTGGTATGGACAGTGAGTGGTTCGGTTGAAACAAAGGGTGGAAGAAGATTATATAACTCGAGAGTAGGAGAGACGCACTCCTCACGAGGCTCGGAGTGATCCTCAAGGGAACTCATAGGAGGAGGTGTGAAAGTAACCGATGGAGTGATCAACTTAGCCACTCGAAAGGCACCATCCGAAATGGTAGAAAAATCTAATGAGGCATCCAAATCCAAGATAGGAGAATAAACATTAAAATATGACCTAACGGGAGACAAGCATCATGGGACAGGATCTATATCTAGAGAGGTAGAAGCCATCTCGAATTCAATATCAGTACAATGGTAAGCACTCGCAGCCACAGCTAACCTGTAAGGAAGTGTTACCTCAAGGACACACATAAAAGGATCAAAAGGTGTTGACTCAGGCATAATAGTAGATTCGATGAAAGGTGAAATGCGAACCTCAATGGTGGTTTCGAGAGGATAGGTCGCAATAGGATCAGTCTCACAATCAGTGGATAGGTCAACACAATTGACAACTTGGGGCCCGAACCACTAGGTGGTCTCAACTTTAAGATTCTCGGGATGATAAGGTTGGTCTCACTCAAAATCAGTGGCACAAGACAACACATCATCACTCCACGTTAGGGAAATAATGGGTTGACTTGGGGTGAAATTCAACTCGTTCTCACACTCAAATTCATTTAACCTTTGTTCAATCCATTAAAGGGCTTCATTTTGATATTTAAGAGTGTGCTCCTATTCGAGGAAGAACTTGTGCAAGAAGCACTCGAGAGCGGATGTGCAAGGTGGTGGGGAAATGTCGACCGGTGGCAGTGGTGGTTGAGGTGGACACAACTCACTATAGACACTAGATGAGGAGAATGCTCATATTAAGTGTGGGGAATGGGGTCAAGATTGTCATACACGAGAGGAGTGTCTTCGTGAGAGATAATAGGTTGATTAATATGAGGAGCACAGTGAGAGGACTAATAGGGATAAGGCGCATGAGGTTGCGATGATGAATGTTGGAAACCGCAAGGATCCACAACATGGCATTGGGATTCATATTGCATGGAAGGGTAATCAGGCCTACATGAATAGCTTGGGTTCTCATACCCCTCGACATTAGATATGTCATTACAATATGCCGAGGGTGGTTCCAAAATAGTGTCATATGGAAACGCTTGGGCCCTGGTGGGTTTAGATGGATAGAAAATAAATGGACACTTATGGGACAAGTGATCAACCAGAAAGTAGTGTGTGCATGGCGAAGCATGGGATGGGTTGACACTCATCACCGAAGGCGATGGAAGATGAGACGTGTGCGTGGACGACACATTAATATCAACGGTGGATATTTGAGAGTCTATATTATATAGGTGCTCATCTAATTTGTAAATAGTGATAAAATTTGAGTCCCATCTTTGTTTACCAAAGAACCTCAGACTCTACAGTTTATTACTTTACAAGTTCCTAAAGGTAGTATACCAACAACACACACTAGGACAGCATACATACATTATCTCGTGCTCTATTTTGTTGTGTGGGAGTTGAATCCCTTACATTAATTTTTTACTAATTTTGGGATGTGTTATATGTTTTCTAAGATTTTTAAAATGATTTTTAGAAATTAAAATTGCTCATTTAGAAACCTTTGGGACTATTATGTAAATTCTTTTAATAGCTTAATGTTGGTTTAGGTAGGAAACAAAAGCGCTCGAGACTTTAGGGTCTAAATATAATTACTTTCCGTACGCGTTTTATTACCCGTATTTTTCCAACACGTGCTTCTCTCTCATTGGTTGATTCTATGTTTCTTTACTCTCATGGAACTGTGTTTCCTTGAGAACACGTGAATCAATATTATCGAAAATCTGCATGTGTTTAGACTTAATCCATGTGAACCTCTCTTGACCGATCATTGTTGGCTATTTTCACCTCATTATTTTAACCATTAGATCTTTAGTCAACTGGTTAAGATCAATCTCAACCATTGGATTGCCTATGAGTTTCTCAATCTTTCCTCACTCACTATATAAATGACCTAATCCTCATCCATTTGAGACTCTTTCCCTTCGTCTAAACCAGAGAGAACTAAGAGTTAGAGAGAGAGAGAGAGAGAAATTAAACCCTAAACCTAAGTCAGCCCAAATCTCACCAGAAAACCCTTTTTTGAGAGTAAATTAGTTTGCGATTTGAGAAGTTTATCCTCTATAGTTCTTTATCTCTTTCCCAACTTATTCATGTTGGTTAAATCTCTGTTTCTTTTCATAGAATCTTAATATAATGCCTCCGTGATACAGTTCACTTAGATAGTTCTTAGTCTCGATTTCTTGTTTCGAGAAATCTTATTTTTGTTGGTTATTTTCAAACTGATATGTTGATTTCAAACCCTAAACCAACAAAATCCCTTCTAATTTTAGTTTACTCAAATATTCAGACTTATATCTAGTTGAGATCTTAATTGGGAATTTCACTTTCAAATATTTTAAGTTTTGTGAAATAAGTACATATTTTCAAATAAGGAAAGTGCATAGGATCTTGGCTAGTTTTTATACCAAGATTCCCTTTTGATCTACGGATATTTTAAAAATCCAAAGTGTGATTATTTTGACTAAATTGATTTTGTAAAGCTTTCATATTAAGTGATATGTTTGTAATTTGTTAGTCATATTGTCTATAATTAAGTGTGTGTGAGTTGCATGCATATGATTTAGAGCACATCATCACATACACCTTCACACTACTACACTGAAAAGTGTTAGTATTGAGATATTTGACTTTAGAGTCGATGTAAAGCTAAAAGGAGTGGAGTTACGAAGCTGGGAGAACATCAGCAACATCAGAACGTTGGAAAAGGTCAAAAAATGCCAGAGGAGTTGGTATAATTTTTTTAACTTAGTTTAGGTTTGATTGTGTGCCTTAGTTGTTATATAGATTGTAACTTGTTGCTCTTATTTAGTGGATTTTTTTGATTTTGTGATCTAGAGGTCACCATGGATGTTTCGCCAATTGGGTGGGATTTTACCACGTTAAAATTGCCCGTGTATACTTCCTCTTTCTCTCATCCTTTTCTTAAAGCTATGTTGATTTAATTTTCTTAAGTTTTGTTTTTCAAAACTAGGAAACCTATAACTGAAATAACTCATTCATACTGTTTTACACATCTTGTGTTTATTTTATTTTTAAGAAAAGAGTTTCTTCAACAAACTGTTTGGAACCATTTAGATAGTTTAATCTTGAATTAAACTACTTAAGTGGTATTTTTTCAATTGGTATCAGAGCTTTGGTTTTTCAAAAAATTCTTTAGATCTTGAGTTTCTGAAATTGTTTTCTTAAAATAAATTATGGACGAGAAATTTGAGAGACTAAGTAACTTGTCCAGGCCCCCTCTCTTTGAAGGAACCAACTTTCCTTACTGGAAGGTAAGGGTGGTTGCATTCATCCAAGGGACATTGGGAGATGATGCCTGGGAAGTTATTAAAAATAGTTTCACTTTTCCTACTAAACCAGTCGCTGAAGGAAGTACTGTGAGGATTAGAAAGTTACTAAGTGAATTCACAAAAGAAGAGAAACAGATTCACTTTATAATAATAAAGGCAAAAATTCCATATTCATGTCTATTAATGAACAAAAATTTAAGAGGATATCATTTTGTTCTACCTCTAAAGAAGCATGGGACACCCTAGTGACTGCACATGAGGGTGATACCAGAGTTAAAGCTATTAAAACACAAATATTAATTCAGCAGTATAACTCCTTGATCATGACTGAGACTGAGTCATTTGATGACTTCTATATTAAACTAAGAGACATTGTGATAAAAGTGCATGCTAATGGGATTGTTTATGATAGAAAGGAAATTGTCTCTAAAATACTAAGATAACTTCCATAAAAATTTGATAGTAAGAGATATGCAATTGAGGAGATGGATGATCAAAATCTTACACTTGAACTCCTCAATAGAAAATTGAGAACTATGGAAATGGAATTAGAGTTTAAGAAACAATTAACCCAGTCCCAAAAGAGACAGTCTGCCTCCAATCTTATTTTTCATCTAAGTTGCACACCTGAATTTAGCATAAACATTGACTTAGACTCTGATGAGGACCCTAATTTAGATACTTTAGATAATCAGATTGCCTTAATGTCTAAACAGTTTAAGAAAATTGTGAAGTTTTGAAATAAAATAGCAAAAAGACAAGGAAAACCTAATTCTCTAAATCAATCTAACAACAGGCCTCATGAGAGAAGACAAGACAAATACAAGTCTGACAATCACAACAGACCTGAGAAAGACCTTAAAAATATTGAATGTTATAGATGTGGAAAGTTAGGACACATAGCTAGTGACTATAGAGTTAACTTAGACAAAATTCATAAACATAATAAGGCTCATATAAGCAAGACTTGGGATAACCCGAGTGACTCTGAAAATGATGAACCTGAGTCATCTAACACATTTGACCCTTGTATGTCTTTCTTTGCTAAGATAATCTACAATGATGATGAGGAATTTTATCATACTATGATTGATATTGTACCAACTGGTTTATCTTCTTTATTACTTAAGAATATTGATAATCCTTTAAACGTCGTGTGTGTGAGTCAAAGGGAACGCTCTATTATTGATGTCAATGGGTGTGTGAGTCCTAAAAATAAACCGCTAGGGGACAATGCACACTGCACACTTACTGACTTCAAAAAGGATGACCTTCCTGACATTCACACACTTTACACAAAAACTCTCAAGAAAAGCATTAGGCTTGAAAAGATTGTTAAGGATCTTACCCAGAAGATAGAAACCTTAAGGTTGATCATCAAATAAAATACTGAAGAGTACACTACTCAACGTCTAACTCATGATAATGAAACCAAAAACTTTGAACAAAACCTGAAAGATTTGTCTAAATATAATGAAATTATGGAAAACAAATACAAAGGAATGTTGTTATAATTGTAACAAAAAAAAGAAAAGACATCCACAGTCTTCAAAAAGTTTGCAAAATTTAAAAATAATTTTGAATGTTTTGAAGATTGTGTTGCTGAGAGAAAAACTAATTATGATGACAGAACTGGAATAGGATTTTGTCCCAGCTCTAAGACACAAACTAAAAACATTGAAACTATAAAGTTTGTGTCTAGTGGCAAAAGACCTATTGAAACTTGTCGAGAATTTCAAGGTTTAAAAAATGAGTTTGATAAAAAACAACTGAAGTTAGACATTGGTGAATCAAGCAACTCTAAGCATAATGTTGAACAAAAGACTAAATACGTTTGACCCCCTATTCAACAAGCAGATTCGACATTTCATCCTGTGCCACCTAGGAACAAGACTAGAGCTCAAAATCTAGACAAACCTTTAAATAATAACTTTCTTAAGGTTGTGAGTTCTACGTGCCATATTTACTACTCCTATTGTGATGTCTATAGACATTCCCTTAATGAATGCTATTCCAAACGTCTATGTAATCCAGTCTATAACTCTCCCGTTTACCATAACTTCAACTATTCTTAGGAGAAGACGAAACAACTATGTCCTTCCTAGACAGCTAGACAAGAATTCTAACTATCGTAATATAAGGAAAATGACTAGTACTAAAAGACAATCAACAAGAAGGAATCCTAGATTCTATTCTAGACTAATTGATCCAACTGTTTATAACAACAATAAAAATGTGCAAAAATCTTTTAAAGAAAAGATAAAAGCTCGCAAGTTTTATCAAATACGAGCTAATAAGCGCAAATTGAAAACTAAAGCAATTTGGGTTAGAAAAGATGATCTATTACTCGAATTTAAATGCAACATAGTGATCAGTGATTTTAGAGCTGAACATACTACAACTGGATGGTATTTAGACTCAAATTGTTCCAAACATATGGCCGGGGATGATTCCAAACTTTCAAACAAAACTAACTTCTCTAGAGGTAAAGTCTTATTTGAACATGGTGTATCAGCCTAGATTATTGATAAAGGAACACTCCATCAAGAAGGATTACCCATTCTTGAAGATGTTCTCTTGGTAAAAGGACTTAAAGCCAATTAACTAAGTATATCACAGTTTTATGACTCAAACCATATTGTAACTTTTTCAAAGAACAATTGCAAAAATTTCAATAAAAAAGGTGATTGCATTATTACAGGACTCCGTACTCCAGATAATTGTTACACAGTCAATCCAAGTACCGAGATTTATAACATTGGCAAAATGGATGACAATGAGATATGGCATAATAGGTTGGGTCACATTAATTATGATAGTCTTAGCAAATTGTGCTCAAAAAAAAAAGTTCGAGGTCTTCTCAAGATTAAACCAATTTCAAATAATATTTTTGGTCCATGTCAAGAAGGGAAAACTGTTAAGGCTCCCCATAAGAAAGTTAAAGAAGTTTTATCTAATAAACCACTAGAACTCATCCATATGGACCTAATGGGTCCTTCTCGTGCTATTAGTCTTTATGGAAACAGTTACATCCCTATTATGGTTGATGATTTCACTCGATTTACCTGGGTTGCCTTCTTAAAACATAAATCAGAAACCTTTCATAAGCAACTAAAAATTTTGGTTCGTATAGAGAACGAAAAGGACTCCCAAGTAGATAGAATTCGTAGTGATAGTGTGACTCCCCGACTAATTAAATACCGGGTAGCTACTCATTTATTCAAATTAATTCAAAATGTCAAGTTGGTTCAGTTCATAGCATCACTGTCGAAAATGTTTTAACCATTACTAGCAACCTAATATTTAAAAAGTAAGTTGTGAATTGTAATTAAATCTGATTTACATGCAACAAGTATTAAATTATGGAATAATGATATGACAACCACATTATAGTCACATTACAATGATAAAGGAATAATGAATCTGGAGGAACACTCCTCGGTAATAATCCAAAGTACTGAATAAAACTGAATACAAAGTCTGAATCACTAAATAATTACAACCCAAAATCCGAAATAAAACTGAGTAAGTAAGATGTCTCTAAAAGAAAAGGGGTGACATGCCCTACAGATGAGTAAATCTGAAATAGTGTCAAGATAGAAAGTGGAGGCGTCTACTATCGAGGTCCTATAACTTCCACAGCAGCTACAGCACGTCATCGGAGTGGAACTCCTACGCTTGGTGTCCTTGTGGCTGGGCACCTAAAAGGTTTTTACAAGAAAATAGATTTGAAAGAAAACGGGTCAAAGGCCGATTGTGAAAACAGTTTAAAGTACAGCAAGTGTTTAATATCATTAAACAGTGAATATAAAATACATGATAGTGCGTGCACTCACATGAGTTTCTCACCTCTCAACTAATTGTGCAAACCTATCGTACATGTACCCGTTCTAGTTATTCTACTATCAAACTAGTCCAATACACAATCTAATATTACTATACAATTCACGATTCAATTCCCGACATCTTAATTTAAACAGAGAGTTTTACTTTTCTTCCTAGTTCTCAAAATTTGCAATACTAATCACTAGAGATTTTCCATTTTTAGCTCTACTAAAATGTTTCTATTATTCACACTTACATTTATACATGACAGTTCATTTCAAATTAACAGTATATTATTCTCATCATAAATATACAATACTGGCACCCCGAGACTAAGTTGCGGTGCACACATACTCTGCTATCCAATCCCGATACATCATGTACATAAGGACCACGTATTTCGAATCTCTCAGGAATCGTTTTCAATAAACAACAATCACACGTAATGGAGGCGAACATAGTTCACATCACATGGGTCATGCACATACCTACGCTCCCATGATCAGCAGACTTATTAACTTCTCAATAAGTCCTTCTCTAACCTATGTCCTCTAGGCACCAATCTAAATCCCCCCAGTAGGCACACAAACATTAGATGTCCCTGATCGAACGCCGACCTCCCGTGATAGCAAGTATGGTAGGTATGTTATACACAAATAACTACATATACCAATCATTCACATATCTTTGGTATCCCATAATATTAATAGAGGTATATTTCTCATTCCTATACCGTCATTTAATGTTACACGTTTACAAGTCCCCGATTTATATACATTAAAGTTATCAACTCTTCTCACGTTGTAATTTTAGTTACTTATACCCTAGCCCAAAGATGTCATCCGGTTTAGTACTTAATTCTAAGTTTTAATCCTCAACGTACTCAACTCTCACAACTATACTCATTGGTCAACAAGGGAAGGTTATCACTCAATTAAATAAGTCTACTGAAGGTTTGAAATAAAATCAGGCCTAAAAAGGACAATCAGTCAACTCACTAGAAATCTCGTTCGAACGAGGTTGTTCGAACGAGGGGCGTTCGAATGAAGTCTTCGAACGAACTCGTTAGAAGGGATACTGATATCTCGTTAGATCGAACGAACTGGGCAGGTCTTCTAACAAGATGGCAGAATACGCCCAGAAAATTCCCAACTCATTTTTCTTTATTTTTCTCTTCTCTAAATTCATCCTAAGGTCATCCCAATAACATTTTAATGTTCTTAAACTACTATAAGTCCTCTTAGGTCACTTCTTAACATATTTTTGGGGTCAAATCCTCCTAATCAACATGCAATTAATAGTAATCCCCAAATTTTACCCCAACCCCTATGAACATGAACCCAGAATTTTATTCTGCCTAATTACCCATGATAAATCCATTTTCGAATCATCAAAGTTAAGTTTTTGGTTATCAAATTCGTCCATAGTCATTCTACATGCAATCCCTAACCCAACTTTAGAGTTTCTATAACAATTTCATTAGGTTTTCCTCAAAGCTTTCAAGGAAAAAATAGTTCTACACTAAACATGGAGGAAATATTCAATGAACTTAATAATATAAAATCACTTGCCTTAGGGTTGTTTTTTAGATTCGTTGTCGTTGATTCTAGGCTGAATTTCCCCTCTTTCTGTCACAAATCCTTCCAGAATGGTGGTGACGGGTGATGGCTTTTGTTTGGCTCTTGTAACTTCTCTCAAAACTCCCATAGACCACTCTCTTATCTTTTGTTGGTAATGGTCTTAGTGGTATCCCAAATAATATATAATTAACCTCTAAAATTCGTGGAATTTAATTTCTCAATTTTTAAAATTACCAAAATACCCTTCTAGGTTGTCGGCTTGGCCTAAAAGTACCCCGGGACCCAAACTAAACCCCCGGCTAGTGTTTTCAGACTATTTCGACCCTTCCGGACGCGTTGGCGCACTCAAAATGATCATTCGATTGATAAAAATATAATTTACTTTTTAATTTAAATAAATTCATTCCTGAAGCGACTGACACGCGCGTTCCAACTAAATTTCCCAAATTTTCGTATTTCTGCCCCGTGACAATTTAAATATTTTCAATACTCATATATTACCATATATACTCAAAAATATTCAATTTTAACATCATAATCAAATACTAACTCACATCTCGCTAGTATTTATATCCGGATTAATTCCCAATTACTTCTCATTTAATTCAATTAATCCCTTAAATAAAAATCAATAAAATTACGGGGTATTACATACTTCCCCCTAATAACAGAATTTCGTCCCGAAATTCGAAACTAAAGAATACCTGGTAAAAATAGCTCTGGATAACGTTCGCGCATCTCATCCTCGCTCTCCCATGTGGACTCCTCGCCATTATGATGCCTCCACTGCACGCGTACTAATGGTACTATCTTCGACCTCAGTTTCCTCTCGCTGTGGTTCAGAATAGTAATCGGTCCCTCCTCGTAGGAACTATCAGGATGAAGATCGATGTCCTCGAAATAAATGTGAGTATGGGCCAAACCGTCCCTAAGATATTTCCTTAGCGAGGAAATATGGAACACATCATGAATTCTATGCAAGTGCTCCGGTAACCCAAGTCTATACGCAACTGGCCTAATCCTCTCGATGATAGGAAATAGCCCCACGTATCTTGGTGCCAGTTTTCCCTTCTTCCCAAAACGCATAATCGCCTTCATAAGAGATACTCTGAGTAACACCTGGTCCTTCACCTTGAATTCTCTGAAGAATCTCTTGGCATCAGTATAGCTCTTCTGTCGGTCCTGAGCTACCCGAATACGGCTCCGTATCATCTCTATCCTTGCCTAAGTATCCTGAATCACTTTCGGCCCAAGTAGTTTGTTATCCCCCACCTCTAACCAACATGCTGGGGAACGACAAGGTCTACCATACAGCGCCTCGAATGGAGCCATGCCAATGGTGAACTGATAGGAGTTATTATATGCAAACTCCACCGGTGGAAGGTACTGTTCCCAACCACCTCCAAAGTCTAGGATGCACATACGCGACATGTCCTCCAACGTCTAGTTTGTCCGCTCTGTTTACCCATCAGTCTGCGGGTGGTATGTCGTACTAAATCGCAACTCTGTACCCGTGGCCTCCTAGAAACTCTCCCAAAATCATGAAATAAATATCTTATCTCGGTCAGACACGATATTTAGAGGCAGCCCGTGAAGTCTCACTATCTCGATAATAAAAATCTGGGCATACTGTCCCGTACTGTAGTCTGTCCTCACGGGCAGAAAATGAGGAACTTTGATCAACCTATCCACAATTACCCATATGGAGTCGTGACCCCTCTGTGATGTAGGTAACCCCGTGATAAAGTCCATGGATATACTCTCCCATACCCACATCGGAACCTCTAACGGCTGTAGAAGTCTTGCCAGTTTCTGATGGTCCATCTTTACTAGCTGACAAGTGGAGCAATTAGAAATGAACACGGCGATATCTCTCTTCATCCCGCTCCACCAGTACTGTTATCTCATATCTTGGTACATCTTATCCCCACCAGGGTGTACCGCTAACCGTGAGCCGTGCGACTCTGTCATTACCTCGTGTCGCAAGTCTTCCCCTTCCAGAACGACCAATCTTCCATTGAAGCCTAATCCCCCGTCAGAACTAACGGTAGAGGACTCGTCTACCTCTACTAGTAATCGAACTATCTGCTCCTGACAGAACGAATCATTTTCCTGGGCCTTTATCACTCTCGTAACAATCTGAGGTGTAACAGTCATCACAGACATGAACGATCGGGCCACTGCATCCTAGTGTCCCAACTCCTTCCACTTAGCTTTCCACACCTCGGCCACCTCATTTACTGGCCTACGTCTCAATGCGGCTGTTACCACGTTAGCCTTCCCTGGGTGATATTGGATATCAAACTGATAATCCTTCACAAACTCAATCCACCGACGTTGACGCATATTCAGTTCCTTCGGCATGAAGAGGTATTGTAGAGACTTGTGGTCTGTGAACAACCGAAATTTCTCCCTCAGGAGATAGTGTCTCCAAATCCGAAGAGCGAATACGACTGCCGCTAACTCCAAGTCGTGGGTGGGGTAATTCTTCTCGTGAGGCTTAAGCTTATGGGAAGCATAAGCTATAGCCTAACTCTCCTGTTGCAGCACACCTCCAAGTCCTTATAAGGACGCATCGGTGTAGGTTAGATACTCAACTCCCGGTCTGGGCAATGCTAACACAGGTGCTGAGGTCAACTTGTCCTTCAACTCATCAAATGCCAACTGACAGGCATCTCTCCAGATGAATGGCACACCTTTACGAGTCAGATGTGTCAAAGGACCCGCTATCTTTGAGAAACCCCGAATAAACCTTTTGTAGTATGCTGCTAGGCCCAAGAAACTACGGATCTCAGTCAGTGTCGTGGGCTGTCCCCACTCCCTCACCGCGGATACCTTCCCCAGATCAACATATATCCCCAAAAACTGAACCTCCTTCAGCCAAAACTCATATTTTTCGTACTTTGCATAAAGCTCGTTCTGACGCAGCGTCTGCAAAACCTGCCTCAAATGTTCAGTGTGCTCCTCTTCTGTCTGGGAGTAAACCAGAATGTCATCAATAAAGACAATGATGAACTGGTCTAGGAACTCTCTGAATACCCTATTCATCAAGTTCATAAACACGGCTGGAGCGTTGATCAAGCCAAAAGGCATAACCCGAAACTCGTAGGAACCATATCTCGTTAAGAAAGTAGTCTTCGAAACATCCTATTTCCTGATACGCAACTGATGGTATCCCGATCGCAAATCAATCTTTGAGAAGAAGAAAGCTTCTCTCAACTGGTCGAATAAGTCATCGATTCAGGGCAACGGATACTTACTCCGTATCGTGACTTTATTCAACTCCCGGTAATCTACACACAACCTCAACGATCAATCATTCTTCTTTACGAATAACACAGGGGCACCCCATGGTGAAGTACTCCTTCGGATAAACCCGTGACCCAACAAGTGCTCTATCTGATCCCTTAGCTCTCTCATCTCCGCTAGAGCCATACGGTAAGGTGCGCGGGAAATTGTCCGAGTGCCCGGTGTCAAATCGATAACAAAATCTATCTCCCTACTAGGAGGTAATCCAGGTATATCCTGAAATACATCAGTAAACTCCCTAACGACTAGAATCGAATCGAGTGGTAATACCACTTTCTTAGAGGTCTCCTCCTCTATATAGTATAAGTGAGTGGACGATCCTCCCTCAGGGCGAGGCATTGCCACTAAAAACATCTCCTGCCCGGGAATGGAAAAAATAATTCTCCTACTGAAACAATCAATCATGGCTCGGTACACAACTAGCCAATCCATACCAACAATTGCATCATACTGAGTCATCTCTAATACTAACATATCAGCAGGTAAAGTAAATCTCCCGATTTCTATACCCACACCTCTACAATTAAGGGAAATAATGGAACCCCTAATCAACGGTGAATCTACGCAAGTAATCATGCTCTCTGCAGTGTCTAACAACCCCAAAGTGTGTGAAAATATCGTGGCAATAAAATAGTGTGTGGCCCCCGTATCAAATAAAATACGCCCCATAGTCCCCTGAATAGAGAACATACCCTCAATGGCAGGTGGATCCTATGGGACTACGGCATGCTGGAGTTGATAAACTCGCCCGTACTGAAGCTGTCCCTGTTGGACTGGGACTACTGGGATGGGTAGAAAAGCTGGCATCTGTGGTGGTGCTGGGAGGGCGGTGGGAAACATAGGTCTCTAAGGCTCATGTCGAGCACCCTGTTACTGCTACTGTGGGGCCCTACTCCTATCAGGACACTCCTGGCGCTTGTGGCTAATCTTGCCATAAGTGAAACATTTCCCTTGAAAATTTCCCCCTCTCGGACCCTGTTGCCCACGGCCCTGGTGGTCGTTGCCATTCCTCCCCTAGTCGTGATGGCCCTGATGAAACTGCTGTTGTTGGCCATGTTGGCCATGCTGTCCCTGATGGCCGTGCTGACCCTGCTGGCCCTGACAAAAACCTCCCTGACCATTTTTGAAACCCCCAGATCTGAACCTCTTAAAATCCCCCTGCTGGGAACCCTGATCTCCCTGCCTATGCTGACCCTGAGCAGATTGTGCCCCGCTGGTACCATTTCCCCCTGTCCTGCCCTGATGGCTGGACTCTCCTGATCGCTTACTCTCTGACATGTGAAAGCAAGGGTCCTGGCAGTGAAGCAGTGCTGCGTTAACCATATCATAATAAGTAGCCAACGAGATATTACCCAACAAGTGCTGACGGATCCTCCAAGTCAACCCATCCATGAACTTCTGAATCTTTTTCTCCTCGGTTGGAATCTCATCGGGAACGATGTTCAAGAGATTAGGGAATTCGTCCTCATACTCGGCCACGGTCTTCCCCTCCTGCTTGAGGTTCATTAACTTCCTCCTCATTTCGATGTGAACGGCTGATGGAAAATATTTACGGTCGAACCGTACCCAGAACTCCTGTATAGAAATGACATCTCTCTCCTCCGGGGTGGTAATGGACTCCCACCACTACAACGCTGATCCTACTAGCTTAAAAGTAGCCAGTATCTGTTTTTGTACCTCCGTGCACTCATACATCCTCAAATTTCTTTGAATGTCCTTCTTCTACTGGCTGGACACAACGACATCGAAGCTACCTACAAACTCCGGAGGGTGTGCTTTCTGAAAAGCATCACGAACACGTTCCCAAGTAGACGGGAATGCATGAGCCTGAACTGGCGCTACTACCGGCGCCTGGGGTGGTGCCTGCTGCACAACTGCTAGGGAGGCATTTATCGCTTGGGCTACAATAGCAATAATCTCTGCGGCATTCATGGTGCCCTGGACTGGTGCAGCATCCACTACTAGAAATAGTCATTTTTATGATGGGTAAAAGGGGTCATAAAAGGTTATTTATGACAGTTTTTGAAGCTTTAAAAACCGTCGTAATGTTGTGTGTCATAATAAATTGGTGTTGACAAAACCGTCATAACAAACCATCCTATTACTACAGTTTTTTGTGTAAACTGTCATTAACAATAATGTTTTGTGTCTTAATAAAATTGGTGTTGACAAAACCGTCATGATAAACCATCATATTACGACAGTTTTCCGTACAAACCGTCATTAACAACAATATCATGTTTATTGAACACGTCATTATAAACCTATGAAAAATGACGGATATTAATAAAACGGTCATAAAAAGTACGATTACTTTAATAATTATAATGACAGCTTACATAAAACTGTCATAAGAACATACGGTCATAAAAGTTATTTCTTTTCTTTCATTTTTTTACGATGAATTCTATTATACTATTTCAATATCCCAAACATGTTATGCATAAAACTACGAACTGCCAATTCAAAGCACAAATGTTCGTACTCAAAGTAGCAAATTCCAAGTACCAATATAACTGAACCATAAGTATAAAAAAATGTCATTAATATTTGAAATTAAAGAAAATAAAAGACAACAGCAGTCTCCCAATAGACTTCTGGACAACTCAAAAATAAAAAGATATCTAAAATTACCTATACTATAGACATAAAAACTAGGAAATTAAACTGCAACATTAGTTCTATTCGTGTAGCGTGGAAACCCAATTTAGCAACAACTACACCGAATACACAATAGGCAACATCCGGATCAATACCTGAATAAAAGGAGGAAACAAATAGTCGTTAACAACTAAAACAGATTCACCATATAAAGAATATAACTCGAACAATAATGATATTCTAATATAATATTGAGCATCAAAAAATAAACATTTGCATAATATTGAAGTTAATTTTACTTTCATTCTTTATTAAGGCATGGAAGAGATAAATGGGGAAGGTTTTATGGAAATTTCGGCAAAATTTTCTTTATTCTTTTAGTAATTCAAAATTAAGCATGACTTGTTTAACAACCACGATAATATAAAGACCACCTCGGGCATTCAGTATCATCATCAACAACAAGAACAACATTATAAAAATTTACTTGAGAGATAAATGAGGAAGGTTTTACAAAAATTTCGACAGAGTTTCCTTTATTTTTTTAATAATCCAAAATTAAACGTGACATATTTAACCAACAACAACAATATAAAGCCCAGCCGGGGAATTCACTATCAACAATATAAAGTCTACCATGGGCATTCACCATCAACAATATAAAGCCCACCCCGGGCATTCAACATCATCAACAAAGTAATTAATTAGATTGAAGAAGAAAAAAAAAGGTACCCGAAAAGATAGGCCAAAACTGTCCACAATTGCACCTCACAAAAAATAGTCCTGAATGAAATCGATGAACTCATGTTGAACTTCTTCTATCTCATGAATTTTATAGGTTACTTTTTCAGCCAACCCTTTCATCTAACAAATCAAATAGCATAAGTTGTATTCAATTTTTCCTTATAAAAGTAATTAGCAATGAAACAAAATGTTATAAAATAAATATTTATTACCTTTAGTTTAGTAGATTGAGACAGATTCTCTGTTAAATCTCTCATGAACTTCAATATGTAAAACCCACATTCAACATTTTCCGGTTATAGAGGGCCCTATAGAATGATATGTTGAAGATAATAGTTATATATATTCATTAACATTATTGTACCTTAACATTCTCCCAGTTTGAACCTAAAATTTTTCCTCCTTTAGATACCACCAACGCTTTAAATTCACTTCAAGACAAAGATTAAAATGAAAAACATGTGTACAAAGACAATGTGACTAAAGGTATATATATATAATTCATTACTCACGTGCTTGTAAAGAGTTTCAAGTCTCGATCTGACGCCCTATGTAAAGAATCTAAATATAATATATACCTCGAAGAGAAATCATTAACTACTAAAGACCAATGAAACCTACAATTTAATGAGTTGTTAACATCAATGGTACAACTATGTTTTGATATAATTATAACAACTTAAGACAATAAATAAACTTACCTTTTGTTAATTGGCATAAAATATGTTTGGTTCTCTTTACTATCTTTCATTGCATTCCTAATAAAAATATGCATTTTTTTCTTCAAATAAGCTTGTTGAGCAACCCCGAGATTAACAAATACAATAAAATCCCGATTATTTTGAAACTTCTCGTACAAGAATCTAAAAAACAAAATATAAATATAATAGAAAGGAGTAGCCAAATAAAATTAAGATGAAAAAAACATATTCTCACACCTCATGTATCCGATTAGACAACTGGCATCAAGCTCCTCCATTATACAAAAACGCACCAACTCATGTTTAGGAATGTAGGTTGATTGAAGTTCGTCTCCAAAAATCCCAACTGGAATTTTTATGGTATCACTTTTCATGATTGAATCTAGCATGCTTTCAAATACCATAAGTGCCCCTCTCTCAACACAATTTTCTATATCTTCTTCCTGGTTTGCATTGGTTATAAAATAGTTAAAAATATTAACAATGGTATCGTTAATATAAAAGAAAACTGCTCACAACTTTACCTCTGCATCTACTATAATAAATTATTTAGGCCACGCAACATGTGAATTATGTGCATTCATAACTATTACTAACTCATCACCACAAGGTACGGGAAGGGGGGCATCCGGAGTGTAAACAGTATCCACAGACACTCGCACGTAATTTTCTCCTAAATGTTTATGGTGCACTTTGTCGTCTGGCCCAACCCTCTCAGAAACACAACCCTTAGCGACAATATTGGTACGTGAATTTAATGATAATGTACATGGTTTGCCCATGCCATTATGAAGTGTGGGATTCAGAGATGTCATGTGAGCGGATCTCTTTCCATAATCTTTCAACTATTTATACGTAAAAAATAAAAATAAAAACTCAAATCAATAAAATTTATATAATATAAAAAATAAAATGTCAACACCAATAATATATAATATTTATTTCTTACATTGCTATTTTTCTTCTTATTTGTCTTCTTGGCACGCGAATCACACGATGCACTTACATTTGATGAAATTATTTTGTGCAATCCATTGCCACTTTTTGGGGTGTTCAGTCCGACTTTCGTCATTGGCCTCTCGTACTCCAACACCTTTGCCAGCAATTCTTGCATCCGCACATCTTTTTCTTTGCCTATTTCTCTTTCCGCATGCAGCTTAGACTCCAACTCACTAATATGCTTCTTTGATCCTCGCTTAGTGAGGTTAAAAAAGGTTGTGGGGGTGACTCCGTGCCCTTTACCCCTAACATGACCCGGATGCTCGGGTGTCCCTAATGCCAAAGTTAGGACGTCTGAGGTTCCTTCGGTGACCAAGCTCCCACCTTTAATCTTACAGTTTAGCACATCCTGCAAAAAAAATCAATCAAGTTAAGATATATAACATTTAACAATAATTCAATTAGATGTATTTGATGTTGAATATTTATAACAAACTCATAAATAAAAACTCACAATTTTATCCACTATTTTCCTAGTAGCCTCATCATCATATTAACCATTTTTATCTTGGCGACCTTTTTTCCACAGATAAGCCCTATCGTCGTCATCAAATTTATCACTTGCCTCTTTCTGTTAACATATAAAAAATTGGACGAACTTAGAATGTGTAGTTTAATTCATAAATATCAATGTTTGTCAACTAAGAAAAACAAGTACATACAAGGTCTTCGATAAGTCCAGAATAGCCTTTCTTACTCATCCGATGGTTATATATATTCTCCCCCCATCTTTTAGCCTGTACCGTGCTTAGCAACTTATACAAATAACTTTGAAAAATATATGATTTTAACCATTTTCTATATACCTCAAACCCTTTTGAGATTCTCACTTTTACGAATTCCTCCCAATCCTCGTGTTCAATATATTTTTTATACATCTCAGGCCGATGCTTGAGTTGATCAGGTTCATCCTTGAATGGTCTGACGTAAAGCCTAGCCAATTCTCCTTTAAATTTTTTCCACTGAGCCGACATATTAAATAGCACTTGTTTCTTTGTCTTCAGATCCATATCAAATTTAGACTTTGAATTAAAAATGAAAATAAATTAAGGAGTACAAGATAAATGTGGGTCTCACAAAACACTTATGCTTATTTTGAAATAGGCCTGGTACAAGTACAACTAAAATTGAGAAATTTAGAAGTTCTCTTTCAAAGATCGAGCAAGTCTTGGAGATTTAGCCTTTATAAATCTTTCATTATTTATATTTGAGTACTAAGTATTGTTCTTTTTCATAAACTACAAGAGTATATAGTCGTTTGAAGACTAACTAGAAATTGTCCATGACAAGTTGCTACTATATTTGAGTCACCAACACTATAGTAGATCATCATAGGTAATCTCTATTTATATCGTTAATTAAAATGATTGACATATTAGAGGACTCGACGTGATTAAGAACAATAATGACAACTTCTACATTAGCACACACGTGGCTATGGAACAAAGAAAAAGGTACAATATTCTGACAGCCAATCATATATGAAGATCTTCCCCGTATTGATTTTATTGTGAGAAGAAACTGCATTTACATTTCTAATAACCGATTGAACTGTCATAGCCACACCATCAAAAAGAGATTTGCATCTTGCTTTCCATATCTCCCACAAAACAGTCATAGGGATAATTTTTGTGAAGAATTTTAGGCAGTCTTTCTTAGGAACGATTAACCACCAGGACATTAAAATAGTTGTGACTGAAGTGGTAGAGAAGTTAACATCAAACATATTAGAAAAGTGCTTCCAAATATGAGATGCAAAAGGACCTTGACAAAAAAGATGATTGACAAATTCTTCATGAGCCAGACAACATTGACATGTAGAAACCATGGGAATCTTCAACTTTTTAATGTTTGCATCCACATGAACAGCATTGTGGATCAGCTTCCATGAGAAAAGAGACATTTTAGTAGGGACATTTTTAGACCACAAATTCGAGGCCATAAAGCTTTTAAATTTTGGCGGCGAGCAGATCTGATAAGCAGAATTAAGAGTAAACTTGCCTGAGGAAGAAGGTTGCCAGATGAGATCATTTGCAATAACTATAGAATTTTCTTGGATCTTAATTTCAACCTTCTTAATCCTTTTAAAGATCATGGAACCATTCACCCGTTGTAAGGAATTTTATTTGTTTCTCATAAAAGCAGCCCATATCCCTTTTGAACTAAAATACCTGCAAGCAATCTTCAAATCAAAAGCAGCACTAATTGATTCCATATTTTTAACACCAAGGCCACCCTCCTCAAAAGGTTTACAGATATCATCCCAATTAACCCATTGATGTTTAGAATTTTCCCGATCATTAGAACCCCAAAAGACTCTACTAAGAGTATTATTTATCCTTTGAAAGATATTTTTTGGAGGTTTTAAAGAAGCAAGATTAAAAATGGGAATAGAGGTGAGAACATATTTAATGAGGCACAATCTCCCAGCAATTGAAAGAAATTTAATCTTCCACCCCTTTAACTTTAATCTGAAAGAGGCAAGCAGCTCTTCAAAGTCTCTAATTCTGCTTCGACCTGAATACAATGGACATCCCAAATATTTAATAGGAAGGGCTTTGTAATGAAGACCTAATTCTTGAGCAATGGATGATCTCTTTGACAATGGAGCTTTCGGGTTGATAGAAAAGGAGCTTTTACTTCTATTGATCAGTTGACCTGAAGCATTTTCATAGGCAGCCAAAAACTGTCTTAAGGCTTTGAGACATCTTTTACTACCATTAGAAAATAACAAGGTATCATCTGCAAAAAAAGGCTATAAATAAGAGGGATGTTAGGGGGATGATAAAATGAGAAAGAATTGTTAGACTCCATCAACTTTTGAATTCCTCTGCTCAAAACTTCTGCCATAAGGACAAAAGAGAGAAGGAGAGATTGGATCCCCTTGTTTTAGGCCTTTATGAGAGGGAAACAACCCAACCACATTCCCATTAATGCTGAAAGAGAACCAATTTGAAGAAATAATTCTCCAAATAAGATCTATAAATAATTCACAAAAACCAAATTGTCTAAGCACTTTGATTAGGAAAACCACTCCACTCTATCATATGTTTAATTCATGTCTAATTTAATGAGCACATTAGAACCATGACACTTTTTGTTTAACATACAAGCCATCTCATGAGCCAGGAGGATGTTATCTTGAATACTTCTACCTTTGAAGCCACTCTACGCTGGAGAAACCAAATTTGGGAGGAAGTTTGCAAGTCTTTCATTTAATATCTTTTAGATAATCTTGAAGTTGAAATTTCTTAAACTGATAGGTCTCAAGTGCAAGCACATAGTTGGATTAGATTGTTTTGGAATCAAAACAACTGTAGTGCTAGACCAGCTTTTACGAATTTGAGCTCCCAGCAAAAGGACTGAATAGCTTCACATAGGTCTGTTTTTATAATGTCCCAGCAATTTACATAGAAGCCACCTCCAAAACCATCTGGCCCAGGACTACTATCTGCATTCAAACCCTTTACTGCAATGAAGATTTCCTTTTCATCAGGAATTTTGCTAAGGCTCTCATTACACTCATGTGTCACTAGCTTAGGGATCACCTGAATCAATTCATCATGGTTAGCAGTGGAAACAGCCTTCCATCTTTCCTTGAAGTGATCCATAAAAATCTTCTCCATGTCTTCTTTATTAGTTTTAAAATTACCATCCAAATCTTTGATCTTGGAAATAGCAGCTCTAGCAGCCTTGGCTTTCACAGTAGAATGAAAAAATCTTGTATTTCTATCTCCCTCCTTCAACCACTTGATGTTTGCCTTTTACTTCCAATAAGTCTCTTCAGTATCTAGAGCAATATCAAGCTTTGATTTAGTCTTCTGCAGCTCCATACGATTAGTAGCTGAAGGATCCCTCTCAAACTCATATTCCAGTTTAAGAACATCATCTTCTAAATCCATAACATTTTGAAAGATATTTTTGAAAGTATTTTTGTTCCAATTTTTCAAAGCTTCTTTGACACACTTCAATTTGAGAGAGAAATTTCTCATAGGAGAAGCTTGAAAGGAAGCAGACCAGTTATTAGTCACAGTTTTAAGGAAAGAAGAGTGAGCTAGCCACATCTTTTAGAACTTGAATGGTTTAGGACAAGTATCAAAGGAGGATATAATAGAGATAAGAAGGGGGGCATGATCACTACAGGTCTTAGTCAGGTGAGCAATATTAGAATTTGGATAGACAGTTTTCCAAGAAAAGTTGCATAGGGCCCTGTCTAGTCTAGAGTTTATGGCACCTTCCTCAGTTCTGTAATTTGACCAAGTAAATCTCGATCCACTAAAACCCAAATCCACCAGATCACATTGCTGAATAGCTTCATTGAAATCCTCCATAGCTTGATGGTCAATTAGATTACCTTCAATATTTTCATCGTGAGCAGCTACTACATTATAGTCTCCAATAAACAGATGAGGAATGTCATCAATATTAGAGAGCTCCTCCAAATCCCTCCATAACCCCAACCTGTCATCCCTAGAGCATTTGGCATAAATAATACTAATGATCAAATTAGTAGGTAATCCAGGGTGAGCTACCTTAACTGTTAAGCACTGGTCCCCATCATGAATTAAGACAACTGAGATTCCATACCTCCACATGAACCAAATTTTATTAGAACAATTTGTGATGCAATCATCATAATTCAATTTTCTCAGAGTGGGCTGCATATTTTGGAGTTTGGTCTTAGGTTCAAGTATAGCCAAGGCTGGGAACTGATATCTTTTTGAAAGTTTTTTTATTCTTCTAAAAGTTGGAGAGTTTGAGATTCCTCTAGCATTCCAAGTGATAAAGTTTAACATTTGGATGAAGAGTGACAGTATTTAGTGGATATCTTTAAGGAGGCTCTGGTGGATCTCTTAATCAATGGGTCAATTTTCTATGTGGGGGCTATCTTTTTAGGTTCAATACTAGTAAACTGGGCAACTGGGAACTGTTTTTCGAGTTTCCTGCATCTAATTTCCTTCAGTTTCATAATAGAACTCCACTTTGTTTCAAACATTGTTGCAAAATTGGATACGTCTTCTGGTGCCGTAGGGTTATATTTCAACTTCTCCTTCATTTTTTCACTGTCTGACTGATAACCTTTGTGCTTTACATGGTGACATTCATAGTTTGGTAGTTCAGATCCTCTTGGGAAGAGCATTTGATGATCTATAACGTCTGCTTCTTGTGTTGAAATCTCACAATGCTGAATTTTTGTTATGTATTCCTGCACTGCATTAGTAGGTACAAAACTCTCCATGACTAGATTAGTCTTGCTTGGTAACTTACTTAAGTGTTTCTCTTCTTGAATTTCATTATGGGCTGGTTTCTTTGGTGCTAGATTTTCTTCCTCTACTTCTTGATTGGGTAGCACCTGATCCCTGGTAGCATGACCTTCCAGATTTGTTGCTGTCTCACCTTCCCCTGCTTTATCAGTCCTCTCTAGATTTACCCCTGTAGAACTCTTTTCTTTCCACACCATAAGACTGTGGGTGATTCTGAAAAACTTTCACGAGGACAGGGTTTTTCCAAAAAAAAATAACTGAGCATATACATTCGTGTAAATTGTGGACTATTTTCAGAGTTATTAAGTGTATGTACAGATGGGTCATGGACTACAATTTTCAGATCTATCGATAAGAAACACCAGTTGAGAAAAGGATGTATAACAGCAAATATAACACCAGTTGCGAATTTACCCTACTGGCATAATCAAGAATAATAAAAAAGCCTCGAACCCCATTATAATGAAGAACCAAGGGGAAATCTTCAAAATCACTACATTCAATTGTTGGGGGCCATTTCATAGGATGTTAAACATATATTGGAAATATAATCACTAGTTGCCACCCAAATATCTGAAATTTTAAAGTTCGAACATATTTCTCTCACTATTCTTCCGCACAGGCGGAGGTTTCTAACGAATACTATTTCACTAGGAATTATAAATTGTTGTGTCTTAGTATAACGAATATCCTAAGGAAGTGAACACGGAATTCGAAGATATAATCACAAAATGAATAACTTTTGGACCAATTGACGACCAGTAGTAGGAATACTTGGCACTAGTGACGGATCGAGAATTTCAATCCGGCTGGGGGGGGAATATAATGATGAATAGCTATTGGGATTGTATCATCTCTAATAAGCCGAGAATAGCTGTTGGTAACAAACCAAGATCTATTATTTAGAATGTGATGCTTGCTCAACAATGTATGTCTAGAATTAACTCAAAACATGTGGGAGGCAATGTAATTATGAAGCTGGACATGTCAAAGGCTTATGACAGAGTTTCATGGTGGTTTCTGATAGTTGTTTAGTTTTGAAAATGACTTTTTGATTTTATGATGTTTCTTTGAACTTTAGTTTATGCATAAATTGGGAAAACATATTATAATTTCTGTCAAACTTGAGAAGCAAAGGAATATATGTGATTGGTAGTATATTTGAAGTAAATTGAAGCAAACAAAGTAATTAGATTATAATTTCTACATTATTTTGTTTTGATGCTTTCTTATAACTGAGTAAGCAGTTAAAGTCAGTTAACAGATAACAGAGTAATTTGTTTGGTGATTGTTTTTATATAACTGTATATGGTTGCATAATGAAGGCAGGGCTTTATTTTTTTTACAACCAAATCTTGGCTTAATAAAGTGAGCAGGTCTTTGGCTAAAAAAGAAGCAAGTCTTAAGAGAATTAGTAGCAGCCTAATTATAGAAAGCAGGTCTTTGGCTATATTACTCTTTACTATTTATTTGGATCAAACATTTTGGCTATATTGCAGATGAAGCAGGTCTTTGACCACAGTAATTTTTCTTTCAAAAGTCCTAGCACAATGTCTAAGATCTTCCAAATGTGGGGGATTATTAGCAATAACATCTTCTATATCAGATATGTACAAAGGCAGGGTATCTTTATTTATCTCACAGTCTGGTAATTCAGTGGCTCTAGGAGATAAGGAACAAATATCAACAACTGCTACATCATCTGCACTGATATTTAATGAATGGATTTACGTTGTAAGAAATTAAGTCCCTGAATTGACATTGACACAATCCATGTCATATACGAATAACAAAGGTTCTAGACACGTGGAAGAAATCAAATACTTACTTGTAAAGCTGTCCATAAATTTTCTTTCAAATGAATTGGCACTTTCTTCCAAGATCCATAACGTATTGGAATCATCGTCTTAACTATGACTCCTCTATAACTCGCAAAATCAAGTCTTGTTTTACCAGAGGGCTGCCCAGATATGTTGTAATCGAGTTGAATTCTTTTGCCATCTTCAATTTTGGTTATCCGTTGACAAACAACAATACCTCTACCTTTTCTTGTGTTATTAGAATTGTCTTCTGAAGGCTCCAAGTTATCTATGTCGTGATCCTCCATTTCGTCCATGTTCCTCTAATGACAGAGAGCCTAAAACCAGAATTTGCATAATGTAGAATACATTTAGAACATCGCAACAAAATATCTCAGCATAATTATTGAACAGAGAGATAATAGTTAGTAATTATTGAAGATCTATGCTTTCACCTTGGTCATTATAATATGATTTATCCCATAAAAACCTTCCTAACCCATCTCTTATTATAGCTCCGGCACCAAACTGGCCAATATTTAAGTTTAACATATTTAAAGTTTGTTGATTGAAATCTCTGATGCCTCATTTCGAATTCATTCTCTAACCAATATCTCATACTCTAAAAATAACATTCTCAATTACATTGAAATGTTTCATTGGCTTAGATTCAAATGTTGCCTTACTTCTACTTAACCAAATTTCCCAGAATATAGAAAGAGGAATAATTCTGAAGAACCATTTAGAGAACTCAAAGTTATTTGACTGCAAACACCATTTGATAAAAGAACCATGAAGAGATGAGAGACACTGATTAATACCCAAATGGAATTAAAAGCTAAAGAAGATAATTTTGAATTTCTAATCAGATCATATGATGACTGAAAAGAGAACATGCCATCAACAATAGGTTTCCATATCTTCTCATTAGAAACCCAAGAAGAATAAATTTAGATTATTCAGTTACTTTTATAGTAAATGATATGATGAAACAGTCAAGTAAATGCTAGAAACCATGTTCAGGGAATTCGAACCAATATAATGGAAAATTGGATAAGTCTGCTCTGGATCAGAGCAGACATGTTATTTCTGTCAAAATCAAATCCCGTCAGATATGACAAGAACTCCTAAACTAGTTGAATCATATGGCACTCAAAAAAAATATTTTATATTAGATTGGTTTCTCTTAATCAAACATGTTTCCTTATATCTTCTATCATGTATAGACTATGAAACTATGAGCATAATTAATTTAGAAACACAACTTATAAAGCCTAGAAATTTTCATATATCAGGTCCTAAACGATCTTTTTAGCCAAAAGTCAAAACATTAAGTGCATTCCGTAAAAATAAAGTCAATCAACTAATCAAACACATCCCCAAATAACTACATTTTGATCTAATTGTCTACCCAAGTCCCCTCGCAATCTGTTCTCGCATACGTGGATGGCGAGTTGTCAATTTCCTCAACATTTGGCAATGATCTACTCGATACATGATCTCCAATGCAACCAGCAATGCAGTCTTCATCGCTATCATCAATATTATATACTCTTTTAGGAGTTGCTAAAGAAATTGACCATTTAGGATCGAGTTGGTCGGGTACATAAAAAACTTGTTTTGCATGAGAAGCTAATATAAATTGCTCATTCTGAGGTCCAACCCTACCAAGTTCAACCAATGTGAAACCAAGTTCATCAATCTTGGCGCCGTTGTTGTTGTCATACCAATCGCACTTGAAAACCGAAATCTTAAATGTTATATAATCAAGCATCCAAATTTCAGTAATGACGCCGTAATAGCATAGATTTGAAACCACTGGATTCTTATCTTTAGCACTAGAAACTTGCATCATTGTGGCAACAATGCTCACTCCACTATTTTGGTTGACTCGATCAACATCACGTTCCCTTGTATTATAACGACATCCATTAATAACATAACCGGGAAATTTTATTACGTCTCGACATGGTCCTCGAGCTACCCATTTTAAGGAATCTGAAACGTTGTTGCCCATTTGTTGAATTTCGTCAACCTCAATTTTGAGAGCGTTAGTTAAAATAATTAGAGTTATTTAGAGTCTTACTTTTGATAAATTGATCATACCCTTTGATGTAACCAAAGAATAAAAGTCTTGTTGTGCTCATCTTGTAACCATTTTTGGTTTTTGCGCTTTTGAGAATATTTTTGCCTCAAGCTCTCCATGTGCTCCCTAGTTACTAAAAATAAAATATACAGTTAGCCATCAAGATCTTATGCTTAGACAAGAAAGTAATATTTATTAAACTGAAATATATAATATTTACTCGATATAAGGTTAGACATCATTTGTATTTTCCAACACATGTCGATGTGCCTGTTCACATAATGACTCATCCACTTCAATGGCATTACCACCACCAATTGGTTTGCCATCTTGTATTGCATCATCATCATCATCATCATCATCATCACTAGTCCTCATATTTCTACCAATTGGAACTCCAACTGCATTGAGTCCGTGTAAGAACTCATAACAAAATTCAACCGCCTCTTCTGCAATATAACGTTCCGCCATACAACCTTCTGGAAGATTTTTATTATGCACTTGACCCTTTATCACTTTCATGTTCCTACATCAATGTTGAAAAATTTAAATAGTATTAACTAATTGAGTTGCTATTGATTAATTTCATAATTATAAGCACGAACTTACCTTTCAAAAGGGTACATCCATCGTGAAAAAACTGGACCACAAAGTTCAACCTCTCTAACAAGATGTACCATTAAATTCACCATGATGTCAAATAATGTGGGAGGGAAGTATTTTTCTAGCAAACACAGAGTTATCACAATATCGTTCTGAATTTCTTTTAATTTTGGCACGTCCACTACTTTTTCACAAATAGCATTAAAGAAGAAGCAAATTCTAATAATCGCATATCTCACATGCTTTGGTGATACAGATCGTATTGCAACAGGAAGTATTTGTTGCATTAGTATGTGAAAATCATGGGACTTAAGACCAAACAATTTCAATTCTTCCATGGAAACAAGATTCGCAAAATTCGAAGAGTACCCATCAAGGACCTTAAGTCGTCGCAAAGTTTCAATAACCCTTACTTTCTCTTCCCTCGATAATGTATAACAAGCTGATGGCAAATAAGTGCGTTTACCATTATATTGTGGTGCTAATTCATCCCGGATTCCCATCTCTACAAGATCAAGGCGACTCTTAACTCCATCTTTTGTTTATCCAGGAATATTAAGTAGGGTCCCTATGATGATGTCGCAAACATTCTTCTCGATGTGCATGACATCCAAGTTGTGTCGAATAAGCAAATGCTACCAATATTGAAGCTTAAAGAATATGGATTTTTTCTTCCAACATACGAAACCAGCATTATCATCTTTAGAGGAAGCACTACCTTCAACGTGGTCTTCACTGCGCTTTATCTTTGATTTTACAGTCTTTTTCAAACCAACCTTCTTTTTCAAACTCACCTTCTTTTTAAAACCCACCTTCTTTCCCGAAGATGCCCTAATCCCTACCAATTTCTTTAATACTTGTTCACCACTCAACGGTTCAGGTTGTACTCGAAACTCCTGCTGACCATTGAAAGCTGTGGAAGAAATCTTCTATACGACATATATATATATTCTTATTAGAATTTGTTAATCTAATAGAATCGGTTTCTTTCCCACAAATTGGACATGCATAATATCCCTTTACAGCACAACCGCACAAATTCCCATATGCAGGAAAATCATTAATAGTCCACAAAAGTGTAGCGTTTAACATAAAAGATTCTTATCAGTAAGCAACATAAGCCTGAACACCTTCACGCCATAAAGTTTGTAAATCTTTAATTAATGGTGCCAAGTAAACATCAATATCATTGCCTGGTTGCCGTGGACCAGATATCAACATTGTCAACATCAAAAATTTTCTCTTTGCGCTCAACGAAGGATGAAAATTGTAGATCCTTAACATAACTGGCTAATAACTATACCTACTGCTAAGAGAACTATGTGGGTTGATCCCATCAGCTGAAAGTGCTAACCGAAGGTTTCTTTCTTCCTTCCCAAACTCTGGCCATTTCCCATCCACTAACTTCCATGCTGGAGAATCTGCCAAGTGACGCAATTTATAATAAATTTCTCTTTCATCTGCATGCCATGTCAAATCTTTTGATGTTTGAACAGATTGGTACCACCGTTTAAACCGTGGAATAGGCAGAAAATACCACAACACTTTTGCAGGCACACCCACCTTTGGCTCAGTTGTGTTCTTCCTTAACTTATACCTCGAAGTTCCGCATGTAGGGCATATAGTAGCATCCGCGTAATCTTTCCTGTAAAGTATGCAATCATTGGGACACGCGTGTATTTTTTCATATCCCATTCCAAAAATCGATAATGTTTTAACAGCTTTTTTCGTAGTTATAGGCAATTCATTATCTTCTGGAAGCATTTTTCCTAACAATTCCAATAAATTCAAAATGCTTGTATTAGTCCACCCACTCCTTGATTTCAAGTTGAAAAGATTTACCAATGCTGATAATTTAGTAAACTTTTTGCAACCCCTATATAAAGGCTTCTGAGCATCGTCAAGCAACTTTGCAAAGCCTTCAGGATCTCCCATAAAATCCTCCTTTGTAGCTTGAACCATCTCCACTGTGTTTTCAAGATTTTCTGGAGTCTCCATCACATAATCTTGAAGGTTTGGATCACACGTGTCGTCATTAGGTGGGGCAGCACTTTTAGCGACTTCTCCATGCCATATCCATGTACGATAAGTTTTATCAAAACCATTCGCATATAAATGATTTTTAACCACTTTTAAACTCAACTTACATCCATTCCTACATTTAGAGCATGGGCATGGGATGGAGTTACTCCCTTTTGCATGTGCTTCAGCAATCTCTAAAAAAATCCTTAATCCCTTCTTCATATTCATTTGATAATCTACTCATGGAAATCCAAGATCTATCCATCGCAAATAGACTGTGATCTCAAACCGCACCTACTCACATCCAAGAGAGATAACATATAGTTATATTGTGATACATTAATTAAGTATTAAAAAGAAACCCATTAAAAACAATAGAAACTATGCCAGCTTGGCAGATCAATAAAATGCAAGTTGCCATGAATAAAGGGAAATATTAACTAAAAATTTCAGGTGTACGTTTAGTCAGAAAATAAAGTCATGATGATAGAGTGAATAGTTTCTCTTATAAGGAAATATTGATATTTAACTAAAATATATAAATAACTTAGTCCATCAAAACTAAACTTGTCATCAACTAGTATCGTTCTAGGATTTTCTCTCAAACTATTAACATCATAATTAATCATGAGGATTTCTAAAACTCTTTAGGAGTTATGGGATGTCATATCCGAGCATGTCATCAATAGCTTATATTATCTTAGGCTTCAACTTCTCAAACATATCTATGGTGTATCCGCTCAAGATCTCTCTAAAGTGCTCGATAACCTATCTATGGTTTATCTCAACTATTCTTATTGGTCGTGCACCTGTTCAGTGCCACATCCCCTTTCTTCATTATATGTTGGCCTGACAGCAAAGATGTGGCCATCGCACGACCTATAGATATGAGTGCTTCTGTAATGACCTTGAGTATGGACTTAAGAGTAAGGACCATTTTTTTTTTTTTTTGCCATTAGATGCATTTAATGATGAGTGAGAATGAATTTATTGGTAAACAACATGGTCCTTAAGATAAGTCCCACTTTGGGTCCTCACATGAGCATTTGTGTGTTTGTGTGTAAGTTTGTGTGTGCCAACTTAGGATACTAGGTCACCTCATATAGTGCAACCTTGAACTAATATAAATTATTTTCAGCATATAAAAAATTATTAATTTCATCATCGAGATTAAGGGAGGCAATGGGTCGTGTCGTGTCATTAATTTCATCAATGGGATTAGGTGTGGCAATGGGTCGTGTCGTGTAGATTTCGTGTCGGGTCTAACCGGGTTTGAATCAAAATCACCTCTACCTAAACTCGACTCGTTAAGTCTTTCGTGTATACCGTGTCGTGTCTTATCGGGTTCGTGTCGTGTTTGGATCGTGTTCAAGTCGTGCCTTAACGAGTCATGTCGTGTATTATGCTAAATGGCGAAATGCAAACCCGATTCGTAAGGCTATCGTGTTTAGTGGGTCCACCCGTTAAGCACCCGTATTCGTTAAGGCTTCACCCAAACCTGCTAAAAAGTCGGGTAGGTCGTGTCGTGTTATCGGGTTGTGTGATAATTTTCCACCTCTCGGGATGCCTTTTTTTTATTTCAAGCAATAAAAAATGATTTCCAGCAATATAAATTATTTCTGGCATATAAAAAATGATTTCCAACAAATAAAAAACTATTTCCAACAAATAGAAATAATTTCCAGTAATAAAAAAAGATTTTCAGCAATATAAAATATTTTTAGCATATAAAAATGATTTCCAGCAATAATAAAGTATTTTCAGCAAATATTACTTATTTTCAGCAATAAAAAAATTATTTCCTACAAATAAAAATTATTTCCAACCAAACTTCCAGTAAAAAATAAAAAACAGAAAAAATACATAAAAATAGGCATCGTACCTCGGTGATTGTAATATTAATATTTATATTTACCCATTAATAAAAAAATGGGCATTTAGACATTGTGCATTTTTTAATTGAAATTTAAACTGAGCATTTAAACTAATTTAATATTTAACCATTAACTTAAAATTAACAGTTAAGACACATTGAACTTGAACTTAAAAATCAAACAATCAATCTATGAACTAAAAATAAAATGTTGAAGAGTAGGAAATAGAAGTGTATATTATTAACTAAAAATAAATATGAGTAACAGATAAGAATTCAAAATTACCTTAATAAACTTGATAAACAAGAAATTCGACCTCTGTGTGTCCTCAATCAAGTTGCGATAACGAGCACTCCCGTGAGCAGAAACAACTAACAATTCAACCGCACAGTATGATAAATTCTGTTAGGGATTATAATGCAACTAAATTATTAAATTTCAAGAAAAACATAATTGTAACAACATTAACAACAATAAGAACTACAACTACAACTACCTACCCGTGTATTTAATTGACTCTCGAGATAAGGAAAGGGAAACACGAATTCTTCAAGCTGACGTGAGTTAAGCCATTTGTACAGAGTGGGACACGAATGAAGAGGGGGGGGTGTGGGTTGAAGAAAAGTGTGGGATGCGGTTTTTGTGGGTTGCGGGCTGAAGAAGAGGGTGGGATGGGGATGTTGTGGGATGTGGATTGAAGAAGATAGTGGGGATAAGGGAAACTCCATGAAAATCATATGGAGGTTGATTTGGGGAGAAGTAGGTATCTCTAAAATTTGAGATTGTTACGATTCCTCCCTCCAAATTTTTCTCCCTCTTGACATTTTTTCTTAAAATGGGTAGTAAATAACTAAATAAGTTTATTAAAAAAACTAGGGGGTTTTGGGAAAAGGTCTTATAGTGCTCAAAATGTATAAAATAGGACACTCCATATAATTTTATAAATTTAGTCCCTGTACTAAAAATATAATGAAAAATGGTGAAAATAGTGTCGCTGGCGCGGACCAAAAAAATAAAGGTATTGTACCACAGGGACTAGATTTATAAAATTGAAAAGCATTGTCCTAAAAATCCAAATATAAGAAGAAACATGATTTTTACCTTAATTCTCTACAAAAAACTATTAATTTTATGAATTATATTTAATATTACCATGTATATAAAACTGTCATAAAACATAAATTTATTACATGACACTTAAAATATTACCGTCATAACATATCATATTAATATGACCCAATAAATATATATGGGTCATAATTATTTGTTTAAATGAAAAAAGGGTCATAATTGTGAAATAACAATACTTATTATGACGGTTTAATTAAAACGGTCATTAAATTGAATTTTAAAACTGTCATAAAAGGGTATTTTTCTAGTAGTGATCCCTGGGAAATCGTTGTGCACGTCTTGGGGGCATCTGAAATGAGAGTAAAGTCTTATAAGTTCGCAGTTATTATCTCAAAATAGCTGAAGAGCGAAATATACACAATAGAGTACAACAATCCTAAAATATAGGGCTCTATATCAAAGAAAGCTACGCGGAAACATAACAAGCCGTACAGATCCTAAGGACACTAGAACCCGATGCTCTGATACCACCTGTGACACCCCGACTAATTAAATACCGGGTAGCTAATCCTTTATTCAAATTAATTCAAAATGTCAAGTTGGTTCAGTTCATAGAATCACTGTCGAAAATGTTTTAACCATTACTAGCCACCTAATATTTAAAAAGTGAGTTGCCAATTTTAATTAAATCTGATTTACATGCAACAAGTATTAAATTATGGAATAATGATATCACAACCACATTACAGTCACATTACAGCGATAAAGGAATAATGAATCTGGAGGAACACTCCTCGGTAATAATCCGAAGTACTGAATAAAACTTAATACAAAGTCTGAATCACTAATTAATTACAACTCAAAATCTGAAATAAAACTGAGTAACTAAGATGTCTCTAAAAGAAAAGGTGCGACCTGCCCTACATATGAGTAAATCTGAAATAGAGTCAAGATAGAAAGTGGAGACGTCTACTATCGAGGTCCTGTAACTTCCACAGCAGCTACAGCACGTCATCGGAATGGAACTCCTACGCTTGGTGTCCTTGTGGCTGGGCACCTAAAAGGTTTTTACAAGAAAATAGATTTGAAAGCAAACGGGTCAGAGCCCGATTGTGAAAACAGTTTAAAATACATCAAGTGTTTAATATCATTAAACAGTGAATATAAAATACATGATAGTGCGTGCACTCACATGAGTTTCTCACCTCTCAACTAATTGTGCACACCTATCGTACCTGTACCCGTTCTAGTTATTCTACTATCAAACTAGTCCAATACACAATCTAACATTACTATACGATTCACGATTCAATTCCCGACATCTTAATTTAAATAGAGAGTTTTACTTTTCTTCCTATGTAAGGACAATTTGTCCATCTTTATGTATATGTTATGTCATACGCCGTTACAAGATTGATGGTTGAAAAGATCACATCGTCATCAACGAAATCCGAAATCCGAAGATCAAAAGAAGAAGGAATCTGGAAACAGTCAGCCGGACCGGTCCGCCCCAAAATAAAAAGAACCGATCCGACTGCGGACCGATCCGCCCAGTACCGGACCGGACCGCCTTGCAAAATGAGTCCAGAGAGCACCGAACCGATTGCGAACCGAATCGTCTTCAAATTAAAAGAACCGATCCGCCATCGGACCGATCCGCCTGAGGCCCGGACCGATCTGCGCTGGATAAACTCTGCCAGATCGTGTAGCAGATTTTTTAGGGTTTTGAATCCTTATTTAAACCACGATCAGTATTTGGTTTCTATAAGACTTTCCCACGTTTTTTAGAGCATATCAACCCTAAAGTCTTCACCTATTGAGTCATATGATTCTAGGTTTTTAGATTCACACATCTTCCATATCTATGTGAATCAAGTTTGGTAACCCAAGAACACCATTGTTGTTGTTCAACCCTTTGTGAAGTGGACCGCTCCTTCCTCTTCATTGCTACCCTACTGGAAAGGGAGTCTTCCAGCCGCGACTACAGAATCCGATGCCTGCGGGTAATTCTTAGTCAAAAACTTGTATTTCAGTGTAATCCTATTGTAAGCCGTTTCTCTTACAAATTATAGTGATATACAAATGGTTTTTCCCTTGTGGGGGAATTTTCCTTAAACTTTGTGTGTTGAATTATTATTGCATGATCTTCATACTATGTCAATTACGTCTAGTTGCATGATTAGGGTTAATTTGGGTTAAAAAGGTGTTTATTATATTATTTCTTAATTGAACGCAAGCGCCAACTCTTTCAAATTGGTATCAGAGCAGGTTACGCTATCTTGTTGCGTATTCCTAACTTCCGCAAAAAAAAAATTCTAAAGATATAAATTTTCAAATTTTTGAAAATTGCGTGTTGAAATGGAGAAATTATACAATAAACTGCCTGTTTTTTACGGAACTAATTATACGTATTGGTAAGCCCGTATGAGGTCGGCTTTAAAAGCCATTGATGAACGGGTTTGGATTCTTGTTGAAAGAGGGTGGACACCTCCCTCCGTCACTGTTGATAACGTGACAAATTTGAAACCTGTCACGACTTGGACCGAAGATGAATTAAGATGGTCTTCCTTTAATTCTAAGGGATTGAGTGCTATTTTTGGTTCCATCACTCCCGATGAGTTCAAACGCATAATGACGTGCACCACGTCAAAAGAGGCATGGGATGTATTGCAACTTACCCATGAAGGAACAAATGCTGTTAAAGAGTCAAAATTGCAAAATTTAACAACTCAATTTGAAACCATCACCATGCATGAAAATGAATGTTTTGATGAATTTTATGCTAGGCTTTCTGACATTGTTAATACTAGCTATAATCTTGGTGAACATATTCCAAATGCTAGAGTTGTTAAAAAGATTCTTCGTTCCCTTCCTAAGCGTTTTATACTTAACGTCACTGTGCTAAATTCCTTGGGTAATTTAAATACACTAAAATTGGAAGAACTGGTAGGAGATTTACAAACTTATGAAATAGACATGTTTCCTAAATCTGCCAAGCCAAAAGATAAGGGAATTGCTCTTAAAGCCCAAGAGAGAAAAAGTGAGGGGTCGGCAAGAAAGAAAGTCAAGTCATCTAGAAAGATAGAAAATTCTGATTCTGAATGTGAGTTTGACTTAGATGATTTGGCATTATTTGCTAAAAATTTCAAGAAAATTCTGAAATTTAAAAAAAGTGGAAACTTCAAAGATAAAAAGAATTTTCAGAAAAATAAGTTTGAAAAGAAAGATTTCAAAGAACCCCCTAAAGACAGTGAGAGGTGTTTTGAGTGCGACGGTAAGGGACACGGAGCGTTTGAGTGTGCCACTCGTCTGAATAGGGAAAAGGGTAAAGCTGTCCTAAATGCTACCCTTAGTGACGACAGTGAGGTCGAGTCGGTGGACTCGGGAGATGAGTCACCGCATGAGCGTAACTTCACCGCGTTCATGGCTAGTCATGTGAATACTCGTAGTTCTCCTCACGACGATGAGGATGATGCTTCACAGGGACACCTCGACAATGAGAGCGAAGAAAGTGAGGGGGAGGAGGAAGGTAGTGAGGACGAGAGTAACCTTCAACGCGCCTACGCCGAGTTATATAATGAGTCTTTCAAAACTAAAAAATGTAACAAGGCGTTAGTTCTTAGGATCACCCCGTTAGAAGAAGAGTTAGAAGAGACGAGAGAGAGAGAGTCCTCCACCTGCACCGCCATGAGAGAGAGAGAGTCTGCCTGGGTTAGTAAAGAGAATTTGCTTAGAGAGAGAGAGAGCAGTTTTGAGAAAGAGAAAGCGGACTTGACTGAACAAGTGGCTAGTCTCACTAGTGAGCTCCATTCCTCCATGGAGACTCGAAAGAAACTTGAAGCCCTTGTTGCTCAGCTTACTCATGACCTTGAGAGAGCTAGGAAAGTCAAGGTACAAATCGAGGACAGATCTGGGAAGATGGGAAAGATGCTCCTCGGTCCCGCTTTAGGTTTTGGTGACAGGCAAGGAATTGGTTTTGATGGTGCCTCCACGTCTCAAATTGCACCGGGACCAATTCCTGAGTTTACTACGACTCCTTATGGCCGTCAACAAAAACCAAGAAGGAGAGTTCGACCAAGAAAAGCAAACCAAGGTCCTCCTCATACTGTGCCCTTTTGCTCCCATTGCAAAAGAAATGGACACCTTAGGGAGTTTTGCTATAGATTTGGTCGGACACGACGTACTTTTGCTCCTCCACATCATACTGATGAGTTTTCTAGTCTGAGAGAGCAAGTTGAGTTTCTAGCCACCACATCACAGAGTTTGATGGTGGAATTTCGACGAATGTCCTCACCGTCAGTGAATGCTTCCCGCATTCCGGCTAAAACCAACAACAACAACGGTAAACAAAAGGTTACCTATTCTTGGGTTCCTAAGAAAGAGAAAAAGGCCCTTGTTGTTCATGTTGCTCTCAAAGCACATAATACCTCTCAGTGGTATTTTGACAGTGAATGCTCCAGACACATGACAGGTGATGTCTCCCTTTTTACTCAGATTGAGGAGTATGATGATGGGAGAGTTACTTTTGGAGATGGGAGTAAATCTAGCATTGTAGGACGAGGTATTGTAGAGTTACCAGGACTTCCTAAGCTAGAAAATGTCTTGTACGTCAAAGGTTTAAAAGTAAACCTTCTCAGCATCAGCCAGCTGTGCGACGATGACTTTGCAGTAAAGTTTGACCGGGAAGCTTGTAAGGTCTATAATCAAGCCGGTAAACTATTAGTGCAAGGGGTGAGGACAGAGGATAACTGTTATGGGACTGAGCCCAAATCCTCACTTGTCTGCAACAGCGCCACGATCACTCCTATGGATTTGTGGCACCAACGTCTAGGTCACGTGAACGTGAGAGATTTGACTCGTCTTGTTAAGAAAGACCTAGTACGTGTCTTACCATCTCTCGGAAAGTCAACTTCCATGATTTGTGGACCCTGTCAGTTGGGAAAGCAAATTCGTAGTCCGCATAGGAAGTTGAATTCCATTACCACCTCCCGTGTTCTTGAGTGGATACATATGGATCTTATGGGTCCTACTCGTACGGAGAGTATAGGTGGTAAGAGATATGTTCTCGTGATGGTGGATGATTTCTCTAGATACTCCATTGTAGGTTTTCTAAGAGAGAAATCAGATGCTGTAGAGTTCCTAACGACCAGGTGCCGTGTCCTGCAAAATCAACACGGAGTCAATATTAACAGGATGCGTAGTGACAACGGCACTGAATTTACTGAAGCAAAAGTAGATCTTTACTGTGATAGCATTGGGATCAAACATGAGTTTTCTGCTGTGAGAACTCCTCAGCAAAATGGGATTGTTGAGAGAAAGAATAGAACGATCCAAGAAATGGCTAGATCAATGCTTCAAGGTCGTAAGGTCTCTAGGAGATTTTAGGCAGAGGCAGTGTCTACTGCATGCCACACGGTGAATAGGGTATATCTGCGTCCACACACACTCAAAACGCCTTATGGATTTTGGACTGGCAAGAAACCCAACCTGGCATATTTTCGTGTTTTTGGGAGTAAATGCTACATCCTACGGGATAGAGAGCAATTAGGAAAGTTCGACTCCCGGAGCGACGAGGGAATATTGCTAGGATATTCATCGAACAGTAGAGCATACCGGGTTTTTAACCTGAAGAGCTCTAAGGTTATGGAATCAATAAACGTCACTGTGCAAGATGACGAACCTACGACGTCTATTGATTCTAACCTTCAGTGTGAGGATGAGGACTGTTCTGACAGTGATTTCCCTGTTCCTCTCCCACATCCTGTGGACCCTACTCCTGTGTTAGGAGACACACCTTCTTGGGTTCGCAAGAGTCATGATCCTTCTGCCATTGTTGGCGATCCCACTCTAGGGGTCAAGACTCGTGCTCAACTAGAGAACGTGGTTAGTCATCATTGCTACACGTCCAAAGTCGAGCCCAAGAATCACAAGGAAGCACTCAAGGATGAACATTGGATATCCGCTATGCAGGATGAGTTACTTCAGTTTAAGAAGAACAATATCTGGGAACTTGTCCCCCGACCTAGTGATACTAATGTGATAGGTACCCGGTGGATTTTCAAGAATAAAATAGATGAAAATGGTACTATTACTAGAAACAAAGCTAGGTTGGTCGCTCAAGGCTACACACAGATAGAGGGTGTAGACTTTGGGGAGACATTTGCTCCTGTTGCGAGGCTTGAGTCCGTCCGTTTACTACTCACCATTGCATGTCATCTGCACTTCAAGTTATATCAGATGGATGTCAAGAGTGCCTTTCTGAATGGCATTCTATAGGAGGAGGTTTATGTGGAACAACCAAAAGGGTTTGAAGACCCTAAGCACCTGGATCACGTTTATTATCTGAGGAAAGCCTTGTATGGTTTGAATCAAGCACCCCGTGCTTGGTACGAGAGGCTTATTTCCTATCTGTTAGCCTGTGGCTTTAAGAGAGGGGGAGTTGATATGACGTTGTTCGTCAGGAGAGATGACGGTGCTATTTTGGTTGCCCAAGTCTATGTGGACGACATAGTCTTTGGATCCACATGCTCCCAGCATGCTCATCACTTTGAGGAGGAGATGAAAAGTGAGTTTGAGATGAGCATGGTAGGTGAGCTTACTTTCTTCCTTGGTCTCCAGGTTCGTCAGCTAGAGGATGGGATGTTCATCTCCCAATCCAAGTATGCTAGAGACCTTGTGAAGAAATTTGGTTTAGACTCCGCTAAGCATGCACGTACACCTATGAGTACTTCTACCAAGCTTAGTAAGGACACTTCAGGCAAGGACGTTGAGCAAACCTTGTATCGAAGTATGATAGGCAGTCTTCTCTACTTGACTGCTAGTCGTCCCGACATAGCCTATAGTGTTGGAGTCTGTGCGCGATTTCAGGCATCTCCGAAAGAGTCTCACTTACTCGCTCTAAAACGTATTATCAAATACGTGAGTGGAACTCTCTCATACGGCATTTGGTATTCCTTTGATACCAATGACCGTTTGTCCGCCTATTCGGATGCTGATTGGGCCGGAGATGCAGATGGTTGTAGGAGCACTTCTGGTGGATGTTTCTACTTTGGTTCTGCTCTTGTCTCTTGGTTGAGCAAGAAGCAAAACTCCATCTCTTTGTCCACTGCGGAGGCTGAGTACATCGCCGCCGGGAGTTGTTGCACGCAACTCATGTGGATGAAGCAAATGTTGGAGGATTATGGGATTTCACAGGACACCATGACCATTTCCTGTGATAACACGAGCGCGATACACATATCCCGCAATCCTGTCCAACATTCACGCACAAAGCACATCAGGTTACGCGAGCACTTTATACGTCAGTTAGTTGAGGAGAAGGTCGTAACCCTGAGTTTTGTTCCCACGGACCGTCAGTTAGCCGATATTTAAACGAAACCTTTAGATGCCCTTAGATTTGAGAGTCTTAGGAAGTCTTTGGGGATTTGTACAGTTGACTGAGGGGTTGGTCCATGTCTAGCATAGGTTGCATTGCCATTTACATATCATCTGATGCCTGTTGCTAGATTGTATTATTAGTTTGCTGTATTTTTGCTTTTTGCTTCTTATTTTAAAATACAAAAAGATTTTCTGTTTAAAAAAAAAATTTAAGAAAAGCACAAAAAGATTTTATTTTGATAAAAAAAAATTTGAAAAATCCAAAAAGATTTTTTCTTTTGTTTTGCACCTTTTATGGATGAGCATTTAAGATAGCCAAGTCACAACTTCATTTCATATATCCATGTGACTGTTTGGTAGAGGTTTGAGACGCTACAGCATTTCATCCATGTGCTTAACATTGATTGGAGTCCTTGAGATGTAATTAGTGATATCTTCCTACATGTTTGACTCCTATATCCTTTAATGCACACATGCACGGCTATATTTGATTATTGCACTTGTCTATCACATATTGGCTTGAGTGTTTCTATCTCAATTCTGTCTATACAATGTACAATATGCGATAAAACTTGACAAGATTGGATTGCATGTAAAAACCGTTTTGGTGAGACTGTGTGATAATTTGCATAACGGGGAGGGGCTGCAAAAGTTGATTCTTTATACTTTGCGCAAAAACCACCGTTAAAAAGGACCTAAAAAATGGAGGTATTTTAATATCCGAGGTCCTAAGAGGTTAAAAGAGCCCAAAAAAATTTAAAGGCAATAAAAAGCAATTCATGCCAAATATGGGCCATTTAGGTTTCACCATCAATTCTCCAAAGTTTGAGAATTTAGTATACCTCTATTATAATATAAATCTGAGGGAGTTTGGTTGGAGAATAAAAACGGGTTTGTACTTCCTTGAAAGTCCTGAAAAAGCATGAAAATCATTTTGGACGCTATTGGTGTAGAAATCACTTTGAGCTTTGATTTGTAGATTTAATATAGTCAATGTCTTATATTTCCAATCTTTTACACCAAAGGAAGCAATTGAGTTCATTCGTTAGGAATATCCAATATTCATCGTGCACATATGTCATGTTTGTATGCTTTGATTTTCCTATCGAATTTTGATCATACCTCTTCATTTACGCTATCATCGACTTGGTTGTTTTATGTTCATTAATGGTGTGATTTATACCTTGTGTCACCCCGATTTTGCTTGTTTATTTCATTTCTCTCATTTTGTCTATTTGGGGACATCATAAAAAGGGGGAGAATGAATTATCTGATTAGAATGAATTATCTGATTTGATTATGGGGGGAGTTTTGAAATTTGAGGTTCATCATAAATCTGGTATATATGTATATATGCATATGTTTATTATCTCATTTCAAACTCGATACGTCACTTGGTATTTGCTTTATCTCATGTGTGTAGGTACATTCTTGATAATCCCATGATACACACCCTGATGAGAAAAGCGTGAAGATTCCTGAAGAATTGAAGAACAAACGATGCAGCCTTAATCATATGTACCTCTTTCAGTTTTGGGTTCATGGAAGGGTAGATTTGTATAGGCATTGTTCATACTTGATAATTCGGATTTTTTATGTTTGTTCCGACATAGACATAGGGGGAATTTGTAAGGACAATTTGTCCATCTTTATGTATATGTTATGTCATACGCCGTTACAAGATTGATGGTTGAAAAGATCACATCGTCATCAACGAAATCCGAAATCCGAAGATCAAAAGAAGAAGGAATCTAGAAACAGTCAGCCGGACCGGTCCGCCCCAAAATAAAAAGAACCGATCCGACTGCGGACCGATCCGCCCAGTACCGGACCGGACCGCCTTGCAAAATGAGTCCAGAGAGCACCGAACCGATTGCGAACCGAATCGTCTTCAAATTAAAAGAACCGATCCGCCATCGGACCGATCCGCCTGAGGCCCGGACCGATCTGCCCTGGATAAACTCTGCCAGATCGTGTAGCAGATTTTTTAGGGTTTTGACTCCTTATTTAAACCACGATCAGTATTTGGTTTCTATAAGACTTTCCCACGTTTTTCAGAGCATATCAACCCTAAAGTCTTCACCTATTGAGTCATATGATTCTAGGTTTTTAGATTCACACATCTTCCATATCTATGTGAATCAAGTTTGGTAACCCAAGAACACCATTGCTGTTGTTCAACCCTTTGTGAAGTGGACCGCTCCTTCCTCTTCATTGCTACCCTACTGGAAAGGGAGTCTTCCAGCCGCGACTACAGAATCCGATGCCTGCGGGTAATTCTTAGTCAAAAACTTGTATTTCAATGTAATCCGATTGTAAGCCGTTTCTCTTACAAATTATAGTGATATACAAATGGTTTTGCCCTTGTGGGGGATTTTTCCTTAAACTTTGTGTGTTGAATTATTATTGCATGATCTTCATACTATGTCAATCACGTCTAGTTGCATGATTAGGGTTAATTTGGGTTAAAAAGGTGTTTATTATATTATTTCTTAATTGAACGCAAGCGCCAACTCTTTCATCCTAGTTCTCAAAATTTGCAATACTAATCACTAGAGATTTTCCATTTTTAGCTCTACTAAAATGTTTCTATTATTCACACTTACATTTATACATGACAGTTCATTTCAAATTAACAGTATATTATTCTCATCATAAATATACAATACTAGCACCCCGAGACTAAGATGCGGTTCACACATACTCTGCTATCCAATCCCGGTACATCACGTACATAAGGACCACGTATTTTGAATCTCTCAGGAATCTTTTTCAATAAACAACAATCACACATAATGGAGGCGAACATAGTTCACATCACATGGGTCACGCACATACCTACGCTCCCATGATCAGCAGACTTATTAACTTCTCAATAAGTCCATCTCTGACCTATGTCCTCGAGGCACCAATCTAAATCCCCCTAGTAGGCACACAAAGATTAGATGGCCCTGATCGAACGCCGACCTCCCGTGATAGCAAGTATGGTAGGTATGTTATACACAAATAACTACATATACCAAGCATTCAGACATCTACGGTATCCCATAATATTAATAGAGGTATATTTCTCATTCCTATTCCGTCATTTAATGTTACACGTTTACATGTCCCCGATTTATATACATTAAAGTTATCAACTCTTCTCACGTCGTAATTTTAGTTACTTATACCCTAGCCCATAGATGTCATCCGGTTTACTTCTTAATTCTAAGTTTTAATCCTCAACGTACTCAACTCTCACAACTATACTCACTGGTCAACAAGGGAAGGTTATCACTCAATTAAATAAGTCTACTGAAGGTTTGAAATAAAATCAGGCCTAAAAAGGCCATTCTGTCAACTCGTTAGAAATCTCGTTCGAACGAGGGTCATTTGAACGAAGTCTTCGAACGAACTCGTTAGAAGGGATATTATCATCTTGTTAGAAGCTCGTTCGAACGAGGTCATTCGAACGACCTGGGCAGGTTTTCTAACGAGATGGCAGAATACGCCCAGAAAATTCCCAACTCATTTTTCTTCATTTTTCTCTTCTCTAAATTCATCCTAAGGTTATCCCAATAACATTTTAATGTTCTTAAACTACTATAAGTCCTCTTAGGTCGCTTCTTAACATATTTTTGGGGTTAAATCCTCCTAATCAACATGCAATTAACAGTAATCCCCAAATTTTACCCCAAACCCTATGAATATGAACCCAGAATTTTATTGTGCCTAATTACCCATTATAAATCGGTTTTTGAATCATCAAAGTTAAGTTTTTGGTTATCAAATTCGTCCATAGTCATTCTACATGCAATCCCTAACCCAACTTTAGAGTTTCAATAACAATTTCATTAGGTTTTCCTCAAAGTTTTCAAGGCAAGAACAGTTCTACACTAATCATGGAGGAAATATTCAATGATCTTAATAATATCAAATCACTTGCCTTAGGGTTGTTTTTCAGATTTGTTGTCATTGATTCTAGGTTGAATTTCCCCTCTTTCTGTCACAAATCCTTCCAGAATGGTGGTGATAGGTGATGGCTTTTGTTTGACTCTTGTAACTTCTCTCCAACTTCTCTCAAAACTCCCGTAGCCCACTCTCTTATCTTTTGTTGGTAATGGCCTTAGTGGTCTCCCAAATAATATATAATTAACCTCTAAAATTCGTGGGTTTTAATATCTCAATTTTTAAAATTATCAAAATACCCTTCTAGGTTGTCGGTTTGGTCTAAAAGTGCCCCCGGACCCAAACTAATCCCCCTGCTAGTGTTTTCTGACTATTTCGACCCTTTCGGACGCGCTGGAGCACTCAAAATGAGCATTCGGTTGATAAAAATATAATTTAATTTTTAATTTAAATAAATTTATTCCTGACGCGACTAACATGCCCGTTCCAACTAAATTTCCCAAATTATCGTATTTATGCCTCGTGACAATTTAAATATTTTCAATACTCATATATTACCATATATGCTCAGAAATATTCAATTTTAACATCATAATCAAATATTAACTCACATCTCGCTAGTATTTATATCCGGATTAATTCCCAATTACTTCTCATTTGATTCAATTAATCCCTTAAATAAAAAACAATAAAATTACGGGGTATTCTAGATAGAGGAGGAGAATTCGTAGATTCAGGCATCATAGAATATTGTGACTATAATGGTTACAAATATGAATTTAGTTCTCCTAAGACACCTCAACAAAATGGTATTACTGAGCGTAAAAATTGCACTCTTTAAGAAATGGCCCGTGTGATGATTCATGCAAAAAACCTACAAAAATATTTTTGGGTAGAATCCATTTGTAGTGAATATCATATAATTAATCGAGTCTACTTAAGGAAGAATACAAAAAAAATCCTATGAAAGAAACCTAACCTTAAATACTTTAGAACCTTTGGTAGCACCTATTATGTGTGTAAGGACAGAGAACATCTGTCTAAATTCAAAAATAGAGGAGATAAAGCCGTCTTTTTAGGATATTCTCCAAATAGTAGAGCCTATCGTGCCTACAATCTTCATACCAAAACCATGATGGAATCTATTAATGTGGTTGTTAGTGACACTAATGTAGAAAGTAAGACCAAAGAACCAATTATTTTGGATGAGTCTGAAAACATTTTAAATTATGACTCTCCAGAAATAGTTGAATCTTTACCAGCTGAAACCCCAGAAGTACCTAACTGGGTTTCCAAAGATCATCCTTTAGATAGTGTAGTTAGTAATCCTACTGAGCCTGTTCGCACAAGATCTCAACTTCGTAACATTGCTCATTTTGCATGTTTTATGTCTCTTATTGAGCCAAAAACTGTAAATGAAAACTTAAATGACACTTTGTGGATAAGTGTTATGCAGGAGGAACTTCTTTAATTTGTCATTCATGATGTTTGGTATCTTGTACTCAAGACTGAAAATAAAAGGGTTATTGGCACACGGTGGATTTTTAAAAATAAGACTGATGAATCTGGGATGATTATTCGGAATAAATCTAGATTAGTTGCCTAGGGATACTCTCAGATTGAAGAAATAGATTTTAAGGAAACTTTTGCTCCTATCACTCACCTCGAATATGTTCTCTTACTTTTTTTCATAGCCTGTCATTTGCATTTCACACTATATCAAATGGATGTTAAGTCAGCGTTCCTTAACGAAATTTTAATTGAGGAGACTTATGTAGAACAACCCAAAGGGTTTATTGACGCTCATCACCTAAATTGTGTCTATCGTCCTAAAAAAGCTCTTTATGGGTTAAAACAAGCTCCTAGAGCTTGGTATGAGCGTCTATCAACCTTTCTTTTAGACAATGGATTTAGGAGAGGATGGAATAACCGAACCTTATTTGTCAAACATTTTGACAACAACATTACTATTGCTCAAGTTTATATTGACAATATCATTTTTGGATCCACCTCCCCTTTAGAAGTTAAGACCTTCTCGAACATTATGCACAAAGAATTTCAAATATCACTTATGGAGGAGTTATAATTCTTTTTAGGACTCCAAGTTAAACATAATTCATAAGGATTATTTCTATCGCAATATAAATATGCTTTAGAGATTGTCAATAAGTTTGGCCTAGAAATAGCTAAAGAAGCTAGGACTTCTATGAGTACCTTTGTCAAACTTTCTAAAGATGAGAATGGGAAATATATTGATACCACCTTGTACCATAGTATGATAAGAAGATTTCTTTGTCTTACTGCCTCCCGTCCCAACATCATGTACTATGTCTGCGTGTGTGCCCGATATCAAAATAATCCTAAAGAGAGTCACATATTGTGCGTTAAAAGAATTATCGAATACATCAAAAGCACTCTAAATTTAGGAGTTTGGTACACTAAAGACACTTCTAGTACTATAGTAGGTTACACTGATGCTGATTGGGTCGGTTGTGCCGATGATAGTAAGAGTACTTTAGGAGCGTGTTACTACATTGGTAACAATTTGGTAGGATGGAGTAGTAAGAAACAAAACTGCACTTCCTTATCTACTGCCAAATCCGAATATATTACGACAGGAAGCTATTGTGCTCAATTACTTTGGCTAAAACAAATGCTGAAAGATTACGGTATAACTGAAGATAAGTTACATCTCTATTGTGACAATAAAAGCGCGATTAATATTTTTTAAAATCCTGTTCAGCGCTCTCGTACCAAACATATTAAAATTAGATACCATTTCATACGCAAGTTAGTTGAATCTAAGGAGTTAGAAATAAATTACCTTCCTACTGAATTACAATTAGCTGACCTATTTACCAAACCTTTAGACTTTCTTCGATTTGAATCTTTATGCAATTCTATTGGTATAGTCATGGCAGAACAATGATTTAATATTTCTACTAGTTTTCTTTACCCTTTGTCCATTTGAGACAAAATGGGAGAAATTTGAGTCCTCTTAGACATTTTGGTGTATTTTCAACTAAAAAGCTTGATCTTAGTATCTTATTTTCAGGAATCAGTACCTTCAGTTGCAACATTTTTTTTAGGGTATTGATTTGTATCTAGTTGAGTTATGTAATTTTTTCTGTCTAGGATATTGGGTAGATATAATTTTTTTATAGGAATAGAATTTTCTTATTTCTTTTGTATCCCTACGAGTCTTCGTTGGCTCAAAGGAGATTTTATATCATATTTCCAAAGGGGGAGATTGAAGCATCCTATATCTTTAACTTACTTGAGTCTATATTATATAGGTGCTAATCTAATTTGGAAATAGTGACAAAATTCGAGTCCCATCTTTGTTTACCAAAGAACCTCAGACTCTACACTTGATTCCTCTACAAGTTACTAAAGGTCGTATACCAACACTAGGACTGCATACATACATTGTTTCGTGCTCTATTTTGTTGTGTGGGAGTTAAATCCCTTAAATTAATTTTTTACTAATTTTGGGATGTGTTATATATTTTCTAAGATTTTTAAAATGATTTTTAGAAATTAAAATTGGTCATTTAGAAAACTTGGGGGCTATTGTGTAATTTCTTTTAATATCTTAATGTTGGTTTGGGTAGGAAACAAAAGCGCTAGAGACTTCAGGGTGTAAATATAATTACTTTCGGGATGCATTTTATAACTCGTATTTTGTCAACACATGTTTCTCTCTCATTGGTTGATTGTGTGTTTCTTTACTCTCACAGAACTGTGTTTCTTTGAGAACCCTTGGATCAATATCATCGACTATGTGCATGTGTTTAGAATCAATCCATGTGAACCTATCTTGACTAATAATTGCTGGCTATTTCCACCACATTATTTTTACCATTAGATCTTTGGTCAACTGGTCAAGATCAATCTCAACCACCGGATTGCCTGTGAGTTTCTCGATCCTTCCTCACTCACTATTTAAATAACCTCAACCTCAGCCATTTGAGAATTTTGCCCTTCCTCCAAACCAAAGAGAAAATAATAGTTAGAGAGAGACAAAAAGAGTTAGAGAGATAAATGAAACCCTAAACCTAACTCAGCCCAACTCTCACCAGAAAACCCTTTTCTGAGATTAAATTAGTCTGAGATTTGAGAAGTTTATCCTCTATAGTTCTTTATCTCTTTCCCAACTTAATCACGTTGGTTAAATCTCTATTTCTTTTCATAGAATCTTGATATTACTCCTCTGTGATACAGTTCACTTAGATAGTTCTTAGTCTCGATTTCTTATTTCGAGAAATCTTATTTTTGTTTGTTATTTTCAAACGGATATGTTGATTTCAAACCCTAAACCAACAAAATCCTTTCTAATTCCAGTTTACTCAAATATTTAGACTTAGATCTAGTTGAGATCTTGATTTGGGATTTCACTTTCAAATATTTCACTTTTTGTGAAATAAGTACTTATTTTCAAATAAAGAAAGTGCATAGGATCTTGGCTAGTTTTTATAACAAGATTCCCTCTTGATTTGCAGATATTTTAAAGATCCAAAGTCTGATTATTTTGACTAAATTGATTTTGGAAATCTTGCATATTAAGTGATCTGTTTGCAATTTGTTACTCATACTGTCTGTAATTAAGTGTGTGCTAGTAGCATGTATATGATTTAGAGCACATCACCACATACACCTTCACACTACTACATTGAAAAGTGTTGGTATTGAGATATTTGACTTTAGAGTCAACGTAAAACTAAAAGGAGTGGAGTTACGAAGTTGGGATCATCAACATCAGAACCTTGGGAGAAGTCAGAAAATGCTAGAGGAGTTGGTATAATTTTTTAACTTAGTTTAGGTTTGATTGTGTGTCTTGGTTGTTATATAGCTTGTAACTTGTTACTCTTATTTAGTGATTTTTTGATTTTGTGACCTAGAGGTCATTTTACCACGTAAAAATTTCTCTTGTATACTTCCTCTTCTTCTCATCCCTTTCTTAAGGCTGTGTTGATTTGATTTTCTTAAGTTTTTTTTTTCAAAACTGGGAAACCTATAACTGAAATAACTCGTTCATACTGTTTTACACATTTTGTATTTAAAATTTGTTTTAAGAAATGTGTTTCTTCAACAAACTGTTCGAAACCAACGACTTAAGTGGTATTTTTTCAAATTAAAGCCATGAATTAATGAATGAAGGTTCGATTAGGGCTTAACATAAAAAAAACTTTGAGAGAATGAGAAATGACCAAAGTATTCCCGTAAAGGACGTTCTTCGGCCATGACAAGAGGAATATTTTTGGATTTTTAAATATTTTTCAAAAGAAAAGAAAATCTTTTGTGATTTTGGAAAATAAGAAAAGGAAAATCTTTGTGGCATTTTAAATATGAAAAAAAATATATAGTTTTGGGATTTTTCGAAAAAGGGGAGAAAATGGACTCTTGATCTGGATGAACTAATTTAAACCGACTACCTAAAGAATTGACTTGGACATACACGAGTCAAGGAAAACTCTGAATGAACACGTAGCCAATTATTATCTTCAAAATTAGTGAAAGGGATAGTCAAATTTTAATTTAGTCCGCGGGCGACAAAAATCATGAAAGTTATCTTTGTGATCACCTGTTGCAAAAATGTGTTCCTACTGGGCTAGCTTATTGATTGATTTTAAATTTAATTGTAGCTAGGGTAGCACACAATGGATAAGCGAGTGAGTCGAGTGATGAAATCCCTTTTCGTTTCAATGACCGGTTCCAGGTCTTAGGTAATTTAATTCATCAAACCATTCAATTTAAGTGCGATGCAGAAATTAAAGGCACATAGGAGCAAATAAGCATACAAAAATTGAACTCGCTTGTAGGAGATTCACGAGGGATAAAGAAATGTACCTCCCATGATTTTGACACACGTGGGGTTAAGATCGAGCTGAGTCGATCGAGGAGAGATCTCGCCTATGTTAGTCGTCCCCGGGAGTCCTACCGACCCAAAGTAGAGAGGCTTCAAAAATCCTCACCTTTGGACGCCCTCTCTCTATCTTTCCCAGTTTCCCTTTTCGCTTTTTTTTATGAAATAATTATTACAAATATAATATGGTGTCAAAATGCATCCCAAATAATGGCAATGCTTCAATAATCCTAGACCGCCAGTCTAAGGAGGGAGAAGAAGGAAGAACTACACTAAAAAAAATTACAAATCTTCAACCAGTCTTCGATCCCCGGCAACGACGCCATTTGATAAAAAGATTTTAGCGTGTGGTCATTGTCTTCAAAAGTCAATATCAAAATTTCCTTGAATGACCTACAAAACATGCTAAAACAACTCATATTGCGGTAAGTATGGGTATCAATCCACTTTCAAGGTGAAATAATTGATGTGGACACTTGCAATTCAATTTTTTTTATTAAAACAGTTTTTTATTTTTTTTTAAAACAATTTCAAGGGAGAATTAACTAATTAATGCTAAAATTATGAAATGACTAAATAACGAAAAATAATGTGCAACTGAGTGTGATAACTGTGAGAAAATCAAGAGATGGCATTACACCACATTATCAATTATTTTAATCTCTCAATTTATTAATTTAAAATATTTTGAGATAATATTAAATCGATAATCTAACTCTCGTTACAATTATAAATTTAATAATATCTTTTTCAGAAAACTAATTTAAAAATGTCACACGATGAAATATTAAGAATTATACTATTTTCAAGAAAATTACCCGCTAGGATCAATTTAATAAAAACTGTATCAATTCTCTAATTTCAACATCGAATTAATATTTAATTTTTGGAAAAATATATCTCTAGTTCAATTCCTAAATTAAAAAATTAATTTATTAACTCGCGTAAAATAAAATAATTTGTGACAATTCTAAATTAATTAACCTAGAAATATAGCATTAATGAAATTAATCAATTAAATTAATATCCTACGCAGTGCATCCCACCCCTTGAACATGGTGTTTATCAAAACATTCTCATGTTAGAATAAACAACATTCAATAATATAACAAGAATGAAAAGGAAAGGGAAAGAAATGCTATACGCAAAGTTCTTTGTCGAATTGTGTTCATGAAAGTGCGTCCAAACTCTTCCATAATTTTCAGCACTTGATCACACAAATAAAAAGAAAAACTAAACCAAAAAATCTATCATAATACTAAACTAATTTTTTTTCTTTTTTTTGAATTTTTTTATTCTTAAACTGTACATATTATACATTGTATTTCTCTCTTTCGACGTCTCTTCTACGTCTGATATGAGAGTCCTCTTTGTTTAAAAGTGAGCAAATTCCCTTTTTTTTATAACCCACGATTTTGGTCCCTTTGGAAGATTTTGTGGGATCTCAAAAGGTTAAGTCAAATTTCTCTTTGGATAGGCGCTTGGGTTATTGGCAGGGGATGTGGGATAAGGTGGTTCAAAGCTGGTCCGAGTTTTTAGGCCCGTGGTAAATGGGTTAATCTGGCATGAAGTGGGTTACCGAGGTGATGCACGGGTTCGATTTGTTGGGTTTTGAGTTATGGGGGAAGCATATCCGAAATGGGTCAGAATAGGTGCCCAATTTTGACAGGTAGGGGCTTTGGTTTTGGGTTAAGGGTTCAGTAGGGGTGAACACGGGCATGTGGGTTTTGGGGTTGTGGGTAATGGTTACCCGGGTTCTCGGGATGGAGGTCGAAGGTGGGCGCTGGTTTTTTTTTATTTCAGTTGAATATGTTGAGATGGGAGGTGGTTAAGTGAAATTGGTTATGTTTTTTTTTAATTTGGTTATGGAGGGAGGTGAGAGAGAAAGTGTGTGTTAGTGAGGGTGAGGTAGAAGATGAAGATGGAGGGGAGATGTAGGGTATGTGAGGGAGTAAGGTAATTAGGTGTGTGTGAGTGAGTGGTTATGGTGGATGAGAGAGAAGATATTGGTGAAGTGGGGTGTTTTGATGTGTGAGGGTGTATGTGGAATGGTGTGGGTTAGGGGGGATTAGTGTGTATATGAGTGTAGGGTGTAAGATATGTGTGTGTGTGTGTGTCTTATTATCCTAAAAAAAACACTATCTAACTAAAAAAAAACTAATAAACTAAAAATTAAAATCTACAAAAAAATTAAAATTCTAATTTATATAAAAAACTCAAATAATAAAAAAAAAATCGAATAAAAAATAAAATAAAAACTAAAGTCCTCAAAAAATGTAAAATCTAATAAAACTAAAAATAACTTCCTAAAAACTAATCGTAATAAAATGAAATAAAGTGAAATAAAGTCTAAAACCTAAAAACATAAAAATTAAAATCAAAGTAAAACTACATTAAATAAAAAGAGATATAAAAATAGAAAATAAATCCTAAAAATAAAACTGAGTTAAAATAAAAAATCTAAAAATTAATAAAACTACTAACTAGACACACACAGGGCTCGGAGAATGGTATGGGCTCGATTTAGGCTTAGGTTTGATTCGGGAAGAGGGTTTAAAATATCGAAAATGATCTCGACAAGCTCAAATAGGACTTCAGACTTCTCAGTGCTTTATTTTCTTCATTTCATTCTTTTTACCGCTATTGTATCACAGTTGACTTGATTTAATATTATTTGATGCCGCAACTGTATGTTGATCTGAGAAATAAATATATACGACAGAAAGCCATTTTATTAAAAATGAATGACTAAAATGCATCTATTTTGGGTATAATATCGACGCTTTTGGGTGCTTATCATTGAGAGCATAATTGTTATCAGGGATGATCTTTGGGATTTTTTCTTCGAAGAAATAGAGGAGTCTGGTAAAGGTCAGTGATCTAACCATATTCACTACTTCTTCGGGCGTAGTAGAGGGAGGAACCTTGGGTCCTATGAGGAGTTTTATTAGATCATTTCAGTGTAGCTTGGAAGATATGAAGAGCCCTCATATGGTGATGTTATCCTGGGTCTTCTTGAGATGGTCGAGAACCCTATTTTTCTTTAAAGGTTATTTCTAGCATCGAGAACTCCTTGGTAACTCCCTTTCCTCTATTTGTTTTGACTAATTGGGGAATCAGATCTTTGTATTATTGCCCAGATCGGGTCATGTGGTTAATAGAAGCGGGAAAAAACAAGGACCCAATGGCTTCATCTAATTCGGGCTGAACAGACACCTTATTGTCTTTACCCAATAATTCTTCGAAAGATATCATTCCATATAAAGAGGTGATTCAATTGGCTTCTCTACGATTTGATTCATCGTCAAGATATTAAAGTCATCCTCCATCCGGTAGTGATGATATCATCATGTCAAGAGTAGTTGATGTATTCAATAACTTCCACGACTTCATCATACAAGTCTTCCCACTCAGTAGGGAAGTGAAGGAATGAAGGGACTAGACACCCCTGAAGCTTTAGGACCGTGAGAAACTCGGGTATGCTATATATCTCCCCCTTCTAGCGGAACACATATGACATGCTCTATACTACGTCGTCCAAACTGATTTTTTTTACAGGAACAATCCATTCATATGAATCTCGCGATCACTTTTGGACTTTCATGAACAAGCCGCTGAACCTTTCATAGTTGATAGTTATCATTGTGGGAAATTTTAGCCCAAACCTCTTGAGTTCATCTGGAACTGTAGGTAACATCACCAATAGCTCTGGAATCAACGAGCTATCTTTTCAAAGAGTACATCTCCTCCTATATGAGCATAACAATGTCACCAAGGTCCTTCACATCATCTTTCACCTTACCCACTAAGGTAGACTGAATATTATAAGCCTTAGTGATCTTTTAAAGAGCCTTTCGAGCATAAATAAAAGCATGCAAAGCTTAAACGCTCCCCCCCCCCCCCCCCCCGACCAAGGATGGTATCTAGATTACCAGCAAAAGAAGGGATTTCTCCAGAAACATTGGCATGCTTAAAGAGTAATATTAAACAAAATCAAACACCGAGTAAATCTTTCATTATAACAAAATTGGGCAAAGCCCTTACAAATAAGAACGAAAGTAAATACAAGGTTTCACAATATAATTATTCCTAACTAGCTTTGGCTTCCTTTCTCTTCACATGCTCTTGTGTTTCTCAAACTTTTTCCCCATCAACCTCAGAGGATTATTGGTTGATGAAAACATCCGTTCAAATGTCTTCATTTGCCCTTGGTGGGGAACCCAAATTGTGCTCACCAAAAAATATCAGGCTCAGCCGGGACATTGGCCCTCGTCAGGGGAGAATCCCAACCTTTCTTGATGTTGGAATTTTTAATAAAATCCAATTGGAATTTGACAGGGGAAAATGCCTCATTATAACCATTGTCATAAGTTGTGTTCTTAGCAACTGTTAGAGCTTCCGTTTTGTCCTTCTGCAATAGATCGCGTTCGACCACCACCTGTTCATGATCAGTCTTCATATTATTAAAATCACTCTTATGGAGAGCAAGCTCATCCTTTAGGGTAGTCATCGCTAAGATGATGGATGGCTTCTCAGCATTACAGGCCTTCTCATTAGCGGCCAGGGCATATTCGAAGTTCTTCAAGGCAACATTAAGGTTATCCAACTTGGGTTACTCAGAGCGTTTCTCTAAAATAGTGATAATGTCTTCCAAAACGTACAAAGAGAATAAGAACTATTTCATAAGTTTAAAGAGATTCAACAATCTAAATAGAGTATGAGAAAATTTCATTTACCAGTAACAATGCTTAAGCAACATGCGTGGAAAGCTAATATTGCGTCAATTGTTTAACTTACTCGTGATCAAGCGTGAGCACTCCCCGTTCATCAGACCAAAGGCCAATGAGGGATTTTTGGCCACCGACATCACTTGATGGACGTTCCCATGAGCTTGGGTGTCACCCATCTTAGAGGCCAGTAGAGAAGCTGAAGAAGAAGACGCCTTCTCCTTCTTATTCTTTTCTATAGTGAGATGTTCTGAAAAAATATGGGGTAGAGGGACCTTCAGGTCTATTCCTCTTCGGAACCTTAGCTCTGGGAGAAATGGGCGTCATGTCATTGCCCTTTACCAACAGAATCCTTGTCTTAGGAGCCATTATTTCATCCTTAGCTGCGGGAACATACTCAATATTCGGAGACTCGAAGGAGGACTAAGGGGAAAACTCCTTGCTTGCAGAAGGAAGAGGAACCTCAGGTATTGTGTCTACTGGGTGAGCTATAAAACTGTTGGCACAGTTCTTGTACTCTAGAAGAAAAGACGTCGACCTTTGGTGATCACCACTAGCGATTAACGACCTTCTCAAATTCTAGACTTTAATGAACTCCTCCCTATTGAAGTTATAAGAAGAGGGCTCTTTCTTCTTTGATCGAGTTGGGCAGAATAAAAGAATTTTTTTTCCAGTAATAATATAATTAAATAAATTTCAGAGAAAGGTAAATAAAAGTTAACCTATGTTACTTCTCCTCTCCCGGTGAAAAAACCCACGATACTTCTTATCCTCATGGAGAAGTGGATATTGCCAATTTCAGGAAATAAAACCTTGATCCCAATAACCCTTATTAGAATCAGGAAGGTTGATAACTAATACTTTGTAAAACTTTCTTGCTTTTAGATATAAAGTTTCATCTGTTGTGTAGGACCAAGAATAAAAATATCTGATCTCTAAAATTCCTATTTTGGTCCCATACAATTCGTTGATTCTATGAACTTCGTTGATAATCCGCCATATGTTTGGGGGCACATTGGGTGGGAACCTCCTAAAAAAACTCACAGAATTCTAGGAACAGTTTATTCGGGAGAAATGTTATTCTATCTTCAACCACTGAGAGGGTATGAATCCATTAACAACCCTCAATAGTAGCGCAATTTTTAGGGACCGGGGCAAACTCAATCATTACCTAAGAAGGAATCAAGTTGTTTTTCTAAACTCCCCCACTATCCTCTCACTAACAACATAAACCATTTATAATGAAGAAATGGAGGAAATGACTACTCAACAAAAATATAGATGATTAGAAGAAGTTACAAAGCTTAGGGAAGTCGTAAGAAAAATAAGCAAAGACAAAGAGAACTTATAGGCAAATTGTGAATACAGGGGCTCTAAATGTTCTTTTTGATTGAAAGAGAGTATGCAAACAACTGTGCAGAGTTTCTTTGATTAAACAGAAGAAAAATCTCAAGAGTCTATTCATATGGAACAGAGCCCAAGATCATTAATGCCACTGTAGGTTCTTTTTTAAACTCTGGACCAACGTACCCCTCATCATGACTGACTAATTACGAAGCATGCTCGCACGAAAATCCAACACTAATTTTTCGTTGGCTAACCAGTCATTTGGGCAAGGCAAGCGTACAAAACTCTCAAGACCATTTTTGCTAAAGACTTTTAGGGGCAATTTTGTGGTGCAAATCGTAATGGCCCAAATTCCAACGCCTTAAGTAGGCCCAACCTGGAAATATAAAGCGTATCACTCAAGTCAAGGTTAATATCACATGGGATAAACATGGATAGTTCAATCTTATATCTATAACCTTGGAGGAGATTAACATAGATCAGCAAATGAGCCAACCAACAACTGGGAGAATTTCAACATAACTCAACCACTTCTAGTGCTATAAATAGAGCTCTCACACCGGGACATTGGGACGTGTAATTCTTTGTTCTCAAATTATAAAGAATTAATATAAAAATACCCTTTTGACATCGGCAGTTGCCGAATCACATAAATCTTTTTGTTATGAGACTATTTCATTATTTTTGGGTTCCAAATTGTTTAAATTCATTCATTGTGATTATTTGCACTCACAAAGACCAATTGAGGTAAATTTGTTGTAACAGGACTATTGAGAAAATGTCTTACCGTAAAGTTTTCTTAAATTTTGTATATATTAAAAACAATGCTCGTGACAATTTTAAAACTTGAGAACAAAATGTAAACTATTTCTATATAAGTGTATAATCTCAAGAACTCGTGTGAGCAACGTGAATAACTTCATATGGTAGGTAGGCACTAGTAGTCCAATGCAGACACAAGCTTGTATAATACCGTATTGTATAAATTTATGTGGCAAGTAAGAATAGTTAATCAAAGCACAAAGTTGACGATTGCAATAAACACATTTCACGAAAATCACAAATTTTGGCAATGATTGCACAACATTTACTAATGTGTGTCCGTGTGTATGGATCTGTATAATAAATCAAGATTGATTTCTTTTCCTAACTGACGGGTTTTTTAATTTCAATATTAGATTGTATATATAATGAATGCTCTGAGATTCTTATACCCTTTGGGTTTGGACTAGAGAGACAAAAATGAACATTTATGTGAGAAAAAGGAAGGGAAAAAAGATAAAATACAATATGTTACTATAAATGGTAGCTAGAACTATTTGACCCTTTAAATTTGTTAAACACAAATAGTATTATAGACACACAACAAAAATAATAACACACTGGTGAAATATCGACCTTAGTAATTGTGTGTTTAAGATTAACCACTGAAGCAGAAATTAACCAAACAAGCCATTAAATTGATCAAAAGAAACATAGTAATTTACATGAAGAGCAGAAAAACAATCCTACCTAGAGAAATGCATTACGAATCGAATCAGTCATTTTCTAAAATAATTTTGCAGCTAAAGAAAAACAAAACAAATGGGGTGCATGGAGATGCAGGCCATGGGACTTGATGGGCATGCACCCTAGCAACCAAGCATGAATATCACAAGCCTCTAATGCACAAGAAAACAGCCCCACTCATACTGCACATATCACCAACCTTGTCTTGTCTTGGCTGTTGGAAGAGTCCCACATGTGACCTCATTGTCAGTGGCATGTGGTCAGCTACCCTGTCCATGTCTGTATATAATATATAACTGTAATTGATTTCCTTTTGCATCATCATCCGATTTCAATGAGTTGTGCACAGCGTTAATATACTAATCTGGACAATTGCATTTTTTAAGGGATTTTCTAACATAACCTCTACTTTTTTTAAACCATAATTTGACCTAACAGATTTATGAGTTGAAAATTATGTCAAATTATAAATTAAAAAAATGAAGATTAAGTAAAAGAAATTCAGTGGCATGAGTAAGGTTTTTTGCTTCCAGGGAACATAAAATATTATATTCACGTGCAAAATCTCATATTCACGTCACAAATTTGAAAATTAAAAAGTCAATTCTTTTTTAAAAACTTAAACTTTCTTGTGAATTTATCAATATAATAAGGAAAATGCTAGGCAAACATGATTTAGGACATGCTCGGGGACATATGACTCATGTCTCCGTGTCAACAATGTACACCTTGAGCGGAGTGTTTTCCCACTCACGATGTCCACCAATAACACGTGAACACGTGTCCAATGTCACTATTCATGTTCCATATTCGTGCCCCACTAGCATTAATCACATAAAAATACAAAAGCTCAAACCAAACAAGGCAATTTACCAATTCTAAATGATTTTTTTCACATTCAAGTTGAGTAACCATTTATAACTAGGGCTAAACATGGGTAGGTTTTGTTTGGTTCCACACTAAAACCCAACCGGAACCTATGGAATTCGAATCCTTGATTTTGGAACCAAAACCAAATATATCATGTAACAAAGCCAAACTAACCATGATTTGGTTTGCGGCTTGGTATACTCTGTTGCGTATATATAGCATATATTTTTGTTTTTAAAGAAATAAATGATTTGGTATAAATGTAATTAGTCTTTTTGGGGAATTGTGCTTGAGGTCATGAGTCAATCCCTAGGAGGCACACTAAACATAATATTCTTTGATAAGTTCTTGAGCCTTTGGGCTCTTCTAACTTGCCTAATTTGTAACACTTCTTAATTACGTTTTTATTAATTTTAAACAAGTTTTAATTATTTATTTCAACCCCAAAGAGGCACACTAAACATTATTAGTCATTGAAAAGCTATTGAGTCTTTAGGCTCCTCCGACTTGCCTAATTTTTAACACTTTTAAATTACATTTTTAATTAACTTTTAAACACGTTTTAGTTATTGACTTGATCTTTTAATCTGCCACAACTACTCGTTAGTGGAGATAAAAGTTGGTGTAGGATGCAAATTGAATGACCCAAACATAGCGGCCCAAGTGGGCCTGGATCCGAAAAGGAAGTTAGCCCAGAAGTAAATAATAAGCATCACAAGAGATAGTTATGAAAAGGTCAATCTCAATGTCAAAAACCTCGTAGGAAATTAGCGTAAATCAAGGGGCGGATTAACTAACACATATGATAAGTCCAATACGATTAGACCTCCTCCGTCTTAATAAATGTAACCCTTACCCCTGGAAAAAAAGGCATGTAACTTCTTGCTAAGGATTTTCTAAGAGAGAAACACCTCGTGGACTTAGACAATTGCCAAACTATGTAAATTCTTCTGTTGTGAGGTTGTTTTATTCCTTGTTTGGTTTTGATTGCTTAGGTTAATTCATTGTGATTATTTTCACTCACAATTGGCACTGCCTATAGGTAACGATTCATTTTCCCTAAGCAATTTAAACCTAGTAAGTTAAGTGATGTGTTACCCTCACAGTGAACCTATCGCAGGCAATTAGCAAGCCAGACTACCATTTCACCGAGTCAAGTCTGAGATCCATCTGAATAGAAGTTAAATTGTCTCCATCCATGATACCACCCCTAGGAGAATTCTTTCGAGCAGATCAATAAGGAACCCAAACCAACACAGATTTCGCTGTTGATCGACGCTTATGAAAAATGACTCCATCAGAAGAAAAAAAAAGTCAACATGCCTCCAAATGCAGGAAAACGCGTGTCTCTAACCATGATTGGAAAAAATGGAGTGAGAGCTTCGAGAAGATAAACTCAAACTTCGCAGTTGGACGCCTAGCCCTCAGGCAAGTAAAATTCGTAGCCGACGAAGGAGTTCGCATCGCAAGAAGGAGCATTCAGAGCTGGAGAGCCGCCCAGTAAGGCGAAACCATGATAAAGGACATCTTAGACACAATATTCGAAGTCTAGTACGAAAGGAGATGGATCAATAGCCAGCTAATTGTGGGGCTAGATCGACCAAGGCATTGGCCAAGAGGGCACTCGTCACTAAAATGCAGCCCCCTCCTTGAGGGAAATTAACGAGAAAGAGTTACCAAAGAATTCTGCAAGTTACCAAAGAATTCTGCAACCCTAAGGTTCAATATATACGACACAAAGAGCGATCATATAGACCACGTGCACAAGCATAAGCAAGCAATAACCCTGTGAAACCACAATGATACCCTTATGTGTTGTGTATTCCCCTATAACCTCACGAATGTTACAGAAAAATTATTTGAGAGGATGCCACATAGATCAATGAATAACTTCAAGTCATTCGCGGAGGCCTTCACAGCCCTCTCTATTACAAGAACTTCTCAACCAAAGAGAATTGATTATATCCTCATCATGAGTAAGAAATCTTAGGAGCTTTGTGGGATTATGCCAGACGCTACAAGAAAACCTATAATAAAGTTGAAGATTGCTTGAGGCAAGTTGTCATAGTATCATTCAAAATAGAACTGCCCTACAAATCCATATTGCATTAGTTCCTAACAAGAAGGAGGCAGACACCATCGATGATTTTATATCGTGCATAGAATAATATGCTAATGTGGAAGATGTGGTTGCCCTTAACCATAATGATAATGGTCGCACGAAGGTGACTAAAGGGAATGGCAAAGAGAGCATCCCTGAAAAGTAGGGAAAGAAGTAGAACAGAGGTTTTAAGAATAGCGACCGGGCATACCCATCCAAAGACTTTCAAGCAATCAACATTATTTCCAAGGAATCGATATACAAGATCTTGGGTAGGATCAAAGACTAATAGTTCCTCAAGTGGCCGAAGAAGATAGGTGGAGATCCAAGTAAGAGAAACAACTCACTCAAATACGCCTATCATAAAGAGAACGGGCACAAAACGAAGAACTTCAAGGCCCTCAAATTACACTTGGAGGTAAATGAGTACGTAAAAAAAGAAAGGTGACAAGGTCGCTCCCAACGTAGACCAAAAACCAGATAATATTTTAGAAGACGAATTGAGAATGGGTTTGTTATTATCCACGGTGCCTCGAGTTCCAAGAATATCCAAAGCAATGTTGTTCAGATGGAGCTCGAGAAGGTCTTTGTATTTATGTAGGCCTTACAGATTGACCGTCCAAAAATCCCATCTAACAAGCATAAGAGACCAGAAAACGTATACTACAATTAATATATAGTCTTTACGGAAGACGATTTGATCAGGGTGAGGAATGCACACTATGATGTGCTAGTAATCACCTTCATAATTATAAACGGGGATGTTGATAAACTATTAATCAATCAAGGGAGATCCTCTGAAGTCATATACATGGAAAATTTTCACAAGCTCAAATTGAAGATGGAGGATTTAAAGGAAACGACCATCCTTCTTATCACCTTAACTGGAAAGATGACTATGCCAAAGGGAAAGGTGGTCCTATCAGTTAGGGTTAGAAACATATTAAAGTTGATCGAGCGTTCCCACTACTTATGACTAAAAACTTAAGTGCATCATAAATCGCGTAATAATGGATATCAGAGGCAACCAGACCGTTGTTCAAAAGTGTTTTATCGCTGCCATTAGACTTAAACAAGGGAAGAAAAAAAATAAGGAGGTCATTCCTGAAATGTCTCAAGATAGAGCTACATCATCTAGATTAAAACTTAAGTACAGAAGACCAGGAGTGGAAGAAATGAGAGCTAACCCCGCGGATAGGGTCATGGAGAAATTAAAAGGTGTATCCTTTAATGAACTCAATCGAAAATGAGATTCTTGACCGGTACCACATTATTTTAGTAAGAGAGGGAGGAATTGATTTTTCTTCTACCTCAAAGACAGTTTTCCTCTGCCCAAGATCGATCAGTTGGACGACGCCACATCCTATCATCAATGGATGAGTTTTCTGGATGTGTACTCAGGGTATTATCAAATCCCTTTGTTCCAACTAGATCAAGACAAAAATTCATTCATAACCACTCCGGGCTTGCATTGTTAAAAGGTCATGCCTTTTATCCTTAAAAATGAAGGAGCCATATACCAACGACTAGTCATAAGGATGTTCAAGAAATAGTTGGTAGACAAAATGAAGGTATACATTAATGACATGATCGTCAAGAGAAAGCTCAAATATGTCCATCTGAAGGACTTAGAGGAGACTTTGAGATCCTTAGGCACTACCGAATGAATCTCAAGACAGACAAGTGATCCTTTGGGGTTTAATTTAAAAAAATTAGGGTATTTAGTTAGTCAAAGGGGTATTGAGGCCAACCACGACCAAATAGTGGTGATCAACCTCTGAAGATGATACATGAGATTAAAAAATTAATAAGAATGTTAACAGCCTTTAATCATTTCATCTCAAAGTCTTTCGAACGATGTCGACCATCTATTAAGCTATTGAAGAAGGGAAAATGCCTCATATGGAATGAGGATTGCTCAAAGTCCCTTGAAGACATCAATTCCTACCTAAAAAATCCTTCCGTGTTATCTATTATAGATCCAGAATACCCTCTTTATCTCTACCTAGATGTCTCTAGACACGCCATCAGTTCACCCTTAATTTGCAAGAAGGAGGGACGTCAATATCGAATTTACTACATTAGCAAAACACTCCTAGACGTTGAGCAACGCTACCTCCTACTTAAAAAATTAGCCAACTCTTTGGTCGTCACATTGCATAGGTTGAAGAATTACTTTATAGCTAACTCAGTCATAGTCATCACTTAGTTTTCTCTCAAAGATGTTCTTCAGAAAGTTAACCTATATATATGTATGTCCAAATGATCGGTTGAAATTGGGATATTTTATATACACTATTAACTAATAACATCAATTAAGGTTTAGGTTTTAGGAGATTTCATTGTCAAATATATAGGAGAAGGGGAGCCGAGCTACCAAGATATAACTGATCATTTAAGAAGACGGAGATTGACCAGTCTAGAAAGTTGACACCTTATGTGCACGACATATCCATCTCCAAGGGAAATAGTAGGAGTTATGATTATTTCTCTAGAGAATTCCATGATCGAGAAGGGAACCAAACTTTGACTTTAAGATTCCAACAATAAGGCTGAGTACGAAGCCCTCATCGTCGGACTGCGCAAAGCTCATTCTCTAGGGGCAAACCATCTTGATATATATTGCAATTCAAAGTTGGTATCTAATCAAGTAACATGATATTTTAATGCCAAGGATGAACGAATGGTAGCATACCTACAGGTTGCCTATTAATTGATGGCCATATTTGAGGAAGTTCACATTCAATAGTTCTTTTGGCAGCATAATATCCATGTCGATCCCTTAGCAGCCTTAGGATCAGCAGTGTGCTTTCACCTTAGAAGAACAATTGAAATATAATTCCTCATTAATCCAATATCATAAAGACCATAGTTTTTGCGCAGGTTCTTACCATGTAAAGAAGCTCCAACTAGATAGACTCAATAATCACTTATCTATAAAATGACATCATGTCGTCCAATAAGAAACAAGCCCAACAATTTAGGGTGAAAGCTGCACGATTTTATCTAGCACCTAAAGAAAAACTCTACAAAAGATCTTTCACCGGTCCTTACCTCTAATGTGTGCATCTAAGTGACGTTGATAAAATTCTGTATAAACTTTACGATGGAATTTGTAGAACCCATGCTGGAGGGAGATCTCTCGTGCGATCAAAGAAGGGTACTGGTGGCTATATATGCACAAAGATACGATTTTCTACGTCAAGAAGTGTGAAACTGCCAAAAATTCCCCCCATAATCCATCAGTCGGCTAACGACTTAAAGTCACTGACTAGTCCGTGACAGTTCGCACAATGGGGTTTGGATATCGTAGGTTCACTCCTAACAGCACCAAGAAATTGTAAATACCTCATGGTAGACATAGACTACTTCATAAAGTTGATTAAAGTAGATCCATTGGCAAACATCAGGGACACTGACACGATTAGGTTCATCTGGAGGAACATTATGACTCATTTTGGTGTACCTAGGGCAATCATCACGGATAATTACACGTAATTTGAAAGTTGGCCCTTCCAAAGCTTCGGCGATAGCCATAGCATCAAATATAACTTCATCTTTGGGTCCTATTCTTATAATAATGGACAAGATGAAGCCTCTATTAAAATAATGCTTAATAATGCTCAATGACATAAAGAAGAGATTATAAAAGGGAAAAGGATCTTAGGTGGATGAGCTTCCCCACATATTATGGGCATATCATACCATGCTCAAAAGACCAACTAGGTAAAAACCCTTTACTTTAGCCTACGGGATAAAAATTGGAAGTTGGTTTGCCGACCATAAAGACCGTTGTTGCTGAACAGGGTTTGAACAAACAAATTATAAGGATTGAGCTTGGTCTGGATGATGAGTGAAGGGAACAAGCCCTGGTAATATTAGCCTCCTGCCAACAACAGTTGGATAGGCAGTACAATAATGGCATAAACCTAAAGAAATTCCAGGTCTGTGATTACATCCTAAGGAAGGTGATTGTGAATGCCAAAAGACATTCGGATGGTAAATTAGGATGAAACTGGAAAGGAATATTCAAGGTTATCTGGGATGATTTGCAAGGCACCTAACCCTTGTAAATAATTGAGGGTAGAGAGATACCAAGGGCATGGAATGCAACCAACCTAAGGATTTTTTACTTTTTAATTTATTCTTGTTAAGTTATTTTTTTCTTAGTTATTTCTCACAAATTCTAATTCTAAAACTTATGTTGCTCCCAGTCTATTCTAGTTGTTCCCAATATAATAAAGTACAAACCCGTTTAGTTATTCATCATTATTCCAAATTGGCAGTCTTACACTTTTCTTAATGACTGAACATTGACTAATATCACCATAATTTGATTACATTTAAAACCCAAGGTTTCACGATCTTCGTCATAAAAATACAAAAACGTCTTGAATTGCCTAGTCAAGAAAAAGACCTATGGGAGATTCCCAGGCATTAAGTGTGCCCAACCATGGTTGGTTAAAAATCCTGAATGGGGGATGGTCTGAGTCTGCTCTATGCCCAAGGTAGTGTGACGACATGACCTAAAAGGTGAGATAACCAATAAACATATGATTGGCATAATGAAATGGAAAAATGAAGATGTGTAATCATACAAATACCATGTTGTTACACACATGTTATAATACACATTAAAACCAATTATAGTATTGAAAGATAAAAATAAGATGATGCAATTACTGCCCCCGATGATCAATTTCCTCAACAACAACCGCTCTTTATCCATCATCAAGATTTAATCAGATTTCATGATCGCTATCATGAGATGATAAGTAATGCTTGTCTAGTTGAAAAGGAAAGACATATAGAGGAAACTAGACCCTTCACTTTCGCGGGGGGATAGCAATAAGCCAAGCAATTAACTTGGTACTAGTACCAAATTCCAGAGTCCTTTGGGACTTTCAATACTCCTAAAGCGTTCAACCACTAATGTTTATAGTCCAATTGCTTTGCTTCGTCCAGCCTAACGGGGAAATCCATCCACCCCTCATCATAGCCAGCAACCCACATTGCGTGAGGACTTTTCCTAAAGAGGTAAAAAAGCTTGATTATATCAAGGCTTTGACCCATTTTGATTACCCCTCCTTCATCAGATCTTCTTTAGCCTCGACGAGTTCTTTCCTCAAACAGCCATTCTCATTTTGCAAGAGTGCATTGATATAACCAATATCTTTAGACTCAGGGAGCTATCTTCTTAAAGAGTTCACCTCATCCTACATAAGTATGCCAACAGTGCCGAGGTCTTACACATCATCCTTTAATTTGTCCACTAAGGAATAGTTCTCCTTATAAGCCTTAGTTATCTTTCAAAGAGCTTTCCAGGCAGAAAAAAGGCACGACGATCTTGGATGCTAGCCCCATAACCAAGAATGAGACCTAAGTCATCGACAAATGAGATTTCCACAAAAAGCATTGATTGACTATAGAACGGAAAAAAAATTACTCAGCAATAATAAAGGACAAAGTTAAATACGAAAGAATTCTTTCTTTGAATATCAAAATAAGTTAAACCCTTTACAAACGGATATGAATGAAAAATAAAAGGAGCCCTAAAACTAATTATTCCTAACTAGTTTCAAGTTTTCTTCTCCTTCACCTGCTCCAATGTTTCCTGGGCATTGTCATGGTATGCTTCAGAGGTGCCTTAGTCAAAAGATGTCTCTATTCAACCACCTTCTTTAGCTCATGGAGGGGAGACTTGATTTTTCTCTCCAAAAAGCAGACTCAGTTGGAACATTGACCATTGTTAGGGTAGTATCCCAACTTTTTTTAAAATTAGACTCTCTAATGAAGGCCAGCTGGCATTTGGCATCATCAAAAGCGTCTTCATACCCAGCCTAATACGCCATCTTTAATGACATCCACAACTTTAGGCTTGTCTAATTTTAATCGATCGCGTTCGACCATCATTTGGTTATGATCGACCTTTAGCTCATCATATTTGACCTTCACTTGAGCAACCTTATACTTTAGGTCGTCCATCACTGAGCTGGTAGACTTATTCTCTGCCTTATAGGCCTTCTAAGCAACGATAAGGGAGGATTAAGAATTCTTCTAGGATGTGTTTAGATCATCTATAACATTGTCTTGCTCAAAGTTCTTTTCCAAAATGGCGATAAAGTCAACCACAAATTTCACTATTAAATAATTGAATAAGTAATAAGACTTGAGCAGGAAAACAACATGAAAAGGAACGATTATTCTTATAAAAGATAGCACCTGAGTGACATGAGATGATAGCCGATCATATGTCATCTTCTTGACTTGCTCGCGAGCAAGTGAAAGCACAACCTCGTTTAAAATTCTTAAGGCCAGGGAGGGATATTTGGCCACTGACATCACCTGGTGGCCCTTCTCAGAGTTATGAGTATCACCCTTCTTGTAAGGCATTATATTTATTGAAGAATAATGCATCGCCTCCTTCTTATTTTTCTCTTGAACCGGGGAATCCGATGCATGTATGGGGGCAGAGGGACACCCAAGCTCAATTCTTTTGGAAACCTTAGCCTTAGGGGAGATGGTCATCATGTCATCCTTATCAACCAACATAATTCTTCTCTTGGGAGACATTATTTCATCCTCAGTAGTGCGGGTTGGACTCAACATTTAGAGACTCAAAAGAGGAACCACTAGAAGATCCCTCACTTAGTTAACGGAGAGGGACATCGAGAATTTTGTCTACCAGGTGAGCAGTGAAGTTGCTTATTGAGTTTGTATACTCAAGAAGAAAAGATACAGACTTTGGATGATCACCCCCTAAAACAGGTGGCCTCCTTAGCCCCAAACCTTAATCAACTCCTTCCTACTGAAATGAGAGGGAGGGGTTCGTTATTCTTTGATCGAGCTAGACAAAAGAAAGAAAAGAGTAATCAGTAACGATATCATTAAATAAATATCAAAACAAAAAGAATAAAAGTTAATCTATTTTCCTTCCCCTCTTCGGTTACAGAAACCCGCAATATTAATCACCCTTAAGAAGAGGTGGGTGTTGCCAATTTCAAGTAATAAAACCTTGATTCTAATAGCCCTTATTGGAATTAGCAACATTAATAACCAAAAATCTATCACCCTTCCTTGCCTTTAGATAATGGACATTGTCTATTGTGTGGAACCAGGAGCAGTAATACCTAATCTCCGAAATCCCTATGTGGGTCCAATTAAACTCGTTGATCTAGTGTACGCCATTAATAATCCACTATGTATTTGGGACATATTGGGCGGGGACCACTTCAAAAAAGTCACAGAGAACTCAAAGAACAACTGATTTGGGGGAAATATATTCCTCCCTCAAGAAATGAAAGAGTATGGATCCAATGATCACCCTCAAAGGAGGTGCAAACCTCAAAAACCTGGGATATTCAATTGTTACCTTAAATTCCCTTACTATTTTCTCATTTACGGAGTACACCATTTTTGTAAAAATAAAGATGACAAGAGGGGACACTCAGTAGAAATGAAAATGCTCGGGCGAAGGGATAACGAAGTTCAGATTGACTGCAAAGAAAAAATAAGAGCCAGATATGAATAAAACTTGCAGGTGAAATATGAAAAACATTATCTCTAAGCCTTCGTTTTTGAATGAAGAGGTGAAGAATTTTAATTAAGTACAGAACAAAATCCCAAACATCTAATTATATAGGAACAAAACCTAAGATTCATCAATGCAACTGACGATTCAGTTTCAAAACGTTACTGACGTGATGAAATAATTACGAAGCATGCAGCTATTGCACTTGATGCTAATCACGTGATCGACCAAATGATTGAACCAGACCACTTCTCAAAACTCTCCGACCCATTCACGCCAAAGATCTTTAGGGGAAATTATGAGGTTCAAATTGAACGACCCAAATATAGTGGCCCAAGTGCGTCTGGATCCCGTAAGGAAGTCATCCCAGAAGTAAATAATAAACATCACAAGAGATAATTATGAAGAGGTCAATCCAACAGCCAAAAATCTCATAGGAGATTAACACATATCAAGAGGCAGCTTAACCAACACATGTGAAAAGTACAATACGATTAGACCTCCTCTATGTCTATAAATGTAACCATTACCCCAGAAAAAAGGGGCATGTAACTTTTTGCTAAATAATTTTAAAGAAGTAATAATAAGAGATAAACACCTCATGGACGTAGGCAATTGCTGAACTACGTAAATCTTTCTGTTGTAAGGTTTTTTTATTTAGTGTTTGGTTTCAATTGCTTATATTAATTTATTGTGGTTATTTTCACTCACAGTGGGTTAGTGCGGATATACTGTAATTTTAACACTTTAATTTATTCTTATAAATCCGAGTCCTCTAATTTGCAAAAAATCATCTTAAAAACGTCATGCTCTTTATCTCTCTCAACCCAATTTTTTTATCATTTTTAATTAAATTTTTCACTCATTTTTTGGTTTCGGATTATCCCGAGAGTTCCAATATTATCCATTGTGTCTGGTGTAGTAATCTAATCGTTGAATTCTAAAAGGTGTTTATGCAATAGGATGACAACATCAATATCAACGGAACATTTCACCTTTAATATTTTGTGTCAAACACAATCCTTGATCGATACGTACTTCCAATTTTATTTGCTTATGAATTTTGGGGTTTTCACATATTCTGCATAATTTATTTCCAATATTCGATGGGTTAATTAACATTTCTAGCTAATTTTTAAATAGCAACAAAACAACATTATTATTCTAATTAGGGTATTGATCAATGAAATTATAAAAATTCATTAATTACTTAAGTCCCATGTAGTTAGAATGTATAACAGTATATATATATATATATATATATTGTTTGTGTAAAAAATAATTAAAGGTTTAGTTCCACATTAGTTCCATATGGATTAGGTTTAGGTCAAGGATTATATTTTTCAACATTGGTTCGGTTCCCGATTGGGTTTGCCTTGGTTTGTGTATAAAACCAATAACAAAACTTATCTGCTCGATTTTTCCATTTTAGGAAGAAAAACCTACATAATAGTTGAAAAAAACTAACCAAAACTAATAGTTTTATTGATTTGGTTCAAATTAGTTGACACATGTTCCAATAGCCACCCCTAGTAATAAATTTGGATTATACGATGATAATCATAGTTGGAGCACCAAACTAGGGGTGTAAAATGGACGGGTACGGGATAGATTCCATAGTTTCCATATATGTATTCGCTAACTCCATGCATTATCCATATCTGTATCTGTCCAAATAATAATTACAACTATCTATATCCACATCCTCTAGAATTTCCCGTATTCAAATATTATTCTTATTTGTTTTTATGACTTAAGATATATTAAGACATGCATAGCTTATTAAACACTAATTTAATAACTGATTCATATAGATATAATTCTCCAAGTAAGATATAGATTGTGGGTACCCAAAATTAAGACCATGGGCCTGGACGAGTAGCCCAATTCTGGCGGCCCAAAGTCCAAGCCCCCCACCTCTTGTTTTGATTATGATCCGGCCTCTTCCCACGTTCCCATTAAGGGAGGTTATAGGGAGAGATGGAAGACGTGGGGGAATCCAACTCCCCCAATCACCTAAACGTACATGTATATATTGAACCCTAAGTCCGGGGCAAAATTACAAGTTGTATTCTCTGTAACCACTATTCGGAATATATAGAAATAATACCAACTACACCACCGTGGACGTAGGCACATCTTTGCTGAACCACGTACATACTTTGTTGTGTGATTGTCATTTTATATTCCTTGCTCTTACTTGGTGATTGCTTTTTCTTATCTATTTGTGTTGCATAATAATTGTTACCACAAATGGCGCCGTCTGTGGGAAGTGTCCATCTTACCCTGAGAAGAGCCCACACCAAGAAAGGAGTTTAAAATGTCTGGTCACAGAAGCAATGCCCCCCAGGCAGGGGATATTCAAGAACCACCTGCTCCTCGAAGGATTAGGTCTGAAGTTCGACGTTCAGATCAGAGGACTCGCTTGGAAAGGCCAGCCTCAGAAGAAAGCCAGAGACCAGTGAAGTCCACACAGATATCCAGATTGATTGATGCATACGAGACAAGGCTCCGCGATCAGAGGGAGTCTTCTCGCAGATACGAGGCTGAGAATGCTCGCTTGAAAAGAAGACTGGAAAGACTGGAGAGGGAGCTTCATCCTAATAATAGGAGATGTCCATATCGTACTCCTAGCCCTCAGGCGAGAAAGTCTCATAGCCAAGGAAGGAGCCCTAGGCGGGGATCTCAAAAGGTCGAAGGAGGCAAATCAGACGATGACCTCCACGAGCAGATGCGAAGAGCTCGTCGTTACCAGAGCCCTGCTCGCAGCAATGAGAACATACGAAATCTGGTCCGCAGGGAGATAGACCAACATCCTTCCCACCACAGTACTAGATCGACCTGAGAACTCACTAGGTGAGATATCAAAACCTAGATGAAGTCACCTTTTACGAGGAAAATTGAGGAAGAAGAAGCCCCCAATAAATTTGCCATTCCAAGGTTCAAGATTTATGATGGTAAGACTGATCCCATTGATCACGTCAGGCAATACCGACAGGCCATGACCCTCTGGAACCACCGGGACGCGCTAATGTGCTAAATTTTTCCTTCGAGCCTGCATGATGTAGCGCAGAAGTGGTTCGAAAGGCTCCCCCACCAATCAATTAGGAGTTTCAAATCCTTGGCCGAACTTTTTACGGCCTGATTCATTACCAGTAGCTCCCATCCCAAAAGGATGGATGCTTTGCTGATAATGAAGAAAACGCCTCAAGAGACCCTCCGAGACTACGCAAAGAGGTGCTAGGAGTTATTCAATGAGATCGAGGATTGCGCAGAGGAAGTGGCAGTGGCCTCTTTCAAAATTGGTCTCCCTAGTTCTTCCCTTCTATACTAGTCCCTGACGAAGAAGGAGGCTATGACTATTGACGACCGTATGGCTCGCATCGAGAAGTACGCTAAGGTGGAAGATATCACCCGCCTCAGTACAAGTGAAAACGGTCAGCTAAACTCACTGCCAAGGGCAGTGACAAAGCTGAGAACCAAAAAAAAGAGGAAAGAACGGAGGAAAAAATGGATCCAAGAACAGAGGGAACAATGATGCGTCAAAAGAATTCTAAGCGGTCAACACCGTATTCAAAGAACCAATTTACAAAATTCTCGCGAAGATCAAAGATGATCCATTCATCAAGTGGCCTAGGAAGATGGGAGGAGATCCCTCAAAGAGGAACAATGCGCTAAGATGCGCTTTCCACAAAGAGGGAGGACATAAGACTGAGCATTGCAAAGATCTTAAGTCTCACCTCGAGGAACTAGCCCAGTCTGGGCATTTGAATGAGTTTGTGGAGAAAAGGGCAGAGAAGGTGGCTACCAATAGAGGAGAGAGACCTGGCAACGTGCTCGAAGATGATACTGGACATGAGTTCACGGTAATTCATGGGGCATCAGATGCCAAGCAAATCCAAGGAAATTCAGCTCGAATGGAGATGAAGAAACTTATAGCGATAATGCAGGCTTTTCAGATCGATCCAGCAAAGTCACAATCAGGAAAGCGTCGACGAGCAGATGACGTCGACTATAATAAACATATTATTTTCACAGATGAAGATCTGGTGGGAGTAATAACCCCACATCACGACGCTCTTATCATTACCCTCTGGATAGCTAACTTTGACGTCGACAAGTTGCTTGCCGACCAAGGAAGCTCGTCCGAGGTAATGTATCTCAACCTATTCAGAAAATTAAAGCTAAGCGTCGCCAACCTAAAGGAAGCTACTGTCCCTTTAGTTGGTTTCGCTGGAAAAATAACTATGCCCTTGGGAAAGATTGTATTATCGGTGCGCGCTGGAAACGTCTCCAAGATGATCGAGTTTTTGGTAGTTGACATCGACTCGCCATACCAGGCCATCCTCGGCAGGGGATGGCTTCATGCGATGAAGGAAGTCTCCTCAACCTACCATTAGAAACTCAAATATGTAACCGAGCGAGGAGTAATGAAGATCCACGATGACCAAGCAATGGAAAGAAGGTGCTTCATAACAGCCATCCGACCAAGGCCAGAAAGGAAGGCCGATCAGCCCAGCGAGAAAATAGAAGAAGGTCTGACACCTTCTAAATAGCAATTAAAGTACAGAAGACCTGGAGTGGAGGAAACCAGGCTCCTCCCCTCCAAGATGGCGATAGTAGTAGAGTCTTCTTGATTGGAGCATCTCTCACCGACCAGGATCAAAAGGACTTGATAACTCTACTGAGACGCAACATAGATGTTTTTGCATGGGAGCCATACGAGCTACCTAGAATCGATCCTAATTTGTTCTGCCATCAGCTGCACGTCGATCCTACCTTCAAACCCATCACGCAGAAGGCACGATGAACTGCACCTGAGAAGGCTAAAGAGGTAGAGAAGGAGGTCGAAAAACTACTGGATGCAGGATCCATACGGGAAGTATATTTCCCCAAGTGGTTATCCAACCCAGTAGTAGTTCTAAAAAGCAACGGAAAGTGGAGAGTCTGCATCGACTTCACTGACCTCAACAAAGGGTGCCCTAAAGATAGTTTCCCCTTCCCAAAAATAGACCAACTAGTGGACGCCACTGCAACTCACGAATGAATGAGTTTTCTGGACGCATACTCAGGGTATCATCAGATCCCCTTATATGTCCCTGACCAGGACAAAACAGCGTTCATCACTACTGTTGGATTATACTGCTACAAGGTAATGCCTTTTGTGCTAAAAAATACAGGGGAAACCTATCAGCGGCTGGTCACTAAGATATTCAAGGACCAGATGGGAAGCACCATGGAGGTCTACATCGATGACATGCTCGTTAAAAGTAAGAGGAAAGAAAATCACCTCTCAGACCTGTCAAACACCTTTGAAATCCTCAGGAAGTACCGAATGAAACTTAATGCAAGCAAGTGTTCTTTCGGTGTCCAGTCAGGAAAATTTCTTGGGTACTTGGTCAGTAAGAGAGGCATAGAGGCTAACCCAGACCAAATCGATGCAATTAACGGGGTACAACCACCTTGAACAATCCAGGATGTACAGAAGCTCACTGGTATGCTCTCTGCACTAAATCGCTTAATCTCTAAATCCTCTGAGAAATACAAGCCTTTCTTCCAGCTTCTGAAGGCGAATAAAAAGGTAGAATGGAGCCCAGATTGCTCGCAAGCACTGGTCTAGCTCAAAGCATACTTAAGCTCTCCACCACTGCTCGTCATACCACGACAAACAGATTCTTTATACCTGTACCTCTCTGTTTCCAACCACACTGTCAGCTCTGCATTAATATGCGAGGTTACAGGAATCCAGCACCCTATTTATTATGCGAGCAAGACCCTACTCGACGCTGAGCAAAGGTACCTACTGCTGGAGAAGCTCGCCTACGCACTAGTAGTGGCCTCGAGGAAGCTGAAGCACAATTTCAAAGCCCACACAATCATCATCCTTACATCGCACCCCCTTAAGGCAGTCCTGAGGAAAGCGAATTTGTCGAGCAGGCTGTCTAAATGGTCAGTCGAGCTCGGGTGATTTGACATCCAATTTCAACCAAGGACCGCCATCAAGGGACATATCCTTGCTGATTTCATAGCCGAATTCACGGGCGAAGTACCTTCCAACCAACCTCAACTACCAAAGCCAAAGGAGGACCAAGCGACAGTGGGCACCTGGAAACTGTTTATTGATGGAGCCTCCAATTCAAAGGGGGTAGGAGTAATAATTACTATGCAACACAAATAGATAAGAAAAAGCAATCACGAAGTCAGAGCAAGGAATATAAAATGGCAATCACACAACAAAGCATGTATGTGGTTCAGAAAAGATGTGCCTACGTCCACGGTGGTGCAGTCGATATTATTTCTATATACTTCAGAGAGTGGTTACAGAGAATATAACTTGTCATTTTGCCCCGGACTTAGGGTTCAATATATACATGTACGTTTAGGTGAGCGGGGGAGTTGTATTCCCCCACGTCTTCCATCTCTCCCTATAACCTCCCTTAATGGGAACGTGGGAAGAGGCCGGATCTTAATCAAAACAGGAGGTGGGGGGCCTGGACTTTGGGCCGTCATAATTGGGCTACTCATCCAGGCCCATGGTCTTAATATTGGGTACTCACAATTGCCCCTAAGTTTGTTGGTATATGTTTTGGGCTCAATAAATTTAAATGATTAGTCATAATGGCTTTTTATACACCGTACAACTCTTCGAAAGTTGTGAAGCTGATTTTGGCGGTACCCGCTTCGTATCTTGTGCATTATGATTAGAAAAATTTAAAGGTTTTATGGAATAGGCAGTTTTCTACCGTCATTTCAATCTTTCCAGCACTCTTCCATTCCTTGTGAGTTCTAGCACTTCGTACCTTCTTCTCTCAATCTTTATTTTCATTGCTTACTTTCCGTTTGGGCCCGTGCTTCTTCATCGTTCGAATTGATCTTCTATCTTGTAAGTTTCCTGTACCTTTTCTTTGTACTTTTCTTTGAGTTTGTAGTTTTCTAGTGTTTTCTAATGGCGAAGATTGGGAATAGGTCGGTCTCTGAGTTTAGGAAGTTTTACAACATCCCTGAGTGGGTAGATATTGAGTGTTGTGCCTCCCCTCCTAGAAACGTTAGAGAGCTAGATGATGCCCATTGGATCCACATTTTGTTGCTTTCCCGGGGGGGACTCACTTTTCCTCCCAGTGACTTATTTTTGCATTTCTTTGGCTATTTTAGGATTGTTCCTGCAAAATGCTCGCCCAATGTGTGAAAAATAGTTAATGGTGTACATAGGATAAATCAGTTGTATGGTACTAGGTTATGGCTCATCGAGGTCTATTTTTGCTATTCCTTTTCTCGAACTACCTCTGGTGTCCTCTACCTCAAATCTAGGAGCCCTGACAGGGTATTGGTAGTAAATCTACCTGATTCCCTTAAGGACTACTAGAAAGAAGGTTTCCTTGTTAGAAATTGGCAGTTTTCTCCCCAATTTGAAGGGTTGAGGTCTGAGAGGTTCTTTGTTGCCTTTTATGGGGAAGAATACATAGGTAGACATTGCACTGTTATTTCGACTTTTATTAATTTGTGATCTTTCTGACTCTTCTTTGCTTTTTCTTCCACATCGAGGTCAAAGAACTTGGAACCTACTTTCAGCGAGGTTCGTCTCTCGAAATTGGTCAAGGTTTGGAATATCAGGGAGCCTTTGGGTGACGACGAGCATCCCAGGTCTTCTGTTTTTCTTCTCGAGTACAAGAACGTTGGCTCCAGCTTCATAGCAAGGCTTGTGGATAGTATCCCAGAGTTTGACTCCTTCGAAGAGACTGCTGCAGATCCTATCCAGTTGGACGAGGAGAAGAGCAGGTCTGAAAGTGACATTATAGGAGCTGTAAGTAATTTGGGTGGAGGGAGCTTTGATAGTAGCAGTTCCTCTGATCGTGAGGAGGTATCTGAAGCTCAAGAGTCGTCGATCACATCTAGTAGTTCAAACGAGGAAATGGATCCTCCATATGAACCTAATACGAGACGATGATGATGAAGACCATATGCTTCTCGCACAGAGGTCAATGAAGTAAAAATCTAGCTCTAGGGCTGTGGCTACTAGTTCCCAGTCCTCTGCTCAGGAGCAGGAGAAAAGGAGGAAGGAAGAAGAGCTAGTAAGGGAGAGAGAGAGAGAAAAAAGGAAGAAGAGAAGAAGAAGATGGAGGAGAAGAGGAGGGTAGAGGAGAGGAAGAAGAAAACGAATGAGAGAGAAGAGGAGAAAGGGAGGGTGGAAGCGAGGACAAAGGTTGGGTAGGCCTTAGTCCCGGTGTTCGCACTTCCTGAGGGGGCTTTTGTTGCAATTTCCCCACAGTTGGCCCCCGCTCTGCTCGAGAGATCTGTCCTCCCAACTGATCATCAAAGGGCGGTAGGGTTCGAGCAATTGTCCCTTCAGGCTAGTCAAAGGCTAGCTCTGGTAAGGTTTTTCCCTTCTCTCCCATGTTTTAATGAATTCCCTCATTTCCCTCTTCTAATGTCTTCTTTTTTTGCAGTTTGTTACTGACTTCGCCGTGCTGTATCATTCACGCGATGAGCTGGTGAAGAAAAACAGCGAGCTGGAGAAGGAAAACGCTACCCTGAAGCTGAAGGGTAAAGAGCTCGAGGCTAGTTTTAAAGTCATTAACTCTGCTCGGATTTCATCCAACCTGGCTCTTGCTACAGCTAACAAGGAAAAGGATACGGCAGTCAAAGATTTGAAAGAGTTGCGATAGGCCTATGACCTGGTTTGCTCGAGCAAACTAGCTATTATTGAGGAGAACAGGGTGCTCTCTGAAGAGCTGAAGAAAAAGGAGTCTGAGGCTATCACTGCCAAGAAGGACTCATACAATTCTGGTTGGGCTGCAGCATATGAGTATGCTGAAGTTCAGATAGGCTCTATTAGTCGTCTGAACTTCAACAAGGGCTGGAACAAGGCCCTTTTGGCTGCTGGCATCGATATCGACTCTCCCATGTTTGACGAGCATGACCCGGGTCCGAAGACAACCGTGGATGAAGTCCCTGCCCCAGCTGTTAAAGGTGCTGACTCTGTCCCCCAGATAACTCCTGTTGATGCTTCCCTCGTTGTGGCGACAGAGATTGCTCCTGCCGAGGGCGGTGCTCATGCTGATGCTGACAAGGGGAAAGGGCCGTCGACCTCTGGGCAACCCGAGGTTTCTAACTAGTTATCTGCTAGGATTGCTTTGTATTTTCTCTTTTTTATGTCTTTAAACTTTCTTTTTACTGTTCAATGTAACTTCAACCATTATTAATGAAAAGGCTCATTTTCTCCTCGCACTGATTTATCTTCTTCTCTTATTGTCTTCCTATTGCTTGTAGTCGATTGATGTTGATGATTACATTCCTGCTACTTCTCAATTGGGCAGGACCCTTGGTCCTAATGCGAGTCCTGAAGTTCGCCAGGCCTTCGTTAAGATTTGCAAATCCCTTAGATATAGGAATAAGAAGTATAAGGAGCAATCTGAATTTGTGGCCAAGCTGAAGGACAAGCTCCAGGAGATGGAAGAGATTGGTGCTTCAGTGCAAGAAGAAGTGAATGCGTTGAGGGCAAAGCTTCTCGATGCTTTTGAGATCAACTAGGTTGGTGAGATGCTTCAGCAAGAGAATGAGGTTCTGAGGAGAGAGGTCTCACGACTTAGGGAGCATGCACCGAGCACTGCTTCAGCAAGTATTACATAGTTCCTCGTCATCCCGAGCTATAGCTGGTCAGAGTGATATTCCTCCTGTGCTGCGGGGTTCCACTGGTCCATCTGTTCCGTGAGCTGGCAGGAGCACCAAGAGCCGAAACAGGGAGGTAGAAGAACTTCGAGAGAGGGAAATGGAAGAGCTTCGTGGTGATGTCCAGCGAGCATATGTGATTACTGCTGGGCTTCAAAGGGATGTTACTTATCTGCGGCACCTGTTCAAAAAAGGTCCTCGACAAGTGTGGGCTGATGGCTACGACCAGGGTTGGTCATATGCTCCAACAAGGTTGTCGGAGTTCGAAAAGCTTTCCTTTATTAGGGGGTGGCTGAGTGCTTTGAAGGAGCTTCAAGTCCCGAAGAACTCGATGCTCTGGTATCGCCATGAGATTTCTCCCTCTACCCTGATGCCTAACCCCTTTCGGACCCGGGTCATGCTCGTCAAACAGGGGAGAGTCGATATCGATGCCAGCAGCTAAAAGGGCCTTGTTCCAGCCCTTCTTGAAGTTCAGACGACTAATATAGCCTATCTTAACTTCAACATCCACATATGCTGCAGCTTAACCAGAATTGTATGAGTCCTCCTTGGCAGTGACGGCCTCAGACTCCTTCTTCTTCAGCTCTTCAGAGAGCACCCTGTTCTCCTCAACAATATTTAGTTTGCTCGAGCAAACCAGTTCATAGTCCTATCGCAGCTCTTTCAAATCCTTGACTGCCGCGTCCTTCTCCTTATTAGCTGTAGCAAGAGCCAGGTCAGATGAAATCCGAGCAGAGTCAACGGCTTTAAAACTAGCCTCGAGCTCTTTACCCTTCAGCTTTAGTGCACCATTTTCCTTCTCCATCTCGCTATTTTTCTTCACCATCTCATCGTGTGAACGATACAGCACGGCGAAGTCAGTAACAAACTGCAGAAAAAAGAAGACATTAGAAAAGGGAAATGAGGGAATTTATAAAAACATGGGAGATAAGGGAAAAACCTTAACAGAGCTAGCCTTTGAATAGCCTAAAGGGCCAATTGCTCAGACCCTACCGCCCTTTGATGATCAGCTGGGAGGACAACTCTCTCGAGCAGAGAGGGGGCCAACTGGGGGAAATTGCAATAGAAGCCCCCTCGGGAAGCGCGCACATCGGGACTAAGGCCTGCCCAACCTTTGTCCTCGCTTCCACCCTCCTCTTCTCCTCCTCTCTCTCATTCTCTTTCTTCTTCCTCTCCTCTACCCTCCTCTTCTCCTCCATCTTCTTCTTCTCTTCTTCCTTTTTTCTCTCTCTCTCCCTTACCAGCTCTTCTTCCTTCCTCCTTTTCTCCTGCTCATGAGAAGAGGACCGGGAACCAGTAGCCATAGTCCCAGAGCTAGATTTTTACTTCTTTGACCTCTGTGCGAGAAGCATATGGTCTTCATCATCATCGTTCCGGATTAGGTTCTTCCTTAGAGGATCCATTTCCTCGCTTGAACTAATAGATGTGCTCGACGACTCTCGAGCTTCAGAGACCTCCTCACGATCAGAGGAACTGCTACTATCAGAGCTCTCTCCACCCAAATTACTTACAGCTCCTACAATGTCACTTTCAGAGCTGCTCTTCTCCTTGTCCAACTGGATAGGATCCGCAGCAGTCTCTTCGGAGGAGTCAAACTCTGGGATACTGTCCACAGGCCTTGCTATGAAGCTGGAGCCAACGTTCTTGTACTCGAGCAGAAAAGCAGCAGACCTGGGATCCTCACCGTCACCCAAAGGCTCCCTGATATTCCAATCCTTGACCAAATCCGAGAGACGAACCTCGCTGAAAGCAGGTTCCAAGTTCTTTGACCTCGCTGTGGAAGAAAAAGCAAAGAAGAGTCAGAAAGATCACAAATCAACAAAAGTCGAAACAATAGTGCAATGTCTACCTATGTATTCTTCCCCATAAAAGGGAACAGAGAACCTTTCAGACGTCAACCCTTCAAACTGGGGAGAAAACTGCCAATTTATAACAAGGAAACATTCTTTCCAGTAGTCCTTATGGGAATCAGGTAGATTTACTACCACTACCCTGTCAGGGCTCCTAGCTTTGAGGTAGAGGACACCAGAGCTAGTTCGAGAAAAGGAATAGCAAAAATAGACCTCGACGAGCCTTAACCTAGTACCATACAACTGATTTATCCTATGTACACCATTAACTATTTTCCACACATTGGGAGAGCATTATGCAGGAACAATATTAAAATAGCCAAAGAAATGCAAAAACAAGTCATTGGGAGGAAAAGTGAGTCCCCCCTGAGAAAGCAACAAAACGTGGATCCAGTGGGCATCATCTATCTCTCTAATGTTTCTAGGAGGGGAGGCACAGCACTCAATATCTACCCACTCAGGGATGTTGTAAAACTTCCTAAACTCAGACACCGACCTATTCCCAATCTTCTCCATTAGAAAACCCTAGAAAACTACAAACTCAAAGAGAAAGTACAAAGAAAAGGTACAGGAAACTTACAAGATAGAAGATCAATTCGAACGATGAAGAAGCACGAGCCCAAACGGAAAGGAAGTAACGAAAATGGAGATTGAGAGAAGAAGGTACGAAGTATTAGAACTCACAGGGAATAGAAGAGTGCTGGAAAGATTGAAACGACGATAGAAAAGTGCCTATTCCTGAAAACTTTCAAATTTTGCTAATCATAATGCACAAGATACGAAGCGGGTATTGCCAAAATCAGCTTCATAACTTTTGACGAGTTGCACGGTATATAAAAAGCCATTATGACTAATCATTTAAATTTATTGAGCCCAAAACATAGCCCAACAAACTTAGGGGCAATTGTGGGTACCCAAAATTTAGACCATGGGCCTGGACGAGTAGCCTAATTCTGGCGGCCCAAAGTCTAGGCCCCCCACCTCTTGTTTTGATTAAGATTCGGCCTCTTCCCACATTCCCATTAAGGGAGGTTATAGGGAGATATGGAAGACGTGGGGGAATCCAACTCCCCCCCTCACCTAAATGTACATGTATATATTGAACCCTAAGTCCGGGGTAAAAGGACAAGTTGTATTCTCTGTAACCACTCTCCAGAGTATATAGAAATAATACCGACTTCACCACCGTGGACGTAGGCACATCTTTGCTGAACCACGTACATCCTTTGTTGTGTGATTGTCATTTTATATTCCTTGCTCTTACTTGGTGATTGCTTTTTCTTATCTATTTGTGTTGCATAATAATTGTTACCACATTGATAATGTGTGAAACATCATTATCAAATTCACATGCTTCCATCTCAGAAATATTTCTAAATAAGACTATGAATACTTTGGGAATTGGTCGTATGGTGGGGGGTTTCAACGTACCCACACAAAAATAGAAAAATTGATGTATCAGTTGCAACGATAAACATGGTTGATTTTAAATCATTGTTCAGTTCTTTTCTAACATACTTCTTCCCTTTTATTTCATCAATCAGTATAATTAAAAAAAAAGTTTTGCGTTAACATAATCTTATTAAAACTACTAGACCTAGAATAAATTGCCGCCAAACTCTCTTCTAACTCCCCACCATAAAATACCAGTAGAAAGCTGACTATCGCATACTCTTCTTAGAGCATTCCGAGTGCGATTATTAAAAATACAGGTTGATATAGGAAATCAAAAGTACCAATGCCTAAATTATTTCAGCAAGCAAATGGAAAAGACTAATAAAAGAAGAAAAACCCATTAATCCAAAAATTTATATCATTCGGTGGGAAGAAAAAACCATAAAAAAAGATTAGAAAAAAATGAAAAAAACAAACTAATCATTGGGAAAAAGAGGATGGAGAAGGGAAAGAGGGATCTTGGTTGAGATTAATGGGCCCATTTAAATCCACTTTGACTATTATTGTAACAAAAAATATTCTATATAAATAAACTTATGCTAACTGTTATACTTACATTATATTAATATTAATATTATTTTTAAAAAAATATTTATATTATTTATTTAATTTTTAAAATAAATAATAAATATAATTATTTTATGGTTACAGATATTCGCAAAAATGAATAATTGTCAATATGGATAGTCCATCTAGGATACGAATTATCCATCATGGATACTAACATTATCCGTATTCGTATCAATTTTTCGGATATTTGAAACGTTTATCCAAATTTGCACTTTCAAATACTTATTCGAATAACTATTCGCTAAATTTGGATACGAATACCGGACGGATTAGGATATTTGAATATCCGTTTTCACCCTTACACCCCCCCCCCCCCCCCCCTCGGTGCTTATATACCCATATCCTTGATTAGTAATGTATAGAGTTGATAAATGATGAATATCACATGAGTAATTCAAAATACTATTCTTTTGGAAAATATAGTCTAGATAGAAAGGTATACCCAATTTTAACAACCAACACTTCTCCTATACACACTTAATTTTGTACCTGCTCCATCTCTCGATCCCAAATCAATAGTCTATCCAAAACTTATGATTCAACAAATCTATCATATAATAAAAAATTCTATACAAAGCTTTAATTTTAATGTACTCTTAGATTGCCCACGCGGCACTCTCATCTTTTACCCAATAATTAGTATCCCCAATCTCACGAAAGCCTCTCATCTCCCACTTATCTCTTCATATCCTTGCACTCATTCCACCCTTTCCTTTCCCCACCCTATTTATTTTTCATTGTTCCCTCTTCTGCTCCATTTCTTGATAAAGTAGACATAAACACGAAGCTCCGTATTCAACATTAGTTAAGAAACTTTATTTGCTAAGCTTAGATGTGTCTTCCACCATTGCCCCTATTAGTTATGCCCAAATCGAAAAAACAAAACTCAGTGGGGAAAAGATATTAATATAGTTTGTTTACGTGTTTGTATATATATATATGTGTGTGTGTGTGTGTGTGTGTGTGTGTGTGTGTGTGTGCCTCTGTGTGTGTGTGTGAATACACACACACACATAATTATTAATCTTTCTATCTCTCTCTGTTTGTCTAGGTGGCTATGCACGGCATTGCGTTTCAAGATGAGTGGTCGTACGCGATTCATCTTCTAGGGCACCTTGACGTTAGAACTGGCAAATTTTGACTTGATAACCCATTTACGGTAATAATCCGAAATGACTCGAACATGACCCGATTAGCTTGTATAGATTTAAGAGTACCCAAAACATATACTAAAATAAAAATCAACGCGATCCGAAAATGACACGATTAACCTGAATTGCCACCCCTACTTGACGTCAATGACATGTAAGCTACCTCTTTTATGTATTGTCTCTTTCATTTAGGACGTTGGGATAGCTTATAGGTCTTAAGGTTGGATTATGTGTGTTTGAAAATTGCAGTAACAGTGCTCGATTTCTATGGAAATTGATTCCTACTATGATCAAGGAAAGTCTACCCGAAGTGGTTGCTGCTTGGAAAATTGGTCAGCGGCTTTGGACGCATGACTATGGTGTGTATGAGGCTATTCATGACTCAATTGGAGCCCTGAGGCTCATGATCTGGTGGCATCATTTGCAGGGAAGTTTGTCTACTTTGTCAAGTTTCTTAATAGTGTTTTAGAGATTAGGGAATGCATTGACAAAAACTAATTGGTTACTGAATTCCATTTTGAGTCGTTAAGGTAGGTGAATTTTAGCAATTGATGTTTTTCTAATCATAAGCATTGATATTAATATTGTTTTTTTTACAATTTATCTATTTTTTTTAATTTACACACACACACACACACATACGTACACGGAATGTGTGTGTGCATTTTGCTAGTTTTGTGATTTTTATTTGTTATATACTAGGGGTGCAACCGGTACGGTATGATCGGTAACGACCCCTTACCAATACCAAAATCACATTCTATATGGTAAAACCGTACCGTACCAATTTACCGACTGGTACATCAAAACAAAAACCAAAACGATCGATTTTTCGGTATTTTCAGGTTTTCTCGGTTTCGGTAATTTCGGTTTCAATTTGGTTTTTTCCCGGTAAATACCAGAATTTCAAATCGGTTTATGCATTCGGTAAATCTGGTATATATTTCGATATACCCATTTCTAGTTGTTACAATTTCTAGCATTTCTAGCTATTACAATTTCTAGCATTTCTAGTTGTTTGGAACAATTAGAAACATACACAAACAGGTACAATTTCTAGCATTTGTAGCATTTGGAACAATAGATTTAAATAGATACGAGACCAAACTAACCGGTTTGCTTTTGTCGGAGCCGAAGGAGAGTGAGACGAGATCAAAATGACCGGTTTACCTCTGTCAGAGACGGATGAGAGTGAGACGAGATCAAACTGGCTGGTTTGCCTCTACCAAAGTCGTAGTAGAGTGTGATGAGATGAGGAAGCTGGTGCCTGAAGAGAGTGAGCCAAGATGATGAGCGTCAAAAAATGAGGGAGCTGTTACCTCAAAAAATGTTCGCCGAAAAGTCAAAATCACCCACACCTCCAATACCGGAAAAACAAACCTTCGACGGAAAAGCCAACTCGTCGAAAAAAAATCACCGAAAAATACGGAGGGAACTCAGATCCGAATACAGCTGGCGCCGAAAAAATTGTCACCAGAAATCCGATCTCAAAACGAAGTAACCACACCAAATCGAAAGCCAAACCTCAAAACAAAAAAAATGGTGTTCTCAAATAAAAGTCCCCAAAAAATTATTTCTCAAAATCAACCCAAGGTTGAAAAAGAAAAAAAAAATGAGAGAGAGAGCTCAAATAAAAATGACGGCCACACTTTTTGAGAGAGAAAGAGGTAAAAAAAAATGAAATGAAAAACCTAAAAAAAGATCTCTACACAAACCACAATATATAGCCCAAATGAAATAAGGGCAAAACGGAAATATAGCCAACAAAACAAACGGCTCTTTTTATTTTAACAAAATGTTGCCTAATTCATTTTGTGTTAAATGTTTGATTAATTAAACAAAATATATGTTTAATTAACATGATTATTTAACACTTAAACCAAATACTCAAATAAATAAATTTAAATTCATAGGGAATATAAAAACTCACTCATGAGAAATAAAATAAATAGAAGTAGTATGATACCCAAAATAATTTGACACTGCACAAAAAGTTTGGTACGGTATTTCGGTATGGTAATTTTGGTACGTTATTAGTACGGTAAATTCGGTAAATCGGTTTTTTGTACCTAAAAACCAAAACCAACCAAATTTTTGACGGTATTTTCGATTTCGGTAAAATCGATTTTCGGTATTTCATAATATGAAACCAAAACTATTTTTTTCCGGACCAAAACGGTACGGTACGGTAAAAACTCGTACCGGTTGCACCCCTATTATATACATATTAGAAAAAATGGCTTATGCTGCAATGAAACCCACTAAGTCGGGGCTAGAGGAGGCCTAAAGGTTTCTTTTTTAGGTTAAACTTTTATTGAGTAATTAGTTTGGATTAGACCCATTTTGATTTTTTTGTTCCTTATTGACTTAACCAAGATGGGTATTATTTTAGGCTATTAAAGGATTTGATTGTCCATGTTATGTTTCAAAGTTTGGTTAAATATAATTTATTTGGTATTCATTTTTTGTTTTGGGGTTTTATACCCTTTTATGTTAATTTCATTTCTATTACATTTAGGGTTGTTTTGATTTGACCCCGTGAGATAAATGAAGATATAATTAAACTTAATCCCATGCATAATGTACATATTGGTCAATGCATAAGGTACATCTCTCTTGATGAATAAGGTACAAGTGAAGCATAGGGCACGTGGCACCTTAATTCTCCGCTTTTCCTTTCTCTTTTTTAAATTTATCCGACCTTTCTATTAGAACTTTATCCTTATTTTTTACATTTGCATAAAACACATGTTTTTAATTAAAAATACACTTAAAAATGTATTTATAAAAGTAAACCTACCAATTTTTTTTTAAAATATTTAAAAAGTTGTTAAATAATTTGAAAAAGTAAATTGTTTACACTCTTTTAAAAAATAAATAATATTTTATATAACAAATTTTTTTACTATTTTTTACAAAGAAAAGTAAATTATTTATACTCTTTTAAAAATTAAATAAATGTTTTAACTATTTTATATAGCAAATTTTTTTAGTGCTTTTTGCAAAGATAAAATTATTTAATAAAATATTTTTAAAATTAACTATTTTTATAAATACATTTTTTAATTAAAAACTTTAGAAATGCTATAGCATTTAAGTGGTCCCCATTTTTTTTTTATTGATGTATGTCCTTTTAATTTAGTTAAATTTCAATTTTACTTTCATTAGGAAAATAGACACTTTACTTATTGGATATAGTTTTTTGGATCATTTGATGAAAAGTTTCTTGATATTTTTTAATAACAACCCACATATCATGAAATTAAGTATGTATATTATAAAAATTATTATAATTTAAAAGTATGCTACGTTGTCATTGAAATGGTAATTTATTTTTTTAAAAATATATATTTTTAACCACATGTATATAATCGTCTCGTTCACGCATTGTGCGAGTTTATAACTAGTATATAAATAAAATTTAAAAAACCTCTCTCCACTTTATTAATGATTTTAATCGACACATGATGTTATAATTCAAATTATTTCATAAATTATCTTTCGATACATGAATCTTAATTTGGGATGGAAGGGGAAAGTTGTTTTTATTTAAGTATAGCCCTATCTTTTCCATCTTCTGATTACTCATCCCCTAACTCAGAATGGAGTTGAGGGTTTCGACGGGTCGGTGATTTTGACGGGTCGATACATGAATCTTAATTTGGGTTGTGCACTGCAGACCCAACTCACTGTAACCAACCCTCCACTAGACATCTTAATTTTGAGCACCAAAACTGCAGAGGATACACAAATTAAATAAAGGCTGTAACCAGAGGCGGATCCAGAAATATATTTCGGGTGGGGCACAAACCATTGTCGGGGGTTCGGGGGCGGGAGCCCACGAAATTTTTTTTAGGTTACAAATTTTTTAGGGGTAAAAATTTGAATTTTTTTCTTTTTTTGGGTGAGGCACAACTCTAAATTTACAATTTTTTAAGGGTAAAATTTTCAATTTTGAGATTTAGGGTGGGGCACTTGCCCCACCTCTCTACCACATGGATCCGCCCCTAGTGTAACTGAAGCAGGGTACTGCAATTTCACTACATTTAATCTGGCCAAAATAAAAGAAATTTATTGCGAATCCTGTCCAACTTCTATTACAGTATCCAAACATTACTAACACTTTTTTGGCACCAAGCATCCAAATGCAAGGCCTGCTCTTTATGGAACCCACCCCATGTAGGGCCGTCTCTGAAATTTTAGGGGCCCTAGGCGAACAATTAATTTGGGGCACTTTATATTATTATTTTTAAAGAAAATGTGTTCTTCTCTTATTTTTTGATGCAAAACTATCAATTAAATCATCAAAATTTATTGTATCATCTACCTTTAGAAATCCTAAAAAAATTATTTTATCTTTATTGGACTTTTTAAAGTATCAACACAACGTATTATGATAGACATTTGTTCTTCTTTACTTATATCCGGAGTACAATAAAGAATAATCGAAAAATATTTTGATTCTTTAATTATTTGAATTATTACTTTTTTTATCTCATCCGGTAATAAAAGTATTAACTCATTTTGAATGTTATGACTTAGATAGTGATGATGAATTTCTTTATCTATAATACGCCGAATATGTTCTTTCAATAAATGATCAAATATGACAATTTTTTCAATGAAACTTAAAAAAATCTCATTCTTCTTTTCATAAATCTTTTCATTAGTTACCTGAAAGGCTAAGTTATTTGTAGCAAGAGCTTGCACTACCGCAATTATTCGTGTTAATATTTGTCTCCATCTTTCTCTTTCACCATCAATTTGATCTTGTATATTTTGGTCAATTGTTTCATTTTTTTGAAATCTTAATATTAATTATCGCCATTGTGTCATACTATCTACCTGATAACTACTATTTTCATGGCCCCTAAGTCGCATACTTATATTTTTCCAATCATCTACTCCTTCATTTGCTAATTGAATTTTATTTTCATTCTTTTTGAACAACTTGCAAGAAAGCAAAAAACCTTATCCTCGGATCGTGAGTACACTAGCCATTCTCTATTACGTTTTTCTCCATTTTTCCAATAAAAAGTGTAATGTATAGTAGAAAAACGCTTATTTTCTATATCTTTAGCAAAAGTAATATCATTATCTCTCATTGGACATTTTTTTACCATTGTGTCTATCAAATTTTGATCAATATTTTTCCAATTAGCCGGATCATAAATATCTACTGGTAAAGCTTCTACACGTTCATTTTCTAATTGTTCATTATCTAATTCTTCTAAATTTTGATGTTCAACTACATTTTCATTATCTAAATCTTCTATATATATTTTGATGTTCAAAATCTATTTTTTTTGTTTATTAAAATATTTATTTAGTGAACCCGCTAGTTTTGATGTTTCTTCTTTAATTTGTTTTTGTCTTTTTCTTTTTTCGTGACCGGAGGGATATTTTCTAGTAGACATATTCACATAACAACAAGTGTAACTTGTAAAAATAAAAGTTAATCACAAAATCATAAGATTCTCAACAATATTGACAAACAATATTAAAGAAAAACGCTAAAGAGGAACAATATAACCTGATTTGTAACCAATTTGAGAGCAATCTCAAGTTTTAATTTGTAAATGCCCAAATAACAAATTGGAATCTAAAAAAAAAATACAACACAAATATTAGTAGTAAAACAAACAAATTTATATAGTAGGAATGTAACAAAGCAATGAATAATATATAATTACACAAACAAACTTCAAACAATCTCCAATCAACCCTAACTTTCTGAAATTGAAGAAATTTAAACCCAAGATTTTTAACCCTTATTTTGATGAGGTTAGTTCAATTAAAAAAAAGGGGGGGGGGGGGGGGGGGGGAGCAGGAGTGGATAAGGGTTTTGGGGGGTGGGGTGGGTAAGCGAGGGTTTATTCTTGCTTTGGTTAGTAGAGAAAGAGTAGTGTGAGGGAGAGAAGAAGAGAGAAAGATAAGAAGAGTGAATGAAGAAAGTGGGTGAGAGAAATGAAAGAGTTAGGGTTAGAATATAATAAGTAAATGGATTGAGTTGAGGTATGGACTATGATGATGAGTTTATTGTGTGAGTTTATTTTTTAGTGCGTGTGGGTGGATTATTATGTTGTTGTTGGGTTTAGTGCATGAGTTTATTTTAAATAGAACAAATTTATTTTTGGATGCCATTTTTTAAGTGATAACTCTAATTTTTTTCATAACTAATTTTTTTTAGGGGCCTTTTTTTTACAACTAATTTTTTTTAAATCTATTTTTTTTATATCTAATTTTTTTTTTCCCTCGAAAGGGGTCCTAAACAACGCCCTAACCCGCCTATACCTAGAGTTGACCCTGACCCCATGCGGGGACAAATTAAAAATGGGTTTCAGAAACTAGGCCTTGTTAGTTAATATCAAGATTCCCCAAAAATGGGAAACAAATGAATCAGGACAGAGCCAAATGATCTAAGCCATAAGATCAAATAGGAGAAAATGATTAGTACATTTGAATTTTGGCCACCAAGTTTATGCTCAAACTGGCTTTGGCGTCCAAAAGTTTTTTTTTTTAATTGGACGTTGACCTTTAAAAGTATAAAAAGTAATAAAAAATCGTCATAAAAGATCCACATGAAGTATCTTAAAAAGTGCCGTTATGGCACTTACCGTCACAAAAATCCATTTATAAAAAACATCAGCAGCAAAGAACATTTGAGCAAAAACTAAGAGTGGCAAAACTCAAATTTCCCAAAATGATTACTGTCAAATCATAGACCTCATCAAAAAAATATGAAAGGCGTAGCTGTTAGAAATGATGACACGAGAATGAAAAGATGATATATACAAACTTACACGCAAATCTAGAATTCATACCTGTCGAGTATATCCACTAATTTCATGCATGGCAGACAATAAAATATATATGTTATGCATATATTTTTGGCCATGCAAGAATCAGTAACGATCCGTTTGGTTGTTAGTGGATGATAGTGTGGGCATCATAAAATTTGCCTAGGTAAAATTTATTTTTATCTAGGCAAATTCAGATGACGCTATCAAACAATATTAGGCGAAATTAAAGTCAATCCAATTAATTTATTTAAAAACAATTTTTATATTATATTAAAAAATGTTAAAAATTGTTTTTGCAATATTTTTATATTACAGTTTTTATATTATATTCAAAAATGTTAAAAAATTTGTAAAACATTCTCTTAACAATTTTTTATAATATCAAAAACAGTTTTTAAAATATTACAAAACAAATTTTATACATTCACAACAGTTTTTTTAAACTCTTTAAAACAGTTTTAAAAAATGTTTTTTAAAACTTTAAAACAATTTTTATTATATATCCAAAACAGTTTTTAAAAATGTTAAAAATTGTTTTACAATATTTTTATATTACGGTTTTTCAAAAAATTTGTAAAACATTCTCTTACCAATTTTTTATAATATTAAAAGCAGTTTTCAAAACATTACAAAACAGTTTTTAAACATTCACAACAGTTTTTTTAAACTCTTTAAAACAGTTTTAAAAAATGTTTTTTAAAACTTTAAAACAGTTTTTATAATATATTCACAACAGTTTTAAAAATGTTAAAAACTGTTTTACAATATTTTTATATTACGGTTTTTCAAAAAATTTGTAAAACATTCTCTTAACAATTTTTTATAATATTAAAAGCAGTTTTCAAAACATTACAAAACAGTTTTTAAATATTTATAACAGTTTTTTTAAATATTTAAAACAGTCTTTAAAATTATTTTTTAAAACTTTAAAACTGTTTTTATAACATATTCACAACAGTTTTTAAAAATGTTAAAAACAGTTTTTACAATATTTTGTTAATATGGTTTTTTAAAAACAGTTTTTTTTTTTACAATATTTTGTTAATACGGTTTTTTAAAAAAATTGTAAACATTTTCTTAACATTTTTTTATAATATTAAAAACAGTTTTTGAAACATTACAAAACAATTTTTAAATATTCATAACAGTTTTTTAATTATTTAAAACAGTTTTTAAATTATTTTTTAAAATATTAAAATCGTTTAAGAAGTTGGCAAATTTGTGGGCAAATATTTCCCACTCAAATAGGTAAGCAAAATTTGCCCACAGATTGTGCATAGGAGGTGTTGTACATTGGCAAATAATGCCTAGGCAAATTATGCAACCAAACAGCCAAAATGTGGGCAAATTTTCATATTTACCAACTTTTTGGCATTTGCCTAGGCAAATTATGCCAACCAAACGGACCCTAAAATCTAGAGGCACTTCACTTTTTATTCTAATTTTTAATTTTTTTTAAAATAATCAATAAATTGTTACATTTAATCTTTATCTTCAAATTTGGTGTTTTAATAATAGTTTAAAATAATAATTTAAAATAAATAATAGTTCAAATTGGTGGCTACTCATTTTTAATCTTAAATAATAATTTTAATAAAATCCAAAAAAAAAATGGAAAAAAAATGAAAAATTTCTAATTGACATCTATTAAAATGTTAGAATTTTATAAATTCAAATAAGTAAAATATGTCAAAATATATGTCCATATAAAAAGATGTTTTTCAACAAAATAGTCATCTTGATATTAAGAAATGTTTTTTTATTATAATTTCACATTAATAAACAATGTATGTGACTTCAAAAAATTGTACAACAATTAAAAATACTTTTTAACTGTTTTGTATAAATAAAAACTAGGAAAAACTACTAAAATATTTTTTAAACAATTTAAAAATTGCTAAAACCATTACATTTTTTTTAGTTTTTAAAAATAGTTTCTTATAAAAAAAAACAGTTTTTTTTAATAAAAAATCAGCATTCATTCATTTTTTTTACCCAATACAAAAGCGATTTAATTACAAGGTTACACGATAGAACATGATATGAATTTTTTTTTCAAACACAAACACGACGCAAATAAAAGGGACATGTCAAAACCCAAAATCTTATTTTTATAATCAAACCCGAATACAATCTAATTAAAATGTGACACGACACATCACGACGCATTTTTTAACTAACACGACACGACATGAAATCTTATTTTATTTTTTTGTCTAACATGATCTAATTAAAACGTACATGACACGAACCAAATATAATTAGATCGTGTTAGTTAAAAAAAATATATTTCATGTCGTGTCGTGTCACTTTTGAATCGTGTTTGATAAAAAATAAAATTTTGTATCGGGGTGTATCGTGTCGCTTTTGTTTGAATTTCAAACTTAGTAGGTAATTCCTTAACGCTTTATTTTCTTTTGAATTTCATGATACCCAAATAATTCATAATTCCTTACCATACTTTGTCATGTTGCGTTTTAATGTATAACACGATTCAATTAAAACAAAACACTATTTATATGTGTCATGTTTGTGTTAAGGAAAAAAAAGAATATGCTATTGTGTTTCAATACAGGGAGTGCTAATAGCGGTACCCCTAATAATTTTAACAGGAAAACTATACGACATGAAATATATTTTATATTTAAATATACCTAAATATATAAAATTTATTTTTCAAAATTTTAATGAAAATTTAGTATTATTTTCGAATAAAATATACGATTTAAATGTTTTTTTTAATAGAAACACTTTTTTATATTAAAACGTTTTTTTTAACAGAAGAGTCTTTTTAATAATTTTTTTTTAACAAAACAGTTTATATTTATAAAAAATCGTTAATAGTATTTTTTTATGTGTTTTAAGTTTATAGTAAATTTTACTTTTTATTTATATGTATAATTTTGAGGTAGGAAAAATGTTTATTCTTTTGTATGACAGAGAAGGATGGAAAGATTCATAATAATAAGAGTATAAGAGACTTTTATTTATATTTGAAAAGAAAACGGAGTGTGGGAAATTTTTTTGGAGTGTGTATAGCCGTACCCATTATGAAATATACTCGAATTGATTTAAAAAAAATATTTTGAAGCTCCCGTCCCCGAACTCCTTACACCACTCAAACTTTTGTCCCCCTAATAAAAAAATCCTGAATTTGTGGCTACATATATCATATATGAAATGCGTGGCTACATATATCATATATGAAATGCCACAATTATATAGGGTGAAAAAAAAAATTAACGTGGAATAAGAAGGCAATATTTTAATAGGGCCCACACCACAAGCAATTCCATAATCGGGACGAGCCAATATACCAAAACACCGAAAACAAAATAGGTGCAAAACATTTTGTTTTGTTACATCTTAACTGCAATACAAAGAAATGAACAAGAATGTGCGAGTGAGTAAGATGTATATTGATCAATCCCTTATCTAGTTGGTAAAAGGTCAAAGTCTATATTAGATAAGAAACATCTGGCTCAGTATGGTTGTACATTTGCATCATGGGGTACCCCATGTTCTACGGTTCCGCCTCCTGGTGAAAACTAACAAATACTGGCAACATAAGAAAGATACACATATATTATCAGGACAATAAAAATAAATATCAATACAATTAAATTCCAAAAGAGGGTTTCATTTCATAGTATGTTTCTTTAGGGCGAACTTTAAGATCAAAAACCCCGTTTTCGTGCACTGTACCAGTAGCTAATCTTTAGAGGATTTCTAGTATCTCTTAATACTATAAAATGCAAAACAAGGCATTTATAATGTTTTGCAATTAGCCTATCCACGTGGCAACACCATTCATTGCACATCTTTATCTAATTTGACACGTGACTAAGGAGTATGCCTTATTTTTTTTTTTTTGTAATACCAGGGTGTCCACTGTACCACAGTGACTAATCCCTTCGCTGGTTGTAGGCACCTCTTAGGGTGGGACAGCTGGCCCAGAGATTTAAGGTTGCTCCATACCCAAGGCGGGAATCGAACCCCCGACACTTGGTTAAGGGAGGAGGAGTCCCTTTGGGTATTGAAAGAAGACTTCGTTTATTGAAAGACACCTCGTTTCTCTCTATTTCATCCCCCCAAATTTTTTCTCACAAAACCATTACCCTTCTCTCTCCCTCTGCCTCTTCCCTAATTGATTTCCTATTACACCTTTCATCTCCCTCTACATATTTAACTCCCGCTAATAAAGGTTATATTATGGTTTCCAATTGAAAGAAATTCTTCCATATTTTATGGGGGACCATTCTTAAGGCAAAGCCATTGATGATCGTGGAGTGGTATTTAGTGTTTACATGTGGTACAGTCCTACCAAACTTAAATTCTGTTGATTGGAGAAATCATGGCCCTCAAATCCACTGAAAGCCAAAACCCAGATTGCGAGAGTTTTTTACCTCCTCAATGTTCTTGAAACTAAATGCCTCTATTTATGGGACTACTAACATCCTGCTTTTGGTATTTCTCAAGAGAAGTAGTATATGAGGTTTCAGAAATCAAAATTGTAACTAACGACTTTACTGACTCCAATCAATTGCTTATATTTTTCTATATTACTCAGATACGCAAACTTGATGATACCGAGTTCAAAAATCCGTGGACAAGAACTTATATTCGGGTAATTCGGGTAATTTTCATCCTAGGCTCTTATCCCATCTATATGAATAACATATTTATGAAATGCTAATTATCTGTTCTGTGATGTGGGGAGACATGCGCAAATGTTAAAAATTCAATTTGATATACCTTATTTATTGTGATATTCTTTGTATTTGTTTTTTCAATGGCCACAAGTAAAGAAATTTGAGAGGAGGTCACTCTCTCCTTCCATAGGTTATATAAGCCCTTTCATCTATAATTGGTAATGAAGAACCTGATAAATCCATTTTGGAGTCAGATCATGTAAAACTAATATTATTCTAAACCTTCAAATCCAAGATGGTTTGTGAACAATGGTGGATTCTCTGTAATGTTTAAATGTTCCATGTTTTCCTGTACAAATTATTTGATTTGCCATTCTCATGAAAATGATTTTCGAACTTCACATCGCTAATGTTGTGTTATTTGGAAAGGATGACACTTTTATTGTTTGATGTCTCTTATATATCTTCATCGTCTAAAAGGTGCGTATATGTGTTTCTTTGTATAGGCTCAATTAATTTTTCATTTGAAATTTATATTTCAGTTGGTATTTTTTATAACTAGGCTAAACATGGGAAATAAAATAATTTTTCACCACATTATATTCAATTATTCAAGACATTAGTCTCATGTATTATAGTATTAACGTATGAAAGAAGTGTGGATACTATTAAAATAAATTTAGTATCATTTTTGTTTTTCTCTTTAATATTTTCATTTACTAATTTATCACTATATAGGTTTCATCCATCTACATGTGTACCATTGAGGAAATCAAAGTAATTGTTTTTTATTAATCTTTTATTGAATTCCTTTTGGACATATAAAGTATTATTTTCCCATGTTTAGGTTTTCTTCGTACTTACTATACCAAAATACTTTAAGTACTCGCCTGTGTAATCACATATGAACCTCTTATTTGATGTTATATTATCTGTTATAAGTTGGATATTGTTCTTTCATTATAAATGTTCACATCTTCATTGAAAGCCAAGACCTAAGAAACCTAATATATAATATTTAAGTGGTGAGGCATGAAGCATTGATATTCAATGGCTATGAACTTTACAGATTGATATCTCTTGGATTTCAGTTTTTTCTTTTAAAATAGATATAGAAATATGGTATATGGCTAGCAAATTAAAAGTTTTTTTTGAGTTTGAAAGGAGTAGCTTGATCATTATAGGTTAAAGATAAAAAATATGTATAGGTCTAACTCATATATACACCACAGAATTCTATTACGCATTTCCTCCTGCTTACAAAATTGTTTATTCACAATCATACCAGCCACCAACTTCTGCAAACTACACCTCTACTTTAGGATTCTATAAATTAGTTATGCTTAACGAAGTTTTAACTTTTTGGTAGTTGGTTTTCATGTGTGTAGGAAATGATCATTATAAAGGTTAAAGCTATAGGGAGAAAACACTCGAGCTTGTGGGATTTGATCATCTTATTTATTTTTTGGATCAAGTATTTGTATGAAATGATGTTAAAGAGTAATATTAAAATATTTAATTCCGACAATATAATATGTTTATTTTTATTTTATTTGCAGATGGTTGGAGTCATATTATTAGTTTGTCCAAAAGGAGATTTGATATTGTGTGTTGTTGACACGGTGAATGTTGTTGTGTATTAGGATGCTATGACGGGATTGAAATTTGATGGATTATGACAATGTTATGTGGTTTATTTTATGGAAATCAAATACTTGCCCTATTCTTAATATAAAAGGTGTGTGTTTTTCCTTGATATATTTCTAAGAGCATGTGCTTTTTGGATTTCTTTTAAGATTTATTTTAGGAGGGTTTCTCCATTTTAACCTAATTGCTTCATTGTGTTTCTATAATATGTATTTATGTTTATTTACGTATAACTTCACATTTTAGAAGAGAAGCCTAAGGATTTCAATGTTGCACATTAAAAACTAGTCTTCAATGGAGATGCATTGTGCCTTCTTATGCAAAATGAGGACGTGGCAAGGTATAAATCTAACTACAAATTACCACTGGAGATTCCCTTAGGGGCTCGTTTGGTTCGAGATTTGGAAAGGGAATAGGAATTCTCAATTCCAGGAATTCTAAGTTCCATGAATCTTAAATTCCTTTCCATTGTTTGGTTCAAATAGTAATTCTATTTTCCTGGAATTTTAAATTACTTTCCCATGTTTGGTTCGTCAATAATAGGAATGGAATCTATATCATTTACCTAAAATACCCTTTTGCATTAATATGGTTATAATTAAATATCAACACTAAGATTTACACGCGCGCGCGCGCGCGCACACACACACACACATTCTCACATTTCACTCACATACGCACATTCACACACACATTCCCTCACACACGCACACACACACACACACATATTCTAACACACATTCCCTCACACACACACACACACATTCCCTCACACACACACACACATTCTCATACACACATTCCCTCACATTCACACACACACACACACACACACACACACACACATTCCCTCTCTCTCTCTCACACACACACGCACACATTCCCTCACACACACACACACACATTCTCATACACACATTCCCTCACATTCACACACACACATTCTCACATTTCACTCACATACGCACATTCACACACACATTTCACACACACACACACACACACATTCACGCACTTCTCACACATGCACAAGAGTAAAGTATAAATAGAATTAGAATTCAAGAAACTATAAACATGACATAACAAAAGAAAACATAATGGTTCTATTAACCAACAAAACCAAATATCGATTTGTACAAAAAGATAGCTCCTAAACAAAAGTATACCATCTATTTTTTTTAAAAAACAAAACGAAGAAAACATATTAATTCTTTCCAATTAGCCTGCAAACCCAAGTCAATTTTTGGGATGGCTTCAAAGCGAGAAACAAGCTACTTTTTGGATTATCAACAATGATAATGCTTGTCGCTTTGATGACATCATCCTCATCCAAACCATATGTTTCTCAACTCATCCACCACCTTCTTCCCGAGCTCGGTCTCATGGTTCATACAAAGAGCATTTTCCAACTTCTCGATATTTGCATCAGTGCTTTGAACAAATTTTTTGAATGAAGACGCCATCTCTCCTAAGTTAGTTGAAAAATCATCCGCAACCTTACGACGCTTTTTGCGTCCCTTGTTGTAACTTGTAGAAGGACTTCGGTTGCCTTGAGTGCTAGATATATCAATTCCTTCAACCTCAACATCTTCACTTGGTAAAATATTATCATCATTCTCGGATAGACTACAAATATTGGCGCAAATTGATTCCTCTTCTTCTATTGGGTCTACCGCCCCATCACCATTGGCTCGATCCTTCCCATATATATCATTCAAAGCATTGAAGTGGGGGAATGACTTGTTCCTAAGTCCCCATGCGTTACTGTGAGGCTACACATAAAAAAGGTTAAGGCATATAATTAAGATAAACAACATTAACAGCATAAAAAAGGTTTAAGACATAAAAAAATTATACTTACTTTAACCCATGTGTTGAACACATCCAAATCAACTTTAACCATCGAATCCACATCATCCCATGCAAATCCACTACCATGGTTCAACATCTCTGCAATTTTCATTGTTTTTTTTAAAGTCTTCATGCGAGACTCGATGTTTGGAAAAGCTTTCAGACCACATCCAGGAAGCTTTTGTTCCAACATCTTTTTAAGTTCTTGCAAATATCCGGCTCTAAATCCCGTATCAACTTTCTAATACCCATCGACGGATAAGTCTTGTAAGCACTCCACTAGTTTTTCATCTTGGTCTAGTGTCCAAAACAGCTTCGATTTCGCGGGTTGACTATTTGTTGCCATTGTAACAACTCGAATGCTATGTAAATGGAAAACTCAGCAAGTTAATCAAGCAAGTTAAACTTCTATTTTTAAATGGAACTGATATATAAACATATATGACAATGTGCTTTTACAACTGATATATAAACAGATATGGCAATAAAACTCAACAAGTTAATCAAGCTCAGCTGTTATGGAACTGATATGACTTTTATAAGTCATATCAGTCTTTGAAATCTGTACAAAACTGAAAGTCATATGGCTTTTATAAGTCATATCATCTTGTTGATTTTCCTCTCTCTACTGTGTCAATTTCATAAATCTGTACAAAACTGATATGGCCATTCTTTTCTATCCTAATAAAAACATACATAACTCATAATATGGAACTGATATGGCTGATATGGGTGTTACAGAACTCCTACAATCCAGTTCATGACAGTTTAAATTCACTGTCAACATCATAAAATCCACTGTTAAAAACACAACTTCTTGTTTAAACTGGTATGAAACTACCCAAGTAACATAACTCAGCAAAAGTTTATAACAATAACTGAGCATACAAGGATATAAATGCAAGGATGTTCACAGTAGTCCCAATTCTAGTCACAGTAGTCCAGAATAGTAGAATGAACTGATAATACAGGGGTTTGGTCACATAACTAAGGTAAAACTGTTTCAACTAAATCTATTTTTATATATATAAATAGTTGAGCATCAAAACTGTTTTCAATTCTGTTGAAAACAGTTGATAGATTTAGTTGAAAACAGTCTTAATCTCATCACAATCTCATCACTGAACTGATAATTTACACACATAACTGATATATATATAAATTGTTAACTAAAAACAGAACATTACAAGAAAACAGAACATACATCATAAAAATGCAGTCCCTTCATTACTAATCAAGCCTACAAAACAGAGTCTAATTAAAATACATATGAAATTTACATTTCTTTCATTCACTAAACTAAATCTATGCATTCCTTGATCCCCTCCACTTGTTGTACATTTGAGTAGCTAAGTTTGCACGAAAATTAGTCCATTAGTCGCAGGTTTCAATATAAGTGATTGGTTCACCAATTGGTTCGTAGAAATTTGGAGAATCCTCCATGTCTGAGTCACTATCCAATGGATCATGTGCCATTTCTTGCCTTATAAGATTGTGAATGAGGCAACATGCAATGATTATCTGATTATGAGTTCTCACGGGATACCATGACGGACTCCTTAGGATCCCCCACCTAATATTAAGTTTTGCAAAGCATCTTTCGATGATATTCCTTGCTTGAGAATGCTTCATATTGAAAAACTCTTCCAAATTTTGAGGTTGATAGTCATTACTCCACTCATTCAAGTGATACCGTTGACCTCGAAATGGAGCTAGGAATTCGGTACCATTTGGATATTCGGCATCAACAAGGTAATAGAAACCTATAATCATACTAAAGATTAGTAGATGATACCCTTTGGAAAATTTATTGAAATAATGTAATTAATCTATAAACATACCCCTAGGAACTTTCAAACCATTTGGGCGACTGACTGCATCCCTAAGTATTCGCGAATCTTGTGCAGATCCCTCCCATCCCGGTAATACATAATTAATTTGCATGTCATGAGAGAAAACGCACAAGACATTTGTTGCAACATCATGCTTCCTTGTACGATATCTAAGTTTATCAACTTTTGACACCTTAATCCGAATATAAGTTCCATCTAATGCCCCTATGCATTTCTACAAGAATAAATAGAATTTTAAGTTTCATTCCCACAAATATCATATGAGAATTAAAATTAAGCGTGTTTATATACCTTGAACCATTTCCATCTAGAATCATCCGACGCCTCAGAGACTGCAACTGGTGTGTTGAGTAAGTTCCCTTGCAACAATATAACTCCTTGTAACACCTTATTGAAAGATCTACTAATGGTCTCTCCCGAATGTTTGAATTCTCTAATGGATACTCGATTCTTAGTATGGTGAGCAAGTATGTACAAGAAAATCACATCCATCTCTTCAACTTTGATATTTCTCGTGTCCACTAACATACCATGGGTACGGAGCATATAACAAAGCTTGGAAAAAGTGTGCCCATCCATCCGAAGGTTATCAATGCAAGCTATATCACTCACATACACCATGGCATGCATGTTTAATAAACGACTTATTCTCCTACTAAATACGTCTCTTATAAAACTATTTCTTTTACGATATATCACCACATTAACATATACCAAAATGTAAAACATCCCTACAACATTGACTATACTCGTAATAGTCTCACACAAACTTATGGTCTTTCGCTTCCGTTCCAACACTACACGATTCATATCTACATATGCATATTGAGAAAGTACATTAGGCTTAAACAAATAATTGCTAATTGAAACAAAAACACCCCAATAAATAATTGCAATATTTGTACTTTTTGATGTAAAAATTCAAAAAAGTGAGAACATGTACACATCAAACTACACATGTAGAATGCATGGGAGAAAAATCAATTTACATAGCTTGAAAGGATTTTTATGTTGTATAAATCAATTGATTAGGGCTCCAAATCAATCAAATTAGGGCTCCAAATCAATCAAATTAGGTTATATATATATATATATATATATATATATATATATATATATATATATATATATATATATAGAGAGAGAGAGAGAGAGAGAGATGATCTTACCTATGTGTTCGGTTTGCTCCTCTACAGGTTTGTGTTCAAGTCGATCTACAAAATAGTAGAAAAAATTACATATATGTAGTTTATATATATACGTACATATATATCTGTATATATATACATATATATACGTATATAGATAGAGAGAGAGGATCGTACATAGAGAGATAGAAAGGGGGGTTGTACCATAAAAACGTGAGAAAGAAAAGTGAGGTAATATCTGATCGGGTTTTAGTTTTGACATATAATTTAGGATATAATTGGAAGAATTTGTTTTTAGGTGCTAATAAAAAGGGTATTTTTGTCATACCATAAAAATAACTGAGGATTCCTAGGAATTCTAATTTATTCCCCCCATTTTTGGTGGGAAAGAAAAGTATCAAAGTTGTGGGAATTTTAAGTTCCTGGAATTCTAATTTCCTCCCCAAAACTCCAACCAAATATAGTAATTCTAAATGAGGGGAATTCTATATTCCAGGAATCCAAAATTCCCCTCCCAAATCTCGAACCAAACGAGTCCTAGAAGTATAATATAAAATATAAAATAAACACCTCTATGTTTGTATATATGATATAGCTTTCCTATCACAATAAAAAAATTCATCTATTCTGTCTCTCTATGTTTACAACATGTAGATTTCGTCATCTGTAGTGCTCACAAAAGTCCACATTGAATCCTTTGGTGCACTCCCTTATCCTTCTCTCCACTCTTCTCCTACATTTGATTTATTAGGTTTTTACGGTTTACTCCTTGGACTAATAATTTTGGACAAAAAAATCGGTGAATAAAATTTTAAATGATTAGGTCCAACATATAAATACTGTAAATTTAAAAAAAATCATAAACCTAATCGGCTATTGGAGTTTTCTCTGCAACTAACGACTATTCTCCGAAATCGAAAATAACATCAATCTTATGCTTTTTTCGTCTGTCCTATAATTGATTACAGTGTTCTTAATCAATTCCACCTGTATCACTTGGCTCTATCATTTATAAGTTTATCTTTATCAGCAGTTGGTTTTTCTATTTTCGATCGATTACAATAAGTGTATGTCCTTTGTTTTGATTCAAGAGACTCATTGTAATATTCATTCATGTGATTAAATAGCTTTTTATATGTTATATATGTATATGTTTTGATTTTGTGTTTTTTATGCATTTATGTTTGGATTCTTCATATATAAGTTATATTTATCAATATTTGTAATTGTTTGTTGAATGTGCTGAATGAATATTATTGATATTTCATTCTAATTTTAAGAGTCCTTGATTTTGATTTGGTATTGAATCACTTATTGATATAGGTCCGCGCCAGCAGAAATAACCAGTTCGATATCAGTTTTCAAAGTACACGCAGTGTTTATAAAGTAGACGTGATTATTTTTTTTAAAATATGTGTCTGCTTTATTGCTTCATGTATAGGTTTTTAAATAGTGCCTGTAATTTTATATTAATTATAAATAAATATTTTGATATTTCATGCATTAAATTATTGCACACATTTTTAGAATTGTTGATCTTGAAGTAAATGTTTTTCATCTTTGTTTTGCTGCAGTACATTATGGTAAGTAGTGTAATAGCAAGGTGTTGTTATTTGGATAATATGGCTTATATTGAAATATTTGAAGATAGCTCATTAGATTTCATATGCAATGAGTTGTGTATTAGGTTTACTAATTTAAGAAGTGTGAGTTTTTCATTGAGGTATTTATTTGGTGATGAATGTCGATTTGTGACAACGATGTTTGTTGTATGTTGCGATCCCAATTGATCGTGAAAGCTAATTTCATTTGGATAGATGTCATTGATTAATTACCATTGCCAAGTAATACATGTCGTGAACGGGTTGAATGCTCTAATCGAATTTTTGAAGGGGTTGACTACAGTAATACAAGTTTTGAGAGGGTTGACAGTGGTGATAGAAATACACAGAGGTTAGAGTCTTTATCATCAGGCACTGCAAATCATTTTAATAGTTGCATTGAAAATGACTTTTATCTTGGAGGTGTGGAGCCAAGTAAGTCGAAAGTCTATCTTTCAAATGATTGGAAGACTTATATAAGTCATGACCAGCAGTGTTTTGAAGGAGGTGTATTGGAATTTCAGGATAAATTGCGAAAGTATGCCATTGTGGTTGGGTTCAAGTATGTGTATTTGAAGAATGATAAAACTTGAGTGATGGCTGAATGCTATAAAAAGACTATTGAGAATTGCATGTGGATAATTCATGCTTCATTATCTATAATAAATGGATACTTTTACATACGTGCAATGAATAATGAGCATACATGTAGAGGTGTCTTTCGTAGTCCGTCGGCCAAAATGATAGCCTCCAAGTTGGTTTCAACATTGGTAGCTGATGATCTTAGAGATAACCCGCTATTGAGACCAATTGACGTAGTTAGAGATATGAAGAAGAATTATGGTCTTGATATAGCTTATCAACATGCATGGTGTGCGAAAGAGATGGTTGCTGTTGATATACATGGTGATGAAAAGGTTTCTTATGCATTAATGAATAATTATCGTGACCTTCTATTGGAGTATAATCTTGGGTTGCATTGCATCCTTGATGTGGAACATGAGAGTAAAAAATTCAAGAGAATATTTGTAATGTTTAAAGGATGTATTTATGGATTTCAATACAACAGACCTGTTTTATTTCTTGATGGTGCCTTTTTGAAGAGCCGTTATCGTGGAATAATATTATCAGCTACTGCAAGGAATGGGAACAATGGTAAATTAATTCTAAATATTTTATTTTGTGTATTGCATTGACATTTTATTTGTTCCATTCCATATCATCAAAATACAAGCATAAAAATATAAAATACCTTTGAATGTCTTTGTTTTAGTTCACGTGTACTTTTCATTTTTCTGCGTGTATTTTCATGGTATGTCTTATTATGTGTAATACTAAGTAAAGTACACGTATAGTACATGTCAAGTAAACGTGAATGTTTTTCTTAATTTCATGTGTACTTCTCATTTTTATGCGTGTACTTTGATGATGATGATGTTATCTGTAATACTAAGTAAAGTACACGCATAGTACATGTTAAGTACACGTGAATGTTTTTGTTAATTTCACGTGTACTTTTCATTTTTATGCATGTACTTTGATGATGATGTTGTTATGTTGAATACAAACTAAAGTACACGCATAGTACATGTCAAGTACACGTGAATATTTTTCTTAATTTCACGTGTACTTTTCATTTTTATGCGTGTACTTTGATGATAGGTGTTGTTATTTAGAAATAATAAAGCCAAGTACACGTTAAAAATGTAAAGTACCTTTTAATATTTTTGTTTAGTTCACCTGCACTTTACATTTTTATGCGTGTATGTTGATGTTAGTGTTGTTAATAATAAAGTCAAGCAAAAGATTGGAAAGTAAACGTGCATGTCTTTTTATCTTTATCATGTGTACAGTACATTTTTATATTTTGTCTTGTTATTTACAAACAATTTAAATTAAACACATAATATATTTCCCATGTGTTTTAGGGTCTGTGCCAGCAGCATCAATTTACAAAGTGTTGTACATGGATATGTTATTTATTTTAATTTTGATAGATTTTTATATTTCAGGCCTTTTTCCTGTTCCATATGCTGTTGTTGATTCTGAAACCAAAGATAACTCGATGTGGTTTCTTGTCAATTTGCATAGTGCAGTAGTTGAGTAATATCGAAACATAACATTTATATCAGATCGAAACAATGGATTACTTGAAGCTGTTTCGATGGTCTTCCCGTTGTCTGTACATTCCTACTGTATACATCATTTACAAGGGAATATAAAAAAGAAAATTCGTGGGAATTGTGCTGGATTTCGAAAGAAAATTGTTAAAGATTTTTTGTCTTGTGCATATGCTGTCTCAGTAGATGTATTTCACAAGAATATTGAAGCATTGAAGAAGGAAGAAAGGACATGCTATTACCGATTTTATTGGTAGTTTGCCTCCCGAGAATTGGTCCTGTGCATATTTTCCTGGTAAATGGTATGGTGACATGGCATCTAGTGTTGTGGAGTCATTCAATTCATGGATATTGGAGGAAATGCATTTACCAGTAATGAATATGCTTGATAAATTGAGAGTGAAGATTATGAATTTCAATGCAAATAAACTTGTTGAGCCTGACACTTGGACAAATGAGCTATGTCCTTTTTTTCAAAAGTTACTGAATGAAAATTGGAATAAAAGCCGACATTGAACTATTAGTCGCTCAAGTCAAAATGTATTTGAAGTTCATTCAGAAGTGTGAGCAACAATTGACTTAGGAGAAAGGACTTGTTCTTGTAAGAGTTGGCAGATTAGATGTTTTTCATGTTCTCATGCTGTTTGTGTTGTGCGAAGGAAAGGGACCAATATTTATGATTATATTGAGGAGTACTATAAGGTATCTTTCTACAGAAAATCATACTCGATACCTATAATTCCTCTTCCTGATTTGATTTCCTTAAATATTCCTATTCCTGAAAATCCATTTGTCCTTCCACCAATGACTAAGAGACCGACGAGCAAGCCAAGAAATAAAAGAATAAAGTCTTCTGGCGAGATCACAGTAAGGGAAGTTACTTGCTCGAGGTGTAGTAAAATGGGTCATTACAGGTCTACTTGTAAGGAACCCATTTGAGTATTTTTAAAATTGTTGAATTCATTCATTTTAACCATTTGATTGAATAAATTAATTAATAAACCATTTGTTTCACATAAATGAATGTAATTTATTATTAAGTCTCATTTTTTTAGTTTGTTTTTTGTGTAGCTGTACACATATTTTTTTTATAAAATATACGTGATCATTTTTCCTGATGTTCACGTGTACTTTACATTTGTATACACATGTCATATACAGTACACGCGCATTTTGATGTCCAAAGAAATTTTATCAATGTGTGTACTTGATGTAATTGCGTGTACTTTATGAAGTACACAAAGAATACATAAAGTACACGCATTTAAAATTGGATTTGGTCAGTTCAATATGTGTGTACTTTATAAAAGCATGTGTGTACTTTATTAATGACATTTAATTTAGATTTACTTGATGAAATATGCGTGTACTTTATGATGTACATGCATGAAGTACACACATAATATAAATATAATATGCGTGTACTTGATGAAATGTGCCTACACTTTATGAAGTACACACATTGATAATTAAAGTACACGCATGTTTTAGCAAAGTACACGCATATTGATATGACAAAAATCTAATTCAATATACGTGTACTTTTTGTATTCTGCATATAATTTTATCAAGTAGACGTATATAAATGCATGTACTATTTGGAAAATGGTTTTGGATATTACAATCTGCTTGTACTTTATAAAAGACACTTGGGTCACTCATATTCTTAAATTTCTATGTGTATTATGGTCCGTGCCAGCGGAATTATTATACAAGTATTTCAATAGGCATGTACTTTATAGACTATGTGTGTAATTTATAAAGTACACGTGTAATATACAAAGTACACGCATTTATATAATTGTTTGGGACAATATCTTGTTTATGCTTTATTAAAATTTACGTGTATTTTAATTTATAATAGATAGAATCATATTTTGACATACCAATTTTTTTACATTAAATGATATTAATGTTTATATTTTTTACAATACACATGATCATTTTTATAAGGGTTCACGTGTAGTTTACTATATTTGGTGTATGACATAAGTGAGAATACATGCATGAAAGAAATAAATTTTTTATTAAAAATAAAAAAATAAAGTACAATTTTTTCACATAACAAAAGCTGAAAAAACTAAAGAAGGCTTCTATTAGGGAAGTTTGTCAAAGGCATCTAGGGTGTCAGGAAGATAGTCAATTAAATTCCACCAGTGTCGAATTTCTTCTTCTATGACAGCTACAAGGCCTTCATGGAGAGCCTTCTTCTCCTTCAGCTTGGCAATTTTCATGGGAACTTCTTGTGTATAGAAAGACATGAGGTCTTCATGTGTTTGAGGAGGGTCCTCATCCACATCAAATAAGTCTATGGGATTGGGTGGAAGTCCAGAATAGCCTTCCCTCACATATGTTTGAAACTGCTCAAAGGCAGTTTCATATGAGGAAATCTTTTCCTCAATTTGCCTTATTTTTGTTTTATTTCTTTCATCTCTCTCAAGAGTATCTCGCAAGTTTTCTGCTGGAATAGTCATTATGTTATCTTTATACTAGATGTAATGGTTAAGAAAGGAACAAATATTACTCTTTTATAGGAAAAGTTAAAGCTATTTATTTCTTGACCAGAAGTAGTTGGGAAGTGAGAAGTTGAGCTTAATAAATTAATTTTGGTTATTGTGTCCGAATAAATATTTAAAGTAGTTTTCACTTGATATAATAAAAAATTATTATATTAACCAATGCGTGTACTTTAGTCAAACTGCGTGTACTTTGAAGAATTCGTTGGTGTACTTAGTAATTATCACTTGTAGTTTTCGTGAAAAATGTGTGTACATTGTTTCATAGCACTCAAGTGCATTGTTTGTCTAAACCTTAAGTGAATTGTGGTCCGCGCCAGCGGAAATAAACCATTTTGGTGTAATAAATATTGTAAATAATAACCAATATAACACAAAAGAAATTACAAATATGGTTTGTATTTGAATCACAATTTATAGAAGTTTTTTCTCCTTTCGAGGGAAGAAATATTTTGATAGAAGAATTTTTCCGAGTACATATATTCTTTGTTTTAGCATGTTAGGGTCTTGAAACAATTTTTGCATTTCCTTATTTCTGCTAATTTGTTCAATGTAGTACATGCAGAACACCCCACAGTCAAACCTGAAATTAAAATAAAACAAATATACAAATTAGTATGATTTGAATGAATTTTTTTGAAAAGATACAAATTAGTAATTTTTAGAAATGAAGTTTTTCTTACCCATTATATTGTTTAGGGCATTCATGATCGCTTATTAGGTCAAATTTGAGATCACTGTCCAGCAAGAAATCTGCTGTCCTTTTTTCTTGCTCTGTCAATGGATCATCATCGAATGTAAACTCATTTGGTGTACCTTCATCAAACTTCCTCTGAATTTTGAAACCATTATTTTTCATTATTTATGCTTCAGTCATTAATAGGCACAGTATTTTTTGGAAGACAGAAAACTGTTAAGAAGACAAATATTTAGTGTATACAAATAAAAGAGTATATGAAGATTAAAGAGTGAAAAGTACACGTATTATATTAATGTACACGCATATTTTATTTTTTCATATCACGTGTATTTTAAAATATGATGCGTGTACTATGCCTAAAGTGTTAAAAGTACACGCATAATATTAAAGTACACGCATATTTTATGTTTTCATATCACTTGTATTTTAAAATATGATGCGTGTATTTTCCCTAAAGAGTTAAAAGTACACGCATAATATTAAAATATACGTAATTTGTATTGGTTTATTTCACGTATTTTAAAATATGATGCGTGTACTTTGATAATCTGGGTGATTATGTGCAACTAATACAAAGTACAAGCATTATATTATACACATGTACATGTGTATAATATAAGTACAGGTATCATTACTAATTAACTTTAGTCACTAACCAATTTTTTTGCATCGTCGAAGAATATTGTGTTTTTTTCCTTGTCGTTCGGTCGAAGGGAATCCATATGGACCACTTTATTTTCTTTTTTGTATATCAAAATTAATGTGAAATGTCCTACACTATGTCTTAGTACAATGAACAAATTATTACAAGTGCCTAAGTATTCAAATAAATCTCTGTATAACTCCCCCTTCTTATTCACTTCATTTGTGGTACAAGCTTCTATCTGAATAAAAATTATAGACATTGTGTTAATAAAAAAAATTGAAATTTTATTTCTCAAAACTTTCAGTTTAATTGTACTTACCCAACAATAATCAGAAAAAGTGTGTGAGTAGGAGAGCCCTTGCTCTGGCAAGTTTAACCTCAATACTTCACTAAATGCAAGTATTATCTGTTTCACACAATTTGAAATGGTGATGAAATAATAATGTTGAAATTTAATAGATGTCTAATATTTGGACTACATACCTGGCTTTAAATTTCTTGATTGTTGAGGACTTCAACAAAATCTTCCCATGAGACATACGAAACCAGCCCTTGGAAAATAAATTCCCTGCATTTTATATAATCAATAAGAATTGTATAATAATAATAACCTTATTCTTTTGCACTAAAAAAATATAAATTAGCAAAGTGATAAATCATAAAACAATACACTTTACCCTGGCTCATCCTTTTGAATAAACTCTTCAATCTTTTCTTCGAAGCTTCATCAAGATATTTGTATACTTTGATTGCTTCAAGCTTGAAGTGTGTTTCTTTCATTTGTTGAGCTATTGTTAGACGGCCTTTTCTCAGCTTTGACTCTTTTTGTTTCTTAATTGGTTCATGCTTTTCGATTTCGCTGCCAGCTTTTCTTTTCTTTTGTCCTCTAGTAAGAGGCCCTTTTGTTTTGGATATTTTGGGGGTGCCCTGAACTGTCTTTAAGGCTAGTTCAATCTTTAGACTCGAAATTTCATCCATGAGTTGTTTATTAATATTTGCCTGATATATTTAACAAGGAATGTTGGATTGTAAGCATTTTCTAAAATAATGATTCATTTTCTCTTGCGTGTATTTTATAAAGTACACGCCTGTATTTTAATACATGCGTGTATTTTATAATATACACGCATGTATTATAAAATGCGTGTACTTTATACATGCATGTACTTTCAACATAATTTGAGTTTACTTTAGAAAGTAAAGCGTGTACTATATATCTATTATACTTTATAGATACCTGATCAGTTTTTTCCAATGCTGATTCATCAAGCATTTTCTTCAACTCCGAAATTTCATCATTAAGGATTTTATTATTATTTTCCTGTTATACAAAAAGAATGTTACATTATAAGCAATACTTGAATAAAAATGCATTATTTTTAATCAAATAATGCATGTACTCTGCATTATTTCTAATATCAAATAAAACTGCATTAAAAATACTATGAAATAAAACTGCGTGTACTTTAGGAAAACTGCGTGTACTTTATGGAAACTATGTGTACTTTAGGAAAACTGCGTGTACTTTAAGAAATCTGCGTGTAATTTTAACTTGTACTTTAGGAAAACTGCGTGTACTTTAGGAAAATTGCGTGTACTCTGCATTCAAAAGTACCTGTTGAGTTCTTTTCAATTCCGACTCCTTGACATTCTGCCTCAATGTCATCTTTTCTATGTCAGCATCTTTCCATTTTTGCAATGTATCATCATACTTTTTTTTGAGATCTTCATTACTCAGAGACATATATCCATTTTTTTTGTTCCAAAATTCGTGTTGATTCTGCATATTTTTTCAATGATTCATCCAATTCTTTAATTCTATCTGAGTCACTCACTGTGACTTGATCAAACTTTTCTTTTAAAGAATTATTTAACTCAACTAGTTGGGCATTTTCTACCTCCAACTTATTTAGTAACTCTTTTTCCTTCAAAAGGTTGGAATTCTCCACCTTTAACTTCTTCATTTCCCCATGGGCTTCAAAAAGTGAATCACGATCTACCTGCAACTGTACATTCAAAATGGCACTCTCCACCTCCAAAGAGGTCACCTTCTCAATTGTACCATTAAAGTCTTCAGCTGCTTTAGATAGTTTGTTATTTTTTTTCCAATAATTCCCTTTTCAAAACATCAATTTGTTCCTCCAAATTAACCTTTAGTTGATATTTTTCCTTCTTTTTCATTGGAGTCACAATGTTTTTAAGGGGAATATTCCAGCCATGTGAAAACTCTTGTCATTAATATCTTCAGCAACTTTTTCTGATGATGAATCAGCATGTATAGGACTTTCTGTAGAAATGTTCAAAGAGTAACTTGGCCCTTCAAACTGAGATTCCTTTTGTACATAAATGTCCTCACAAGCTGGTTTATTTGTAGCCTACTTCAAAGTTGTTGTTGCGATGTCATTCTTCACAAACCATTGTCTTAAAGACGATAATTTTCACTTCAGGATTTTTAGAGTCTTATCTTTAAATTCTTCAACAGGAAAAATAATTTCAAATTTCTCACATGCCCAATACTGTGATCATACAAAAAACAAAATGAATTTAATACTTGTATTACCTAGGGATTCATAATGGAAAGTACAAGTGATTTGTTCAAAATACACGCAAAATTAAACGCGTACTTTACAAATTTTGCAATTGTATATTGAAAGTACACGTGATTTTTACAAATTTAACGTGTACTTTGTCAATATAAGTTCACGTGTACTTTCTATAGTACATTTATAATATTGACAGAAAATATAACAAGAGTATTTTGAAAGTACACTGGTTATATTTACAAAACATAGTACACGTGTACTTTGTAAGATACAAGTACTTTTACATGATATAAGACGCGCATTTTCAAAATACACGTGATATAAGACGTGTATTTTCAAAATACACGTTAAATTATCACGTGTATTTTGAAAATACAAGTGAAAATATCACGTGTATTTTGAAAATACAATTCTACTTTATAAAGTACACTTGTATTTTACAAAGTACATGTGTACTATGTTTTTTTAATTATAACAAGTGTACTTTCAAAATACACTTGTTATATCACATGTATTTTGAAAATGCACGTGAAAATATCACGTGTATTTTGAAAATATACGTGATATTTTCACGTGTATGTAAATTTTGAAATATCAGGAATATCACGTGTATTTTGAAAATGCACGTGAAAATATATGTGTATTTTCAAAATACAAGTGAAAATATCACGTGTATTTTGAAAATACACGTGAAAATAAACGTGTATTTTTAAAATACAAGTGAAAATATCAGGTGTATTTTCAAAGTACACGCGAGTATTGGTATGCAAATTTTGAAATATCAGGATTTTTTTTTGCTCACCAGTAGGAAAATGACACATCCAGTAACTGTGCTAGGTTTTGAACTTGCTGATTTTCCAAGTGAATGTATGAGAAACTCATGCGTAGCAGATGACCAATAAAACTTTCATTTCCTCAATATTGTCGATGTATTTCAAGCAAAATTCTCCAAGGGTGAAGTTTAAGTTGGAGAAAAATAACGTGTTCAAGAAGTGGAGACACACAATTTTAACAAAATCAACAATTCCTTCATCTGTTTCCAATTCAACTAATTTCTTCAAACCATTCAATATTTCTGACTTTCCTATTCTTTTTGCGAAGTATCGTGCTTGTAATCTAGATCTTTGAACAATATTCAGTCGCTTTTTCAGTTCTATTGATTTTAAACCCTCAACCAGGGGTATGCCAAATATTTCACTTATATCTATTAGCATTATTGGAATCTTACTCTTCATACGGAAACTTTTGGTTTCCGTATTGTACAGCTCGATAATTGATAAAATATTTGTATCCGTCTTCTTGTGGTCCACTTCTACTACTTTCTCACTGTAGTAGGCATTCAAAAGCTCCCAAAATGGAGTCTTCTTAAGAAGTTCAATATGGCTATTGTTTATTTTATCTTTAATCTAATGCAAATCATGGAGAAAGCTAACAATATTTGACCGATATTGGTCATTCTTCTTCGCAGGACGTTTAGATTTCAATGCCACACTAGAACTAGAACTGGAACTGGATGAAGAACTATCATTAGAACTGCTCTTTTTTTGTTTCTTTCCTCTTCTTGCCTTCATCTTCATCCCCATTATATTGATCTATAAAAAAAATTTAAATTACTAACCTATAATGATATGTACAAAAAATAAAATACATGCGAATTAGACTAAAACATAGACTAAAACAATAAAATACAAGCGTATTTAACAAAAGTACATGCAATATTCTCACAAATAATTTATACATGTCTCAACAAAATACATGCTAAAAGCGATAATATATATCGTCAGTTTCATGGTAATACCTAACAGAGGTTGTTCGACAAGTCAAAAATAAAGATTCTCTATTCCTAACATATTCAGTAAAGAAGTGATACAATAGCTGAACGTTAAAAGCTCCAATATTATCAAAACCTCTTAAGTAATACTACTCAATTCGTTTAGCTAAATCCTTCGCTTTTGATTCAGTTACTTGAAGCTATTGCACATCAAAAGTGTAGTAAATGTCTTCATAGTATTAGTAGAAACCAAGTAACCTTTTAGCTCTATCATTGATGCGAAGGAGAAAATGAATTTCATCATCATTAGTACTATTGACTGTTAATGTGAAAGGTTTTGTATTGTTAAGATTGTCGAACGTGCAAGCAACAGTTTTGTAGTTGAACATGCTTGATCGTATGATTCCTAAACAATAACACAACAATATAAAATAGTACACCCATAATACACATTAGGACATAGATATTGGATTGAACAAATTGAATTTCAATGTGCGTGTACTTTGTATATTTTTTGCGTGTACTTTCAATAAAGTAAACGCAATAATACTGATTACAAGATAATAACATATCATTCAAATGCAGCTGGCGTGGACCAAAAACACTCCTAAATATTAACAAAATAATAATACTTCTTACGAACTCATGGAATATCATTAAAATGCCACTGGCGTGGAACAAAATAACATAGGATTGACCAAATATGAATTTGAAATATATATTTTATAGAGTACACGTATAAAACATAAAAGTACACGCATAATGAATTGAGAAATTCAATTTCAATGTGCGTGTACTTTGTATATTTTACGTGTACTTTTTGATATACAGACAAAATACACAGAGTACACGCAAAACAGGGCTTGTACATGTACATATTTCAATTATGTATATATTCCTAGTCCTTGATAAATCCTCGATAAATGATGTATACAGGAGGAAAAGTACAATGATGAAATACATATATCTAACATGCAAAAAGTGTGTTTTACAATTAAAATGAGGGAAACAAATATATTTTTTCATATCATGAAGAAGAAGGTGATTTCATCAGTCCATGTGTCTACACATTTATACATATGAGAACACAAAATACACAGGGACAAAAAGGTGATAAGAGAATGTATACATACGTGTTAGTGGTGTTTGGAAGAATTTGATTTAGAATGTAAAATGTAGAATATCAACGATTATGGTTTGATCGAAGAGAGTTAGGGTTTTGATCGAAGAGAGTTTTTAGTGCTTCGATCAGGAGTATTTATATGTTGTTGTTGACTAAAATTTGATTGAGAAATAGATTCGTTTTGGGGTTTTGATCGAAGAGATGGTACGATTAAGGTTTTGATTCAACAGGGAATACAGTGTTTTTGACGCTTCGATTTCTGAATAGTGCGTGTTTGTTTTAATTTCGGGGTATTTATATAACGGACCTAATCGTTTAAAATTTGTTGGGCCTGGATTTTTTGTCCAAAATTGTTAGTCCAAGGACTAGATCGTAAAATCCCCTTGATTTATTTATCCTTTGTCACCTCGTATGAAGCATGAATACTAGTGTGAATGAAAATTATATAAATATAATTAAAAGAAAACATAATTAATAATTTTATATGAATTTATAAATTTAATACACGAATATTTGATTATATAATCATACAAAATGTTATAAATTATATATCTAACGTTAGGATCCTAAATCAATATGATTATCATAGGTTATGTAAACTAAAAGATAAAAAAAATCATAACTTGATCCTATTTAGAAATAAAATATCAAGAGTCATACTTTGATCCAAATTTGTTTGAGAAATTATTATTATTCACTTGAATATTGAATAACCATTTTGATGATTGAAGTTGTTAGTGTTATACTCCATATGAATATGTAATCATTATTTAGATGATTAGGGTTTTGGTGTTTCTCTCCCTTATCCTAATTTCAATGTTGTTGTAATTTTGTTGTCTCAATGATGGATATCAGTCACTTATTTATAGGTAGGGAGATGACCCAATCTCCAAAAGTTATTCAATATGAACCGTCCATCAAGGTAGATAATGAAGGGTTTTATTAATTTTGTACGATTTATTTTATTAACCAGAAACCATTTTTTTTGCAAGAAAGGAAATTTATATATAAATAATTTGGATAAAAAAGCCTCTCCTAGGTAGCTCTTACGAACGCTAAACCATTAGCATTCAAGAGAAACCCTTAATAAACCGATATGACTTTTAAATTATAGAGCATCTTATGAGTTTATGAATTATTTTAAAAAAAAATTCTTACAATCTCGTACTTGGTTCATAATTATCATAAGGTGCGCTTCAAACTTTCAGTTATCTTAAATGGTTGAAAAGTTGCGAATAACGTGTGATAATTGATTAACTTCGCAAATTTCTAATTTAGCACACTTATTTAATTTCAGCCCCTAATCATGCATCTAAAGTGCAAGTGTCAATCCCATAAACAAATAAAGCAAGCGATAAAAAGTTAAGGAAAAATCCCCGAAGGGCAAGACCTTTTATTTCTAGAACTTTGAAGAATCTACAAGACCATTGACTTACATACAACCTGATAATCGCCCACAAGTGTAACACACGGTGTCTTCGTCAAACCTTCAAAGCAACGTCTAGAAACAATGTCGGCTGGAATCTCCCACAGGAACTCCATGTGGTCAGCAATGAAGAAGAGAGACGGCTTCTCCACACGGGTTGAACAAATACAAGAATTTGTTCTTGGGTTGCAAAAAGATTCACAAAGGATTGGCAAAGTTGTGTGAATCAAAACATGAGTCTTGGGACTAAAAAAGGTGAAGACTTAGAGTATTTAGGACTCTTAAAATCGTCTTGAAAAGTCTTGGAAAACCACTCCCCGAAGTTGGTTTAAATAAGGAAATCTGGCCCTAAAAAATCTTAAGAAAATCTGCTCGATTTTATCCTAGGCGGACCGGTCCGGTATGGATGCGAATCGGTCCGGGGTCGGACCGGTTCATTTTTGAAAGACCCCTCTTCGGTTTGCATTCGATACGGAGTATACTGGTTTCTGAGAAAAGCGGATCGGTCCGTGTGTAGGGTGGATCGGTCTGATGGGTGGACCGTTCTTTTTCCAAAAGGGGCGGATCGATCCATGGTGGACCGGTTCCTTTTTAAAACAAGCGGACCGATCCGGCTGTCCAGAAAATTGATTCCTTGATTTCTTTGATATTCGTATCCATTGATGACGATGAAGGCTTGAATATCTTCAATGGTGTAATGGCGTATGACATTCAATTGATAATGGATAAAAATGTCCTTACAAATCTCCCCCTATGTCTATGCCGGTACATACATAAAATATAAACATTTGAATTATCAAATATTAAAATGCCTATACAAATCTACCCTTCCATAAACCCAAAACTGGAACGCTATAAATGAATAAGACTTCATCGTTTGATCTTCAAATCTTCAGGAATCTCAAGCTTTTCTTATTAGGGTGTGCAATTCAGAGATCATTAAAGAAGTACCTACACACATGAGACAAAGCAAATACCACGTGACATATCGAGTTTGAAATGCGATAAACCAATTTATGATAAAAGCATAAGCTAAATCTCAAAAACTCCCCCAAAATTCAAACTCCCCCATAAAATGATAATTCTTTCTCCCCCTTTTTTATGATATCCCCAAATAGACAAATGAGAAGAATGAATCAAATAAGCAAAATCGGGGTGTCATGGTACACAAAACAGGGCATCAAACAATATGGTAAACGTGCTCTTGCAAGGAGATTCTCAGAAACAAATGCACAAACTATTTTTGATTTTTCAATTTTTCATACAAAGATAAGATACATTTGAAAAAAATATGCTACAAAAATCACACCATGGATTTAGACTCAAACAACCAAGTCATGGAAATGGAATGAATGGGTGTGAACACATTCGATAGGTAAATCAACTCAATCAATCATATGTGCACGATGCATATGTGTACTCCTAACGAATGAACATCAAAAGTATCCTTAGGTGTAAAGATTGTTGAATTTAGATGACATCGTCTTATGCAAATCAACAAATCAAAGCCAAAATGATTTCCACCCCAATAACGTCCAAAACTATGTAGCGCATTTTTGAGCATTTCCATGACGTGCAAATCCGTTTTAAATTCTCCAACCAAACTCCCTCGTATATATTTTCTTTTAGAGGTAATCTAAATTCTCAAACTTTGGAGAATTGGTGCAAAAACCTAAATGGCCCATAATTTGGCATGAATTTATTTTTATTGCCTTTAAATTTTTTCGGGCTCTTTTAAACCTCTTTGGACCTCGGATAGTAAAAATTCCTCCATTTTTAGGTCCAATTTAACGGTGTCTTAGTATTCACAAAGGCAAAATGAACCTTTCGCAGCCCTTCCCCTTTTTTTTTCAAACAAAGCACACAAACTCACAAAACGATTCTTATATGCACAATTTCCTTAGCAAAATTTATCACGCTTGGTTTGTTTTAAGGACAGGATTGAAGTGAAAACACCCAACCAACATGTGACAAGACAATCACAATAATAAAACAAATCTGTTCATGTGTGCAATAAAGGAAACATGAGTCAAACATGTAGGAAGTAACACTTGATTACATCTTAATGACTCCAAACATTATAAAGCACAAGGATAAATTGACCTATTGTCTCAAAACACTATCAATTAGTCACATGAAGATAATGTAATGATGTCGTGACTCGGTCATCCTAAGTCTTCATACATAAACGGTGCAAACAAAAAACAAAATTCTTTTTGGATTTTTGTAAAAGTTTTATCAAAATAAAATCTTTTTGTATTTTTCAAAAATTTCAAAAACAAAAATCTATACAAAAAGTACATGTCATTACACTAGCAAATATATATCATGAAACTACAACTAGTGTATGACTAACATGCAAACACAATCATCTGTATGATATGGCAAGAAAAGAATCATGTGCAAGCAAACAAGAATCAACTTGTCTAAAATCTAGTGCCTCTAAAAGTGAGTTCCTAACCCAAATAGATGTGAAATGTCGTGTGGGGGATTTGGGAACCACAGAAACACTAGACATAAACTTCGTAGGACATTTTCCAAGATCAAAACAAAAACGTCTAAGGTGACCTTTCCTACCACAATATGAACATGTGTAAACGGGTGGAACGACACCTATGGGTTGACCTTTTCTAATATCCTTGGAATTAGTTGACCCTCTAAAACAAATAATGGTTTTGGCTTTAGCACTAGAATCATGAGAACAAGATGAGACATTACCATCACTATCAAACCTACTTGAGTCTGTCAAATCATTTTTTAACTTCAAAATTTTTGACTAAAGCAAAGAGTTAGACTCTTACAAAGACAGGGATTTCTTTTTCAAATTTTCAATTAAACTTAACAGTTTATCACGCTCCACCTTAATTAAAGAAAACTTATCCCTAAGAGTCTTTTCACGTGCCGTAAAATGCTTAAATGTATGACTAACATGCAAACTTATCACCATACCAAGGGTCTTATCACATGTGGGTCACATAACCAACAATCATATTCATTATGTACGGGTATAAATGCTTAAATGTATAAAGCATTTCATCTCTTGATACTCCAACCCTTGATCTCTGGGTAACTATAAATATGTTGTATTAATTTCATCAAGGGGGAGGGAGAACAGATTGTAGGATATTTTTTTTATAAGAGTACCTAGATTTCTGTAATTTCTGAAATCAGTACCATAACAGTAGACGTAGGCTTTTTACATAGCCGAACAACTTTAAAATCACGTGTCTCTCTTTATTATTTCATTATAATTCTATATTTTATATGTGATTATAAATTTGGATCAAATCAATTTTTTGACATCAACAGATTGACGTCATTTGTGGTAATGTGTGTTTAATTACCGTTCTCAATCTCATACACCCTTGTCCAAGGGAAAATGAATGATCCAGATCCCAGTGCCAAGAATAAAAGTAACCCGACCGTTCCATCTGCTCCTCCTGTAATAGCCGACCTAAATGGAATTCTGGCCAATATTTCCAGGGGACAAGACTTTATGCAAGAATCCATGAGATAATTGGCTCAGTCATTACAAGCTAAGTATCCAGCCCTATCCAGGCAAAAGGCTGCTCCTTCGCCAAAGAGAGATATTCCGCCTCCACCTTTTAGGCATAGCTGACACAACTAGTCCAGATCATCACATGATATGACTTATCACCTAGGAGTCAGTTCATTAATTAGATCCTTAGAGTTCTGTGATGCACATTCTTTCTCTCCTGAAAGGCCAAGCGTCCTGGAAAGATTGAGCAGAGCTTCGCCTTTTGACCATTTGGGACCCCAAGAAAATAGAAACCCTCCCAGAGTGTTGTCCAGGAACACCCAACGTTTAACCGACCATCGTGAAGCTTTAATCAGGTCAAGATAAAGCATCCGACGATCTGAACACGCCGAAGAGACTTCTCATGAAGAGAGCTTAGTACAGACACATGGTCGGGATAGACGAGCTACTTCGCACAAATTTGATACAGGAAATCTTTCATGGAAAGGATCAATCCAGTGACTGGAAGATCGACTAGGAGAGATGAAAAAAGTAAAGAATCCCTTTCAACGAAGTTTTCTTAAAGGATCCCCTTTTATTCAGGCGATTGTGGATTTTTCTACTCCATCTAAGTTTAAATCTCCTGTGGTCACCCCTAAGTATGATCGAAAAAGTAATTTAGTTCTACATATTGAGCAATATCAAGTTGTCGTAGATATTTATATAGTACCCAATGAGATGAGATATAGAGCATTCTCTAGTACCATTACAGGTTCTGCCCAGATATGGTACAATAACTTTCCCCGAGGATTAATTACTAACTTTAACTAGCTAGTCGAGCTTGTTTATTAGCAATTTCTGTTTCGAAGCCAAGCCAGTAAAAAGAGTAGCCCATCTCCTGAGCGTAAGGTAGCGAGTAGGGGAAGCTACCCGGGAGTACATCACTCGTGTAACAACCCGCCTAATTAAATATCGGGTGATCAGTCCTCCATTTAATTAAATCAGAATATCCAGTTGGTTCATTCTCAGCATCACTGTCGAAAATAATTTCTTTATTAATCACCTAATAGTTAATTAAGCTAAGTGTCAAAAACTTTTTACCATTTGTAATTTGATTAAAACCATTCCATGACACGGAATAAAAATATGCAACAACACATCACAACTGAATTAACTACAACAAGAATAAATGTGACTGGAATAACTCTTTAGTTAAACTATTAACATTTACACTAAATAAAACTGATATCTACAATGCTTACATAAATAATTACAACCTCTAGAATCCTGAGCGACATGCCCTAAATGAAGTAGACGCTACAGATGAGTGAATCAACAGAAAGGAAGCGTCTAAACAAGATCCGCATCTCTGCTAGAAACTATAATCCATAAAAACATCCATAATCTATGTTGGGCATCCCTGCTAGTGGATACCTGATGTGCAAGATATAGTCGAGAAGAGAATATGCAAGGAAATGCAACAACCCGAGGTCTTGGAGACAAAAATTTATTTATTTTGGGAGAAATAAATAATATTTTATTGGAGAAATAATTAAATTGGCAATTGAGGTCAAAATTTAGAGTCGTTAGAAAGAGTCTCGAATGGAAATTCTGAGGGTACCATAGTGTCCGGAAGGGTCGAGAAAGTCAAAATGACTGTACTTGGGGTCTATTTGGGTTCCGAAATAAATTGGGACCGTTTGACTCGAATTAAAGCCACCGAGTCATTTAAAGGTTGTATTATCATTTAAAGATGTGTATCTTGGGAGATTAGGCTAAATTAGCCTACGGGAGAAATAATTCTCCAAAGCGAGAAATAGAAAGAAAGAGAAGAAGAAAGAAGAAGAAAATGAAGGATAAAAAAGAGGGAGAAGGAGGATTTTCGGGCAAATACGCGATCTCAAGACGGATTCAGACCCTACGAACCCGAGGCAAGTGATTAAACTTGCTAAATAATTGTTGTGTACCAATTATTGCATGATTTGTGGATTGAATTTTGGGTTTTAGGTTTAAATTGTTAAAACCTAACTTTTGAGAAAAAACTTAGATTTGTAGTGTATAAAATGGATTTAAGATTAGAAATTAGTTTATAAGTATTCTAGAATGAATATTAATGTTATATATTTGATAGGGTTGGATGAAAATGGTTGGAAGATGATTAAAATGATTTTTGGGTATTTTGGGTTAAGAAGAAAATTGCCCATTTCGTAGCTTGCTGCACTTGCCGAATCGATTCGCCCCTACCGAATCGATTCGGTTTGTTGCAAATTTCCCAGGTCTTATGGGCCGAATCGATTCGCCCCTTGCGAATTGGTTCGGCATGTAGCAGACTCCCAGGTCCTTTGGACCGAATCGATTCGTTTTTGGGCCGAATCGATTAGAAAACAAGGGAATTTTTGGAAGATGTTTTCTAGGGAGAATTTCATCCCGTTTTGTTCGAGGTTATCAATTTTGGGCCTCTATATGAGACATTTGGAGTATGTTTTGGAGACTTTTAGAGGGTTTCCATCGTATGAAATTATGGGAGTCATATTAATTAAAGTTGAGGATTACCGATTAGAGATTTTGGTATATTCTAAGTGGGGAATCCCACCTTGATTTGGAGATTCAACTTGGGGATGATAATTACAATTATATGAATAAATGAGTCAAATTTAGTGATAATGGATTTTAGAATCCAATGCCAAATGGGATAACTTTAAAAAGGTTCATAAACTGAATTGAACCATATAATGGATGGAGAATCATAAATGCTATTTGATGGGCATACGGATATAGAAATATCCTTATTGATGATTGATTTGGGAGATATCTCACACAATGAGAAAAGCTAATTGAGGTGTATTAGGATATAGAATATCCTTAACTTAAATAGAATTGAAGGACAATTCATACTAGAAGCGACATGAGAGCTTCAAGCGAGAATTAGTATAGCATATACTAATTGGGGTAAATGTGTGAGTATTGACGATTGGTGTATCATGAGAGAGATATACTAAACAATGATGTTAATCAAATTGCGCCAAAGAGCGTATAATGAATATGAAAATGATTGTTGCAGGTATACCTTATATAATGGTATATCTTTATTATGTGGGATGTATGTATACCTTATATGATGGTTTATATACATGTTAAGCATACCCCCTCCTTGCTATCATTAGGAAGTTTCGTGCGTAGAGGGTGAGCATCCTGACAAATAACGCAGGGTGTGGATATTCCCCAGGTCATAGTCGTCCTTTGTGGTCAATAAATGACATTTATGATATACATTTATTTATTTTGGGGGTGAGAGGTCGGGGGTATGTGTTGCTCTCACTTGCCGGTTAGGAACTATGACTGCTTCCCGGACGTTGTGTGCGTGAGTAGATCACGAGGTGGGTGTCGTTGAACCCCACCAGGTGGCCCCAGTTTGCTACGTATATGGGCTGCTGGAAGATGATAGCATGTGAGCCTGCGTCCTTCGAGTTATAGCTCGGTTGGATGGTTATTATTGTTTGTGTTTGTACTTGGGTATCAAGGGCATAATGGACCTCAATAACCTACATTGCCAGGATTAGTGTATCGGGGGGGGGGGGGGTTCCTTGTCTGGATTTTGCCTCGGCGAGACGTCCCACGCACGAACCGCAGTGTAATGTTGGAACTTGGGGATAAGTTTAGTCCTTAATGCTCATAATTATTTATATATATATCACCTATCCCGACAATCGACAGTACCAGGAGTAGTGTAATCGGGGGGGGTTCCTTGTTTGGATTTCGCTTCGGCGAGACGTCCCACGGATGAAACGCCGTGTACTGTTGAGAATTGGAAATATTCATTAATTAAAATTGGAAAATAATTTGGGTTACATGCATCATGAATTGAGGGCATAATGAGCCTCGAGGATTAATACGGTCAGGAGTAGTGTAACGGGGGGGGGGGGGGGTTCCTTGTTTGGATTTTGCCTCGACGAGACGTCCCACGCACGAAACGCAGTGCCGTGTTGAAAATCGAGAGGAGTTTAGTCTTTAATATTCATGACGCTAATAACTCATATATAATTACTATAATAATTATATATATGGTTTCATGCCTTATAAGGGCATCCCTAGAATACAAAAATTCTAGTAAATGAGATTGTTGATGTATTGTGATGATGTGGACATGATTGGATCATGTAACTTTATATGTTCAACAAATGAACATTATAAAGATAACTGTAACTATTACATTAAAGTTAAAGCATTTAACTTAAAGATAATTGAGATAAATGTAGATTGGGAAATAGGTTAGACGGTTTCACTTAAATACTTCTTTTGGGTTTAAGCTATAATCCTCTTACCTAAAAAGAATCGGGCATCCATTTGGAGATCACGTGCATACGCTTAGTGCACGCTTTAGTTGAGTGGTGAGATGGTTTTTATGGAGAGCTCAATTCCAACTAAATCATGTAATAATGCATTTATAATTATTATGCATTTTAATACACTTTCTATAAAATGTTTTTCAAACTCGGGCTCTGACCCGTTTATATTTTCTTCCTCCATGTATATATTGTATTACTTCAGGTGTTCCTCCGCAAGGACGCCTTTGATGTTCCTCTATCCAGGGTATTTGTGGAGCTGTGGCAGTAGCGGACTGTTGCGTCACTTTTCTTTAGTCGACTCCTATCTTTGTATATCTAGATTAGGATTCAGTTTGTATATTGAGTTAGTATTCAAGTGTTGTAGATTAACACTTTCATATTTCATTATCAGATTATTGTATTGTCTGTTACCCGACAGCATATTCGGGTATTTTATTGTTGAGATTTTGTAGTACAATGTATTGTACTCTTTCATTATTGGACATGCACACTTCACTCATTATAGTTAGATGTATATTGTTGGTTGAGTTGCATTATTGGTTTTGTTGTTGTTGTTAAATGTAAAAGTTTTAAATTTTTGACAATTCGCACTTAACGATTTCGGGTAGTTAGCCTTATATTATAGTGTTTAGTAGTTGATGTTGAGATTGTGCCATCTGAGATACCTGGTTTATTATAGTATAGGGCTGGCCACCCATTATTATTTGGAGCGGGTTGTCACAGGAAACCGGTCAGAGCCCGATTGTAAATGATTTTTAAAAAAATAACAAGTTCTTAACAATTACAAATAAGCATTTATTATGTATATTTTAGTTTCTCGAGCTCTCTCTTGATAATTCTCACCTCTCATCTAGAGTGCACACCTATCGCATCTTATTATGTTCCTAGATAAGGTCCCCTCCAAACTAGTTTCCACAATATAATTCTAACCCATATCATAAACCCGTATGTCCCATACCATACGTAATATAGTTATTCATATTCATTTCTCTTTAATATGAACTAGTCTTGTTACAACCTTGGAATTAAGTGTTCACTTACTTAATTCAATTCAGATTTCATTATTTACTTAAATCTACAACATTACACAATAGATTAAATCACGGTTTATACCTTTTTAATCTACAATATCACACAGAAGATTACATCTCTACATCTACAATATCACACACTATATTACATCGCAATTTATAAATATAATATCACACTAATTATATATAAACTAATACAACACCTCCTCAGTCACAACTGCGGTGCATGCATACTGTGCTATCACGTCCTGATATATAATGTCACTGTATATTAGAGGACTATTAATTCGGCGTCTCTCATGAATCATAACAAAACACAAATATATTTGAGGTGAGAATACTCCCCAGCCAAATGGGTCACGCACATACCTACGCTCCCATTCAGCCGTCGAAACTATCATATACACCGATAGCACGTGTTCAAGGTCCTATGCTCAGGGTACGAATCTAAAATCCTCCCAAATGGGCGCACAGGATAAGACCGTCCACAATGCGAAATCTCCACCTCGATAGCAAGAAGCGTAGGTATGTCATACATACAAATAATAATATAGGTATTAATCACACCTATATAAATATAACATCCATAAGGCATTCACATAACCATATGATAATTCCCATACATAGTATTTTTATCTATTAAATCCTACATATTAAAGATTATGAATTTACTTCTTTATATTATATTCCCCAGCCTCACTCATTACTCAAAGATTAAATAAGCATTCCTTAACCTAATTCAGTAGGTAAATGTCTACACCCTACTAGTTCATGTCATCACAACTCCCGACATTCAATAAATTTATCTCATCTTTAATTAGGTTTAATTCTCAATAACCCTTAATTCATTCTTAACCTTTCATTCTATCTCTTAGGGTTAATTCCACCTATTCCTAAGGTTATACCAGTAATTAATGACTCTCTTACTACTGGTCCCAACCTTAAATTATCATTTATCCAATTTAAATCCCAAGTAATATAAGTCTCGATAATAACTCGTTTAATTAACACTCGTTAGTTTCCCCTCATTCAAAAATCCCCAAAATAATATTAATCCGTGTCTTACCTATGGCTTACTGCCCTTACCTAAGTCCCATTATGTTCAATTAATAAACAAAAAAGATTCCTAAATTTTTTGGGATTAAATCAAAAATTAAAAAGAAACAACTTCATCTTTTCTGGGGAGGTCGATCGATCGATGGTCCTGGGTCGATCGACCGATCACCCAGATATCAACCCATATTCTGCAATTTTTAGTTTACAGATTTCACATCTTTTAATCCATCAAACCTCTGTTTTAATGTCCCAAACTTCCTATAATCCATACAACATGATATATCCACATATGTAAGTAATTCCTACTGATCTAAACAACCTTGAATCATCAAGAAGGTTTGATTTAAAACATACTATTTTCAGAAAAACTCATCTTTATATTTATCCATGAACATCACATAAACTCCTATTTTTCTTCACCAAATGATTCCCAATTTAATCTCATGATATTCAGATCATATACCATAATATATGGATAAGTTCTAACGTATCCAAAATCATTTAAACATCATTAACATGAATCAATTTACTCAAATTCCATTTTATTCTCAAGAACTCTAATTTTTGACTTTATCATCAACAAGAGTGTAAATCCCAGATTTCTTCACAAGGTAATATGAAATTCATGGAGTTTATTCTATAATCAAAAGAGATAACTCCTAGATAATATCCATTTCAAAGATCCATTTAAAGTTATCACAAATTTATCTTTGGTCATGCAACTTTTCAGATTTTTCCTAACTATCCTAACATGGACAATATAAAAGCTATGATTGCAATAATTAATCACTTGCCTTTAGATTATAGGTCTGATCCGTTGGGGATGATACTCTACTAGTGGTCTTCTCTTTTTTCGGTCAACTTTAGGCAGTGTTGGAGGTGGCTCTTGGTGGTGCAAGGTGGTTGTCCTTTGGTTTCCTAGAAAAGTTTTTTCTTCTCCCATAGAAAGTCTCTCAATCTCCCATAAACCCTTTCCTCTTATTTTTGGTGAATGAACCTAAGCTCTCTAATCTCCTCACTAATATAATAAAATCCAATTTTCGTGTTTACTATTAACCTCCTATATAAAATGACCGAAATACCACTCCGGGGTGTCCTTTCGGTTCCAAAGTGCCCCGAGACCCAAATAAAACACCCAACTAGACTTTTTTGACTATTTGAATCCTTCCGAACACTTTGGTGCTGTCAAAACAACCATTTGGATGACATAATAATTCACTTTTATTTCATTTAATAATATTCCCGACACGACTCAAATGCGCGTCCCGACTTAATTCCCATAATTCTCGTACACATAATTCGCGACAAGTTTATAAAGTCATAATCAATTGTAAATTCATAATCATAGATATTACTTTATTCACTAAGTAATATTCAACATAAATCACATATTACTTTATTCTCGAGTAATATTTAAATTCGGATTAATTTCTTAATCTACCACAATTCGTTCTAATTAATCCCATTTTAAAAGTCATTAAAAATACGGGGTATTACAACTCGTTTTAATAATGAGAAATTAGAAGTGGTCGATTACGTGGAGGAAACAACCATCATTGCTCTGATGAGTGGATTGCTTCCCGAGAAATTGTACTATACTCTAGCTAAAGATCCTCCTAAAACTATGGCTGGACTCATGGAGAAGGCATGAAAGATAATGAACACCGAGGAAGCAATGGCTGTAAAATAGAATCTAGCTACTAAGCCTGATAAAAAGGATCAAAAGGAGCAGAAACTGCAAAAGAGGTCAAGCTAAAAAAATATGGAAACTATACTCCATTGAGTGTTAGCATTCTCCGTATCCTAGAGGAAATCAAACACAATAAGTATTTATGATGGCCTGAAAGGTTGAAGGAGCCCCTTAACAAGAGGGACAAATCTAAATATTATGAATTCTATAAGGATTATGGTCATATAATAGATAATTGTATCGCTTTGAAGAATGAAGTATAATCTCTTATCCATCGAGGAAAATTGGCCAAATTTATTGATCGGCGAGAAGATAGAGAAGCAAGAGGAAGGTCAAATTCTCCATGTAAACCCATAGATGATAGGAAGATAAATCACTAAGATGGTTATGAAGATGATCCCGACCTTTCAAAGAAGCCTAAGTAACAAGAGCATAAAGTAAATATGATCAGTTTAGGTTCATTTGATTGTCATCTAATTACAGGTGGTAATACAGGAGGAGGCAACCATAATGCTGAGAGAAAAACATACTTGAATGAGGCCCATACATGTTCTTATATCTAGAGAATCAATTTAAATGAATATGATCGATCGAGGAAGGTCAACAATGACAAACTAGTAATCAACTTTTCCAATAACGACTTCTCTGGGGTACTTTATCCCCATGATGATCCATTGATCATCAAATTTAGAATTTATGATGCCGTCATCACCAGTGTTCTGATTGATAATGGGATCTCGACAGATATTATGTTTTAACCTCGCTTTCAGAGTTTGGACTTGAATCTTAGCTAACTGGAACCTTACCATAGGCCATTAATAGGTTTTTCAGGTGAAAAGGTTTACCCTCTTGGGATAGTCAAGCTAGAAGTGTTGTTAGGCACCTGGACAGCAAGCCATACTGAGAAAATATTCTTTTTGTGATGGATAAAAATGTTTAATCTACCTATAATGTGATCCATGACATGGTAGGATTAAAGAAGTTTGAAGTTATGTTGTCTACAGTCCATCAATGCTTAAAGTTTCCAACTCATTTTGGGGTGGGTATTATGAAAGGCGACCAAAAGGTGGCCAGAGAATGTTATTTCTCTTCAGCCGAGCTAGAGGACTTGATTGAGTTGAATAAAAAGACCGCCAATTATCAGGTAGATACCACTGAGCCCAACAGTGACTCTGAAGGTTAAAATTTAGATCCCCGAGATGAGATATAGTTAGTCAAGGGGTAGATTATGGAAGCTACCGAAAGAATAATAATGGGCGATGATAAACCAGAGAGAACTATGCAGATTGACTGAAAACTGGATCCAATCCTTAAACGAGAATTGATTATGTTCTTGAGGCAACGGAGAAATGTATTTTCTTGGAGCCATGAGGATATGCTAGGGATTGATCCCAATTTCCTTTGTCATGAGCTCAATATCAATAAGGGTGCAAAATCAATGAAGCAGAGGCACATAATTTTCAGTCCGGAGAAGAATCAAGTTATCCAAGAGATAGTTGAGAATATTCAAAAGGCCCAATTTATTGAAGATGTTAAGTATCCATCCTGGTTGACTAACATTGTGATGGCAAAAAAGAAGAATGATAAATGGATGATGTGTGTGGATTTCACTAATTTGAATAAAGCCTACCCAAAAGACCACTTTACCTTGCCTAGAATTGATCAATTGGTGGATGCTATGTCAGGACATGAGCTTTTAAGCTTCATGGATTCTTATTCTGGGTATAACCAGATTAAGATGAAACCTGAGGATAGCGAAAGCATAACTTTTATCACCAACCGAGGAACTTATTGCTAAAACGTAATACCCTTTGGGCTAAAAAATGTCGGAACGACGTATCATAGGTTGGTGAGCAAAGTCTTTGAAGAGAAGATATACAAGGACATGGAGGTTTATGTGAACGATATGTTAATAAAAATAAAAAAAGCCTCAGATCACATTAGCGATCTCAATCAGATGTTTGATGAGGTGGAAAAGCATCAGATGAAGTTGAATTTGACCAAGTGTGTGTTCCGGGTCCAAGATGGAATGTTCCTTAGCTTTATAGTAAATCAAATGAGAATTGAAGATAATCCAGTAAAGATAAAAAATTTGATAGAAATGCAGTTGCAAATTTATAAGAAAGATGTACAAAGGCTCATTGGAAGAGTGGAAGCTTTAAACATATTTGTTTCTTAGGCAACAAACAGGTGTTTTCCATTTTTCAAGGTGTTATCAAAGACTTTTTAGTGGAGTTTAGAGTTCGAATAAGCATTCCAAGAATTGAAAAAATACTTAGGGTCTCCATCTTTGTTATCTCGACCAGTTTTGGGAGAGAAATTGTAGTTATACCTGCCAGTTTTTAAATCTGTAGTTAGCTCGGCCTTGGTTAGATTGGATAATGGGATACAAAAACCAGTTTACTACACCAGCAAAGAATTCAAGGGAGCCGAGATCAGGTATCTACATTTAGAAAAGTTAGCCTTAGCACTCATTGAAGCCTCTAGGCGTATGAAGCTCCATCTCCAAGCGCACACACTATAGTCGTGTATACTCATCTACATCTTTGGCAAGCGCTCCACAAGCCTGAGAAGTTAGGTAGATTGATATACTGGGTTATAGAACTAGGAGAATACTACATGGTCTATGCACCAAGGTCTTTGTTGAAAGGCCAAGCTTTGGCAGATTTTATTGCTGAGTTCACCTATCCAGAGGTCCCCGACCAACAAAACTTGCCTGTCGAGCAAACTTATAAAGAAGAAAACTCAGATAAAAAGCAAGATGAAATTACTATCGATTAACTTGAATCATCCACAACTCAGAGGCCCAGAAATATGCTGAGGAGAGTAAGAAAATATTCCATAATGGAATTCTGTCTGAAAACGATTCAATGATGATATCCCATTGTGGAATTTGTACTTTGGTGGTTCTTCATATGCGATTATAAGTGGAGAAGGTATAATACTCAATACTCCTCATGATATTGATATTGAATATGAACTTAAGTTTCAATTAAAGGCATCAAACAATGAAGTAGGATACGAAGCTTTGATAATTGTACTAGATTTGGCCCATTCATTAGGCACCGAGCAAGTAATGGAGCACAACGATTCACAGCTAGTGGTCAACCAAGTGCTTCGTTTATATAGAGTCAAGGGAGAGTTGATGGTCAGATACTTTGCCAAAACCATGGAAGTTATTTTCAAGTTTCCATCCATATAAATGAATTGGATCCCTATAATAACCAACGCTCGAGAAGATGAACTTACTCGATTTGCTTCAGCAACCAGAATTGAACTCAGACGCACTATCCCAATAGAGTTATTAGCCAATCGAAGCATTGACATGGAATTAATGGTCAATTTATTGTCACAGATTTTGGACCTTACTGAATGGACCCAATCAAAGATTACAATGAAGATCGAATCCTACGACCTGATCCCAAAGGGGCCAAAAAGATCCAACATAAAGAAGCAAGATATGTATTAGATAATGGGGTTTTAAACAAAAGTGGATTAATGATCTCCTTGCTACGATGTGTTCATCTAATGGAGATGTAATATTTTATTAATGAGGTGCACGAAGGTTCTTGTAGAGCTCAATCAGTTGGTCGATCATTGCTTCAAAGAATCAACACTCAAGGATATTACTGGCTGACTATGAGGGCAGATTGTAAAGTCTTTGTGAGAAAGTGTGACAAGTGCCAGAAGTTGTCTGCCAGTCATAAAGCACCCAACGCTGCTTTAGCACCAATAACTTCACCTTGGCCCTTTTCTATTTGGGGAATTGACCTAGTTCCCCCTGCTGACCACCAAAGGTAGGTTCAAATATCTAGTAGTCGTTGTTGATAACTTCACCAAATGGGTGGAAGCAGAGCCGTTGGTGGACATGCTAATGAAAAAGTGTATCAATTCATTTGGAAGAATATCATATGCATATATGGGCTTCCCTATGCCTTCATTATAAACCATAGAACCCAATTTGATAATGATGAGTTTGAAACATATAATGTCCAGTCTAAAATCCAGAAACTCCATTTTGCACGAGGCCATCCTCGGAGTAATGGCCAAACAGAAGTAATAAATAGGACTTTGCTCAACGAATTGAAGAAGAGGCTTGATGCTGCTAAGGGCAACTGGATTAATGAGTTACATTTTGTTATTTGGGTATATGAAACAACGCCAAGAACAGTAACCGGTGAGACACCTTACATGCTTGCGTTTGGGACTGAAGCCATGGTTCCATCCGAAATAGGTCTACCAACTCACAGGGTGCTGAATTTTGATTCTCCAACTAGTGACTTGATGCGGCGACTTAATCTAGATATGTTGGAGGAGGTTCGAGAAGATGTTACATACCAACATAGGATAACTCGCTTGTACAATAAAAAGTCCAGGATGACTAATCTAAAAGAAGGCGATTATGTTCTTAAGAAAGTCATCTAGAAGCATAACAAGATTGAGGCTAGTTGGCATAGCCCATATCTCATTTCAGCTATCATCCGACCCGACACATATCAAATTGCGACTTTGGAAGGAGAAGAATTCAAAAATCCCTAGAACATCGAGAACCTTCGAAAGTATTATCTATGATTAAAGGGATTGTATTAACTGTATTTCTTTATGTTCAAAATAACTATTGGTCAATTTTTAATAAAATTTCGATTTTAGTCCCTTTAATTTTTTTCAGAGTATGGCGATATACATCCCCCAGAAACAACAAGTAAAACTATCTATTCATCTTCAACTCTTGCCAATAAATAACAAAACATACTTAATCAGGTTGAAATTATCAAATTCCAGATGCACTAATAGCTTAAGGCGTAAGCGTTGTTCGCCCAAGTTAAAACTTCATGTATGACTTCATATATACAAGTCACGAAAAAGAAGTTATCAATACTTCATGTATGACTCTATATAAACAAGTCATGAACAAGAAGTATTATTTGACTAAGTTAATTACAGTAATACAATCCTAAACACTTGGTCAACCTAACAATTTATTTCATGCATGACTTCGTCATTGACAAGTCAAGAACAAAAAGTCTGTAGAACTTCGTATAGAACCAAAGAAGTTACAAATAAGTTTTACCCGACTAAGTTAAATGAAGTGAGAGATGTAAATATTCCTAATCATTGGAATACACACATATATTCCTCATATACTTGGTCACTGCTGATAATTAATGCTAAATTTGGATCAATAAATCTAAGGGCATTAGTAGAATGTATGGTGTTACAATCACAAGTTGACTAATTAATTAAATAATCAAGAGTTAACAACAAAAAAGTTTGGGTTTTTATTTATATAACTGTATTACATTCAAGTATTGTATTACATGCAAAATATTGAAGAGGTATTCAACATGACGTTTTCCTTGAGGTTTGGAAATCGGCTGAACTGGCTGCACTCTTTCCATTATAGCAGGAGTATCATCGAAAGTATAGGGATAATTAATAAAATTGAAATCTCTTAACATTCTTCTATTGCTGCTGCTCGGCGTATTGATCAGATGTGGAGGGAGAACTATTTCATGAACATCATGCAAGCCATAATCTCACAAATATTTGGTAATCAGGCACTAAGGAATACCGTCAATAAGAATTCAAGATACGTCCAATCTAATAAACCAGGTTCGTTCCAGTACCACAACTGGATATTATGATCATGTTTCAACAAAGTCAAGTAATTAGTCCACCCCATTAATAGCCTTCACTATGGGTCTGAGTAAGGTGATCATCAATATGGCTAAGGGCTTCATTGTAGCCTTCCATCCACACCTCTCTGGGTTATTTGTGAAATTAAAAGGTTAACGTTTAAACTTGATCTTGAAGTTTCTTTGAAACATTATCTTTCACTTTCATCTTCATAGATTGGTCGGCAATGGCCTTATCTTTAGCTTTCAATTTTATAGACAAATCGACAATAGCTTGACTATTTGCTTTTAGTTGTATAGCCTGGTCAACTAAGGTTTTCTTGGTCCTGGTCCTTTCTTATTTGGGAGATTTCCTATGTTTGGATTTCTTTAGATCTTTAAGTTCTTCCATCATCTTGGTATTCTTATTCTCCAAAAAGATGCCCCTTCATCGGCACCACTGACAAAAGATTGTGTCAAAGTGTCTTTTCATTCCCTGTTTATTATTCCCCTCTTCTAAGATCTTGGCAATAATCCTAGCTTTATCAACTTCACATTTCAGTAAGAACACTTTTCTCTTATACACAGAAGCATGTTTTTCTAGATTCTCCTCAAAACGCTAGCCTTCACTCAATGCCCTGCACTTGGCTTCATAATCGTTATGCAGTAAAGCTTTGGCTTCATTATAGTCTTCTTGAAAGTCTTTAATCATCTCTTAATGAGCAACATTATTTGCCATAGCCTTGCTCAGCAAATAATAGACATGAATATATGCTTCTTTATCTTGCCCAGACACATTTGGACCAAGTATGTTGATCAAGTCTTCTTGAGATAAATCAACATGGTTAGCTTCTAAAAGGTTTGTGATCCGCCTGAGTAGGTCGGATTCATGGAAAACTATAGCTTTCTTCCTAGCAACAAATTAAAAATTGCGAGTGTAAGTATGCAAGTATTATTATTGAGCAACTATAACACAAATATGAGAATTCATTCAACCAAGAAAGAAGAGTTGAAAAATGATAAGTACAATACAGATAGCAGGAAACTTTAAATGATTTCATTGATAAACAAAAAGGTTTTACAACTTGTCCTAGTCCTTTTATATAGTAGAGAAACAAGAAAAGAAAAAGAACAAGGAGTTAAGCCTTCTCCTTGTCCTGGGCACTGCTTCTAGAAGGCTGGTCGGTAAAAGGGGCAACTTCATCAATGGTCTTCAAAGTAGACTCAGCAGACTGAAGGGAAGATTCACTAAATCCTTCCTCATCATCAAATTCTTTCTCCAAGTTGGGAGGAGAACCTAGATCATGCCTAAAAAATAGTTCAGACTCTGCTGGTGTGCCCACATCCTAAAGTGCCTCTGACCAACCATCCTTAAAAATTTATTTCTCACAAACTTTATCTGAGTAGAGGTTGCCAAAAATGATTTGTCCTAGCCCTTATTGAATGATTCTTCTTTGAGCTTATTATTTTTGGCCTTCTCAATGACCAACCAAAAGGACAGACCAACAACTTTATCCTCGGAAGCTTTTGGGAGATCCTCACTTGCAGCTAATTTCTCCTTGGTCGACTTGGCCTTATTTTCAACAGATGATAAATTAGACTCTACAGTGGCTAATTTTCCTTCAGCAGCCATTAAACTTGTTTCAACATTAACTAACTTTCCCTCTGTAAGAGTGGCTCTATTAATGGCCTTTTGTATCTTCTCATCCCAAGTCTTATGCTTAGACTTCAATAATTTCCTTAAAGCCTCAATAGACTTCCTTAAACCGTCAAGGTCCTTTTCAACTTCTCCACAAGAATAATGAATTTTCTTATCCTTCTCAATAATCTGATTAAAGTTTGCTAAAAACTGCATACAGAACAATATCTGATTAGAAGGAGCATCAAAATAAAAAAAGGCATCCAGAGGCAATGGATAAAGAAGAGATGGTTACCACTGCCAAACTTTAGCAAGCATTTTTTGCCAATTTCTGTCTGGGTAGAGGAGTAAGAGTTGATCTATCAGCAAAATGGGTACCGATTTTGATCAATTTCCTAGAAACACAAAGATAAATAGTGATATAGGATTGCTCAATAACAATCAAGTCTTCGTGGACCTTCTTGACCAACTCCTGATCGGTAGCAGAGCTTTTCTTAACTTACATCTCACTCAAGCCTTTCTTCAATCTCCTAAGTGGAGGAGCAGAAAAATTTACTTCCTCAGAAACGATGATCTGAGGAACCTTCTCTTTCTCTGAAGTCTTGGGCACTTTTTTGAGCTTCTTAGTTGATACAGCAGCCTTCTTAGAAGGAGGAGACAAGGCTCCAGTGATCAGGTCATGGACTTTCTTCTTTCCTATTGTAGCAAGTGGAGAGGAAGGAATGGATGGAATGTCCAAAGACTCAAAAGGTGAAGAATTTACCAAATCCTTGTCTGCACCAGCAGATTCTTCAGCAGAGGAAGTAGGGATGGGTTCCTCTTCAAGATAAATAGGATCAACAGTTGTAGAACTGGCGGGACGAGCAACAAATGAAGTTATGGAGCTCCGTTACTGTAGTAAATAAAAGGAAACTCTGGGGTGTTCCTTGACAATTCACTAGTGGATGCTCCAATGGAACTTCAACTCATTAATGTTCACGTCCTCTTCTTTAAAACACTTCTTCTTTCTCTCAACTGTGCAAAAATAGAAACAATACAAGAAGTGATTGATTATCATATCATCAAATAGTTTGTAAATAATGAATAGAAGGATACAATTATAGAAATTGACAACCTATGCCATTACCCACTTGAGGGAACCTATGACCATCATACACTTCTCCAGTTTTTAGAGGAGCATGTTGCCAATTTTTAGCAATGACACCATAATTAAAGTAATCCTTATTAGAGTTCAAAAAATTAACAACTAAGGTCCTATTCCAAACCTAGTCTTCAAATAACATGTACTATCACTAGTAACCCATCTGTAATAGAACATCAGTTTGAGGATGCCAATATGGGTCCCATGAATTTGATCCTGCTTATGAATCCCATTTTTCAACGCTCCAAGTATTGGGGGCTATCCTAGATGGGGCAACGTCAAAATACTGACAAAATTCTAAACAAAACCTATTAGGGGGAAATGTGAAGCCACACTTAGCAATGAAGAAGAAGGGAATCCAGTGACCCTCAGACAGTGAAAACACATATATAGATGTCAAGGGCATCTCTAAATCAACCCAATCAGGGATATTTTGCTCCCGCCTAAATTCCTCTAATGAATCCCCATGTACAATTTAAACCATGGCTATTAAAAAGGAAAGCAAAGTGATAGAGGAGAAGAAATATTATAGAAAAATAAAAACTTAAGTGAAGGAAGGATGAAAATAAAAGATTCAAAATAGGGAACTTGGGGAAGAAGTAGACTCCGAAAGCTTGAAAGGGTTCGGTAAAGAAAATTCGACAAAATCTCACCTTTTATAGCTTACCTGGGAAATCGTGTAAGAAATGATTACTCTGTATAAATGATTGACATTTCGACAGTTTCATAGTATAAAATGTGTAAAATACCCATTTACCCTTAGGCGGTTCTCTAATTTTCAAATTATTCATGAAAATACCATTGCAAAACCAAAACAGAGAAAAAATGTACAAGTCCCACAGGCCAACTAATGCTGACCAACTCTGAAAGAAATATACTCCATCCCTTCAGCAAAAGAATTAAGAATAAAGTATTGGGGGCTTCTGTTGATACCTAAAATTATCTACCTACGTGGACCAATTAGAACTAGACAAATGTCTTCTTACGTAGTAGAAATCCCAATCAGCATAAAGTAGCTTGGCAGACATGCTGACCAACATGAAGAATGCAGGTCATCAATACTAATGAAGCATCACTATAACAAAGGTCTTACCACACGTGGGTCATATAACCAACACTCATATTCATTATGTACGGGTGTAAATGCTTAAATGTATAAAGGTATTCCATATGTTGACATTTCAACTCTTAATCTCTGGGTCACTACAAATACGTTGTATTCCTTTCATCAAAAAGGGGGAGGAGAACGAATTGTAGGATATTCTTTTTACAAGAGTACCAAGATTTTTGTAATCTCTGAAATCAATACCATAACAGTAGACGTACTCTTTCTTACATGGACGAACCACTTTAAAATCACGTCTCTCTTTATTATTTCATTATAATTCTACATTTTATCTATGATTGTAAATTTGGATCAAATCCATTTTTTGACATCAACAATTCCTGTAAATATACGTGTGAATAATTTTATAACACTCTTTATTTATTATGGCTCCATAATTTATGTATTTTCCATTTATACTTTATTCAAGAGAGATACATACATGTTTATTATATGGTCTATGTACGTCCACTTCACAGGAAAAAATACAATCTCCCACTTAGACCACATAGGCAATCTTGAAATTAGACATCATAAAACCTTAACAACTCTAATGTGACAATAAAAAATTATATGTAATGTCTTCAAGATAATATAGCGCATTAAAATCACAAAAGACCCTAGATTTGGAAGTATCTCATTTTTATTAAATATAGTCATTATTTATTTTCATTTAGTTTTGCCATGAGGTTGAAGAGCTTTGGCAATAAGGATACATTAAAATTAACATTATAAACTATTAACGAGAATACCATAACATTAAAAATGATTTTTATATAAACTTAAAGATCATTTAGAAAACTTCAATAAAATCCCATATAACCAGTCCTGCATAAATATATTTCAAGAAAACTGAAAACGTGAGTGTTTGCAAAAGATATAAATGGTAACTTAATTGCTCAAGATCGTAGTAAAAAGCATTTTTAGAAAAAAAATCCATTAACCACAAACAATATATAATTAAATACTTAAATTTGATTTGAAAAAGTAAATTCTTTGTCATTCTTTTCGAATTATACATAATAATTCACACAATGAACCTTAATAGGAACATATTAGTTACATAATCGCCACTTTTAAAAAATATAATAATAATTTTTTAAATCTCAATCATTATGAGTTCAAGTGAGTTTACGTTACATGCAGGAGTCATTGGCACGGATATAATGACATTTTCAATCTTTTCAAACATCATATGGAGTATCCCATTACTTTTATGATTAATAGTGGGTCCATTAATTAAAGAAACTATATAAAGATCTAACATAATTTATTGAAACTGAACTTCTTCACTTCATTGTAAGAAGTTAGTCTCGAGGGAATTAAAATAGATAAACCATAAAAATTTTAAGTAAAAAAAATGCAATAACAGAACAAAATAATGAGATATATCTCTCATAACATTAATACTTTGAGTTGATAATACGTACATTAATAATATTTTTTAAATGCGGAATTTCTTTGATAATAACTTTGAATATTTACATATGACTTTATTGGATACTGTGTTATGTAATTGAGATGGTTGCGTTATTTATGGATAACATTTCACCAGCTAATTACATAATTCCTTAATGTTTATTTGAGTTACTCAAAATCAATTTCCTTTGGGAGATTGTTTTGCTTGAAGAAATAAACCATATATATCGTATTAATATCTTTACATATATAAGCATGATGAGTTATTAATACCATTTTTATCCTTAAATTTAACATTAACAAGCATTCTAGTTGGGTCACTTTGGTGACTTTCATACTATTCATTATATGAATATTACATTATTTTATGGATTGTTTATTGGCTTTGAGAGGTATTAATATTTTTAATCGGCATAAATAGGAAGCGTCCTTATAAATTAAGAAACGGTGTGGACTCTTTTGGAGCAACCTATATTAACCTCAATTAATAAACACAATTCCCCGTAATATTAATTTAACCATTGTAATCGGACTCTTTAGAGCAATCAAATCACAACAGCTTAATCAATTATCATAATGAAATCATTCATAATCTGAATACTCAAAATCCTATTCAAAGTATTTGGAGCAATCCAAATGTACTTCTTCAATGTATCCATAAAATACAATATTTACGATTGATTAGAATAGACCACTTTGGTGGAATCATAATTTAAATATTTATATGAAAATATTAAGGCATCCTTCTAATATTTCACGACTCATCTTGGACATAGTAAACATATACACATTAATATAATATTTATAATTTTAGATTGAAACAATTTTGAGAACCTAATTAAACTTCACATAAATATTAGTTATAAGGATGTAAAAAGTAAAAAAAATTCAAGGTTAAATTTATGGAAAAGAAAATTACTTCTTTAATGTTCATTTAATAATCGTAATTGTAACTTTGGGCAACCAACTTACAATGAACATGCCACATCATTATCGCATCAATAACCTAACATTCATCATTATATTTGGACTTTAGAATAACTAAATATAAATGCAAACACAATAAGATAATATTTGTAACCATAGATTAATGAACTTTGATGTCTTCCTAATCTAACATCATATAAATATTAGTGTTGAAATATTAATTCATAATTATATTTGGACGATTGGGCAACTAAATATAGATTATACATATAATCTAATTTATCGAAAATATTATTCTCAAACCCATAATCATACATCTAATATTCAAAACATTATATTAAAACTTTTGGTCGATACCAAACAATACATAATATGAATATTAGAACGACCATTTAGTGATAAAAATATATGTAATGATTTATACCATATATTATGGAAGAATAATTTATTTTTTCAAAATTGAAAAGTTTTGAGTTATCACTACAATAACATAAACAATCTTGAGGATCGCTTTCTAATTCGTGGAATCATAAAATCAATTTTTAAGCGAGAGTTATTAGCGTTGACATTATTACCAAAATGGTAAAAATACGTTTTTAGGGGTCTAAACGACGTTAAATATCAGAGATAGGGTGGTGCCCATTATTTATAATGGGTTTTGTTTATTTCGACGTTTTCAGGTGACCATGTGAATTTCGTAAAATTCCGAGCAAGAAAAAAAATATGTCATTGAAAACGTTGCTAAAAAATTCATGAAGTATTTTTTTACTCGGATTCTTTTTGTATGTTAAAACTCGTAATGGACAATCACGAGATCAGAAATCTAAGCTCTGATACCACATGTAAACATAATCAAAAGAACACGTAATTAATAATTTTATATGGATCGATAAATCTAACACAAGAATATCCAATTATACATGTTATTTATTTCTTTAATTATACAAAATACTATGTACTATATATTTAATATCAAGATATTATATCGACACGATTATCACATATGGTATAAACTAAAACATCAAAAAATCATAATATAAATAAATTTGAGAGGGAGAAGTTGAAAATATTATTGTCCACTTGATTATGGAATCATCACTTTGATGATTGAAGTTGTTGGTGTTATACTCCATATGAATCTGTAATCATCAGTTAGGTGGTTGGAATTTGGGTGTTTCTCTTCCTTAACCTAATTTCATTGATGTTGTAATCTTTTAGTGTCTAATTAAGGGATATCAGTCACTTATTTATAGGTAGGGAGAGGACCCAATATCTAAAAGTCACTGAGTCTGAACCATTCATTAAGGTAGATAATAAAGGGTTTTATTAATGTTTTAATTAACTTAAATGGTCTATTTTATTAACAAAAAAAAGGGTTAACCATTAGCATGCATGAGAAACCCTTAATAAAGAAATATGATTTTTAAATTATGGACCACATTATGAGTTTATGAATGATTTGAAAATAATTCCAACAAAGTATTCATATAAAATATGTAACATATCTTGATATTTTCCAAATACTATCGGATATAATTTTGGATATTCAATTGAAAGTTATTGGACACTCCAAGATCAATGTTTGTAATGACCAAAATATTATATGGTGAATATAATACTTTGTGGAATTTTTCATTCCTATTTAGATAGTTTACTTTCTTACAATGATAATATTATATGTGATATGAGGAAAAATAATATTTAATGTATCCCCATTGCATTTTAATCCTACTTTTCTATAATAATTAAAAAGATCAGTTCTATGATTTCTAAAAAATCTCTGAAATCATCCACAAATAACAATAAAGTGTTGTGGCTTGGCGGGACCCATACCACAAGGTACATCACTTATTGTTGTTTGGGGAATGATTTGGAGAATTATTTGGGGACTCAAAGAATTTTTCAATTACAGATTATATAGATGTATTCGTGTCTTATTATGTACCTTGAGCAGTGGCGGAGCTAGGATTTGAGCCTGGGTGGGGCAAAAGTCATTGACGGGGGTTCGGGGGCGGTAGCCCTCAAAAAATAATTTAGGGTTATTTTTCCGTTTTTAATAAAATTTTATTGATAATTTGTATAGGTCACACATAATGAGATCTCGTATCACATCATTGGAATCTTTTTCACGAGTTCTTTTAATTTTTTTTTTCATATCTGAAAATAATCATAAATTAAAAATAACAGCAAATTAAAAATAATAGCATAAAAATACAAGACAACATATAACCCATTTGGGCAACAACATACAAAACAACATATGCAAAATAGCAATAAAATATAATGAAAAATACGCATTAAATTTGGGTCATTTTTATTAAAACAAAAACAACAACAACATATACAAAACATAAACACCAACAACATGTTTTTGTTCAAAGATGTTGTCTACTCATTTGGATCATCTTTAATTTCTTGAAATTATTGCAAAAATTGAGTCTTAAATCTTGATGATTACCTTGGAGGAGCGGACATGGTCACAACACTGTTATACACACAAGGCTTTAATGGATAAGAGGAACGGCGGCACCTCCGGTCATTATTTGGAGCTTTCAGTTAGACATAGGCAGAGAACATAAATGGGGGGACGGTGGGGAGAAATGAACCCAATTGGGAGTTTTGTTTAGTTTTTAACTTGCATATGTTTGAATTTTTAACTTTACACCCTAAATTTTTTACTTTTTACCCTAATTGTTTTGAGTTTTAAAAATTTACCCAATTTTTTTCAATATTTAGAACCGGGGCAGTTGCCACACCCAGCCAAAGGCTGACTCCGTCCCTGTCCTTAAGGACATACTAATGATACGTTTGGGTGAAAGATGGAAAATTAAAAGGAAGGAAAAGAGAAGAAATGGATATTATGTCTAATCGAGGAAACCATCACCTTCTTACATGAAAAGGAGAAAGATTAAAGGGATGTAAGAAAACCCAAAAGTTTACGCGTAACCTCTTAGTCCATTTTTTCGAAAAGAATTGTGAGCCTAGGGGGAAGTGTATCTCCCAACTTTTACCTTTCCATCTTTTTTCCCTTCATACCAAATGAATAATCCGATTAGCACATGAGTCATAGCTTAAAGATCAGAGCCTTGTGAGAGGTCACATGTTTGAAACTCAAAACATTTTGTTTCAATGTGTAGTTAGGAAAAAAACATTATGTTGGATATTTAATAATATGACAGCTCATTTTGGTCTAACTTTGGAGTCAATTTTAAATGGGACAAATATGTTAAAAGTGATGAGTCTTAGTACCAATGAGTTCCTTGTCGTAAGGAGATTAATTTGGTATAATCATTTGTTCAAAATAGTGAAGTAATGAATGAGAAATTTGGACTCAAAGTGACCCACTTGAGCTTAAGTTAGTTGGTGTTAATCTAGATAAGTGGGTTTTCCCCATATTGGAAAAGTGATAGAAAAGCTTGGAGTTAATATACCCAAGTTATGGGACTAAGGATTGGATACCTTTGGGGTATCCCAACTCTTTGAAGGGGAGAGGACCTTCATTATGCATATTTGGGCTTTGGGATAAAATCCCACACACGTGCGCCACCGCCGTCGTCCTTCCATCCCGACCCATGCTCAGGTCCGGGTCCGGGTCATGGGTCGTGGGTCTTGAGCAAGTATTAAATTTTTTGACGAAATTTTAATTGACCTTTGGGCTTTAAATTTTTTTTTTGGGCCGAAAAATTCATTTTCCCGAAATGAATTAATTAATTAGAGATGAATTAATTTCTTAATTATTTCCGTGTTAATTAAAATGTCATCGTTTTAATTTATTAATTAAAAATATTGTTATAAAATGCTGCTAAAGAAAGATGCGAGTGTTTAAACAGTCACATCTTTTCTTGGGAAAAACCAACAGCCAAAAACTTGCAACCCTTTGCCACTTATATAAAGGACCATATGCAGACCATTTTAACACTAGAAAAATCTATTCGAATTCCTTACAACCTGTCCTTATTTCTTTCTTCATGCTTGAGAGAAATTTGCCATTGTTGGTTCGGGGAACTTTTTCACTGAAGTGCTTCTTGTAACAGTCGTTGACCATTTCATTCTGGGTGGCAGACGCCCGTTGAATTTGTCGACAACACCATAGTGGGGGCGTATTCTGTCTTAAGGAGAGATAGTTTAAGTTTCAACTCGGTCAAATTTCTGCTAGTGATTGTTTCAATCACAAACTGTATGTTCTTCTTCACTTCTTAACTGTTATGGTTCTTTAAAGTAATTATTTAATTTTAATTGTAATTTTTTTTGTGAAATACTATTTTCATAATCCGAAAACAACAATCTTAAGACATAATAATTTATTTTTCCATGTTGTTTTTCACTAGATAAATAATTTTCAAATCTAAAATTTTCTGTCTTTTTTGTAATTTACATAGTAAACGTGTTTACGTTGTCGTACCTTCATCTATAATATTTAATTCTCTACATTTCATTAGTCGGTTCTGTTTAATTTTATAACAGAATAATGTCCACTGAATCCTCTGAAAATGTGGTGTCCGTTCCTTATACTAATGTGCCGGTTAGTTTTACTACTACTGTTCCTACTCATTGAACCCATGGAGAAAAACTCGAAAAGTTTAATGGTAATGATTTCAAACGTTGGAAACAAAAGATGTTATTCTATTTAACTACCATTATTCTTGAGAAGTTTATTAATAAGATGCTCTCGTGGTTAATGAAAATGAAACGGATAAGACAACTTTGCTAGCTGTAAAAGCATGGAAACATTCAGATTTTATTTGTAAAAATTATATCCTTAACGGATTGGAAAACACACTTTGTAGTGCGTATAGTCCAATCAAAATCGCTAAACTGTTATGGGAGTCTTTGGATAAAAAATACAAAATCGAGGATATCAACATGAAAAAATTCGTGGTCAGTAGATTTCTCGAGTATAAAATCGTTGATTCAAAGATTGTCATAAGCCAAATACAGTAGCTTCAATTAATTTTTCATGAAAAAATATGGTTATAAGTGAAACATTTCAAGTTGCTGCCATAATTGAAAAAATTACCCCCTTCTTGGAAAGATTTCAAAAATTATTTGAAACATAAACGAAAAGAAATGAGACTTGAAGATTTAATTGTTCGGTTAAGGATAGACGAAAATAATCGTAAATCTGAAAAGAAAAATGGTAACCATGTTATGTCTGCAAAACCAAATATTGTTGAAGATGGACAGAAATTCAACAAAAAGAGAAAGAAAAAAAATGAAGGCACAAGTCAACAAAGCGGTGCTAAGAAGTTCAAAAGAAAATGTTTTAATTGCAACAAAGAAGGTCATAGGGCCAAGGGTTGTCGGAAGCCAAAAAAGCAAGAGAACTTTAAGAAGAAAGCACCACAAGCCAACATTACAGAAGTTGATGCCTTGTCTGACGATGTTTCCAACGTGTCTTTCTTCGCAGTTGTATCTGAAGTAAATTTGGTGGGTAACACCAAAGAGTGGTGGGTTGATACTGACGCTACACGCCATGTATGTTTTGATAAAAGAATGTTCACAACCTACCAACTAATAGCAAATGGAGAACAATTATTCATGGGAAACTCCTCCACCTCAAAGGTTGAAGGTCAAGGAAAGTCGTGTTAAAAATGACTTCGGGGAAGCATCTCTCACTCAACGATATATTGCAGTGAACGACATTGGAAAGAACCTTGTCTCCGGTTCCGTGCTAAGAAAGAAAGGATTTAAGCTAGTCTTTGTTGGAGGCAAATTTTTACTAAGTAAGGATGGAATGTATGTATGGAAAGGATACATGTGTGATGGGATGTTCAAATTGAACGTCATGACTATTGTACCTAAAAGTAACAATGATAATAATATGATATCTTCTACTTTTGTGCTTGAGTCTATGGATATGTAGCATGGTAGACTAGGACATGTTAATTACAATAATTTAATCAAATTAATTCACTTATAATTAATTTCGAATTTAGTATTGATACAAGTCACAAATGTGAAACATGTGTAGAAGCTAAATTAACTAAAACAACTTTCCATTCAATTGAAAGGAGTAGTGAGACTTTAGATTTAATTCACACCGATATATATGATTTAAAATTTGTTCAAAATAGAGGTGGGAAAAAGTACTTTATTACATTTGTGGATGATTACACTAGATATTGTTATGTCTATATTCTAAGAAGCAAAGATGAAGCAGCTGAATCTTTTAAGCAATACAAGATATAAGTTGAGAATCAGTGTTGATGTAAAAAACTAGATTACTCTAATTATTTAATCACAGATAAATAAATGAGACAAAAGATTTTAAAGTGGTTCAGCCTTATATGAATGGCCTACGTCCACTGTTATGTTATTGCTGAGTGTTTGGGAATTCTCGATTACAAGTGCTATCAAGAAATTCCGGTCCCCTTGAATGAGGGTGATACAAGGTATTTATAGCCCTTAGGTTGTACATGAAAGGGTGTCTCATTAAATGATACACATATGAAAGGGTAATTCATTTAATGCTCTTCAAACGTGTGCGTCAAGATGATAAGCATTCAATGAATAGTTGAATTGTTGATTATCTGGCAATTAATGCTGCGGTCGAGATGCAGCTCGAACCGCCTTAGTTGCTCGTCGTTCAAGAGTTCCTCGGAGCATTGGAGTTCCTCGAAGGACAAGAGTTCCTCGGAGGGTTGGTTTTCCTCGGAGTATACCTGTTGCTCGGAGTGAGTATGTTGGTCGGGGGAATGATCTTCCTCGTTGCTATTGTGTCTCGTAGATTGACACGTGTCTTCTTATTATTTGTCCACATCAGCATACTAATTTTGGTATCAACCGAAGCCCCCAATGTTTCATATTTCGAACTTTGAGGAGTATGGAACATTCTTTCTCGGTATATGGCAATATTAAATGACCTTCCTGGGTTTTAGGAGCCTTTTCTTCGTATTTGAATTTCCTTCCAAATTCGCAGAATCCGCCTTTTTGCATTTTTATAAGCGCTTCGATCTTCATGCCCTTTTTGTCCTTTTAGCCGCCGATAGCGTAATAGTTTCTTTTTTGTAATCATTTCTTTCGCCGTTTCCCAAGGCAAAGTATTTAAGCCTCAGAGGCAATCCCATCGTCTTCTACCTTTTCAATTTATGCTTTCGAGTTTTCTATAGCTTTTCTCTCTCCTGTGCGTCCATCCCTTTCTTCGTTTGTTTGTTAACATATCTCCTTTTTCCCTGTAAGCTCTTCTTCCTTCTTCTTTTATTCATCATGGTTTACATTATTGAGTCTCTTGAGAAATTCCGTTCTGATTTCTCTATTCCATCTTGGGTAATTTTGGAGGTTCTTTCTGAGCCTTCAAGTTATTTTGATTTGGCTGAGGGACATTGGTTCCCTAGCCTCTTTATTGCTGAATGTGGATTTTCTTTTCCACCAAACCCTTTATGTTTAGAGTTCTGTCAGTATTTCGATGTTGTCCCTGCAAAAATAGCCCCCAACACATGGAGAATAGTTAATGGGGTGTATAGGTTAAATCAAACTCATGGAACTCGTATAGGAATTCCTGAGATTATGTACTGTTATAGATGGGCTGTTTTAGACAATGTTTATTATTTAAAAACTAGATTTTTGAATAGGGCTCTAGTAGTCAACCTCCCTGATGCCAACAGGGATTATTTTGAACATGGAGTAGTTGTAAAAAATTAGCAACATGCCCCTTTGGTTGGAGACGAAGTATATGAGGGTCCCAAATGCCCTCCATATGGCAATGGGATAGGTTATTTTCATCTTATTTTGTTTTTTGAAATTATGATTTCATTGTGTTTGACAAAATGTATGACTGATATTTCACTATGTTTTTGTTTGTAGTTGACAGCAAAAGAAAAGCTCCAAAAGAAACAGAAGTTAATATCAAGCATTTAAAACATATCTGGAGTTTGCATCAGAAGGTTGCAGACGAGCACATTAGGTCTGCTTCATACTTGCTGCAGTACACGAGCTATACATCCTCTTTTACTGCTCGTCCTGTGGCTAGCATTAGCGAACCATTGCCAGCTTCTGAAGACTCTTCACCAGACTCTCACATTCCTTTGAGTCAGAAGATGGGCAAGAGAAGAGTTCCTGCTCTCTTTGAAGAGACCTCCTCTGTTGGAGATGGAAAGAGAAATAAAGATGATGTCCCAAAGGGGACAAAGAAAATGGATGCTGCCCCTTCTGCTGCTCCTCAGAAGGCCGCCGAGAAGCCCCCAGTGGCTCCTGTACAGAAGGATGCGCCTGTGGAAGTAATCACTATCTCTCCAACCAAAAATTCTTCTTTGGTTGAGGTTGTTGAGAAGACACCGAGGAGATTTAAGAAGTCCTCCTCGATTAGTTTTTCTGAAGTCATTCCCCAGCTCCAAACTAGTGGAGCTGGTGTTCCAACCATTATTCCCCTGAGCTCTGCAATGAGCTCGGTAAAGACTTGGACTATTCCTGAAGTCCAAGGCATCGAGGAAAACATGTCTAGGGATATGCTGACATCCCTAGCTACTCGTCACATTGCTTCAGTAAGTTTCTTCTTATCTTGAATTCTGTCTTGATCTTCTTTTTCTTTCTCTGTTAGTTTCTGGCCAGGATGGATCTTCTGTCTGCTAATGACACAAAGTTGATGCAGTAATTCCATGAATATTATAAAGCTGGTCACACAGACCTAAGTGCATTAGAAGTTGCCGGCATCCTTGGCCATGGTGCTTCAGAGCAGGCAGTAGAAGCTTATCAATACCTGAAGGGCTTACTTGATCGAGCTGTGGCCAACAACGTGGCTTACTATGATATGATCGAGGAGCTTCATATACTCTAGAAGATCTTCAGACTCAGTACAAGGAGTCAAATGCCTTGTTACATGAGGGGTATGAAAAGAAATATCAACAGCTTTCTGCCGAGAAGGGATACGACAAACTCCTTACTGGGTATGATGTCAGGTAGAGGACCCTAAAGGGAGAAGTTGAAGCTTGAACTGCTGGAGCAAGAGAATAATAATTTGCAGAAAGAGCTAGCACAATATAAGTCTGCAGCCTCTTCTTCAACAGCGGTAATCCCAGTGACCGATGAGGAATTTTCCTTCTTAGAAGTTGAGAATGCCAAATTGAGGCAAGAGTTGGATATTTTGAGAAGATCTAGTACTTCTACTTCTACTCGGGGACGAGGAAGAGGTTCTCGTGGGCGAGGAAGAGTTGCCCAGGATGTTGTCGAGGAACGAAGTGCTCCAGCAGCTCGGGGTCGATCAAGAACTCCTCGTAGTATTGAAGAAGCTCGTACTCTGTCAATATTGGAAAATCAAGCGTACCAATTGAATGCAAAAGATCGGGCTTTGTCTGAAATGTCCAAGAAAATCCTAACTTTGGAGGATCAACTTACTGCGACGAAGTCTGCTTTAGAGAATAAGGACATTTTTGCAAAAAACCTTCACGAGCAGTTGGAGAGACTAAGTTTCCAATTCCATAAGCAGCCCAGGGAATTTTGGATGGCTGGGTACAACGAGGCACTATTCCATTTAGATGCTCGTATCCAGAATGCCACTAATGAGGGCTATAAACAAGGCTGGTTGAATGCCTTATGCGTGTTGAAACTTGAACAGGGACATTACTTGTGGGACTATTATGACCCCGGGGTGCTTGACTTGCCTGTGACACCGTTCAATTTGGACAAGGAATGGATCCCAGCTCATGCCATTCCTCGGAGCTTAATTGCACAATACCTCGGTGACTACAATCTTCATTATCAGATCGAGGTATCTCGTCCCGAGCATCTATTGGACACACCTTCAGTAATGAATATCAGAATGCTGAAGGACTTGAATTTCATTAACTCTCCTCAGACTTTAAATGATCCGCCTGCTGGCGAGGAACCTATTTCAAAAGCTGAGGGAAAGAAACCAATAGAGTAGAGATCTCAATGTAATAGTTAGTATACATGTAATTTGTAATTCGTTTTGAATTTTAATGAAAGACTTTCATATTCTGTTTTGCAAATCGATATTGCTATTGTCTTATGCTTGTCAACACGTTATATTTAGGCATATGTATCTGTTAAAAAGATAACAATATTGTGTTGTTCATCGACCAACTTAGTAATAAAAAGTTATTAGTAATGTTGCTCGATCACCTAATAAAGTAATGAGTATAAAAAATGTTTAAAAATTCTTCCAACCAACCAAGGTTGTTAAATTGTGCTCGTCGACCAATTATAGTTAGGGAGAGTTTTTATCCCCGACTAACCATACTTGGTAAATTTTTTCATAAAATGTGTCCGACCAACCAAGGTCGATAATTTTATCCTCGTCGACCAACTACAGTTAGTGGGTTTTGATCCCCGACCAACCATCCTTGGTTCAGTTTGGAATATTTTGTATTTTCTGGAATAGTTTTACCTTCCGACCAACATAAGTTGGCATATTTTTGTTTCAACCGAGATTGGCGTTTTTAGGAATCACATGTTCTCGCTCTTTTACCCACCGGAGTTGGTCTGAGTTTGAATTATCAGTATCCACTAGTTATTTTACCAACCGGAGTTAGTCACGCTAGTGTATGTCTCCTAACCAAAGGAGTATAGTTTGTTCTCGCCCTTTTACCAACCAGAGTTGGTCGTGGGTCTGAACTATCAGTGTCCACTAGTTATTTTACCAACCGGAGTTGGTCACGCTAGTGTATGCCTCCTAACCAAAGGAGTATAGTTTGTTCTCGCCCTTTTACCAACCGGAGTTGGTCGTGGGTCTGAACTATTAGTGTCCACTAGTTATTTTACCAACCGGAGTTGATCACGCTAGTGTATGTCTCCTAACCAAAGGAGTATAGTTTTTTCTCGCCCTTTTACCAACCGGAGTTGGTCGTGGGTCTGAACTATCGTCTTCTTTTTGCTGTCGAGCAGCGTAGTGTTGTACACTAGTATTCCCCGAAAAACTTTCAATAAAAGGAGAGAAGATGGTGAAACATCATCGTTTTATTCATATTGATAGAAGTGCTTTACATTTTACATTACTGATAATACTTGCGTAGGTGTTCAGCATTCCATGCATTCTTGAATTCCTCTCCTTCTAGAGTTGCTATTCGGTAAGTTCCTGGTCGAACAACTTCTGTAACTCAGTAAGGTCCATGCCAATTTGCTTCCAATTTATTGTGCTTCTGAATGACCTTCTTTAGCACGTAATCTCCTTCTTTTAAATCGCATTTCTTCACTCTCTTGTTGTAGAACAGATTTGTTCGTTGTTGATATGCAGCATTCCTAATGGATGCTTCTTCTCTAACCTCCTCGAGCATGTCCAAATCTAATCTTCTCATCAAGTCACTGACTGGGGAATTGAAATTCAGCACTCTGTGTGTTGGGAGACCCAACTCAGCAGGTATTACAACCTCACTTCCAAACGCCAGCATATATGGTGATTCTCCAGTTGCTGCTCGGAGAGTTTTTCGGTAAGCCCACAATACTGATTGTAGCTCATTAATACAATTAGCTTTAGCCTCACTTAACCTCTTCTTCAAACCATTTAATAATGTTCTGTTCGTCACTTCAGTCTGTCCATTTCTTTGAGGATGGCCTGGTGCTAAATGAACCTTCTAAATGTTTGACTGATGACAATAGGCGGCAAACTCCTCGTTATCAAACTGTGTTCCATGGTCTGTGATGAAGGCATGAGGGAGACCATATCGGCAGATGATATTCTTCCAAATGAATTGGTACACCTTCTCGTATGTCATATCAATCAGAGGCTCAGCTTCTACCCACTTAGTAAAATAATCCACTGCGACGACGAGGTACTTGAATCTTCCTCGGGTCGTTGGTAGTGGTCCAACCAAATCAATTCCCCACATGGCAAAAGGCCAAGGGGAAGTTATGGGTGTCAACAATGCTTGTGGAGTTCGTCGGACTGAAAAAAACGTTGGCATTTATCACATCTCTTAGTATAGGCTATACAATCAGCCCTCATCGTTGGCCAGTAGTATCCCTGCATCATCACCCTTTGCAACAGTGTCCGCCCTGCTACATGGGCTCCACAAGACCCTTCATGGATATCTTCAATCAATTCTTTCACCTCGGAGGTATGTACACATCTTTGCAAACCTGCCATAATTCCTCGTCTATACAAAACACCATTAGTTAGTACATACTGAGCAGCTTTAAACTTTAATTTCTTGGCAGCGATCTTATCCTCCGGTAATTCTCCTTCCTCGACATATGCCCTGATGGGATCCATCCAAGATGGTCCTAAATCAAGGGAAGTAACATTCATCGTCAGGCCTTCATCTATGCTTAGACTTTCTAACACCTCAACTGGTATCGTTCTTCGCAACTCGGTACGAGTAACCGATTCTAGTCGGGCTAGTGAGTCTGCTTGTGCATTCTCCATTCTTGGTATTTTGATTAACTGAATGGCATCAAATTCAGCCAACAACTCCATCGCCTTTGCATGATACTTGACCATTAATTCTCCTTTAACTGCATACGTTCCCATCATCTAATTCACATTTAATTGAGAATCACTGAATACCATCACTTGTTGCGCTTCCATAATCTTTGCTAAATTAAGACCTGCTATTATGGCCTCATACTCAGCCTCATTATTGGAAGCTTTGAATTGGAATCGTAAGGCATATTCCACGTCAATCTCGTCTGGGGTGTTCAAAACAATCCCTGCCCCACAACCTGTTGTGCAAGATGACCCATCTACATATAATTTCCATATAGGTAACTCGTCTTCAAATTTCTTTTCTGATAGAGTTCCTCGGTGAAATATCTGCTGTTTCCTTTCATCCTCCCCTGGTATTTTTTTTTCTTCTTCGACCATCTCTTCTCGCCCTTTTACCAATCGGAGTCGGTCTGGGTTTGAATTTGATGATCTTTCTACATCCACAAGCCCTTTTACCAATCGAAGTTGATATGGACTCATGTATGTTGATCCTGTAACATCCACAGGTTGGTTAGCGAGCAACTTTTGCTCCTCGGGGGTATCAGGATATGTAAATTCTGCTATAAAGTCTGCTACAGCCTGCCCTTTTAATGACGATCTGGGTTCATATACAATATCATATTCACCAAGATCTATCGCCCAATACATCAGTCTTCCTGATTTTTTTGGCTTATGAAGAGCTTGTCTCAATGGCATGTCGGTGTATACAACGATGGTATGGGCCTGGAAATAAGGCCTCATTCTTCTACTTGCTTCAATTAATGCCAATGCCAATTTTTCCAACGTTGGGTACCTGATCTCTGCACCTCGAAAAGCCTTACTTGTGTGATAAATTGTCTTCTGGACTCCATTCTCCAATCTAATCAGTGCCGAGCTGACTGCATTCTCTGATACTGCCAGGTATAAATACAGCTTTTCTCCCATCACTGGCCTGGACAGCAGTGGAGGTGTTCCCAGATATTTCTTCAAGTCTTGAAAGGCTTTTTCACATTCATCATTCCACTAGAAAGTTTTTCGGAGTGTTTTGAAGAATGGAAGGCACCTATCAGTTGCTCGAGATACAAATATATTGAGCGCTGTAACTCGTCCTGTAAGACTCTGCACTTCTTTCTTCGTCGTTGGAGATCGCAACCCTAAAAAAGCTTTGATCTTTGCTGGATATGCCTCAATGCCTCGCTGGTTGACGATGTACCCGAGGAACATTCCTTCTCGTACTCCAAAGGTGCACTTCGTTGGGTTGAGCTTCATCTGGTATTTATCCAGTTGATCAAAGGTCTGACCTAAGTCAACTAGATGCTCAACAGCTTTCTTGCTCTTTGTCAGCATATCGTCGACATAGACTTCCATGTTGCAACTGATTTGTTCGGAAAAAACCTTGTTCATCAGCCGCTGATATGTCGCTCCTGCATTTTTCAAACCAAAAGGCATAATATTATAACAATAAGTTCCCCTAGGGGTAATAAAAGAAGTGCTTTCCCTGTCTTCAGGTTTCATTTTGATCTGGTTGTAACCAGAGTAAGCATCCATGAAGCTGAGCAGCTCGTGCCCCGAGGTAGCATCCACTAATTGGTCAATTCTGGGCAATGGGAAATGATCCTTTGGGCAGGCCTTGTTGAGATCAGTGAAATCAACACACATTCTCCATTTATTGTTTTTCTTCTTTACCATCACCACGTTTGCCAACCAGTCTGGATACTTCAAATCTTCAATGAATTGGGCTTTCTGGAGCTTGTCGACCTCCTCTTGAATAGCTTGATTCTTCTCGGGGCTAAGTACCCTTCTTCTCTGCTTTACCGGCTTGATCTCCTTATTCACATTGAGCTCATGACATAAGAAGTTTGGATCTATTCCTGGCATGTCTTCATGACTCCACGCAAAATTTTTCTTTCTGTTTCTCAAGAAAGTTATCAGCTCCTGTTTTATTGAAGCATCCAACGACGAACCTATCTGAGTTACTCGTTCAGGGTGTTCGTCGTCCAGAATAACATTTTCTGTAGATTCTACCACCTGTCCTTTTACAAGTTGGGATTCATCTCTCGGATCAAGTGTTTCAATTTCTGTACTTTCATCCACCTGGTAATTAGTAGTTTTTTTCCTTGACTCTTCAAGCTCCTCTTGCTCGGCAGATGAATAATAGCATTCTCGAGCTACTTTTTGATCACCTTTCACCACTCCCACTCCAAAATTTGTTGGTAATTTTAAACATTGATGTACTGTAGATGGGACTGCTTCAAACTTCTTCAAACCAACTCTTCCCATGATGATGTTGTAGGCTGACTGCACATTCTTATCCATCACAAAAAAGTGTATTCTCTCTGTTCGACAAGTAGGCCAAGTTCCAACGAATATATCCAACTTTATCGTCCCAAGTGGAAAAAATTTCTCGCCAGCGAAACCCAGAAGAGGTCTGTGATAAGGTTCTAATTGAGATAATTTCAAATTTAAACTGTCAAAGCATGAATAGTACATGATGTCTGCCGAACTTCCATTGTCTACCAGCACCCTTGAAATCACTACTTCTTTCATCCTCATTTTGATCACCAAATGGTCGTCATGAGGGTAAAGAACACCTGCCAGGTCATTTTTTGAAAAGCCAATAACCAGCTTCTCTTTGTTTACCTTCCTCGGACGATCCTCCTCGGCCAAATTTATTCGCTGAATGTACGAGCAAGCTTGTGCCTCTCCGAGGTAAGCTTTTCTTTCTGCAGTAAGATCTCCTCCTACTGCATCTCCTCCTGTAATAACATTACAATCAAATGACCCAAAACGTATGGAAAATACCTCTCGTTCTGGCTGCCTTGGTTTCTTGGGAAGATCGGGGTCATCCTCGGCATCATCTTCATGGCCTCTCTTCTTTTTCTCCTCTACTCAACGAGGAGATCTAGATCTCTCTCTAGTTCGATCATTATTTCTTCTTTCACCTCCCCGATCAACATACTTTTCTAGCTTTACTCTTCGGATGAGTGTTTCAATCTCGTTCTGAAGAGCTATGCAATTTTTAGTCATATGGCCATGATCTTTGTGGAACTCGTAATATTTATCCTTGTTTCTCGCATCAGGGTCTGACCTCAGTTTCTTCGGCCACTTTACCTCCTCGCTATTCTTGATTTCTTCCAAGACATGATTAATACCCATTTTCAAGGGGGTATAATTATCGAATTTCTTACCATGATGACTTATTATTTCTGGAACACTTGTCACCGCCATTGCCCTTATGTTCTTTATTTTTAGACTTGTCGACTTCCACCTTGGTGTCTTTATCCATATTCTTCTTTGCAGCCATAGCTTCCTCGGCATTCATGATTTTGGCCGATTTTGCCATCAATTCTGACATAGTTTTAGGTGGATCTTTCGCCAAAGTGTAATACAACTTATTAGGCAACAACCCACTTATCAAGGTGGTGATTGCTGTCTTCTCCTCATAATCTATGACTTCCAGCTTCTCGTTATTGAAACGAGTTATGTAATCTCTAGTACTCTCACCAGATTTTTGTCTAACACTTAACAAGTGTGCTACTCGTTTTACTGGCTTTGCTCCAAAATAGAAATTGCCGATGAACAACTCGGCCAACTGAAAGAAAGTTGAAATCTTACCCCGAGGAAGATTGTTGTACCATATCTGGGCAGCTCCAGTAAGAGTTCCTGAGAATGCTCTGCATCTCATCTCGTCGGGGATAGCATAGATATCGGTGGCAGCTTGATATTGCTCTATATGAAGAACAGGATCTGTCTTTCCATCGTATTTGGGGGTCACCACAGGGGCTTTAAACATTGACGGTGTAGGAAAATTCACAATGGCCTGGACAAAAGGTGTCCCTTGAACAAAAGTTCGTTGTAGGGGATTCTTCGCCTTAGCCATTTCTCCCAATCTATCCTCCAACCGCTGAAGGGATCCTTTCCACGCTTCATTTCCTTCCTCGGGCCTATTGGTTCGAGCAATAGATCGTTCTGAAGTAGCCTCCTGAGATCTATCTTGACGAGCAACTGGTCATGATTGTGCTGATCCTTCTCTTAGATCTGATGGTTGTCGAAAACTCCTCGACATGGTCTTAGGTGGACTCCTATTCCTCCTAGGGCCTAATCGACTGAAAGGAGACACCCTACTCAGTCTTTCTAAGGCACTGGGTCTTTCTGGAGAGAGAGTGATACGTTGATCAGTATCTGTAGCCCTTATTGACGAAGTTCGCCCAGGTTGATAAGAGAAATCATCAGACTCCTCATTACGATATGACTCAGTACGCCTGGATCGTGAAGAAAGTAAATAAGTTTGCCTCTGACCACTTCGCTGTCCTGAACGTGCAGGTGCACCGCCATGAAGGGTTTGTATGAGTTGCCTCATTGTTTCTTGCATGGCGGTTTGTCCTTGAGCCATATTCGTCATAATCCCAGCCAGATCTGGAGGTGCAGAGGGATTTGGAGGATTTCCAGCATTTCCAGCGGTTCGATTGCTAGATTCTGGATTATCCGCCATTGATGATGAATGATTTTTGGTGAAAAACGATAATAACAATCGTTCCCACAGACGACGCCAATCTGTTGATGTAAAAAGCTAGATTACACTAATTATTTAATCACAGATAAATAAATGAGACAAAAGATTTTAAAGTGGTTCAGCCTTATATGAATGGCCTACGTCCAGTGTTATGTTATTGCTGAGTGTTTGGGAATTCTCGATTACAAGTGCTATCAAGAAATTCCGGTCCCCTTGAATGAGGGTGATACAAGGTATTTATAGCCCTTAGGTTGTACATGAAAGGGTGTCTCATTAAATGATACACATATGAAAGGGTAATTCATTTAATGCTCTTCAAACGTGTGCGTTAAGATGATAAGCATTCAATGAATAGTTGAACTGTTGATTATCTGGCAATTAATGCTGCGGTCGAGATGCAGCTCGAACCGCCTTAGTTGCTCGTCGTCCAAGAGTTCCTCGGAGCATTGGAGTTCCTCGGAGGACAAGAGTTCCTCGGAGGTTTGGTGTTCCTCGGAGTATACCTGTTGCTCAGAGTGAGTATGTTGGTCGGGGGAATGATCTTCCTCGTTGCTATTGTGCCTCGTAGATTGACACGTGTCTTCTTATTATTTGTCCACATCAGCATACTAATTTTGGTATCAACAATCAGCTTGATAAAAAGATTAAAGAATTAAGAAGCGATAGAGGGGGTAAATACGAGTCTCCTTTTAAGGAAATATGTTTAGAAAATGGCATTATTCACCAAACTACCACTCCTTACTCTCCTCAATCCAATGGGATTGCAGAAAGAAAAAATTGAACTTTAAAAGAAATGATGAATGCGATGTTAATAAGTTCATGATTACCCCAAAACATGTGGGGGAAGCATGTCTTTCAGTTAATTACATTTTCAATAAGTTGATTCATAAGAAAACAAATAAGATACCCTATGAATTGTGAAAAGGACGCAAGCCTTCCTATAAATAGTTAAAAGTGACCTAAAAAGGTGAAAATTGGTCCAAAGATTATTGACTACATATTAATTGGTTATGCAAATAATATTAGTGCATATCGATTCCTTGTGCATAAGTATGACATTCCGGAAATTCATGGAAATACAGTCATAGAATCTAGGAATGCATCATTCTTTGAAAATATCTTTCCTTGTAAGAATGCACAAGAAACAAATTCTAACAAAAGAATTATTGAAGTTACAAATGGTGGACCTCAAAATATTATTGAGAAAGAACCTAGACGTAGCAAAAGAGCTAAGATTTCAAAGTCTTTCGATCAAGATTTTCTAACATATATGTTAGAAAGTGAACCTCAAACAGTAAAGAAAGCTCCATCCACTCCGGAAGCCTTATTGGAAAGAAGATATTAATAGTGAAATTGAATCCATTATGAAAAATCATACATGGGAACTGGTGGGCCTACCACCGGGGTCAAGACCATTAGGGTGTAAACGGTTATTCAAACAAAAAATTTGAAAGCTGATGGAACCATTAATAAATATAAGGCTTGACTTATAGCTAAAGGATACATGAAAAAAGAGGGAATAGACTATTTCGACACTTATTCACCTGTTACAAGGATTACGTCCATTAGAATGTTAATTGTTATTGCGGCAATACATAATTTGGAAATACACCAAATGAATGTCAAAATGACATTTCTAAATGGTGAATTAGATGAAGAAATATATATGGAACAACCGTAAGGTTTTAAGTCTCTTGGAAATGAAAGGAAAGTATGTAAACTTGTGAAATAATTATATGGGTTGAAATAAGCACCTAAACGATGGAACAAAAAAATTGATAATGTCATGAAGTCAAATGGTTTCAAAATAAATAAGTGTGACAAATGTGTCTAGGTCAAAAAAACTCAAGCGGGACATGTGATTGTATATCTATATGTAGATGATATGCTAATAATTGGTAATAATAATAATGTTATCAATTCTACTAAACAAATGTTGACTAGTAGATTTGAAATGAAGGACTTGGGACTAGCCGATGTAATTTTAGGAATTAAAATTCCCTCAAAGAATTAGATTATCTCAATCACATTACGTGGAAAAGATACCTAAAAAGTATAATAAATATGATCAAAGTCCAGTGAGAATACTAATAGATCCAAATCATCACCTCTTTAATAATAAAAGGTGAAGGTATTTCTCAATTAGAGTATTCTCGTATTATTGGAAGTTTGATGTATTTATCAAACTGTACTCGACTGGATGTAGCTTACTCGATTAGTAAGCTCAGTCTATATACGAAAAATCTCGGAAAAGATCATTGGAGAGCCTTGATAAGAGTTCTTTGATATCTTCGATACTCTTTAAAGAATGGGTTATACTATGAACGATATCCAGCTGTACTTAAAGGCTATAGCGATGCAAATTTGATATTTGATTCAAATTATTCAAAATGCACAAGTGGATATGTATTTAATCTTGGAGGTGCAGTCGTATCTTGGAAATCCTCAAAACAAACATGTATTGCAAGATCTATTATGGAATCTGAATTTATTGCTTTAGACAAAGCTGGGGAAGAAGTCGAATGGCTTAGAAACTTCTTAGAGGATATTCCTATATGGTCAAAGCCCGTGCCACCTGTAATAATATATTGTGATAGTCAATCGGCAATTGCTAGGGCTGAAAATAAAACTATAACGCTCAGTCACGACATATACGTCGTCGACACCAAACCGTTAGACAATTGCTCTCAAATGGAATTATTTATGTTGACTATGTAAAGGCAAAAGAAAATATAGTGGGCCCACTAACCAAAGGTATACTTGGAGATCAAGTTGCAAGTTCATCACATGGAATGGGCCTAAAGCTTGTGAATTTATAAAGAGCCGTCTTAACGGAAACCCAACCTAAGTGATCGGAGATTCCAATAAATAGGTTCAAAGGGACAACCTAATTATGATTACTCATTTAACACTGAGAAGTAATACTTTAATTACTTTATCCCATTCCAAAGTTGAGTTTGAGCACAAACTGCCGCATGTATAAGGATAAACTATATTTTTAATTATTTCTATATCTTGACTATATAGGTCAAGTGGGGTATTATCAGGATACTCTTTATATAAATAATCTATGTGAGTGAGAAGAGGCCGCTTCTATGAGAATGAGGAAGGCTAATTCTCTAACACACTTACGAAACCCGGAGGTGTCCAAGGCCAAAATTGACACAACAATGAGAACCAATAAGGTTGGAAAGACATTATGTGAATGTTATTGTCGCAGTTTACACAAATGGTCAATCAATTCAAGACATCACGTTCATTGATTGGCTAGTAAGCTCGATAGCATCTCACTAGGAACGATTCAAATCCACAAGCTATCTTTTTTCATGCAATGTTTTTCCTAGAAAATCTCTCTGTTTGCATCAATATTCGTTTGATTCTTTCAAATTTCATTCATGTTGGGGATTATTGGATATTTAATAATAGGACAACTCAATTTGGTCGAACTTTGGAGTCAAATTTAAATGGGACACATATGTTAAAAGTGACGTGTCTTGGTACCAATTTGTTCCTTATCGCAAGGAGATTAATTTGGTATGCTCATTCGTCCAAAATAGTGAAGTAATGAATGAGAGATTTGGAATCAAAGTGACCCATTTGAGCTTAAGTTAGTTGGTGTTAATCTATATAAGTGGGTTTATCCCACATTAGAAAAGTGGTAGAAAATCTTGGAGTTAATATACCTAAGTTAAGAGACTAAGGCTTAGATGCCTTTGAGGTATCCCAAATCTTTGAAGGGGAGAGGACCTACATTACGTATGCTTGGGCTTTGGGCTAACAGCCCACGCGCACCGCCACCACCGTCCATCCAGCCCGGTCCGGGTCATGGGTCTTTCTTGAGCAAGTATTAAATTTTTTGGCTGAAATTTTAATTGACCTTTGGGCTTTAAAATTTATTTTTTTGGGCCGAAAAATTTGTTTTCCTGAAACGAATTAATTAATTTCTTAATTATTTTCGTGCTAATTAAAACGTAATCCTTTTAATTTATTAATTAAAAACACTGTTATAAAACGCTGCTAAAGAAAGATGTGACTGTTTAAACAGTCACATCTTTTCCTGCATAAACTAACAGCCATAAACTTGCAACCCTTCACCACTTATATAAAAGACCATATGCAGTCCATTTTAACACTAGAAAAATATACCGGAATTCCCAACAACCTGTCCTTCTTCCTTTCTTCCCACTTGAGAGAAATTCGCCATTGTTGATTCATGGGACTGTTGCACTGAAGTGCTTCTTATAACAGTCGTTGACCGTTTCATCCTGGGAGGCAGACTCCCATTAAATTTTTCGTCAGCACCATAGCGGGGGCATATTCTATCTTAAGAAGAGATAGTTTAACTTTCGACTCGGTCAAATTTCTGCCAATGATTATTTCAATCAAAACTGTATGTTCTTCTTCACTTTCTTTACTGTTACGATTCTTCAGAGTAATTATGTAATTTTAATTACTATTAATTTATTTTGTGAAATACTATTTTCATAATTTGAAAAACAACACATTATTCCTTCCCAACTCTCTTTATGGCAAGATTTTCTAATACTGGGATAAGTGCAACCACTTAGCTGATCTGGAATGAAAGCTAGTGTTCATGGTTTCAAATAGTGGCAATAAACGCTTGAGTATTAACAATTAAAAAATTTATAAAAATGGAAGACTTTTACCTTCCCCTCATAAATAAATAAAAGATCTGATCAAGACTATAAAATGAAAAAAGGTACCCAATCTCAACTTGTGTTCATCGTACAAAATGTCACTCGAGATTAACTTATAAAATAAATGAGTCATGCTTAAACACATTTTTGAACACTTTCACTTATTGAGCACAACTTAGATTCAGAGGAAAAGGGTATAAAATACAAAATGACTCGAACTCAAATTGTGTATTTGCTCACTTAAAAGCCCATTTAACTTCAACTCATAAAATATATGAGTTGAGCTTTTATAAATTAAACTCTTTGAAATTTTCAAACCACACTTAAGCAAACTATCGTTTGGCTCTCCAAATCAAGATTCGATACATCATAAATCCCTCCCATTCTCCATTATATATATTCCAAACTTCCCTCTTTTTCTGTGATGAAGGGCGCCATAAATCAAATTTCTTTGGTATCCCTATTTAAATAATTTTTTAATGATTTCTCTTATTTCTCATGTAATACCTAAAAACCAACAAAATTTTGTATAGACCTCACAAACACTAAAAAGGGGAAGTGATGAATACGATATTGTGAGGCGCACATATAATTAACACTACACCAAAAATAATAATTTGTCACACCTTGATATTAAAAATCTAGCACAATTTAAAACCGTGCCAAATTCTGGCAGGGTTTAATGATAATCTGGCACATTTTAAAATAGTGCCAAAATTTTGGCACTATTTTTAAGTGTCCCAAAATTGAGCACACTTAATAAAATATAAATACTCTTAGAAAAATAGTAACCCTCTCAACTTTTTGGTCTCTCTCTCTCTCTCTCTCTCTCAATCTTTCGCTCTTGTTAGTCTCTCCTCTCTCTCTCTCTCATTCAAGGACAACCAAAGACTTGAAAGTGGGAAATCAATTTCACCCACCCAAGTTACTCAATGTGTGTACGAGTGTTTATTATATAGAATGGCTGTCCAATGGGAAAATCATGGACAATTACCTGAAACTCAACAAGGTAAAAAACGTTTTTCTTGTGGAATTTGAATTTGTACATGTTTTTGTGTTGTTCGGAGATATGATCAGCATACAAAAAAATTAAACACGTAAATAAGAAATAATATGATGTCTTTAATAAATCAAATTTGAGATATGGTTTCTTGGAATGTTGCTGAGGCACCGGATGTGTTGGATGAGATGAGTTTGGAGGCTATTAAGATGGATCCGATTATTGTTGCAATGACTCTTCCTATTTATACACAAATGGATGATATTTTGCTCGGAATGTTGATCCATTTGTATGTCATTAATGAAGTGTTAGAGTTTTATTTATTTGTGGGAAATGTGCTAATTACCATGTATGCCAAATTTGGTAAACTGGGGCATGCTCAGGAGGTGTTTGATCAAATGACGGTGAGAGATTTGGTATCATGGAACTCAATAAATGATGAAGTTGAGATTTATGTATTTTCAATAGTCAATTTATTAATTATGTGCCTATTATGCAAGTTTTATTCAGTTTTCTTCTGCTCTATTGTATATATGACAGATGGCTACCCCCACTCATCCTTGTTCGTTAATTAAAATAATATTGTAGTTGGGAACTATTCTAATTTGTTTAAAAGTTACCATATATATATATATATATATATATATTCTATTCCAGGTATATGCCACCATGTCTATTATTGTCAATATTATAAATGTTGGATCTGCTGTAAGAGAGTCTCACGAAAATATCTGGTGTTTCTCTTTCTGTCTACAAATTTGAGAATATAGTTGGGGCCTTTTGAATATACTGGGGACTTTACCCCTTATTCCAATTTAATTTGGCCGCAACTTCTTTGTTTATCATTGATTACCAATTTTTGTTGTTACGGTCATTTTGTCTTGTGAACTTTGTTATTTAGATACGTTTATTTGTGAGCTAAGGTTGTGGATTTCTTCGTTGGATGCTTGCTCCTTGTGGATTTACTTAAAATTAGGAGTCCGTTGTAATCCATATATATCATATTAAAGTTTGAACTTGTTGTAATACGCCGTACTTTTATGGGTATTTAAATTACATGAGTGTGTGTAATTTAATACTCAGAGAAATGATTTGATAATTTAAGTAAATGGATAAATATTAATTTGGTGAGTGACGGATGAATATTGATGTGTGCTATATTTACTTACGGGAATAAGTAATGAAGTTGGATAATTTTATATCATGTTGCAGTTGGAAAAAGTGACAAGTAATAATATTTTAATTGGAAAATACGTGCGGAGTTGTATTGGATTTTTAAAAGGTGAATTTTTGATAAGTGATTCAGATGGGAACTTCGAGTGCACAGTTAGTCTCGGATGGGCCGAAATAGTAAAATAGAGTACTCGGGGTATTATTTGGATTCCATGCACTTTTTGGATCAGTAGGGACGCACATTTGTATATACGAGTAATTTTTGGGTTTAATAAGGGGATAACCCTTATTTCTCTCTTATAATACATGAGAGAAAGAAAGAAAAGAGAGAAAAATAAAGAAGGAAAGAAAGAAGAAAGGGGGGAAAAGAGGATATTTTCGGCCAATCTCCGGTAGATCCCCGTATGAGGTCATCGGATTTATCCAATGACGCAAGTGTTTAATGTGTTTTAATTATTTAAGTGTGTTTATAACTCATATTATAGTTGGTGAAAACTATATGATTTTTGGGTTCAATTTTTTGAATCAAATGGGGTTTTTCGAAATGATTTCATATAAATTGTTGGGATAATAACTCCATATGAAATTTGAGCTCAAATCCATGTTAATGGTGTAATTTTTGGTGATAAATTTGGAGAAATGATAAATTGAGGGTTTAACTAAGTTAGGGTTTAATTATTAGTTAAATTGAAGAATCCCATATATTAATTGTTATGTTGAGTAAATCATATTGTGTTGATGATCATATTGATGCTTGTTGATGTTAGAAACCAAAACTTTTGGGTTGGAGTGGTGTTAGAATTGGTTTTGGGGTTGAATAAGATGATGAAACTCGAAGAAGTAACCAAACTGCACCATTTTGAATCTATTCGATAGGAGGCAAATCTATTCGGCCCTATCAGTTATGAGAAATTTTCTTAGTTTTAGGGATTGGAGGAAAATGGTTTTGTGGATATAAATATCAAGGGATGCTAAAAGGAGTGTTAGGACTTCTAAACAATTAAATGAGTAATATATGACCTTTAGGTTAGTGGGAATAAAATATGGGGTATGAATTTTAGGATTGTTTGGGACGAACGACACTCGGGAAAGTTATTTCGGTGGTAATGTGTATATATATATATATATGAGTGAATCCGAATGTGCGAGTAGGATGAAATTAGAATACTAGCTAGACGTGATAACCTAATATTTTCTAAGTAGTTAATGTCAGAAATTTTATCATAAGTGAGTGAATACTTATGGGATTAAAAATAAGTGCATGTATACTTATGAATTTATACGAATTAGTATATTTGGGATTATAGGCTAATGCCACGCGAGATAGGCATGAATAGACGAATTTTATGATATATATATATATACGGTATAAAGATAATATATATCTGATATGATTATAAATACATCTGTGTGTGAATGATATATTTGTGTGAAACATACCCCTCTAGTGCTATCATGGGATGTTCCATGATGTGGGTGAATCCCCTGGCTAGTGAATGCAGGGTGAGTATAGTCACCAGGTCATATCGTCCTGCTATTTATGCAGTGTGGCTTTTATCATGGGTGAGACATTTTGGGTATGATTCGTCTCTCTTTCAGGTGAGGAAATATGACCGCTTCCCCTACATTTGTGTTATATTTTTATCCGGTCGGTGTGAGATCCCGATCGGTGGTACCCAGGATGATTTATGCATTCCCTGGAAGATGATATCATTCTAGAGACTGCATCCATTGAGTTATAGCTCTGAGGGATGGTTATTATACTTATATAGTGTGTGATATATAAGTATGGATATACTTCATGGGAATAGTATATTATATATATATATACACGAACAAATAAAGGGTAAAGTGAGAAGTAAATTGTTCCATTCGGGAAAATAAAATTTGGAATAAAATATGGTATACATATATAAATATGAGAAAGTTATATACGGGATTAATAAAACTAAAATGAAAATAGTGTATAATAACTAGTGAAACTTATTTATAATGAACGGATAAATTATAAGTGAGTAATTTTAATGTAAAAGGTCGTGTGAAAGCTTAAGATATTACATACACGGGGCATGAGATCGTGTGTGGTGATTTAGAGGTTTGGAGTTATGCTAGTTAAGTGGGGTAGCATAACTAAGGTGTTTAAAATACATGGGCTAGGTGTGCACTTTTAAATGAGAGGTGACGGGTATCTCATGTGAGTGCGACACCGGTTTAAATATGGAGAATATCATATTTTGAATATTTATGTATTTTAAAATCTTGCTAAATATTTTCAAAACATTTTGGCCTCTGAACCGCTTGCAAATATTTTAAAAACCTTTTAGGTGTCCAGACATAGGGATGCCTGGATAATACTATGTCCTTCGAGTCAGGCGATTCTGTAGCAGCTGTAGATGCTAGCAGGAATTGTTTAGATGCCTATATCCTTGTGATCTAGATAGGAGGTACTATTAAAATATTCGGGCATGTTGCCCAACTGTTGCCATTTATTTTATTTTTTGCATTTTCATTCACGCCTGTTCGATTTGGTCGTAATGAATATTTTATCGAGAGTTATCGGTTATTGTTTTATTTAATTCAATTAATGTGTATATTAATTATGTGGATGGATTGTTGTTGGTTTAAGTTAACAAGATCAAAAGTTTAAACTTTGACACCGGGCCTAATAGGTTAACAGTAATTAATTTGATTTTCGACAGTGATGCTGAGAATGCTCCATATGAGAAATCATATTTTATTTTGATAAAGGATTGATCCTCCGAGATTAAAATAGGCGGGGTGTCATAGGTGGTATCGGAGCATCAGGTTCTAGTGTCCTTAGGAATCTGTATGGACGAACTATGTTTTCAGCATTGCTTTTTATTTGATATAGGGCCCTATGTTTAGGATTGTTGATTCCTATTGTGAGATTTTTTTTCTCCTGCTATAATGTATAAATATAATGAATCTTATATGCGTTTGGGTGGGCTTCGTACCCCAAACAATGAAGGACGACAGATGGGGGCCGTTAGGAGGATATCAAGAGATAGGGCTCAGTTGGAGTTGAAGTATATTTCGAGGACGATGACTGTAGTCGAGGTCACCCCTATTTTTTCTCGGGAAGGTGGTGTTGTAAGGACTGCTAGGGTGCAACATATATTTTCAAGTACCACTATCGCTGAAAGTGGTGCCAAATTGTACTCACCCAGCGTGGTTAGAATGGGAAAGGGTCAAGCAGGTCTTGGAAGATGACCACCCATTGTAGTTTTAAGAAATGTAGAGATTGTGTATGTTAGCCAATGGAAGTAAGATACCCAGAGGCTTTGGCATACAACAGAGTGTAGTATACCCGGAAATGAAAATTGGGGAAAAAAATTTCTTAACACATGGGAGCAGTTGTGTAATGGTGGGAGTAGTTTACCACATTTGAAAAGTGAAATACTATGCCAATGGAAGGATCTTAGGTACGATTGTACCGCAAGTTCCTCCATCTATTGTTCAGAAAGGGATGTGAATGATGTTCTGAACTTATCACAGGAGGACCGGATAGAGGCATTGTCTAGCGAACTTTGTACACGATGAGGTAGGTATAATGGAAAAAAGAGTCCTTAAGTGGTTGATAGACTCATGAGAGGAGTTGCCAGCACTTATGGGAAAATTCTTCTTGGACGATCGATGTAGATGGCGACAATATCTTGCTTTGACAATGAGGATATTAATGCTTCTATGTGAAGGGAGCTATAAGAGTTGAAGGATTTTATTAGAGAGTAAGACTGGATGCAATGGTGCTAGTGAAACACTATAGGGGAGACCCATTAAGGGACCCATTTAAATAATTTAGATAACTAAATTTCTATCCAGTGATGGTGGATTTAATTGGGATTGGTAAGGCCAGTAGCGTGTTCCTTAGGGACAGAAGAACCAAGGGAACAATGAGGTTATCCATCCGGGTTGAGGATACTAGGGTCCGAGAGAAGGAAAACCCTGATACGATAAGTATGGGAAGGAATATGGGACTATATAGAGATATTTTTATGTGGAGAGTAGGACCACATGCATTGATTTTTCCCGAAATGAGTAAAGGTACAAGAGAATGGTGCCTAGCAGGGGCGATGATTATGATAGTTTTTTGTTCAGTTCGGACAAGCATGTCTCGAGAGAATGAGGCATATTTTGTGTAACATGAGCGATTCGCGGTATTTTAATTAGCACTAGATTTGAGTGTGAGACGAGTTTAGTGTATATCGATAACATTATTATGTGTATAAATTATCCGTGGTATAACGGGGTTATCTTTGGTTTCATCCATAGGGAAGCGGGTGTAGTCATAGTGGTATATATTTTATTGGAATTACTCGTTCTAGTGATATGTTATACGAGTATGATATTATCTTGGATATAGACTAGTTAGAACTATAGTGGGATGTTATTGCAAGGTTATCGTGTTTTCTATTCCAGGACAGGATGTGTTGTTCTGGTGATGCCTTACCTGAAAGAGGGTCGAGTTCGCATTTATATTATATTATGATAGAGACTTCAGAGAGGATATTTGTCTCTAGATATTGATTCCGGTGTGTAGTTACTTTATCGATATGACTCGGGGTGTATTGGGTTTACTATCGAGCAGAGAGATTTAGCTCGTTACTATATTTAGCGCTCAGGACTTGGTGATAGGGAGAGCACATGTTATATCACTCCTTTAGAGATGTGGGAGTTGAGATTTATATTTATATGTTTAGGGAAAAGATTTTTTAGAGTCTCGGTTATGTGCTTGAGGTTTATAGAATTTGATTACTGCCATTGCTAAGTCATAATGCGTTTGGGAAAGTCGCTTATTTGGATGTTATTGCGAGATTTTATACGTATGGACCTTAGTAAACATCGTGAGTAGAGAGACGTTGATGGATGCTAGGGCATTAGTTTTGAATCTCAATCAATGAATGTGTGGAGAAAACACTTTGAGCTGAGAACTCTTATATAGTATAAGGCCAGTGGAGCCGGTAGTGCAGTGAGAGAGAACTGAAATTTTTTTCTTCTCACCACGAGTTGAATGATGGAATGATGTTAAGGAGAATTAAATTTTGATTTATGGGGTAATTGAGAATACCCATGTGTTATATCCACGTCGAGAATGCGAGGCCAGTTTTGAGAAAAGTGTGTTAAATGTATAACGTTTCTAGTGTTGTACAGATATGCACAGATTATAGGGTGTATGGGCGCCATGGTTAGTGTGATTTTCGAAATCGTTCGAGATAGAAGGATGTGGGAATAAATGTGTGGAATATATGCCTATGGGACAGTTACAAACTAAGCTGGAATGGCATGATGGATTGAACGTCGAGCGAGAAAGATGATAATCCAAGTATATGTGTGCAATGAGAGTTAGCACACCCGAGATGGGTTGAAAGACTTTGGGAAGCCATTTAAAAGGATATCTATTGAGGAGAGGAAAATCAAACTATTGTGGGAAAGTAAAGCGGAGTCCTACTCAGTTGAATGTTGAGGGTGGCTTGCGCATATATACAATGTTGATGTGTATAAGGTAAAAAGAGCCCAGAAGTGCGCATTGTGGCGAAAAGTACACGGGCCAAGATTTTTGGTATACCCCGGGGAAATAAGGGGAGTATAAAGTACCACTTAATATGAGGCGTTTTAAGTGAGAATTGGTGTTAGGTGAGACATAGTGAGATTGTCTCTGGGTACACCTCTCATAGATGGAAATAGGTTGGTTCGAGATGATCAAGCATAAATTTTGTATCAAAACGATGATTATAGTGATGGAATGGGCAGTCAGGCTGGTAAATTTCATTGATAGGTTGTGTTCAAACCTTTACCTGAAAAGAAGGATTGCAATGGTTCAAGGTGACGCCCAAAATTGTTGTGAATCGGGATGAGATCCTTGAACCCCACCCCTGATAGGGATTTTCAGGAAATAGTGGGGATGGCATTTTGTTTTGGATAATTTGTGACACCTATGGCCCGATGAGTAGACGGGAGGTGATTAACGACTAGTAAAGTGGTATGAATGTTATTCTGGAGTCACTGCAGTTATTTTATTTTAGCAACGGTCCTAACTTGTAGTTGAAGTACAGCATGGTACGATAATTGGGAGGAGAAATTACCGATTGGTAGAGTTGTGTGTAGTCACTCGTACCTGTTTGTCATGGACAAGGTGCCTATTAAGGTTTTATGTGGGAAAACTGTTCGTTGTCCCTGTGGTTGTTTAGAGGTGAGCGAATAACTAGATTTTTGAATTGGACGGGATTTAGAGTTCGTTGTCGAGAGGCACATTTACCACAAACTATTTTGGGGTGACTATGAGTGTCATGAGAGTTATGTCGCCATTAATCAAGATTTGACGGACTGACATGAGTGGTCAGATGTTGTTATGGTTTCTCTTAGGATGGGAGTTTTGTGTTTGGATGGATACGATAAGTTGGCAGTTAGTGGTGTGCGACCTTCCAATGGTATTAAGGCAATAGAGCCGATGATGTATAGGCTCATTTTATTTGGATGTCATTGGTAGAAGCACAATGTGTGATGTGTCATCATTGAGGTGAGACCTTATGATTGATGAAGTGGGACCCAGTTGTCTAAAGGCTTACTCACCTCAATGTGTGATGTGTCATCATTCAGATAAAAGCTTGTCGTGAAGCTGGGGCTATAGTGAGTAAGCCTTTAGACAACTGGGTCCCACTAGCGGGTGTATAGTTGAATGAACCTTATGTTACTTTGAGATTGATTTCGAGTACTAAAGGATGTCATATTGTTAAGGATCCTGAATCTTAGTACCAGTTGTATCTGAATTTCGAGGACGAAATTCCATTGTAAGGGGGGTAGAGTATGCAATACCCTGTACTTTTATGGGTATTTAAATTACATGAGTGGGTGTAATTTAAGAGTTAGGGAAATGATTTGAGAAATTAAATGAATGGATAAATATTAATTTCGAGTGACGGATTAATATTGATGTGTGCTATATTTACTTATGGGAATAAGTAAATGAAGTTGGATATTTTTATATCCTGTCGCGGTTAGGAAAAGTGACAAGTAATAATATTTTAATTGGAAAATACGTGCGGGGTTGTATTATATTTTAAAAAGGTGAATTTTGATAAGTGGTTCAAATGGGAATTTCGAGTACACAGTTGGTCTCGGATGGGCCGAAATAGTCAAACAGAGTACCCGGGGGTAGCGTTTGGATGTCAGAGATTTTTTGGATCAGTGGGGACTCGCATTTGTGTATACGAGTCATTTTTGGGCTTAATAAGGGGATAACCCTTATTTATCTCTTATAAGACACGAGATAAAGAAACAAAAGAGAGAAAAAGAAAAAAGGAAAGAAAGAAAGAAGAAAAGGGAGAGAAGAGGAGATTTCCGACCAAGCTCCGGCAGAGCTCGGCACGAGGTCGTCATATTTATCCAACGAGGTAAGTGTTTAACTTGCTTTAATTATTTAAGTTTGTTTATAATTCATATTATAGTTGGTCAACACTATATACTTTTTGGGTTCGAATTCTTGAATCAAATGGGGTTTTTGGAAATGATTTCATATAAATTGATGTGATAATAACTCCATATGAAATCTAAGCTCAATTCCATGTTAATGGTACAATTTTTGCTGAGAAATTTGGGGAAATGAGAAATTGAGGGTTGAACTAAGTTAGGATTTAATTCTTAGTTAAATTGAAGAATCCCATGTATTAAATGTTGTGTTGAGTAAATAATAGTGTGTAGATGATTATATTGATGATTGGTGATGTTAGAAACGAAAAATTTTGGGTTGGAGTTGTGTTTAAGTTGGTTTTGGGGTTGAAGAAGATTATGAAACTCAGAGCAGTAGCCAAACTATGACATTTCGATCGATTTGATAGGAGGCAAATCGATTCGGTCCAAGGCGAATCGATTCAACCTTGTCAATTATGAGAAATTTTTTTGGTTTTAAGTATTGGAGGAAAATTATTTTGCGGAGATAAATATTCGGAGATCCTAAAAAGAGTGTTAGGACTTCTAAATGATTAGATGAGTAATATATGGCCCTTGGGTTAGTAGGAATAAAATCAGGGGTATGAATTTAGTATTTTTTGGGACGGGCGACAGTCGGGAAAGTATTTTTGGCAGTTATGTATATATTTATGCATGTAGAATATATATATGCCAATTATATGAGTGAATCTGAATGTGTGAGTAGGATGAAATTAGAATACTAGTTAGACGTGATAACCTAATATTCGGAAGTAATTAATGTGAGAAATTGTATCATAAGCACTAAATACTTATGGGAATAAAAATAAGTGCATGCATACTTATGAATTTGTACGAATTAATATATTCGAGATTATGGGCTAATGCCACATGAGATAGGCAGGAATATCCGAATTTGATGATATATATATATATTTTTTAATCAGGATATTTATTGAATCTATAGAGAGAAAAGCCCTCTCACATGGCTTACAAGCAAATCAAACAAAGACCTTTTCGGAAACTACTAAAATAGATGCTCTAATCTCTCTAGGGAGATCACTGTAATTTTGAAAGATTAAAGAGTTTTGATGATAGGATCCATGATTGGCAAGAAACACTGCAGTTTTATTGGCTTCTGATGAACATAACTTGATGAGGCAATGATTAGTTTGGAGAAGTTCATTGATTTCAGAAGTTTCGGTCCTTATACACCACTGAACTGTAGAAGAAGATATAAAACATTGAAGAATATTTTCTGAATCTACTTCGATGTCTATGTTAGAAATACCCTTCTCCTTGCAAAACTTGATCCCAACCAAAATAGCTTGAACTTGAACTTCAATCGATGAATTTGTAGATAAAGCATTTGAGCAAGCACAAATGAATTGACCCGTATCATTTCGAATAATAGAGCCAATACCCATATTGTTCCCTGATTTGGCAGCACAGTTGAGTTTGAGTCTACCTTTTGGAGGTCATTTCCAAGGCATAACTATAAAAGAAGAATTGGACATCTTAAAATTAAGAGAAAAGACATCGATAACCTCCTTACATACATCATTTCTCCCACCATTGATTTTGGAATTTTGGAATACCTCTATAATTTTAGATATCACTCTAGATGAAATCATGTTAGCTCTCATAGTTGTACCTTCAAAAAGAGCTTTGTTTCTAGGAAGCCAAATTTCCCAGATAATAGTGGCTGGGATGATCTTATGCAGCCAATGAGATATATGAGAATTTCCTGAATGTAACCACCATAGAATTATCGAGCTATGAATAGTGGATGGTCTTTGAGTAACTCCCAGTAAGAAGAAAAAATGATTCCAAACTTCAGCAGCTAGAGGACCTGATATAAAGAGATGGTTCAGAGATTCCCCATTCTTATGGCAGCATTGACATCTTGATGCTAATTTCACTCCCACCTTTTGAATAAGATCTTCAACAGGAACATATTTAGATAATGTTTTCCACACAAAAGTAGATATGTTAGGAGGAATATTAGGATCCCATATATAGTTAAATGCTAAAGATGACAATTTATGCTTTTAAATAATCTCATAAGCTGATGAAAATGTGAACTTTCCAGTAGAAGAAGGCTGCCAAATCAGACCATTATCTAACCATAAAGAATTAGCCTCCATTATTTTCCAAGCAGACCTGATTCTTCTAAAAGTCATTGATCCACTTCCAGTAAGAACATTAGAGTATTTAACATTCATAAACTTAGCCCATAAGCTAGTATTCTTCTTCATATTCCAGGCCAATTTGATGTTAGAAGCTTCTTTGATATACTCCAAATTTTTTATGCCTAATCCACCTTCTTTTATTGGAAAACAAATAGACTCCCACTTGATCCAATGAAATTTTTTCCCATAATCTTTATTTAGACCCCAAAATAATGAACTAATCAATTGAATAATTGATTTAATCACCAATTTAGGAGGCTGTAAAGCAAACAAAGTAAAGACAGGGATAGAATTTAAAACAGATTGGATCAGAGTAACTCTACCAGCTAAAGAAAGAAATTTAGACTTCCAACTCTGAATTTTAGATGCAATAGAATGAATTAGAGATTCAAAGTACACAACTTTCATTCTTCCTTTGAACAGTGGGCAATCAAGATAGCTCATATAGCCATTAGAAAATTTGAAACCAGTGCAGGATGCAATACTGGATCTGACAGTAACAGAAGCTTTAGAGCTTAAAGAGAAGAAACATTTCTCTTTGCTAAAGAGTTGACCTGATTCCTTCTCATAACATCCAATAAATTTCATAATGTTTTTAAGACTATGCTTTGTACCTCTAGAAAAAATAATTAAATCATCAGCATAACCAAGATGGCTAATTAATGGACATCCTCTAGGGTGAGAGAAAAGAGCAATAGAACCTGCCAACATCTGCTTATTCAATCCTTTGCTAAAAGCTTCTGCCATGATGATGAAAAGGCTTGGGGAAATATGATCCCCTTGCCTAATTCCTCTGGAAGGTTGAAAGAATCCCATAGGCTGCCCATTGATAGTTATAGAAAACCAGGTGGATGAAATGCATCTCCAAATTAAATCAATAAAAGTCTCTGAGAATCCAAAAGCTCTTAGAGATTTAATTAAGAAATGCCATGAGGTTCTATCATAAGCTTTAGCCAAGTCAAGTTTCAAAACCACATTACCTCCAGTAGCTTTTCTGTCAATAAATTGCATCATCTCTTGAGCTAATAGAATGTTATCAAGAATGTTTCTCCCTTGCACAAATCCTGATTGATTGCAAGAAATAATAGATGGAAGCATAGGGCTAAGCCTGGAGTTAATAATCTTGGTGATTATCTTATAACTAAAGTTACAAAGACTGATAGGTCTGTAGTCCTTACAGAACATAGGTCTTTGAACTTTAGGAATAAGACAAATCATAGTAAAACTCCATGATTTGGGAATGTCAGCTCCTAAGAAAAATGCTTGGATAGCATTTACAAGATCCTGCTTGATTATATCCCAACACTGCACATAGAAATAACCATTATAGCCATCACATCCAGCTGAGCTATTCTGATTCATAACTTATATGGGATTCAAAATTTCTGCTTCTTTTGGGATAAAAATAAGAATACTATTCATCTCCTCTGTCAATATCTTTGGGATAACTTCAAGAAGTCCATTATCTTCAAGAGGACCTGTAGAAAACAAATTTGAAAAATAAGATATAAACTGGTTAGCAATGTCTTCTTTAGACTCTTTGATTCTCCCCTCATCATCTTTAATAACATGTATGCCTTGTCTTCTTCTATTATTTTGCACCTGAGCATGATAGAATTTAGTGTTTCTATCTCCATTACTTATCCAATCACCCCTTGATTTCTGAAACCAGAACATTTCCTCTTTGGCCATAGCAGCATTGAGGTCTGCCTTGGCTTTAGAATAGATCTGCCTTTGAGCTCCACTATTATCAGATTCTAACTTTAGTTCTTCTTGAATTAAATTGTCCTCCATAATGGAAATTTCTTCAAAAACATTTTTAAAAACCTCTTTATTCCAGATTTTCAAAGCTGCTTTAAGTCTTTTAAGCGTGAAGGAAAATACCTCCATATGTCTACCTGTAGCAGCTACTGCCCAAGAGCTTTGGACTAAATTGATAAAACCATCATGAGTACTCCATATATTTAGGAATCTAAATGGTTTAGAGGAGGAATCAAACTGTCTTTGAATAGATAGTAATAAGGGACTATGATCAGAACAGTATGTATATGATATGATTATAAATACATCTGTGCATGAATGATATATTTGTCCGGACACAGGGAAGCCTGGACGATACTATTTCCTTCGAGTCAGACGATGCTACAATAGCTGTGGATACTAGCAGGAATGGTTAAGATGCTTCTATCCTTGTGATCTAGATAGGAAGCACTGTGAAAATATTCGGACATGTTGCCAAACTGTTGTCATTTATTTTATTTGTCGCATTTTTATTTACACATGTTTGATTTTGGTTGTAATGAATGTTTTATCGAGAGTTATCGGATATTATTTTATTTAATTCAATTAATGTGTATATTAATTATGTGGATGGATTGTTGTTCGTTTAAGTTAACAAGATCACAAGTTAAAAGTTTGACACCGGGCCTAATAGGTTATCTGTAATTAATTTGGTTTTTGACAGTGATGCTGGGAATGCTCCATACGAGAAATTATATTTTATTTTGATAAAGGATTGATCAGCGAAGATTAAAATAGGCGGGGTGTCACACTTGTGTGATTGTGTCATGTCGCACTGTATTTCCGTGCTTCCATAGTCTAAAAGTCTCTCATGAAACTTTAGAACTTGTCAAGTTTTCATTCATTGTTGACACCCACTATATACCTATCCGGATTTACAAATAATTCATATATTGGAAGTTTTAATTTCATATTTTGTTGGGACTCATTTTACTATCAGTGGACTGCAACTCCAATTTATATTTCTAAAAAATCTTGTGTTATGCATACTAGACGGATAACAAAAAAAGGATCAAATACCAAAAAGTCCCTCAAACATTTTTTAATACACATTCAGTCCAAGCCATTTATTTTGTACCAAAAAGTCCCTTATTCTCTTATCTTTAAAGATCTGCGCCAGCGGCATGATAAAGCCTTTTTGGCACGGTGAAGGACTTTTTGGTGCAAAATAAAAAGGTTTGGACTAAATGTGTATTAGAAAAAGTTGGAGAGACTATTTGGTATATGCCCCTAAAAAAATTCTGAAGTATGCTCCAGCGCAGTTCTACATTGACAATGTGTTTCGTAGGATCAAGGAGAAAAATGTAATATTCCTAAAACCTTTTGTTGATCGCCTTGAGTAATTTTAAGAATGTCATTCAGATCAGCATTGTATTTATCTTTTATTGAGTTTAGATTTTGGAATTGTTTTGATTTGTTTTCATGTTGAGGTATGATAATGTTCCTCCAGAAATCAATAAGCTAAGGTGTAGGGTGAATTATCATGCTCTATAATATTTTCATGAGATCGATCAGATGGTAGATCGATTGGTATCTAGAATACAAAAAGGACAAGAACATTAAATCCGTTCATGTACATGATTTGTGTGATTGTTCTTTTTTGAAATTATAAATAACAATATTCTTTGATTGATTACTTTCACTCACGTTTCATATGGAAATTTCTATCTTGAACAAGGCCCTTCATATTTTGTTTGAGAAAGGTATGGTAGGCCTATCGTTCTTTGATTTTTTGAGGACAAGGTCAGATAAAGCTTTTATGGATGCATACAGATTGAAAGAATGGCCTTGACGGTTCAAGGTGACTTAGAGTCCAAATACATTTCTAGTACTGGAACAAAACCTGTAGATTTTTGGGGGTTACTTGTATTTTTGTTGTCCAGTAATTTTTCGTAATGCACTTTGGAGTCTAAAATTTTCACCGTACGCCTTTTGTGGGCCATTTTTATCTTTTCCAATACTTTGTGAGACTTTTCTTTCATATCGCAAAAGGTGAAAATGAACCTCAAGTCGCAAATGCTGAGAACTTTAGACCCTAAAGTGTATTATAAAGAAGTTCTACTGGATCCCAAATATAAATAACCCTTTGTAAAAAAATTTACTCTGATAACTGAACAGGATGTACAATATAATATTTTCTCTTGTGATTATTTGGCCTTTAAGATGGTTCCCATCTATGGCCATTGGCCCTTCAGCAGCGTAAGGAAGGACGGTGCTCTCTTGAGATGGGGAAGTGGGGGTGATGCTTAGATCAATGGGCTATCCAAAAGAAAATAGAATATATGTTGGTTCTAGGCACGTTTACGGTGGATAGAACCTAATGGCACCACTCAGGAACATGTTCCCAAATCTTGTAAGACTATTCTTTATCATGTAAAATATTTAGCATACGACTTCATGTTTAACATCTGGTATTTCAATAATTGGTGCTCGAGCTTTGGTTTCGTATTTTAGTCACTGGTGCTTTTGTTTTGGTTTTGGTTTTGGTTTCGGATTTAATTGACTTTGTATCTTTCTTATTCATTTCTTTGATACAAATTTTGTGTTTATAGCTTGATCCACGGGAACCTGAAGATCCATGACTGTACAAATATCTTTGATTATCCAATTATTTTCAGATCATACTTTTACTATTTTACCTTCTATGTATTACTTAAAAACACTTCTAGTTAACTTTGGAAATAATTTATTTATGACTTTTTGTTAAATGTGGACAAATATGAATGCAAGTTGGAAAAGCACATTTCGAATTGGTTGATTATGTAGAATCTAATCATGCCTTTTGTTATGCTCACTTGGTATCTCCTTATAGTTTATAAGTCATGGATATATATTCTACAAATTTATATGTGAGTTTCCTTTATCTGACAATGGTTATTTGAATTCTTTTTACGTTCCCATTTTGTCGAATTATGCTTATTGTTTAGTTAAAGTATTAGCTCTATTTTTTGGTCCTAACAATCATAGAAGGCTTCTTAATGCATGTAATCTATTATTTCATTGAAGTCTTGGTTGTATCAGTGGTAGCATCTGAAGGAGGATATGAAGTCAAGTTGCTTGGCTTAAATCCCTCACCGAGCAATCCCCTGCCAAAGCAGCACCTAGAAGCAGAGCAACCCCTTTTATAAGCATTGTATTTTATCCCTTCTTGGAATTTTTTAAACATGTTTCAATACATATACACCTCTTTGGAATTTTTTTGGCGTGGCATTTAATTACTGTTTCTAATTAGTGTTCTTTAGGTTCGAATTTTTGTGGTCTTTAGAAATTCCGGATTAGTAAATTGACATATAAAGTCTCATTACTCATGTTAAAAGCTTAAGTAGAACAATTTTAAATTCTTCCATATTGTTTAAGTTTTATATGTGAAATTATTAATGTAGATTCTTGGAAAGCACAAAAAGTTGAACCAAACTAGAACTTAAAGTACTACCAGATTAATAATGTGTGTGGTCATTTTATTCGTGCTCCTACTGAATCTTGTGATTATGATATCCATTGACATGTACCAATTTTATTATATTTTCTAGGCAAGAATTTTCGATTAGTGGACTGTATTATGAGTTCATGTGCCAATCAACTTCAATTGACCTCTTAGACAAGTAGTTGTTTGATTTCAATGTGTGCATACACGAAGGTTAATCACTTTCCATTCCTTTTCTATCTCTTTATTTTATTTGGCCACATTACTGTCTAGGATAGTAGTTATTATTTATTAATAGGGTAGTTGAATATGCTTTGGTGTAATGGTTAATGTTTCGAATCGATGAATTAGATTTGAACTCAAACTTTTAGGTTTGATCTAGATAGATATTTTATAATGGTCTGAGTTTTAAGTACTAAAATAAAATTTAAGATTACACAAGGACAACTAGGGGAGGACTATATTCACTTTTGGTTATACATGTTGAATGTTCAACTAGGAAGAACAGATACTTCACGGGATGTGAAGTGTACACGTATGGATCACACACGGATACAGATACACACGAGTCAGGCAGGTTACGGAATAAGAAAGTGTGTTTAATGGTCACTATTATTCACAAACAAGCCGTTAAAATGGTGAAAACCCAAACCACCCCCGAACGGCCCCGTAAGAGGCTTGGACACATCGTATGTGACCAATGTAACCTGTAGGAACTGACCGCGTAATCACGGGTCTCCCGCTTTGAGAATACGAAAGCAATACTTTTCTAAGTCATTGCTCTGATACCACTTGTTGGAACACGAGGCCCCCAATATTAAAATCTTTCACAAAAAGTAATTTACTTTTTAGAGATGTGGGAGCGAGATGGTTCAATTAAACACACACAAACACCAAATTTTAATTTCTTTTCAAATTAAAATTACCCAACACCTAGAAATTTGCCTAAGTCATATTTTCAATATTACCAAATTAGGCCGAACCCATTTTAACTAATTAAATGATGCCTTGAATTAAATTAACATATTTCCAAATAGAATTTGCACCAAATCAAACAAGTAGTGATTTAAACCCAATTTTATCTTTTTACCTAAGCATGCATCTAGGTGAATTTTGCAAAAGATAAATTAAACAAATAAATCACTACACCGCGATGTACGAGGAAAAACCCACGATGGGAAAAAAAACTTCAGACGACCCTAGCCCTAAGTCCACCAGGTATGGTTTTAGAATTACAACACAAATGACTTATTTCCTCGACTCGACTCCTTTCAATCCTTGACGCGTCTTCTTATAAACACCTCCACCTAGTCGACAACTCTGGAACTCCATCGAAATCTTGGACTTCACTAATGAGACTTTTGGAACACCGTCAACCACACATAGTGCCTTTCACCATGTGACAAAGCCCGTGCAAAACAAATAACTTCTTATTTGAGGGATGTAGACTCAAACCCAAACGAACTCTTCAACTAGATAGAGTAAACCCATGCCAAACACTCCAAGCAAGATATTTATATGTAAAATTGGAATAAACAAACTATGGGTGTAAAAGTGTTTAAGTAATTTTCTTGAAAAAATCAACACTCAAAACATGAACTTTTTCATTTGAAGTTGAACTCTCTAAAACTCTCTCTATGAGATGGAGTAATGTAAAAAAGTTAGTTCAAAAGAGTTGGTTCCCGCACTAGATAAGTCTGTCAAAAGTTAGTGCGGAAAAAGTAGTGGGATAGAGGTGAAAAACTGCCAAAAATTGCCAAATAATTTTTCCGCCGAAAATCTCGTTCGAACGAGATTTTCATTCGAACGAAGACTCATGCGAACGACACTTCTAACGAAGTTCAAGTGGCCTATTGGGAAAACTAATTGGCAAACTCGTTCGAACGACATTCTCATTCGAACGAAAAACTCATTCGAAAGACAATTTCGAACAAACTTCCAGAAAGCTTAAAATTTAATTTTTAGCCCAGAAACTTTATTTTAAAGTTACAAAGAAACCTTCTAAAAATAAACCACAGTTTAAAATAAAAAATCACCCAATTAAAATAAAAAATCACCCAATTAAAATTTTTCCAAGCTCCTATATATATATATATATATATATATATATATATATATATATATATGTAATTGCATTCATACCTTCGGAGTAATTGGAACTATGTTGATCACGTAGAAATGAGGCACAACAAACTCGGCATTTGATGACGCTTTATGAACTTGACCACTACGTATTCAATTTTAGAATGTCATAGGCTTGAAGGATGGTCAATAACTCTATCCTATGATTCATACGTTTTTTTTCGGAATTGAGCCAAAACAATAAAGGACTCAATTGGAAATTTGTGTCCTTACAAATCTCCCCCTTTGGCCATTCCGGGACAAAAACCAAAACAAAATCTTAAAGGGCCGTCAAGCTCTACTAGACTTAAAAAAAATGTCCCACCTAAAATAAAAAATACATAGCTTGACTCAAACAAACCAAGGATTAATATATTTGACGACGATGAAAGTTGTAATTTCGAAGAATTCCTGCACACTTAAGCAAACTATCAAACAGATAGGGAATATCAAAATATTAAATGCAATTTAAATAATTACTCCCCCTAAAATAATTCTCCCCTTTATGAATTATGATCAACCTAAGAATATAGAGCTCTCCCCCTAAGTTAAATCTCCTAAATTAGATAAGATTACAATATGATTAGATACCATTTCTCCCCCTATCATTCTCCCCCTTTTTGTTCAGGAATAAACAAAGGTTAAAAGTAATTTAAAAAAAATGATGCATAAGGTGATAAGAACATGAAATCATATAGGCAACAAATGTATAACTAATACATATACAAAATAAAGGATACCAACTAAAATGCTTGAAAATGATACCAATATGATACATAAAGTATAAAGTATGTGATATCAACAAAATGTGCAACTAGATAGATACCAATCATGAAGTAGAAGCATAGATGGACTAGAAAGCAAGGCAAATACAAATAGAATACCTCGTATATGAGAACATCATAAATATCATTTACGCACACACACATATACTAGGTATAAACACCATACATGACACAAAATAAAACAAGCTTTTCACACTCGTATGGAAAAAATGTGTCATATGAAAACAGAAGTGTAGGGGTGTGAACTAGTAACAATTAAATTTAGACCCAATCATTTAAAATAGTTCATGGAGTTCTCAATTGATTGAAAACTTCATCACATTTGAATATAACCTCATGTGAAAATATAGCTTGAACTCAATAAATAAACATACACAATCCATACAAGCCTAGAGTTCTGATGATTCTACAAACCAATAGAGTCATGACATTGAAAGTACAACTAGGATAAACGGACATTGTGCAAATCGTTGATATACCATCCAAACTCCCTCAATAAGCATATATAACTTTAAATGAATATATCAATTAATTACAGGCCTTGGCAATTATTTTTCTTTTTAATGCCATTAATCTTTTAGGCCTTTGGACCACGTATTTCTTTTAGGTCCATTCCAAACGGTGGCTTACTCGCAAAGGATAATATGTCCTTTCGGAGCCCTTCCCCGTGCACGCATATATATATATATATATATATATATATATATATATATATATATATATATATTATTTTTATACCTCACGCAAATCTCACGTGCAACGGATTTTAACATGCACTAGTCCTCCTACGTCATATAATATGTAGATGACTAGATTGAAAGGAGAACACCTTACAAAGTTCAAATATAAACATGTGAAGTTAAAATTTCAAATGAGTTTATGCATGTGTTAAAAGAGGCATATAAAAATAGAATCCATTATATCAACACAAAATCCAACTACTCCATGTAAGCATGGTAAAGAACATAATAAGGATTGACAATCTTAACCAAAAGTTCTAGCCACATGGGAGCGAAAAAAAGGGATTCAAAACACAAGTGTATGCCGTATAGAGTGTGTCAAACTAAAATAACACAAAAAAATCTTTTTGAGTTTTTGACAATTTTTAACCAAAAATAAAAATATTTACTCAAAAGACACACAAAGATCATTTGTATTTTACATTAATCTTAAATTACTAAAAGGACAAAACATAAATGATAAACAAAAATCTTTTTGTATTTTATATTTAATGCAAATAAAAAGAGATAAAATACAAAAGATAAACAAGAATCATTATTCTAGCATGTTATTAAGCATGGAGCATAGACTAGAAAATGATTAAGAAGCATACAAATTGCATGATAATATATCATGAAGTACAAAAGCTAAAGTATGCAAATAAAACTAACACATTCAACCTTTAGATTTTGCAAGGGAGGAAGCATGTGAAAGTTAATGAGAATAAAAAATCCTATCTTGTAAAGCTACTCAGTCGGATATCCTAACCTAAACTAATGATGAATAACGATCTCGAGGCGTAGGAATCTTGGCTACATTAGTTGCCTTACAATGGGATTTTCTAGGACCTCATTTAAGATCAAAAGAGAATTTCCTAAGATGACCTTTTCGACCACTATGTGAGAACATAAAGACTCGGCAAAAAGACTTACTTAAGGAATGATCTCTAAAGGCTTTCCTAGTCAATTCTCTTAAAACATTGGTTTTGGATTTTTGAGATGATTCATTACAAGTATTGAAGCCTAAACCACACGTGTCATTTTATTTGGACCGTACCTAAGATTTTATCTAGTTTTTCGGACCTACACTCCAAATCAAATTTGACTTTACTAGAGCCTTTTAATTGTTCTTCTAATTCTAAAATGTTAGACTCTAATAAAACATTGCGCTCTTCAAATGCGAGAAACTCTTTTTTCAAGGATTCCATTAAATTTGAAGGCTATCTCTCTCGCCTTCTACATATTAAATCTTGCTACGAATAGCTCTCTCACATGTCCTAAGGTATTCAACCAACACACTATCATCAACAACCTTGTCACACTCTCTTAAACTAGCTTCTAACTTCACATTCGCACTTTTTTAATTTAATAGATTATTCATATAGTTCTTGAAAAGCATTTTGAAGTTCACTCACATCAACCTCTTCTTCATTTTCACTCTCTTTTTCTTCTCCACTCTCACTACCATCATCTTTTATAGCTTCACAAACAAAGGCCTTGGAAGTGTTATGAATTAAGATGTCATCATTGGATGATTCCTCACTATCACTAACATAACTAGAAATGAACGCCGTAAAGTTGCGCTCAATGGGGGAATCGGGTCCCTCTTCCTTATCATTATCACAAAGGGTTGCATTAAAGAAATTGGTTTCTTACCCTCTCGCCTTAGTTTAGTGGGGAACTCAAAAGCCCTATGTCCATACCCTTTGTAACCAAAACACATATCTGACTCGTCCCTATTTACATTTTCATTAGAAGTTTTAGGGATCTTCTCGGATTTGTCATGCCTAGATTTTTCAAATTTCTTAAAATCATTTTTAAATTTATCTTTGTTAAATTTAAGAAATTTTTGAAACTTTCTATCAAACATAGCCATATTTTTCGAGTCACTATTACTTTCACACTCTACTACTTATTTTTCCTCCTTTCGGGTTTTCAAAGCAACACCCTTCTCAATTTTCTTTTCAGTTTTAGAGGGAAACATGTCTAGTTCATAGGTTTGCAAATCACCTACGAGCTCTTCTAATTTTGTATTGGCTAAAGTCGGTAAAGAATTTAACACGGTCACCATAGGAATAAATTTATCGGGTAGGGACCTTAAGATTTTCTTTACTACTCAGTTGTCGGGTATTTTATCTACCAAATTAAAAGATGAATCAACTATATCGGAAAGTCTAGCATAAAATTCATCAAATGTTTCTTTTTCGTTCATTTTGATGGTTTAAAATTGAGTGGTGAGGTTTTGGAATTTCGAAGCCTTAACTGCACTAGTTCCTTTATGAGTGAGTTGTAAAATATCCCAAGATTCTTTAGCGGTTTCACACGTCATAATGTAACGCAATTCATCCGGTGTGACCACGCTAAATAAGGCATTTAAACCTCGGGAATTAAAATTAGATAGTTTAAATTCATTCTCACTCCATCTATTGGCGGGTTTGGGAACACGCTCATTATCTACTAAATGTGTAGGTGGGGACCACCCGTTAACGACAAACAACCAAACACTCTCGTTGATATATTTTAGTACCGATTTCATCCACGCTTTCCAATACTCGTAACTAGAAACATCAAAAATAAGAAATTTTGAAAATGGGAAAAATTCAATTTTTGTCAAAAATATTTAAAGGATGTTAAACGCAATAATTTAGTGATCCCTCTCTGATACCAATTTGATAAGTAAGATACTTTTCTAAATCAATGCTCTGATACCACTTGTTGGAACACGAGGCCCCCAACATTAAAATCTTTCACAAAAAGTAATTTCCTTTTTAGAGACGCGGAAGCGAGATGGTTCAATTAAACACACACAAACACCAAATTTCAATTTCTTTTCAAATTAAAATTATCCAAGTCCTAGAAATTTGCCTAAGTCATATTTTCAATATTACCAAATTAGGCCAAAGCAATTTTAACAAATTAAATGAAGACTTGAATTAAATTAACATATTCCCAAATAGAATTTGCACCAAATTAAACAAGCAGTGATTTAAAATAAATTTTATCTTTTTACCTAAGCATGCATCTTTGTGAATTTTACAAAAGATAATATAAACAAATAAATCACTACACCGCGATGTACGAGGAAAAACCCACAATGAGAAAAAAACCTCGGACTTCCCTAGCCTTAAGTCCACTAAATATGGTTTTACAATTACAAGACAGATGACTTACTTCCTCGACTCGACTCCTTTCAAGACTTGACGCGTCTTCTTGTAAACAACTCCACCTAGTCGACAACTCTGGAACTCTATCGGAACCTTGTACTTCACCAATGAGACTTTAGGAACACCATCCACCACACATGATGCCTTTCACCATGTGAGAAAGCCGCAATAAAATAACAAACTTCTTCTTTGAGGGATGTAGAAGCAAACCCAAATGAACTCTTCAACTCGGTAGAGTAAACCCGGTGCCAAACACTCCAAGAAAGATATTTATATGTAAACTTGGAATAAACAAACTATGGGTGTAAAAGTGTTTAAGGAATTTTCATGAAAAAATCAACACTCAAAACATGAACTTTTTTATTTCAAGTTGAACTCTCTAAAACTCTCTCTAGGAGATGGAGGAATTTGAAAAAGTTAGTTCAAAAGAGTTGGTTCCCGCACTAGATTAGTGTGTCAAAAGTTACTAGGGAAAAAGTAGTGGGATAGAGGTGAAAAACTGCCAAAAACATTTCCCGCCGGATATCTCGTTCGAACGAGATTTTCGTTCGAACGAAGTCTCATTCGAACGACACTTCTAACTAAGTTCCAGTGGCCTGTTGGGAAAACTCGTTGGCAAACGCGTTCGAATGACATTCTCGTTCGAACTCGTTCCAACGACAATTTCGAATGAACTTTCAGAAACCTTAAAATTTAATTTTTAGCCCAGAAACTTTATTTTAAAGTTTTAAAGAAACCTTCTGAAAATTAACCTCAGTTTAAAATAAAAAATCGCCCAATTAAAATTTTCCAAGCTCCAATATATATATATGTAATTTCATTCATACCTTAGGAGTAATTGGAACTATGTTGATGACGTAGAAACGAGGCACAACAAACTCGGTATTTAATGACGCTTTATGACCTTGGCCGCTACGTCTTCAACTTTAGAATGTCACAGGCTTGAAGGATGGTCAAGAACTCTATCCTATGACTCAAACGTTTTTGTCCTGAATTGAGCCAAAACAACAAAGGACTCAATTGAAAATTTTTGTCCGTACAAAATATGATGATAATTTTAAAACATCTATATTAAACTTAAAAATAAGTTGTTAAAAGGGTGAAAATCCAAACTAGCTCCCCAATGGCCTCGTAAGAGGCATGAACACCTCACACGTGACCAATATAACTTATAGGAATTGATCGCGTAGTCCGTCTCCCGATTTGAAAATATGACGATAATTTGAAAATTTCTAAATTAGACTTAAAAACATGCCCTTGGAGGGTGAAAATTAAAAACCAGTGCCCAAACGGCCCTGTAAGAGGCACTAACACCTCGCACGGGACCAATGTAACTCGTAAAAACTGACACTCCCATTTTGAGAATATGACGATCATTTGAAAATATCTAGATTACGCTTAAAAACTTGTCGTTAAAGGGTGAAAACCTAAACTAACCCTCAAATGGCCCCGTAAGAGGCATAGACACCTCGCATGAGACCAATATAACTTGTAGGAATTGATCGCATAGTTACGGGTCTCCCAATTTGAGAATATGATTAAAATTTAAAAATATCTAGATTAGGCTTAAAAACAAGTCATTAAAAGGGTGAAAATCGAAATAAGTCCCGAACGGCCTTGTAAGAGGTACTAACACCTCACACAGGACCGATGTAACTTATAGGAACTGACCGCGTAGTCGCGGGTCTCTCGGTTTGTGAATATGATGATAATTTGAAAATATTTAGATTAGGTTTAAAGACATGTCATTAGAGGGTGAAAACCAAAATCAATCCTCAAATGGCCATGTAAAAGGCACTAACACCTCGCACGGGACCAATGTAACTCGTAGGAATTGACCACATAGTCATGGCTATCCCAGTTTGAAAATATGACGATAATTTAATAATATCTAGATTAGGCTTAAAAACAAGTCGTTAAAGGGTGAAAACCCAAAGTAGCCCCAAAACTCCCAGTAAGAGGCATGAACACGTTGCACGGGAAGAATGTAACTTGTAGGAACTGACCACGTAGTTATGGATCTCCCAGTTTGAGAATATGATGATAATTTAAAAATATTTATATTATTCTTAAAAACATGTTGTTTAAGGGTGAAAACTTAAACAAGTCCTCAAACGGTCCTATAAGAGGCACTAATACCTCACATGGGATTAATGTAATCCGTAGGAGATGACCACATAGTCACAAGACTTCTGGTTTGAGAATATAATAATAATTGTAAGTCGTATATGCAATTTTTCATCTTGAATAAGATTTTTTTAAAATTACTTGGTTAATAATATCATCCCTTTTTCGTATCCTATTTTTTTGCAAGATAATATTTTATCGTTTTCTTTTATCCACGTGGAACACATGAAGAAATCACTGGTTTACAACAAGGGGATTATTTATTTAATGTCGTTAATACTCAGGATTTTTTTTTTGTTATGTCCATGCGGGTTTTTGTAGTTTTATTATTAACTTTTATGGCCGTGTGGGATTTTGTAATTTTGTTGTTATATTTTATGGTCGTGCGGGCTTTACATTACGCAGGTTTTATATTAGCAGGTTTTAGAATGTCCAGAAAACAGAGAAAACGCTGACCAATTTTTTTTGGTCTGTGAACTATTAAAACTTGTAATATTTTGAAGTTTGTATGTACATTAGTTTAGTTTATCAACAACGTGCGAGATTCGCAATTTGTGAATTTTCTTGTTTTCAAATAATTTTTTTTTTCTTTGAAAAAAAAAATTGTCACAATTCAAAACCGTACCAAAAGTGTATCAAATTTTGGCACGATTTTGAATTGTGTAAAAAATGTACCAAAATGTACTCAATCTGGCAGAGTTATAAACTATGCCAAAAGTGTGCCAGAAATATCAAATTCTGGCACGGTTTAAAAGTATGCCAAAAGTGTTCCTGTTTAGCAAAACTGGCACACTTTTAAATCGCGGTAGAAAAAAATGGCCAATTTGGAATACCCGATTCTAGCACAGTTCAAAACCGTGCCTAATTTGATCTGGAACGGTTTTAAACCATGTCAGATCACTGTTTTTGGTGTAGTGCAAGTCGAGAACAAAAGAATATTTTAATTTTAATTTTTATTATTTATTATTGTAAGAAAAGAATGCCCAAATATTCCCATAATTAGTTATGGTCCATTAGTAAATGGTAAGGGAAATATAGAGATTGTACTATTTTTACATAGGAATTCTAGACCAAGTGATATTAAGAAACAGACCATTCTTAAGTGATGTCACCAATGACATCACGTAGATGCTTGGAAACTACCTTTGGTGGTAGGATTATGCCCTCTAGATAATTCCCTCGCCCCTATATATATTGTACACTCCTTTGGGGAAAATCATTCAATTCCCATTTATTTTAGAAAAAATAAATGAGAGTTTGAGTATTTCTTATCATTAAGTTGTTGTTACTGTATTTATTCTTTCACAAATCACATCAAATTGGTATGAAGGTGACACTCGGTCCTAATGTGGTAATTGAGTCATGTATTCAATGGGTCACGATTAGGAGTAGGGTTGGAATCCCTATCACTTCCCCTTTACGACCACCATGATGACCTACCATTCATACCCAACCCACCATTACCCACTATATTCACCATCACCATCTTTGGGGTACTACCCAACACTTCCTCTGCCTCCATTGATAATGACAAGTACGATTCGGGTTGGGATAACCCCAAATATCCCTCAACTTCCTTGTGCACCATTGCTTGTAAGCATACCTCTTAAATAATACGGGGCTAAGTGAGTTGGATGACACTTATACAAGGGCTGATGTACTGGGCACAAAGGCTCTCAAGATCTCGAGAACTGAGTGAGTTATGATATTGAGGGGTGGTTAGAACCCATCTATTTTGTTTTCTCCTTTGAAGCTAAAGTGAAACCAGGCTTGGTCCCTTGGTGAGTCTGGCTAGGTTTTTTATTTGAAACCTTGCATGTGCTAAGTTTGCAAGTGAGATGATTAGATACAAGGGGACTACACTTTTTTAGGGTTTAAAGAAACAAAGAACGTGTTTATCCTTACTCTTAGGTAAGGGAAAGTGCTATTGGTTACGCTTATATTAGCCCAGAAGCTTAAAGGGATGAGAAAATCTTGGTTAGGGTTCGTGCCATTCGACTTAGATTTAAAGAAGGATGGGGTTTCTTTGGTCGTCCAAGTGTTTTTGGCCCTTCTAAGAAATGAAAGACATGTTAAGGCACAAAGTTAGTTGTGAATTTAAATAACCACAAACTTTAGTTAGTTTTTGGATTGCTTAATGATATAAGGAATCACCACTTAAAATTAGTAAAATGCTCAAGCTTCTAGCTCTGTATTAACATTGGAAGAAGGTTAGAATACTATAAGAGATATATATCTAATATAAGAGATGAGAGAAAAAAAAAGGAGGGACAAGTGTTTGAGTGGTTCAGCCTTGGCCTACATCTGCTATGAAAATAGGAACCAATTTCACGATAAACGATGGTTGAAGGCCATTAAAGAGTCTTTACAAGCTTTCTCTCTTTACAACTAGAATTCAATAGAAAAAATAGGGTTTTGTATTTCGATCCCTTTTGAGGATGATGAAGTAGCCTTTTATAGGGTTAGGGATGCATAGTTACACCTCTAAGCATGCACCTTATGTGAGAAAATGAGAGAATGTCATATGTCCTATGCATGTGTATCTCATGATGAATGAATGTTCTCCCTATGTGGGGGTTGATCTTCTATAATGGTTTTCACCATGTGTCATGTTAATGTACAAGTCACATGTTTCACGCGAGCTATTGATGTTGGATTTGTGTGGTCTTGGTTGGGTGAGACTAATAAAGTGGCCTTCTTGGTGGACGAGGCCGAGAGTGATGCTTGTTCTTAAAATTATATGATTGGCCTCAGCTTGAATATTTCGTACGAGGCCGACACATGACAGGGACCAGACATGGAAATACCGTGTTATGAGGATAGTGATGGCTTTCATGAACGGTCATAGATGTTCTCTTGATTGGGTCTCGGAGGTCGAGTCTTTTTGACATGGTCCATCGTGACATAGGCCCGTATGAGGTTGAGTATGAGTTGCATTGAGAGGGTTCATGATAGTGGGTTGAGACTTATCTAGACCTGGTCATACTTATGTATATTAATGATCCACTAGACCTTATTATTTAGTGTATATGGGAGGCTGGGGTGTAAATTCACCTGCCATCCTATGATGAGATGTTCCCTCAATGTCAGAGAGCATCTTGGTGATGCGATAGGGTTGGAGAGGAGTCAGAAGCACCATTTTCTGGTCCTGATAGAAGTGACACATTGATTTACCCAAGTGGGCCACTGTTAGCTTATGGGTGGTGTGGGTATGACCCAAGAAGTGGTGGTAGCATGTGTCATGGAGAGCTGTACCCTAATGATGGTGTATGGGAAACTATGCAAAATCATCACAATGTTTAAAAACCCAAAACCTTATTTTATCTTTCTTCTTCAACATTTCTCCCTTAAGCTTTCAAGGAAAACCAGAGCTCTAAACCTTCTCTTTCTCCTTGGTTCTTCTAATTTCTGGAGAGATTCTCTCCTTTTTCTTTATTTCAAGCATCCTTGTTTTGTGGTAACGTTATTTCCTTCCCCTTTAATCTTCATTTCCCCCATTGCTAGTTGTGATTTCTGCTTTCATTCCATTCTGGAAAAATTTGCATTTTTTTCCATCATTTTTGGGGGCTATGGGGTTTGTTTGGTAGTTCTTTGATGTTTTCAAGGTTATTTTTAGTTGTTTAGTGGGAAATTAGGAGTGAGGGTTTATTTTTAAGCAGCGGTTCATTTCTCCAACGAGTTTTTTGATCGTATTCTCCGGTGATATTCAAACTTGTTCTTGACTGGTTTTGGATCGAAAACGTTTAAGTTGTCTTTGGTATATCTTTAGGTCAACACAAATCAAACACCATTTTTGTTTTTCATGTTCTGTAGATTATACGGGTTATGAGAGTAATTCCCCCATCTTAGAGAATGCATACTTAGGGAGATTAGTAAGGCCAAGGTCGAGGCCGAGGCTCGAAGGAGAGCAAAAGACGAGTCTAGACTTCTAATAACTGTTGTTCCTCATCTTGTGGTGCGTCCTCCTTTTCTCCTAACTTACCCAACTCTAGTCGAGCTTAGAGTTATCATTATTATAAGTGGTGAATCAATGTGAGTTATTTCTTTTAGGTATTCTCTATCCACATATTCCTCAGGTTACAACTCGGAACATATTCCTATTCCTCCAAATCATAGGCGTGGGGATAGGGATAACTCTTTTGAGGGAGCATTTCAAGTCCTTAACTCTCATCTAGACGAGAGTGGGGCAGTTAAATAATTTAATTAAGGCCACCCCAAACACCAACCAACCAATTAGAAGGCGCTGAGCTTGAGGTCATTGAAGTCTCAAATAACGATGAGGCGAGGATTGAGGTGGCTTTTTTTGAGCCACCAATGGTTATTTTAATCTCGGACATGACTGGGGTCGAGTTTGCGAGTCTAGATCCCCATGGTTATTCTCCAGTAGACGATGAGGATAAGGATGAGGATGACCTGAAGACCTCATATAGCTCAACAATCCCAAGTCATGTCCAGAAGACAGACTTAAATTTTTCAGAAGACATCTTTGTGGCATTAAATCTTAGATGAGGATGAGAGTCCCCTCTGAGGATTAGAGAGCATTCAACAGCTGAGTAGAAGGTGAGGTTGTTGTTTGCGGGCATATGTTTAATGTAGAATTTAGATTGTCGATTCATCCAAATATTAGGTCCATCCTCGCTAATATTGGGCTCTCTCCTACACAGCTAGCCCCCAATGCATGGAGGATATTACTTAGGGAAATTCAACTTTGGAAGTTGGCATATAAGGCTGACCTTCCAGTTCAGATCTTTAGGGCCTATTATATGATCTCTACTCAAAAATTTGCACCGTGCTATTATCATTTTGTGGCTCGATGTTTCGATAAGAAACTTGTCCTTATCAACCAAACTTCTAATCATGATTGGAAGTCTCGGTAATTTTTTGTATCCGACACTTGGTAGTTTGATAACGATGTCCCTTCTGGCACCAATGGGAAGAGGGTTCCCCAGAAGTGGGATAAGGTATCTATGTATGCAAAGCTTTATCCCAACCTCAGTTGAGATGGTTGGGCGAATATTAACCATTTACGCACCTCTGTTAAAGACGAAGGGCTTATTATATTTAAGGATCTAATGGAACCGGATCTTCTAGACGAGACCTAACTGGGGGTTGATCCCCTTAACGAGCTATATAAGTTCAAATTTTATCGACTGCTGATTTTTTAACTTTATCATTATCCTTTACACTTATCATTCGTTTTTTCTGTAAATCGTCCAATAGAAGTCTCTAATGAAGTTTGGCAATTGGAAGCCCATGTTACTAGAAACCTTCTTTCCAAACTAGCAGGAAGGAAAACTGCACCATCTCACCCATAAAAGAAGATGACCACTGGGGGTCCCTATACAGCTGAGCGACAGAAAAAGAGGAAGGATGTTCCTGAGGGAACTAGCGCCGACCCTCCCCAGGCACCTAAGAAAAATATGGACGCCACATCTAAGACTACCATGCATGCTTCCTTACCTATATCTGATGACATCGTGGTTGCGTCTTGTCTGGCACAACTTAATATGATGACCGACTCATTTCTTGGTAATTAATGGAGTTCCCGAGTATGATAATTATCCCCAAGTATGATAACTAACAATTCGATGCTAATGACTCCTCTCTAGTCATTGACTTTGCTCTTCATCGGACTACTAAGGTAACAATTATTATCACTTAAACTTAAGTTCTGTATCATCTTGTATTGACTTTTTCTTTATATCTTATAGTCTATGATTAGACTTCAAAACATACAATTGTGGGCGGAGGAATCCACTAACAAGATCAAAGAGCCCGAGTCTTCCATCTAAGAGAATGAAGAGTTGAAGAAGAAGCTTTATGATCTTGAGGGTGATCATAAGAAGGAGATCTCCGATTTGGGTACACTGCACAAGGAGATGCTAAAGACCAACATGGCAAAATTAGACGAATTAGTTAGGGAGAAGGATGCGGAGGTTAAAGAGGCGGTAGAGAAGGAAATCTCAACCTTCAAATCATTTTAGGAATTCTATAATTATGCAATTCAGTACCTAGATATGGGCGCCAAAACCACCTACCATCAAGTGCTGAACATGCGCCCTAACCTTGCATCGACCGACCCTCAGCTTGACAAAGTTCTTAAGTCCTTTGAACTAGGGGACTTTGAGAGCATCGTTACTCTAAATCAAGTCCAAGATAATGCTAAAACTCAAACTTCTCCTGCCGAGACGATGGTGATGACCCATGAGAAGGCAGAGGTAGTTGATTTATATGTCCACGATCAGGAGGGGAACATTACTACTCCTATTACCTCTGAAGTTCCGGTTGAGACCATGAATTTCGTTGCCGATAATTAACTTCTATATCTTAAAGGGAGACCGCATGTGGTCTTTAAAATTCCCTATTTTGTAATGAGTCTCTGGACAATTTTATTTTTGTCTCATAACTAGGTATTATTCTACCATTTTTAACATCTCTAACTTCATCTTCTGATGAGATGATTGACTGTGTGAATGCATTTTGAATTGAATTTTGTATAACTCACTACTAGAAATATACATTTTTATGATGGGAAAAAGGGGTCATAAAAGGTTATTTATGATGGTTTTCGAAGATTTAAAAATCGTCGTAATGTTGTGTGTCATAATAAATTGGTGTTGACAAAACCGTCGTAACAAACCATCCTATTATGATAATTTTTTGTTCAAATCGTCATTAATAATAATTTTGTATGTTTTAATAAAATTGATGTTGACAAAACCATCATGATAAACCATCCTATTACGACAACTTTTCATACAAACCGTCATTAACAATAATATCATGCTTATTGAACCGTCATTATAAACCTATGGAAAATGACGGATATTAATAAAACGGTCATAAAAAGTACGATTATTTTAATCATTATAATGTCAACTTACATAAAATAGCCATAAATCAAACTGTGATAAAAGATTTTTTTTCTTTTATTTTTTTGCAATGAATTCTATTATACTATTACAATATACCAAACATGTTATGCATAAAACTACGAGGTGTCAATTTAAAGCACAAATTTTCGTACTCAAAGTAGCAAATTTCAAATACCAATTTAACTGAGCCATAAGTATAAAAAAATGTCATTAATATTTGAAATTAAAGAAAATAAAAAACAACAGCAGTCTCCTAGACTTCTGGACAACTCAAAAATAAAAAGATATCTAAAATGACCTATACTATAGACATAAAAAACTAGAAAATTAAATTGCAGCATTAGTTCTATTCGTGTAGCGCGAAAATCCAATTTAGCAACAGCTACACCGAATACGTAATAGGCAACATCCGGATCGATACCTGAATAAAATGAGGAAACAAATAGTCGTTAACAACTAAAATAGATTCACCATATATAGAATATAACTCAAACAATAATGATATTCTAATATAATATTGAGCATAAAAAAATAAACTTTTGCCTAATTTTAAAGTTAATTTTACTTTCATTCTTTATTAAGGCATGGAAGAGATAAATGGGAAAGGTTTTATGAAAATTTCGGAAAAAATTTCTTTGTTTTTTTTAATAATCCAAAATTAAGCATGACATGTTAACCAACCACAACAATATAAAGCCCACCTCGGACATTCAGTATCATCATAAAAAACAAGAACAACATTATAACAATTTACTCGAGAGATAAATGAGGAAGGTTTTCTAAAAATTTCAACTGAGTTTCCATTATTTTTTTAATAATCCAAAATTAAAAGTGACATGTTTAACCAACAACAACAATATAAAGCCCAACCCGGGCATTCACTATCAACAATATAAAGCCCACCCTAGGCATTCACCATCAACAATATAAATCCCACCCCGAGCATTCAACATCATCAACAAAGTAATTAATTAGATTTTCATAGGTTGCTTTTTCAGCCAATTCTTTCATCTAACAAATAAAATAACATAAGTTGTATTCAATTTGTTCACGATGTGATAATCGGTATGGATTGGCTCGTAGCATATAGGGCCATGATTGATTGCTTCAGCGGGAGCATTGTTTTTGCCATTCCGGGGCAAGAGATGTTTGTAGTGGCGATGCCTCGCCCAGAGGGAGGATCGACCGCTCATCTGTATTACATAGAGGAGGATACCTCTATGGAGGTTGTTATTCCTTTGGATTCGATCCCGGTTGTCAGGGAGTATTCAGATGTGTTTCAGGAGATACCAGGCTTACCACCCAGTCGAGAGATAGACTTCGTTATTGATTTGCTACCGGGTACTAGACCTATAGCACGTGCACCGTACCGTATGGCTCCAGCTGAGATGCGAGAGTTACGGGATCAGATAGAGCAGCTGTTAGGGTAGGGCTTTATTCGCAGGAGTACCTCACCTTGGGGCGCTCCAGTTTTGTTTGTGAAGAAAAGGGATGGTTCACTGAGATTGTGCGTGGACTACCGAGAGTTGAATAAGGTCACGATACGGAATAAGTATCCGTTGCCTCGAATCGATGACTTATTCGACCAGTTGAGAGGAGCTTCTTTCTTCTCGAAGATTGACTTGAGGTCAGGATACCATCAGTTGCGTATCAGGGAGGAGGATGTCTCGAAGACCGCATTCTTGTCGAGATATGGTTCTTACGAGTTTCGGGTTATGCCTTTCGGCTTGAACAACGCTCCAGCAGTGTTTATGGACTTGATGAACAGGGTGTTCAGGGATTTCCTAGATCAGTTTGTCATTGTCTTCATTGATGACATTCTGGTTTACTCTCAGACAGAGGAGGAGCACGCCGAGCATTTGAGGCAGGTTTTGCAGACACTTCGTCAGAACGAGCTGTATGCAAAATATGAGAAGTACGGGTTTTGGTTGAAGGAAGTCCAGTTATTGGGTAATATTATTTCCGACCAGGGAATATCGGTTGATCCGGGGAAGGTGTCAGCGGTGAGGGAATGGGGAAAGCCCACGACACCGACGGAGATTCGTAGTTTCTTGGGATTGGCAGGATACTACAGGAGGTTTATTCGGGGTTTCTCAGAGATAGAAGGTCCTTTGACACATCTTACTCGTAAGGGTGTGCAATACATCTGGAGTGATGTCTGTCAGTTGGCATTCGATGAGTTGAAGGACAAATTGACCTCAGCACCTGTGTTAGCATTGCCGAGACCGGGAGTTGAATATTTGGTTTACACCGATGCGTCTTTGCAAGGACTTGGAGGTGTTTTGCAGCAGGAGAGACAGGCCATAGCTTATGCTTCCCGTAAGCTTAAGCCTCATGAGAAGAATTACCCCACACATGATTTGGAGTTGGCGGCAGTGGTATTTGCCTTACGGATTTGGAGGCACTATCTTTTGGGGGAGAAGTTTCAGCTGTTCACGGACCACAAGTCACTACAGTATCTGTTCACGCAGAAGGAGTTGAACATGCGGCAGCGTAGGTGGCTTGAGTCTGTGAAAGACTACCAGTTCGACATCCAGTATCACCCGGGTAAGGCTAACGTGGTAGCAGACGCGTTGAGCCGTAGGCCAGCAGATGAGGTGGCAGAGGTGTGGAAGGCGAAGTGGAAGGAATTGGGACACCAGGATGCAGTGGCCCGATCTTTTATGTCTGTGATGACCGTTACACCGCAGATCGTCACGAAGGTAGTACGGGCACAGGCTAATGACTCATTCTGTCAGGAGCAGATAGTTCGATTACTAGCAGAGGGAGCCGAGTCCTATACCGTTAGCTCAGACGGGGGATTGCGCTTCAATGGGAGATTGGTAGTACCGGAAGGGGAACAATTGCGGCACGATGTGATGGCAGAGTCGCACGGCTCACGGTTCGCGGTACATCCCGGAGGGGACAAAATGTACCAAGACATGAGACGGCAGTATTGGTGGAGCGGTATGAAGAGAGATATCGCTGAGTTTGTCTCGAAATGCGCCACTTGTCACCTCATAAAAGTGGATCATCAGAGACCGGCAGGATTGCTACAACCATTAGAGGTTTCGGTGTGGATGTGGGAGAGCATATCCATGGACTTTATCACGGGGTTGCCTACGTCGCAGAGGGGCCACAACTCCGTTTGGGTAATTGTGGACAGGTTGTCCAAGGTCGCTCACTTTTTACCCGTTAGGAATGATTACACTGCGGGTCAGTATGCCCAACTCTTCATTTCAGAGATTGTGAGACTTCACGGTGTGCCCCTAAATATCGTGTCTGACAGAGACAAGATATTTGTTTCGAGGTTTTGGGAGAGTTTCCAGGAGGCCATGGGCACGGAATTGCGGTTGAGTACGGCTTATCATCCGCAGACCGATGGGCAGACAGAGCGCACCAACCAGATGTTGGAGGACATGCTACGCATGTGCATTATCGACTTCGGGGGTGGATGGGAGCAGTACCTTCCACTGGTGGAGTTTGCTTACAACAACTCCTATCAGTTTACAATTGGCATGGCTCCGTTTGAGGCGTTGTACGGTAGGCCTTGTCGTTCCCCAGCATGTTGGTTGGAGGTGGGGGACAACAAACTACTTGGGCCGGAAGTGATTCAGGATACTTCGGCAAGGATTGAATTGATTCGGAGTCGCATACGGGTAGCTCAAGACAGGCAGAAGAGTTATGCTGATGCGAAGAGGTTTTTCAGAGAGTTCCAAGTGGGGGACCAGGTTTTGCTCAGGGTTTCTCCGATGAAGGGGATTATGCGATTCGGGAAGAAGGGGAAGTTGGCACCGAGATATGTGGGGCCGTTTCCTATTATTGAGCGGATCGGACCCGTTGCGTATAGACTTGGACTACCGGAGCACTTGCATCGGATTCACGACGTGTTCCATATTTCCTCACTGAGGAAATACCTTAGAGATAATTTGGCTCATTCTCACATTGCTGTGGAGGACATCGACCTCCAGCCGGATAGCTCCTACGAGGAGGGGCCAATTGCTATTTTGGACCGAAGCGAGAGGAAACTGCGGTCAAAGATAGTCCCGTTAGTGCGTGTTCAGTGGCGACATCACAATGTCGAGGAGTCCACATGGGAGCGCGAGGATGAGATGCGCGAGCGTTATCCAGAGCTGTTTTTAGCAGGTACTTTCTAGTTTCGAATTTCGGGACGAAATTCAGTTATTAGGGGGGAAGTATGTAATACCCCGTACTTTTGGCTATATTTATTTTTGGGATTAATTAATTAAATGCGTATTAATTGGAAATTAATCCGGGTTATAAATACTAATATGATGCGATTTGGTATTTGTTTATGTACATATAAGATTATATATGTATTTGGTATTATGAAATTTGTCGTGGGATTTATATACGGCAATTTGGAATTTTTGTTGAGACGCGTGGGACCGCCGCGTCACGGTATAATATTTTGATATTAAAACTGAATTTAAAATCCATAATCCGTATAGTTGTTTTGAGTGCGCCAACGCGTCCGGAAGGGTCGAGATAGTCAGAAAACACTAGCCGGGGGTATAGTTTGGGTCCCGGGGTATCTTTAGGCCATTCCCGCACCATAAAGGGTATTTTAGTAATTTGGTATTTTTGGGTAATTAAAAGTGACGAAAATTGAGAGTTGTAATCTGATAAGGATTGACCCCAACCAACCCTTATTAACCCAACTAGCTACGGAGGTTTATTAAATTAGGTTTTCATAAGTTTCCCCAAGCAAACCCTAGCCACCATAGCTTTTTAGAGAAGAAAGCTTGGAGAAGGAGAGAGAGAGAGGAATTCTGCAGAAATTCTACACCAAATCCACACCAAATTCAGAAATCAAACCAAGGCAAGTGACTTTATTTCATTTAAATTCGAAGAATGTCTTTTCCATGCTAGAAATTGAAGAATCTTGATTGTTCTTGAAAGATTAAAAGAAAACCCATGAAATTTGAAGTTATTATTGAATGTTGGGATAGGTCTGCATGTAGAAACATTGTTGGGAGATTAAATTTCGGAGATTTCATATCTAGGTGATGTATAAACGAATTAAAATCTGGGAATTTATGATGAGAAAAAGTTAGGGTTTATGTTCTTGAAGAAAATGGGGAATTAATGTAGAAATTGTGATTTAATGATGTTTAGAAGATATTAAACCCTTTAATGATGTTAGTATAGCCCCTTATCATGTTTGAGGATGATTAGAGAACTCAATATATAGTGGGAACGAATTTTAGAAGAGGTTTGAGGAGTAAAAATGGTGAAAAACAAATTGGGGAAAAATCTGGGCCGAAACTGGCCACTCGTTAGAAGCAGCCCCCAGGTCGTTCGAACGAGCTTCTAACGAGTTGACCAGTCGTTATTAACGAGTAGGGATTTTCGTTCGATATCTCGTTCGAACGAGATATCGTTAGAAGGGTCAGTTCGTTCGAACGAACTGGGACCTCGTTCGAACAGCCTCGTTCGAACGAGACTTCTAACGACCTGACAGTCCAAACTCGTTCGAAGCCTCGTTCGAACGAGACTTCTAACGAGTTGACAGTTTGACCCTCTTTGGACTGTTTTGACTTTTGGAGTTCCGGGAAATGGTTCAAGGGTAGAGTTAGCATCCCTTTGATGATATAATGATTGATTTGGGACTTTTGGGTTATTGAAATGAGTAAATCATATACTAGAGTTATATTCATTGAACCATTTGGGTTGAGACGTGAGTGTCTACTATGATGTGAGGATGAATCATGGCCCGTATAATTACAACCGGAATAGTATGAATTATGATAAGTATAAGCTAGTACGAGTATGCAAGATGTACTACGATTAAAATACGGTATTACTAAGATGTGTGTTTACTTAGTATTAGTATATGGATTGTGTGTATGACATACCTACCATACTTGCTATCACGGGAGGTTGCGTTCGCTCAGGACCCTCTATTCCTTGTGTGCCTACGGGGGGGATATAGACTGGTACCTTGATGAACATAGGTCATAGAAAGACTTATTGTGATATTAATAAGTCCGCTGACCATGGGAGCGTAGGTATGTGCGTGACCCATGTGATGGTGACTGTGTTCGCCTCCATTATTTGTGATTTGTGTTATCTGGACTATTCCTGAGAGATTCGGAATATGTGATCCTTATGTACGTGATGTACCGGGATGGATAGCAGAGTATGTGTGCACCATAGCTTAGGTTGCGGGGTGCTTGTATCGTATATTTATTATGTGAATAATATACATTAAATTAATGGGAATCCTCATGTTAATATTGTAAATATATTACGGTATTGTTTCAAGGTATATAGTGAGTTAACTAACAGTTATAAATATTGCACATTGAGTATCTGAGTTGACGTTAAACCCCTATTTAATTATGAGCATTATTAGGTAAATGGAACCAAGTGTTATTGGCAGGACCTTTGGCAGTCTAGCTAGATATGTTGTCACTTAGCTAGTAGTATGGGTAGTTATAGATGGGTACTTGCGTTAGGAGTGCACAGTTAGACGAGAGGTGAGAATATAATGTGAGTGCACGTCCTAACATGTACTTTGCATTTAATGTTTTAAATGTTTTTAAAGCACTTGCAGGTTTTTAAAACGATTTCCACTTTCGGGCTCTGACCCATTTGCTTTCAAATATATTTTCTTGTAAAACCATTTTAGGTGCCCAGCCACAAGGACACCAAGCATAGTATTCTCATTCAGGTGACGAGCTGTAGCTGTTTGTGGAAGCTACAGGGATTTGCATGTAGACGCTTCTCTCATTTGGATTCCAGTCTCAGCATCTATCAGTCGTAGGGCATGTTGCCCAATCCTATTAGACATCTTTATATTTCAGTTTTCAGACTCTAGCATGTATTGCTCAGTATTCAGTTTTAGTTATTTATTTCAGTTTACTTATCAGTTGTGGGATTTGTATTGAGGAGTTTTCCTCCAGAGTTTATTTACATTTTGTGATGGTTATTCGTTTTACTTCAGTATGGTGAATGGTGTTATTTAGTTATTCATTACTCTTGTTGCACGTTAATCAGATTTAATAAAATTTGGCACTTACTTTTTAAATACTAGGTGGTTAGTAATAATAAAACGTTTTCGACAGTGATGCTATTAACTGAGCCAACTTGGCATTTTGAATTAATTTTATAAAGGAGTAGCTACCCGGTGTTTAATTAGTCGGGGTGTCACAAAAACTTGTGTACAAAGACAATATGGCTAAAGGTGTGTATATATAAGTCATTACTCACGTCATTGTAAAGAGTTTCAAGTCTCGATCTGGTGCCCTATGTAAATAATCTAAATAGAATATATTCTTCGAAGAGAAATCGATAACTACTAAAGACCAATGAGACCTGTAATGTAATGAGTTATTATCATCAATGATACAACCATGTTTTGATATAATTATGACAACTTAAGACAATAAATACACTTACCCTATGTTAATTGGCATAAAATATGTTTGGTTCTCTTTACCATCTTTCATTGCATTCCTAACAAAAATATGCATTTTTTTCTTCAAAAAAGCTTGTTGAGCAGCCCCGGGATTAACAAATACAATAAAATCCCAATTATTTTGAAACTTCTCGTACAAGAATCTAAAAAACAAAATAAAAATATACTAGAAAGGATTAGCCAATTAAAATTAAGATAAAAATAACTTATTCTCACACCTCATGTATCCGATTAGACAACTAACATCAAGCATATCCATTTTATGAAAATGCACCAACTCATGTTTAGGAATGTAGGTTGATTGAAGTTCGTCTCCAAACATCCCGACTGAAAATTTTTACGGTATCACTTTTCATGATTTAATCTAGCATGCTTGCAAATACCATAAGTGCCCCTCTCTCAACACCATTTTGTCTATCTTCTTCATGGTTTGCATTGGTTATAAAATAGCTAAAAAGTTAACAATGCTATCTTTAATATAAAAGAAAACTGCTCATAAATTTACCTCTGTGTCAACTATAAGAAATTCTTTAGGCCACGCAACATGTAAATTATGTTCATTCATAACTGTTACTAACTCATCACCACAAGGTACAGGAAGGGGGGCATACGGAGTGTAAACAATATCCATAGACACTCGCACGTATTTTTCTCCCAAATGTTTATGCTGCACTTTGTCGTCTGGCCCAACCCTCTCAAAAACACAACCCTTAGCGACAATATTGGTATGTGAATTTAATGCCAATTTACATGGTTTGCCCATGCCATTATGAAGTGTGGGATTCAGAGATGTCATGTGAGAGGATCTCTTTCCATCATCTTTAACCTATTTATACGTAAAAAATAAAAATAAAAACTCAAATAAATAAAACTTATATAATATAAAAAATAAAAAGTCAACACCAATAATATATAATATTTATTTCTTTTCATTGCTATTTTTCTTCTAATTTGCCTTCTTAGCTGGCGAATCACGTGATGCAGTTACATCTGATGAAATTATTTTGTGCAATCCCTTGCCACGTTTTGGAGCGTTCAGTCCGACTTTCGTCAATGCCCTCTCGTACTTCGACACCTTTGCCAACAATTCTTGCATCCGCACATCTTTTTCTTTACCTATTTCTCTTTCGCATAAAGCTTAGACTCAAACCCACTAATATGCTTCTTTGATCCTCGCTTAGTGAGGTTAAAAATGGTTGTGGGGGTGACTCCATTCCCTTTACCCCTAACACGACTCGGATGCTCGGGTGTCCCTAATGTCAAAGTTAGGACGTCTGAGGTTCCTTTGGTGACCAAGATCCCAACTTTAACCCGACAGTTTAGCACATCCTGCAAAAAAATCAATCAAGTTATGATATATAACATTAACAATAATTCAATTAGATGTGTTTGATGTTGAATATTTATGTAAACAAACTCATAAATAAAAACTCACAATTTTATCCGCTATTTCCTTAGTAGCCTCATCACTAAATCGCCCATTTTTATCTTGGCGACCTTTTTTCCTCATATAAGCCCTATCGTCGTCATCAAACTTATCACCCGCCTTTTTCTGTTAACATATTAGATAAAAAATTAGGTAAACTTAGAATGTGTAGTTTAATTCATAAATATCAATGTTTGTCAACTAAGAAAACAAGTACATACAAGGTCTTCGATAAGTCCAGAATAGCCCTTTTTACTCATCCGATGGTTATATATATTCTTCCCCTGTCTTTCAGCTTGTACCGCGCTTAACACCTTATAAATACATAATCATGAGCAACTTATACAAATAACTTTGAAAAATATATGATTTTAACCATTTGCTATATACCTCAAACCCCTTTAAGATTCTCACTTTTACGAATTCCTCCCAATCCTCCTGTTCAATATATATTTTTTACACATCTCAGGCCGATGCTTGAGATGATCAGGTTCATCTCTGAATGGTTTGACATAAAGCAAGTCAATTCTCCTTTAAAAATTTTCCACTGAGCCGACATATCAGATAACACTTGTTTCTTTGTCTTCGGATCCATATCAAATTTAGATTGTGAATTAAAAATGAAAATAAATTAATGAATAGAAGATAAATATGGGTTTCACAAAATACTTATGCTTACTTTGAAACACGCCTGGTACAAGTACAACTAAAATTGATAAATTTAGAAGTTCTCTTTCGAAGATGGAGCAAGTCTTGGAGATTTAGCCTTTATAAATATTTCATTATTTATATTTGAGTACTAAGTATTGTTCTTTTTCTTAAACTACAAGATTATATAGTCGTTTGAAGACCAACTGGAAATTGTCCATGACAAGTTGCTACTATATTTGAGTCACCAACACTATAGTATATCATCAAAGGTAATGTCTATTTATATCATTAATTAAAATGATTGACATGTTAGAGGAATCGACGTGATTAAGAACAACAATGACAACTTCTGCATTAGAACACACATGGCTATCGACTTCCAAAGCTAAGTCAGACTATATTTCCTCCTTTGTACATTGAGCATACACTACTGTTAAGTACGAGTCCAGACTATAATGTTGATGGTCCACACTGATGGTTAATTGTTGATTTATGTATTGAGTTAATTTTAAAGCTAAGAATAGGACTTGTAATTTCCCCATCTTCCTCTCAATTGACACTCTGTTTACCTCGTCGAAATCCACTCCTAAAAGGGTTAGGATTGGTTGTGGTTCTTAAGGGTTTTAGCTAGAAATATTAGTGGGGGATAAGCCTACGTATTGCAAGAATTATTCAAAAAAGGGCATAATGAGGAATCTTGCATGTTCCTAGCTAATCCAAGAAGAGAAAATTTAAAGTTCAACCTCTCTAACAAGATGTATCATTAAATTCACCATGATGTCAAAGAATGTGGGAGGGAAGTATTTTTCCAGCAAACACAGAGTTATCACAATATCCTTTTGAATTTCTTTTAATTTTGGCACGTCCACTACTTTTTCACAAAAGAAGCAAATTCTAATAATCACATATCTCACATGCTTTGGTAATACATATCGTATTGCAACAGGAAGTATTTGTAGCATTTGTACGTGACAATCATGCGACTTAAGACCAAACAATTTCAATTCTTCCATGGAAACAAGATTCGCAAAATTCGAAGAGTACCCATCAGGGACCTTAAGTCATCACAAATTTTCACAAACCCTTACTTTCTCTTCCCTCGATAATGTATAACAAGCTGGTGGAAAATAATTGCATTTACCATTATATTGTGGTGCCAATTCATCCCGAATTCCCATGTCTACAAGATCAAGACGACTCTTAACTCCATATTTTGTTTTTCTAGGATTGTTAAGTAGGATCCCTATGATGCTGTCGCAAACATTCTTCTCGATGTGCATGGCGTCCAAGTTGTGTCGAATAAGAAAATGCTTCCAATACTCAAGCTCAAAGAATATGGATTTTTTCTTCCAACATACGAAACCAACATTTTCATCTTTGGAGGAAGCACTACCTTCAATGTGGTCTTCACTACGCTTTCTCTTTGATTTTATAGTCTTTTTCAAACCCACCTTCTTTTTTAAACCCACCTTCTTTCCCCAAGATGTCCTAATCCCTACCAATTTCTTTAATACTTGTTCACCACTCAACGGTTCAGGTTGTACTCGAAACTCTGCTGACCATTGAAATCCTTTTTTTGCTTTCAAAATGGATGGTCATGTGGAAGAAATATTCTATACAACATATATATATTCTTATTAGAATTTGTTAATCTAATAGAATCGGTTTCTTTCGCACAAATTGGACATGCATAATATCCCTTTACAGCACAACCGCACAAATTCCCATATGCAGGAAAATCATTAATAGTCCATAAAAGTATAGCCTTTAACGTAAAAGATTCTTTTTGATAAGCATCATAAGCCTGAACACCTTCACATCATAAGGTTTGTAAATATTCAATTAATGGTGCCAAGTAAACATCAATATCATTGCCTAGTTGGCGTGTACTAGATATCAACATTCTCAGCATAATTTTTTTTCTCTTTGCACTCAACGAAGGATGAAAATTGTAGATACTGGCCAACAACTATACCTACTACTAAGATAACTATATAGGGTTATCCCATCAGCTGAAAGTGCTAACCTAAGGTCTCTTGCTTCCTTCCCAAACTCTGGCCATTTTCCGTTCACCAACTTCCATGCTGGAGAATCTACCAGGTGACGTAATTTACCATCAATTTCTCTTTCACCTGCATGCCATGTCAAATCTTTTGATGTTTGAATAGATTGGTACCACCGTTTAAATCGTGTAATAGGTGGAAAATACCACATCACTTTTGCAGGCACACCCACGTTTGGCTCAGTTGTGTTCTTCCTTAACTTATACCTCGAAGTTTATCATGTAGGACATATAGTAGCATCCGCGTACTCTTTCCTGTAAAGTATGCAATCATTGGGACACACATGTATTTTTTCATATCCCATTCCAAAAATCGATAGTGTTTTAACAACTTTTTTCGTAGTTATAGGCAATTCATTATCTTCTGGAAGCATTTTTCCTAATAATTCCAATAACTTCGAAAAGCTTGTATTGGTCCACCCACTCCGTGTTTTCAAGTTGAAAAGATTTACCAATGCTGATAATTTAGTAAACTTTTTGCAACCCTTATATAAAGGCTTCTGATCATCGTCAAGCAACTTTGCAAAGCTTTCAAGATCTCCCATAAAATCCTCCTGCGTAGCTTGAACCATCTCCATTGTGTTTTCAAGATCCTCTGGAGTATCCATCACATAATCTTCAAGGTTTGGATCACACATGCTGTCATTAGGTGGGGCAACACTTTTAGCGACTTCTCCTTGCCATATCCATGTACAATAAGTTTTATCAAAACCATTCGCATATAAATGATTTTTAACCACTTTTAGACTCAACTTACATCCATTCCCACATTTAGCGCATGGGCATGGGATGGAATTACTCCCTTTTGCATGTGCTTCAGCAACTCTAAAAAAATCCTTAATCCCTTCTTCGTATTCATTTGATAATATACTCATGGAAATCCAAGATCTATCCATCGCAAATAGACTGTGATCTCAAAGCGCACCTACTCACATCCAAGAGAGATAACATATAGTTATATTGTGATACATTAATTAAGTATTAAAAGGCAACCATCCATTAAAAATAATAGAAACTATGCCCGCTTGGCAGATCAATAAAATGCAAGTTGTCATGAATAAAATGAAATATTAACTAAAAATCCAGGGGCACGTTTAGTCAGAAAATAAAGAATGTCATGATGATAGAGTGAATAATTTCTCTTATAAGGAAATATTGATATTTAACTAAAATATATAAATAACTTAGTCCATCATAACTAAACTTGTCATCAACTAGTATCGATCTAGGATTTTCTCTCAAACTATTAACATCATAATTAATCATGAGGATTTATAAAACTCTTTAAGAGTTCTGGGATGTCATATCCGAGCATGTAATCAATAGCTTATATCATTTTAGGCTTCAACTTCTCAAACTTATCTATGGTGTATCCACTCAAGATCTCTCTAAAGTGCTCGATAACTTATCTATGGTTTATCTCAACTATGCTTATTGGTCGTGCGTGTGTTCAGTGCCACATCCCCTTTCTTCATCATGTGTAGGCCTGACTGCAAAAGACGTGGCCATCGCACGACTTTTATATATGAGTGCTTATGTAATGAACTTGAGTATGGACTTAAGAGTAAGGACCCTTTTTTTCCATTAGATGCATTTAATGATGAATGAGAATGAATTTATTGGTAAACAACATGGTCCTTAAAATAAGTCCTACTTTGGGTCCTCACATGAGCATCTGTGTGTTTGTGTGTAAGTTTGTGTGTGCTAACTTGGGATAATAGGTCACATCATATAGTGCAACATTGAACTGATATAAATTATTTTCAGCATATAAAAAATGATTAATTTCATCATCGAGATTAAGTGAGGCAATGGGTCATGCCGTGTACTTAATTTCATCAATGGGATTAGGTATGGCAATGGGTCGTGTCGATTTCGTGTCGGGTCTAATCGGGTTCGTATCAAAATCACCTCTACCTAAACCTGACTCATTAAGTCTTTCATGTATACCGTGTTGTGTCTTATCGGGTTCGTGTCGTGTTTGGATCGTGTTCAAGTCGTGCCTTAACGAGTCATGTCGTGTATTTACGCTATATGGATAAATGCAAACCCGATTCGATAAGTTTTCATGGTTAGCGGGTCCACTCGTTAAGCACCCGTATTCGTTAAGGCTTCACCCAAACCTGCTAAAAACTCGTGGAGGTTGTGTCGTGTTATCGGGTTGTGTGATAATTTTCCACCCCTCGGGATGCGTTTTTTTATTTCAAGCAAGAAAAAATGATTTCCAGCAAATAAAAAACTATTTCCCACAAATAGAAATAATTTCCAACAATAAAAAAAAATTCAGTGATATAAAATATTTCCAGCATATAAAAATGATTTCCAACAATAATAAAGTATTTTCAACAAAAAATATTATTTTTCAGTAATAAAAAAATTATTTCTAACTAATAAAAATTATTTCCAACCAAATTTCTAATAAGAAACAGAAAAAAAACATAAAAATAGACATCGTACCTGGGTGAAATTTAATCTTGAATTCAATATCTTCCTTCTAGTTGTTCAAAACTATACTCATGTTAGAATCTTGAAACACAATGATATGTACTGGCGTGAACCTCTGATTCAATTTTCAAAATGAAGAAAACAAAAGATTAAAAAATCATACAAGTAATTTGTTTGGCTCCAGAAATTAAGACCTAATTTTGTGCTGATTTTCTAATCGAAGGTTGACGTTTTGTATGGCGTTTTTTTTGCTGTAATTTTCGTGAACATTTGGCGCCAAATCTTTTGAAAAATTCTTTGGCTCCTGTTTTTCTTACTGTTGCCCGGCTGCGAAGACATTTTGTATCTAGGTCAGATTGAAGATGATATCATGGCTCCATTTTTCTCGTAGAAGATAGAGTATGGGAAGTTTGATTTGAGTAGGAGTCTTTACCTCGCGCGCCACTAAGTTTTTTTTTTATCAAAAACTGTCATAAATAATAAAAAAAAATTTATTAAAAAAGGGGCATATACCAAAAGTCCCTCAAACTTTTCTTATTACACATTTAGTCTAAGCCTTTTTATTTTGCACCAAAAAGTCCTTCACCATGCCAAAAAGGCTTTACCGTGCGGCTGGCGCGGACCTTTAAAGATAAGAGAATAAGGGACTTTTTGGTACAAAATAAAAGGTTTGGACTAAGTGTGTATTAAAAAATATTTGAGGGACTTTTTGGTATTTGATCCATAAAAAAAGGGGTATATACCAAATAGTCCCTCAAATATTTTTTAATACACTTTTAGTCCAACCCTTTTTTTTTGTTTCAAAAAGTAGGGACTTTTTTAAACAAAATAAAAAGGCTTAGACTAAATACGTATTAAAATATGTTTGAGGGCCTTTTTGGTATTTGATCCTAAAAAAATTATTAATTTCTAAATTATAGTTAATATGACCAAACATATAAAAGTGTCATAACAAATAAATATATTATATGACAGTTAAAATACTACGATCATAAAAAACATATTAATATGACCCAACAAGTATACACGTGTCATAATTATTTGTTTAAATGCAAAAAGGGTCGTAATTGTTAAATAATATTATTTATTATAACGGTTTAATGAAAACGGTCATAAAATTGAATTCTAAAACTGTCATAAAAGCTATTTTTCTAGTAGTGACTGTTGTCTTTGAGTTTAGTTTTATCACCATTGATTGATGTTCAAGTACAATTCTCAACAGTGCATATTTTCACTTTCACCACAACAAGTGATGTTTGATAATAACTTTCACCACTAAAGGGGGTGTTTAAAGGTATCTCCCCCTGATATTGTTGGTGAGTATGAAGGAGACGAGACTCCTCATACAATCTCGTATCGCCGAGAGAGAGTTATAAACTAATCCACCATAAAATGATATTACACAACCATGATTTAATGATTTTTAAGTTTGCCTTTACTACCATGAGTGATGTTATACGAGTGATCCCCCTCTTTATGTTTTTGGGAGTGTATGAGAAGAAGAGACTCCTCATACGCTCTCGTATCACCGAGAGAGTGTTATAAACTAATTTACCATAAAAATGATGTTCTTCTACCGTAATTCGATGATTTTTAATTTTGCCTTCACCACCATGAGTGATGCTATAAGGGTGATCCCAAATTTAGGAGTTGTTAGGAGTGTATAACGAGACGAGACTCGTTATACGCTCTCCTATCACTGAGAGAGAGTTGTAAAATATTCCACCATAAAGTGATGTTATTTCGTTAGATGTTGTACAAACCATGCAAGAATTGATGAGATAAAGTAGAATAATTACAAAAAACACAACAAAAGGAATTTTTCATTGTACTATATCATAACTCCTTGACGCATCAATAAAACTGAGATAGTACACTGAGTTAAGAAATATAATGGTTTTCTACATAAATGACATTAACAAAACTATTGATAAGATCTCTTCAGGTGGTCTGCATTTCATGGGTTTGAGCAGGGTTCACCCTCAAGATTTTCTTGTCTGAATGTCCCTGGTAGAACTTCTTCTGTCACTCTATAAGGCTCGTACTAATTAGGGTGATATTTGTTGGATTTCTTCCACACCTTCTTCAATACGAAATATCCAATAGCTATTGGCCTAGACTTGAATCCTTTGTTATAAAATATCATTTCTCTCTATTGGTAAGATGACTGTCTAATTGCATCATCCTCTCTCCTTTTTTTGATCAGATCCAAATCTAACCTACTCTCTTCCACGTTGACCTCCAGGTCATAAGTTTGGACTCTGTAGCTTAGGAGTCCGAGCTCTGTCAGAATGATCGCCTTAGACTCATAGGCTAACATAAATGGCGTTTATCCTATCGAAATTCTTTCAATAGTCCTATATGCTCATAGGACTACATGTGTCTCATCTATCCATTTTCCCTTTCCAATCAAATATGGTCCTATTGGTGACCTCGATCTGACAATTAGCTTATGGTCATCCAGGCACAAACAAGAAATATTACACGTCGACCATTGTGTAATAGGCTTCTAATAACTAATTTTTGAACTGCTTGCCATTGTCTGATATCATAATGTAGGGTAGTCCATATTGTCAAATGATGTTTCTCCATAAAAAATGAATGTATTAACCTCCGTGACATTTATCATTGCCATAACTTCCACCCATTTTCGAAAATAGTCTATTGCCACAATCATATATTTGTAGTTTCCTATTGCTTTAGGAAGCGTACCGACCAAGTATATTCCGTAAACGGTATATTACCAAGGTGTCATTATGAATGATAGAGGTTGGTGAGGATGGTGGGGAATACTTGCGAACCTTTGGCATTTTTCGCACTTCTTGATGTACTCTGTTGAGTCTTTGCCAAGTGTCAACTAAAAATATCCCTAGGTAACGGTCCTCTTAGTGAGAGGTCGACCATCCCTATGACTTGCATAAGACCATTCATGCACATCTCGGGGGACATATTCGATCTCTGAGGAATGAATGAATCAGAGCAACAGAAGGATCACCGATGATGGTGAACTTTGTTGTTCTATATCTAATTTTCTTCCTTTCTTTCTCCGATTTTTGGAGATTCCTCTGCCTGATATATTCGATTATGGGGTCCATCCAGTACTCCTCAAGATTCAAGTTGAAATATAAATTCATTTTGTTATCGTCTTCTTCGATACTCGCCCTCACCAGAATTTCAATAAGCACACTACGCCTAATCTCGGTCTTAGTTGCCGACACTAATCTAGCTAGAGCATCTTCTCAGTTGTTCTCCAACCTTGTAATTCTTTTTACTTTTATTTTATTAATATTCATTCACATTTTTTTTACTCTAGACAATTACTTATCCAATTTCTCATCCTTGGCCTCGTAGACCCCTAATATCTAATAAACAACCAGCTGTGAATCATTGTGGGCTACTATCTGATCGACATTCAAAGCTTTCGTAATGGAGAGACCTTCCGTAGGGCCTCATACTCCAAATATTTTTTTAATTCCTTAGATCTTAACCTCAAATCATATTCAATGTCCGTTCCATCTGGGGATGATAGTATCAACCCTGTAACGGTGCTCCTCTCGCACGAAGAACCATCTACAAATAAGCTCCGAAAAGGTCCCCCTTTTGAGTAGGGACTTTCAACCAAAATTCCATCCTTTAACAAAAAATCTCTTTCCCATATATATTCTTGAACATTCTTGGCCTCTACTTCATTTGGGGCACATGTTGGTGTTTCAACCCCTTTTTCAATCTTATCACCGTCCTTCGTAGCCCTGGTGAACTCAACTACGAAATCTACTAGTGCCTACCTTTTGATTGCATTTCTCGGTTGATATACGACGTTAAAAGCCCCTATCTCTATTGACCAAGCCATTAGACTATCAATTTCTCATGTTTATGAATGACTTGCCTAAGTGGACTGTCGGTGAGTGACACCACTGTATGCACCTAAAAATAGGGCTTTATTTTTCTCAAGGCATGTATCAGTGCATACGTAATCTTTTGCATCTTAGGGTAGTTCATCTCGTCTCCTTATAAGGCTTTACTATTGAAATATATTGACTTTTGAACCCCATCATCACCTCATATGATGGTCGTGTTGATGGACGACTCTGAGACGACTAAGTATAAAAGCAATATTTCTCCTTCGACTGACTGAGAGAGCTGCATTGGAGTCCCCAAATACACCTTCAACTCTTGAAAATATTTTTCACACTCCTTATCCCAGACGAAAGAATTCCTCAATATATTAAAGAAGGGAAAACACTTTCCAGTCACCCAGTTGATAAAATGATTAAGGGATGCATAATATTCGATCAACCTATGCATGTCTTTAATCATCTCCGAGTTTTTATCTTTGGGGGTTTTGCCTCACTCACCCTTTGATTAACAATGAACCCAATGAATTTACCTACGCCAATCCCAAGGATGTACTTTGATGGATTCAAATTCATCTTATAATTATCCATAGTGTCGAAGGTGCATTATAGGTTGACTAAATGAGTTTTGTCATTCAAGATCTTAGTTAACATGTCATCGACACACACTTCCATGGTCTTTCTAATCTGATCTTTGAACATCTTATTGACCAACCTTTGGTAGGTTTCCCTTACATTTTTTAAGCTAAATGGCATTACTTTATAGCAGTAGGCTCCTTTATCAGTGATAAAGGAAGTCTTCTCAGTATCGTCATCATGCGTGAAGATCTGATTGTACCTAGCATATGCATTAATATAACTTATAAGCTTATGCCCCGCTATGGTATCCACCATATGGAGGATCTGAGGTACTAAAAAACTATATTTTTGGCAAGCTTTTTTAAGGTCTATGAAGTACATATACATCCTAGACTTCCCATTTTACTTTGGTATGATGATGACATTGCCTTTCTAACGAAGTCTTCTATCTACACCTTCTTAACCTCGTCCTGGATAACTTCATACATGTCTGAAGAAAAAGTTTTGCATCACTCTGCTTAATGGGATTCAAATTATCATCGATATTTAGAATATGGAAAATAATTTCGGGGTCAGTCCCTGGTATATCTCCACGAATCCAGGAAAAAATACTCTGTCTTTTTCTCAAAAGCTTTAGTAACTACTCCTTCACTTCAGGTTTTTGGGATGAACCGATTTTGATAATGTTTTTCGTCTCATCCTCATTGAGGCTGATGAATGATACCTCTTCAGTGAGTTCACCCTTTTTAATCCTCCTCTTGTCCCTTGGGTCAAGAGTGTTAATGTTGTACGATGTTGTCTTTCTTTTATGGGCCTCCTTTTCCTCGGTCAATGTGATGTAGCATTCTCGAGATTCCACTTGATCACCCTAAACTTCCTCTACTCCATAGGTAGTCGGTAATTTCATCATATGGTTAACGTTGGAAGGTATAACCTCAAATCCATTAATGGACGCTCTGCCCAAGATAATATTGTAGGTTGAGAAAACATGCTAATCCATTTAAAAGTAACTAAGCTATTTGGTGAGACACTTCGGATAGCTGCCCATGAAAATGTCCATATCGTATACCCCTTGTTGATACCAAATTTAGTCTGCTGACATGGCTCAATTGGGTGAAGACACGTGGCAATCTACATGGCAACAATAAACACTTACGAATAACACCTCGACTCTGAGGAACCATACTGCAACGAGGAGCTCTGCTTCCCCGATCAAATCAGATGCTCCGACCTACAAGAATTCTCCGAGGAACTTTTGAGGAGCACCGAGGAACTTTTGAGTACCGAGGAACTTAGGCGGTCCCAACAGCTCAGGTGGTCTGAGCTGCATCTCGAACAAAACATTAATAGAAGGATAACCCAACAGTTCGACTGCGCATTAAATGCTTATTATCATACAAATGTATATGCTTAAGGGGCATTTAATATATTACCCTTTCACATTACAGCCTTAGGGCTATAAATACATTGTATTACCCTCATTGTAGGGGGACCGAAATTTCTTAAGAAAACTTGTAATCGAGAATTCCCAAACAGTCAGCAATAACAGAAACAGTGGATGTAGGCCATTCTTATAAGGCTGAACCACTTTAAAAGTTCCTTGTCTCATTTTATTAATCTGTGATTAAATAATTAGATATAATCTAATTTTTTACATCAACAGATTAGCGCCGTCTGTGGGAAATGACTGGTAATATCGTTTTTCATAAAAAAACAACTCATCACAAATGGCTGATATTCAAGAACCCAACTATCGAAATGCTGGAAGCCCTCCACATCCATCTTCTCCGCCTAATATTCCAGATCTGGCTGGAATAATGACAAATCTGGCCCAGGGCGAGACAATCATGCAAGAAACGATGCGATAACTCCTACAAACCCCCCATGATGGTGCACCAACCCATTCAGGACTGCGAAGTATTCAAAGAAATAACCGTTTACCTTCTTCACGTACTAGGCGTACTGATTCATATCGTACTGAGGAATCTGAAGATTTTTCTTATCAACCTGGACGAACTTCGTCAGTGCGGGCCACAGATACTGAACAACGTATCACTCTCTCCAGAAAGGACTAGTGCGCTAGAGAGGTTAAGCAGGGTATCACCTTTTGATCGATTAGGACCTAGAAGGAGTAGAAGTCCATCGAGGAGTTTTAGACGACCATCAGATTTAAGGGAAGGATCTGCCTAGTCACGACCAGCTGCTCGTCAAGATAGATGCCAGGAAGCCACATCAACTCGATCAGTTGCTCGAACCAACAAGCCCGAGGAAGGAAATGATGCATGGAAAGTCTCTATTCAGAGGCTGGAGGATAGATTAGGGGAAATGGCTAAAGCCAAGAACCCTCTATAATGAACTTTTGTTCGAGGAACACATTTTGTCCAGGACATTGTAGATTTTCCAACACCATCAAAGTTCAAAGCACCTGTTGTGACCCCCAAATATGATATAAAGACCGACCCAGTCCTTCATATAGAACAATACCAAGCTGCAGCCAACATCTATGCTGTTCAAATGTGGTATAATAATCTTCCACGGGGTAAGATCTCAACTTTCTTTCAACTGGCCGAGTTATTCATTGGGAATTTCTATTTAAGGTCAAAGCCTGTTAAACGAGTAACGCATTTGTTAAGTGTTAGACAAAAAAATGGTGAAAGTACCAGAGATTATATAACTCGTTTTAATAACGAGAAGCTCGAAGTCATTGACTATGAGGAAAAGATAGCGATTACCGCCTTGATGATTGGATTACTGCCTAACAAGTTGTACTACACTTTGGCTAAAGATCCACCTAGAACCATGTCAGATCTGATGGGAAAGGCAACCAATATTATGAATGTCGAGGAGGCTATGGCTGCGAAAAAGAATATGGATGCCAAAGAAACCAAGGTGGAAGGTGATAAAGCTAAGAAGAAGGAGCATAAGAACAATGGTAATGACAAACACTGAAAAACAAGGTCGTCTTGGGAAGTATTAAGGAAATTTGATAATTATACTCCTTTGAAGAAAGACATCAACCATATTCTAGAAGAAATCAAGAACAACGAGGAATTAAATTGGCCAGAGAAAATGAAGGCAGACCCCGAAAGGAGAAATAAGGCAAAATATTGCGAGTTTCACAAAGATCATGGCCATATGACTAAAAATTGCATAGCTCTTTAGAATGAGATCGAAACACTCATCAGACGAGGAAAACAATCAAAGTATGTTGATCGGAGGAATGATAGACGAAACAACGACCGAGCAAGAGAGAGGTCTAGATCTCCTCGTCGAGTAGAGGAAAACAAGAAGAGAGACCATGAAGTTGATCCAGAAGATGACCCCGATCTTCCAAAGAGACCAAGGCAGCCAGAACATGAGGTATTTTCAATACGTTTTGGGTCATTTGACTGTAATGTTATTACAGGTGGAGATGCAGGAGGAGGAGACCTTACTGCCGAGAGAAAAACTTACCTCTGTGAGGCTCAAGCTTGCTCGTACATTCAATGAATAAATCTAGCTGAGGAGGATCGCCCGAGAAAAGTGAATAAAGAGAAATTGGTCATTGGTTTCTCAAAGAACGACCTCGCAGGTGTTCTATATCCTCATGATGACCCATTGGTGATCAAAATGAGGATGAAGGAGGTAATGATTTCAAGATTACTGGTAGACAGTGGTAGATCGGTAGACATCATGTTCTACTCGTGCTTTGACAGTTTAAATCTAAAGCTATCTTAACTGAAGCCTTATCATAGAACCCTCCTCAGTTTCACTGGCGAGAAAGTATTTCCACTTGGGACGATCAAAATGGACATATTCATTGGTACGTGGCCTTCTTGTCGAACAGAAAGAATACGCTTCTTTGTGATGGATAATAATGTTCAATCATCATACAATATCATCATGGGAAGAGTAGGATTGAAGAAGTTCGAGGCTGTACCATCTATGGTACATCAATGCCTAAAATTGCCAACAAATTTTGGAGTAGGAGTTGTGAAAGGTGATCAGAAAGTAGCTCGGGAATGCTATTATTCATCCGCCGAGCAAGAGGAAATGGAGGAATCAAGGAAAAATACCATCACCTATCAAGTGGATGAAGGTGAAGAAATTGAAACATTGGATCCTAGAGATGAGTCGCAACTCGTGAAGGGTCAAGTGGTGGAAGCTACTGAAAACATCATCCTGGACGATGAGTGCCCTGAACGAACTACTCAAGTAGGTTCGTCGTTGGAAGCCTCACTAAAACAGGATTTGATAACTTTCCTAAGAATAAGAAAGCAAACTTTTGCGTGGAGTCATGAGGATATGCCTGGGATAGACCCAAATTTCTTATATCACGAACTCAATGTGAATAAGTAGATCAAGCATGTGAAGCAGAGAAGAAGAGTATTCAGTCCCGAGAAGAATCAAGCTATACAGGAGGAAGTCGAGAAGTTCCAGAAAGCTTGCTTTATTGAAGATGTTAAATATCCAGACTGGTTAGCAAATGTGGTAATGGTGAAGAAGAAGAAAAACAAATGGAGGATGTGTGTAGACTTCACTGAACTTAACAAAGCATGCCCAAAGGATCATTTTTCGCTGCCCCGAATTGATCAACTAGTGGATGATACCTCGGGAAACGAGTTGCTGAGCTTCATGGATGCTTATTCTGGTTATAATCAGATTAAAATGAAACCTGAAGACAGGGAGAGTACTTCTTTCATTACCCCTAGGGGAACTTATTGTTATAATGTTATGCCTTTTGGTTTGAAAAAGGCAGGTGCAACATATCAGCGGCTGATGAACAAAGTGTTTGCAGAATAAATCAGTTGCAATATGGAAGTCTATGTTGACGATATACTGACGAAGAGCAAGAAAGCTGCTGATCATCTAGTTGACTTAAGCCAGACCTTTGATCAACTAGATAAATATCAAATGAAGTTGAACCCGACGAAGTGCATATTTGGAGTGCGAGAAGGCATGTTTCTCGGGTACATTGTCAATCAGCGAGGCATTGAAGCTAATCCTGAAAAGATCAAAGCTCTGTTAGGGCTGCGATCCCCAACGACGAAGAAAGAAGTACAAAGTCTTACAGAACGAGTAGCAGCACTCAACAGATTTATATCGCGAGAAACTGATCGATGCCTCCCATTCTTCAAGACGCTTCGAAAAACTTTTGAGTGGAATGATGAATGTGAAAAGGCCTTCCAAGACTTGAAAAAATATTTGGGAACACCTCCACTGTTATCCAGGCCAGTGATGGGAGAAAAATTATACTTGTATCTGGTAGTTTCTAAGAATGTAGTCAGTTCGGCATTGATAAGAGTGGAAAATGGAGTACAAAAACCGATCTACTACACAAGTAAGGCCTTCCGAGGAGCAAAGATCAGATATCCAAGGATGGAAAAATTGGCACTAGCATTGATCGAGGCAAGTAGAAGAATGAAGCCATACTTTCAGGCTCATACCGTAGTAGTATATACTGATATGCCATTGATGCAAGCCCTTCATAAACCAGAAAAACCAGGAAGATTGATGTGCTGGGCAATAGAACTCGGTGAATATGATATAGTCTATGAACCCAGATCATCGCTAAAAGGGCAAGCTGTAGCAGACTTTATAGAAGAGTTCACCTATCTTGATACCCCCGAGGAGCAAAAGTTGCTCGCTGATCAACCTGTGGATGTTACAGGATCATCAAATGCAAGCCCAGACCAACTTAGCTTGGTAAAAGGGCAAGTAGATGTTACAGGATCATCAAATTCAAGCCCATACCAACTTAGGTTGGTAAAAGGGAAAGAAAAGATGATCGACGAACAACAAGAAATATCAGGAGATGGTTATAAGAAGCAACAAATTTTCCACCGAGGAACTCTGTCGGATCAGAAATTTGAAGACTGGTTATCTATATGGAATCTATATGTGGATGGTTCATCTTTCACTACAGGATGTGGCGCAGGGATAGTTTTGAACAGTCCGTACGAGGTCGACATAGAATACGCCCTAAGTTTCCAATTCAAAGCTTCGAATAATGAGGTTGAATATGAAGCCATGATTGCAGGTCTTAGTTTGGCGAAAACCATGGGGGAAGAACAAGTTATTGTCTTCATTGATTCGTAATTGGTCATAAATCAAATGATGGGAGTATATGCAGCCAAAGGAGAATTAATGATCAGATATCATGCAAAGGCAAAGGAACTGGTGTCAGAATTTGCTGCTATTCAGCTGGTCAGAATACCAAGAATGGAGAATGCGAGAGCAGACGTCCTAGCTCGATTAGCATCAGCTACTCGTACCGAGCTACTAAGAACAATCCGAATTGAATTTTTAGCTGGTCGGAGTATAGATGAAGATCTAACGATGAAATTTATTACCCTCAATTTAGGATCATCATGGATGGATCCCATCAGGGCATATATTGAGAAAGGGGAATTAACAACTGACAAACTTGCAGCCAAGAAACTGAAGTTTAAGGTTGCTCGTTATGTACTGACCAGCGGTATTCTATACAGACGAGGAGTTATAGTAGGTTTGCAGAGATGTGTGCATCCAACCGAGGTGAAAGATTTAATTGAAGAGGTCCATGAAGGGTCCTGCAGAGCCCATATAGCAGGTCGGACTCTTTTGCAAAGGGTGATGATGCAAGGATACTACTGGCCGACGATGAGGGCTGATTGCATAGCCTATGCTAAGAAATGTGACAAGTGTCAGCGCTTCTCCTCCATCCGAAGAACTCCCCAAGCATTATTGACACCCATTACTTCCCCTTGGCCATTTGCCATATGGGGAATAGATTTGGTCGGGAGACTGCTGACGACAAGGGGAAGATTTAAGTATCTCGTGGTCGCTATGGATTATTTTACTAAATGGGTTGAAGCTGAGCCTCTCATTGATATGCCGTACGATAAGGTGTACCAATTTATTTGGAAGAACATCATTTGTCGATATGGTCTTCCTCATGCCTTCATCACAGACCATGGAACACAATTTGACAACGAGGAGTTCGCTGCCTATTGTCATCAGTCAAATATTTTGAAGATCCACTCAGCACCAGGCCATCCTCAAAGCAACGGACAAACTGAAGTGACTAACAGAACATTGCTAAATGGCTTGAAGAAAAGATTGGATGATGCGAAAGCAAATTGGATCAACGAGCTACAATCATTACTATAGGCTTATCGAACTACTCCCCGAGTAGCAACTAGAGAATCACCATATATGCTGGCGTTTGGAAGTGAAGCTGTTATACCTGTCGAGTTGGGCCTCCCAACACACAGGGTACTGAATTTCAATTCCCCTATCAGCGACTTAATGAGAAGATTGAATTTAGACATGCTTGAGGACGTTAGAGAAGAAGCAGCCATCAGGAATGCTACATACCAGCAGCGAACAACTTTGTTCTACAATAAGAGAGTGAAGAAGTGTGACTTGAAAGAAGGAGACTATGTGCTAAAGAAGGTGATTCAAAAGCGAAATAAACTGGAAGCAAACTGTCATGAACCTTATCGAGTTAAAGAAGTTGTTCGACCAGGGACATACATAATAGAAACTTTATAAGGGGAGGAGTTTAGGAATGCATGGAATGCAGAGCACCTGTGCAAATATTATTAGTAATGTAAACTCTCATGTAATGCAGTTTCATCAGTATGAATAAAGTGACAATGTTTTGCCCAGTTCTTTCCCTTTATTGGAAATTTTTTGGGGAATACTAGTGCTACACACTACTCATCAGATCTCAGACTACTCAAATATATTTCTAAAAATGCCAAGTTATGTTGGTTAGGAAGTAAATGTATTCCTACGGGAAGTAAAACTATTCCTAAAAATGCCAACTTGATTGATTAGGAAATGTATTCCTAAAAATGCCAACTTATGTTGGTTAGGAAGTAAATGTATTCCTACGGGGAGTAAAACTATTCCTAAAAATGCCAACTTATGTTGGTTAGGAAGTAAATGTATTCCTACGGGAAGTAAAACTATTCCTAAAAATGCCAACTTGGTTGGTTAGGAAATGTATTCCTAAAAATGTCAACTTATGTTGGTTAGGAAGTAAATGTATTACTACGGGAAGTAAAACTATTCCTAAAAATGCCAACTTATGTTGGTTAGGAAATGTATTCCTAAAAATGCCAACTTATGTTGGTTAGGAAGTAAATGTATTCCTACGGGAAGTAAAACTATTCCTAAAAATGCCAACTTATGTTGGTTAGGAAATGTATTCCTAAAAATGCCAACTTGGTTGGTTAGGAAGTAAATATATTCTCGAAAATGCCAACTAAGGTTGGTCAGGAAGGAAAATTATTCCCGAAAAATGCCAACTTGGTTGGTTAGGAAGTAAATATATTTTCGAAAACGCCAACTAAAGTTGGTCGGGAGGTAAAATTATTCCAGAAAGTGCCAAAGCTCCTCGTAGAGGAAAAATCCACTAACTGTAGTGGGTCGAAAAGGAAATTTACCGACCTTGGTTGGTCAGAAACATTTTATGAATACGAGAAAGTGATCGAGCAAAATTTTTGATACTCGTAACTTTTTAAATTACTACTAAGTAGGTCGAGAAGCAAAACATCATTTTTGCCAAGCGATTACCACAAATTCAAATTAGTCGACAATAAGTTGATCGACAAATAACACAATATTGTTATCTTTATAATAGATACACATGCACAGATGTAAAGTATCACAAGACAATGGCGGTCAAGATTTGTAAATAAAATTATTTCATTAAATGTAGAACAAAATACATCAGAAATGAAATACAAATTTATTACATCCATATTCCTATTCCATTGATTTCTTCCCCTCTGCTTTTGAAACAGGTTCCTCGCCAGCTGGTGGATCATTTAAAGCAAGAGGAGAATTTATAAAGTTAAGATCTTTCAGCATCCTGATATTCATCACGGATGGTCGATCTAGTAGATGCTCGGGATGAGATATCTCAACATTGGAATGGAGATTGTAGTCGTCGAGGTATTTGGAAATCAGACATCGAGGGATGGACCGAGCAGGGATCCAACTCATATCAAGATTGAATGGTGGCACGGGTAGGTCGAGCAGTCAAGGATTATGGTAATCCCATAGGTAATGACCCTGTTCGAGTTGCAGCACACCTAAGGCATTCAACCATCCCTGTTTGTAGCCCTCATTATTTGCATTCTGGATACGATCGTCCAAGTGGTAGAGAGCCTCATTGTAGCCAGCCATCCAGAACTCCCTGGGCTGCTTGTGAAATTGATATGTCAATCTTTTCAGCTGCTCGTGGAGATTTTTGATGAAGAGTTCTTTATTCTCCAAGATACATTTCTGCGTAGAAAGCTGCTCTTTCAGGTCCCTAATTTTCTTAGACATCTCAGCCAATGCCTCGTTCTTCGCCATCAGCTGGAAGGCCTGATTCTCTAAAGCAGATTGAGTCCTCTGTTCCTCAACAGTAATCCGAGTAGCTCTTGATCGTCCCCGAGGAGCTCTTGCTCATCCACGAGAAGATGTAAAAGGGCCAGCTCTTTTCAAGGTTTCCGACTCATCCCTCAGGTTGGCGTTCTCGACCTCCAAGAACGAGAATCCCTCATCAGTCATTGGGATCAAAGCATTTGAGGTGGAAGATGAAGACTTCAACTGAGACACCTCTCTTTGCAGGTTATTATTTTCTTGTTCTAATAACTCAGCTATCTGTCTGTGCTCCTCGACTTCAGCCTTCAACGTTCTCTCCCGCACATCGTAAGCAGCAAACCGTTTATCATATCCCTTATCGGCATAGATTTGTTGATATTTCTTCTCGTACCCCTCATGCAAAAGGGCAGTGGATTCCTTATATGATTGCTGAAGTTCTTCAAGAGTTCCTTGGAGATCCTCAATCATATCATAATAAGCTACATTATTGGCCACTGCACGATCAAGCAGACACTTCAAATATTTGTAGGCTTCAATTGCCTGTTCCGAAGCATCTTGGCCGAGGAAGTCGACGCTTTTTGCTGCACTCAGATCTGTGTGACCAGCCTTAAAATATTCATTGCATTACTATGTCATGAGAAGACAATAATTCCATTGTGGCCAGAAACTAGTAGAGGAAGAAAAAGCAATAATGAATAAGAGTACCAACAGAGCATGAAGAGGAGAAACAACAGTATGCATAAACAAAAGTTCAAATTTTATTATATCATAAAGTTTAGAGTTACATGTTCAGGGTTACATTTGACAAAGAAAATTAAAATAGAAAGAAACCCGAACAACTCTACACCTTTTCCTTGTCTCCCAGAACTTTCTCGGGAGGCTGGGACGAGGAGGTAGGTTGCTCGGGGAGCGCTGGCAGTTGCTCGGATGAAGTAATGAGTCACTGAAGTTCCTCGTTAGTAGGCTGGATGGTTGGGGGATGAGAAACCTGATCTCCCATCACCATGGAAGACTCCTCAGAGGCAGCTTCGTCCTCTTCTTCGTCTTCAGGAGTTGGAGGGGGACCAGGGATGTGTCGCTGGAAGAGTTCAGAAGTTTCATCTACCTTCATCTCCTAAAGAGCTGCAACCCACCCATCTCTAAAGTATTTTAGGCTGCCATATTCGACTTGCGACATTATGGCAGCCAAGCCTTTGTTCCACCCCTTATCCCAGCGAGCGCTAAAAGTTTTCTTCACAACCAACTTCCTCTTTGTCTTCTCCGGGGAAAGCTTCTCGAAAAGAATGTTATCAGCTGCTTTCAATTTATTCTCAACCTCCTCCTTCTGACGGCTTACTTCCCGAAGTCGCCTAACTCCTCCTCAGCAACTTTGAGTTTATCTTCAAACTCCTCAGTATTCTTGAGCTTCCCTTCAAGCTCTTTATTCTGCTCCTCCAAACTATTTAATTTTTTCTCCAACTCCTTGGAGACCTCAAGAACCTGAGCTTTTTCCTAGTTGATCGAAGCAAGCTTCTTCTCCCAAGTTGCCTTATCATCAGCATATTTCTGGAGAGAATCTTTCAGAGACTGCCCCAAGCCCATCAGAGCTTCCTCTACACCAGACGAGGAGCTTGAAGCTTTAATATCTTCATCTTTCTTCAAAATTGTGTTAAAACAGCTCACCAACTATGAAAAAAAAAATGAAAGAAAATCAGCACACAAATACGAAAAGGAAAGAATGAAAATTTAAGACTATGGGACTTACAGAAGCAATGTGACGAGCTGTTAGTGTATTAATAGTGTCCCGAGAAAGTTTTTCTTCAATACCTTGGATCTCGAGAATGATCCAAGTCTTCACCGAGCTCATAGTAGAGCTCGGGGGAACAAAAGTGGGAACTCCACTAGTCGGGGGCTGAGAGACGGTGTTAGCCAAATTGACCGAGGAGCTTTTCTTCAGCCTCCTCGGAGGAACAGGAATAGTTTCGACCAAGGAAGAACTCTTGGTCAGTGATATGACAATCACTTCTTTTGGAGCATCAGTCTTGCTCGGGTCCACTGGAGGCTTCTCGACAACCATTACAGGAGCAGCCGGAGGGGCTGCATCAATTTTCTTTCTCCCTTCTGGGACATCATGCTTACTTCTTTTTTCCTCTCCAGCACTAGAGGCAGGTTTCTCGAAAAGGGTGGGAGGTCTTCTTTTCTTCATACTTTCACTCAAAGGAATGTGTGACTCAGGTGAAGAACTTGTAGAGGTTGGTATGGGTTCTGTGTCGCTTATCACCAGACGAGCAGTAAAAGAAGTTGTGTAACTCTTGTACTGAAGCAGAAATGAAGCTGACCTAATATTCTCGTTGGCAACAGTCTGATGCAAACTCCAGATAAGTTTTAAGTGCCTTATATTAACGTCTGCCTCTTTTGGACACTTTCTTTTGTTATCAACTGCAAATAAATTAAAATTAAAATATCAGTGGCACATTTTATCAAATATAAAGGAAGCATAATCTCAAAATAAATAAAATGAAATAAAAATAACCTATCCCATTGCCATAGGGAGGGCATCTGGGACCCTGATACACTTCATCTCCAGATAAAGGAGCGTGTTGCCAATTTTTTATAACAACCCCGCGCTCAAAATAGTCCCTATTGGCATCTGGGAGATTGACCACTAAAGCCCTATTTAAAAATCTAGTTTTTAAATAAAAAGTATTATCACCAACAACCCATCTATAACAAAACATGATTTCTGGAATTCCTATGCGAGTTCCATGAATTTGATTTAGTCTATGAACCCCATTAACTATTCTCCATGTATTGGGGGCTATTCTCGCAGGAACAACGTCAAAATATTGACAGAATTCCAGACATAAAGGATTTGGCAGAAAAGAAAAGCCACACTCAGCAACGAAGAGACTGGGGAACCAATGTCCCTCAGCCAAACGGAAATAATCGGAAGGTTCAGAAAGTTCCTCCAGAATAACTCATGAAGGAATAAAAAAATCAGAACGAAATTTATCAAGAGATTCAACAAGGTAAACCATGATGAATAAAGGAAATGAAGAAGAAGGAAGAAGATCTTACAGAAAAAGAGTGGATCTGTTGACAACGAACGATTGAAGAGATGAATGCACAGGAGAGAAAGAGACGATGGAAAACTCGAAGATACAAATTTGAAAAAGTAGAAGACGATGGGATTATCTGTGATGCTTAAATACCTTATCTTGGGAAATGATAAAGTTAATGATTACAAAAAGAAACGATTACGCTCCCGGCGGCTAGAAGGACAAAAAGTACGCGGAGATCGAGGCGGTTATAAAAATTTAAAAAAGCCTGATTCTACAAATTTGAAAGGTAAAATAAATACAAAGGAAACACTCCTAAATTTCTGGATAACCATTTAAAACCGCCATATATCGATAAAGAATGTTCCACACTCCTCAAATTTCAAACTATGAAACATTGGGGGCTTCTGTTGATACCAAATTTAGTCTGCTGACATGGCTCAATTGGGTGAAGACACGTGGCAATCTACATGGCAACAATAAACACTTACGAACAACACCTCGACTTCGAGGAACCATACTGCAATGAGGAGCTCTGCTTCCCTGATCAACTCAGATGCTCCGACATACAAGAATTCTCTGAGGAACTTTTGAGCACCGAGGAACTTTTGAGTACCGAGGAACTTAGGCGGTCCGAACAGCTCAGGCGGTCCGAGCTGCATCTCGAACAAAGCATTAATAGCAGGATAACCCAACAGTTTGACTGCGCATTAAATGATTATTATCATACAGATGTATACGCTTAAGGGGCATTTAATATATTACCCTTTCACATTACTGCCTTGGGGCTATAAATACATTGTATTACCCTCATTGTAGGGGGACCAGAATTTCTTGAGAAAACTTGTAATCGAGAATTCCCAAATAGTTAGCAATAACAGAAACAGTGGACGTAGGCCATTCTTATAAGGCTGAACCTCTTTAAAAGTTCTTTGTCTCATTTTATTTATCTGTGATTAAATAATTAGATATAATTTAATTTTTTACATCAACACCCCTAGCGGGTTGACTTTCTCTTCGCTAAAGCCAATCAATGGTTGGTGGTATGGTATGAGCCTCTTCTTACTCAACTTCAGACCTTTAAAATAGTCCAGAACATGATATCGATCGAGATCCCCCCGTCAACGAGAATGTGATACACGTCATAGCCATACACTCAAGTTCTAATAACCAGGGGTCTAATGCAGAGCCAATATTCCTTTAAAATCCAATATTTAAAAACCTACAGTAAGAGTATCCATGTCCACCTTGTTTAACTTGATCGACTTTGCCTCTATCTCTGTAGAGTTCACTTTTATCCTCTTTCGTGTTGCCTTTGCTTCAACCATGTGAGTCTTATATCTATCGGATCAATACCTTCACCTTCCATGCCACCACATATCATTTTTACGTCAAATAAAATCATGTACAATCTCCCTTAGCTTTCGAGAGTTTTGCTAAAAGGACTGGATCATCGCCCCCATTATCATCAGAGCCTTCTTCATTCTTATCTGCCTGCACTTCCTTTTTTGGCTTTTGTCATTTCTTCCATTAAATCTCTGTTTAGGCTTGTCTCGGCCACCACTCTTATCTACATACTTTCTGAGCTTCCCCTGCTTCAATAATTTTTCTATATCATCATTGAGGGTGATGCACTTATCCATCGTATGGCCGTGGTCTTGGTGGAACTCAAACCACTTGCTTTTATCCCTCTTGTGGGGAAGGGGCTTAATTTTTTCGGCCATTTGAGTTCTCTATCATCTTTAATCTCCTATAGGATCAAATCTGTCATGCGATTAGTGGAGTATATTGGGAAAACTTATCATTGTACGAAATTTTCTTTCCTTTATTTTATCCTTACTTAGGCCTGATTTCCCATTGCCAGACTCTTTTGTGTCTCCTCTCTTAGCCTCCATGGCCTCCTTCATGTTCATGATCCTCCCTGCCATGGCCAGGAGTTATGTTAGGGTTTTTGGAGGGTCCTTAGATACGTTCAACAAAGATTCCTTGGTTGTAGACCACTGATGAGAGATGTCATCACAGTGTTCTCATTGTAATATTCCACCTCCAACTTTTTTTCATTGAAACGAGATATATACTCCCTCAGAGGTTCATTCTTCCCTTATTTGACATGAAAAAGATGAGTCACATGCTTCGAAGGCTTCATGGCAAAGCATAAGTTATGGATGAATTTCTCTGCCTACTGCTTGAAATTCTCTACAAATCCTCTCGGTAAGCTGATGTACCAAAAATGGGTTGTGACCATGAGAAGGCTTGACATCTCATCTCATCGGGCATTAAATAAATGTCAGTTATCTACTGCTGCATCTCAATAAGGTGTATGAGATTTATTCTCCTATTATATCTTGATGTTACACTCGACGATTTGAACTTAACTAGGAATGGATAACTGATAATCCCTTAGTACAAACGGTGACCCTTCCATGTAACCTCAATGGTTGGGTTCTCAAATTTCAGTCAAGTGTCAATCTTGTCTTACAACCTTTGAATAGAACTGTTCCATGGATTCTCTTTCACCACTGCATTGTCTCCACCTCCATATTTTAAAACTATTTTAGGGACTGGCTCTCGGTCGACGGTTCTTTGCAGAGTGTTGACTTCTCTCTGGTCCTCCCTTTCACAATCTCATCTCGGACTGTAATCTTCTTGACAACCATTTCCCCTCTTACCACTTACATTTTGAGATCGTGAGTGGTGATCTCATCCTGCTTCATCTCTAAGACCAAGATGTTCGAAGGCCGATTTTTTGCTGAGACGGTCGAAGGCTAATACTCTAATAAACCTATCAAATGTCGAAACTCTTTGTAGGCTCCTAAGAGTATGATGGATTCTATTTCCTTGGTAAGTCTGCTCTGGCATTGCTCTAGGATAAAAAAATGTCACCAAAAATCTCATATCTCTCCTAGAAATCTTCCTTATCGTAACCCTAGTTATCTGGGCATCATTGGACCTACTCTCTGAGGCTGAGATGTCATGAATCTGTGAAATCCCTCCACCTATGGTGGTGTTGTAATTTTTTGATTGGGGATAGGGGCGGTCCCCTACCTCTACGTCCACCACATCTCTGCCCTTCGGTGTTATGATATCCATCATTGGATCCCCGAGAATCCTCTCCATTATACTTTAGCTGAAAGCCATAAACTGTTATTGGATTTGTTGTTAGATAACCACTAAGGATCTCAATGCCATTGCCACATCAACCATTTTTTACTGAGGAGGAGGATTTCTTGAGCCACCTTCATCGTTACATGGTGGGTCAGTTTCCATTCTAGGAGGTTGAATCCAAAATCAAAGAGACAATAAATGGAATAACAAAACTATACATGAGATGATTTAGGGTAAGCAAGACAAACACCACCCTAGCTCTTTCAATGGTGATCAAGTTCCAAAACTGGTGGATCTGGGTCACCACCAGAGGCAAAGAGGAATGTTGAAGAAAAAAAGAAAAGGAGAAGAGAATTTATTCCCATGACAGTGCTAAAAATGATGATGCAAGGAATCACCACTTCAAATCAGTTAGCAACTCAAGTTTCTAGGTCTATATTAACAGTAATGGAAACGGATTATAGTATAAGTGATATGTATATAACAAAAGATACGAGAGACAAAATAATAAACAAGTGTTTAAGTGGTTCACTGGGCAAGAAAAACCAATTTCACTATACACAATGGTTGGATGCCATTAAAGAGTCTTTACAAGCTTTCTCCCTCTACAGAGTAATAGAAGGGATTTATATTTTTGATCCCTTTTGAGGATGACGAAGTAGACTTTTATAGTGTTAGGGGTGCGTAGTGTCACCCCCAAGCATGCACCGTATGTGTACGAGATATGCGAGCAAATGAGAGAATACCATATATCCTATGCATGTGCATGTCATGATGATGGAATATTCTCTCCATGTGGTGTCTGATCTCTTATAATGGTTTTGTCCACGTGTCTTGTTAATGTCTGAATCATAACCACCACATTTTAGAGAAATGAGATGATAGTTTGGGTATTTCTTATCGTTAAATTGTTATTGTTGTATTTACGCCTTCGAAATTCACATCATAAATCCCTTCCCATAAATAAAATTTCTTTGGTATTCTTAGTAAAATCTTTTTTGATATCTTTCTTCCTTCTGACGTAATACCTGAAAATTCAACTAAAATATGTATTAGACCTCAAAACACAAAACTCTTATATTCAATGCCTTCCAAATATGATTAAAACGTACCTAAATGCCCTGTAGAAATATGTTAAAAGCTCACAAACACGAAAAAGGAAAAGTTTTTCTCCAAATTTGATTATACATCTCCGAGACTTGGAGCCCAAGTAATTTAAATATAACAAATATTAAATCACCCCTAACTAATGATGGGAATATTGGTAAGAATATTCTTTAGAATACAAGGATAAATAAATATACAACTTAATTATTGGACCCCATGATATGCGTTGATGCTCCATTATCTGTATCTGATGGGTTTTGAAACTGTAAGTGACTTTTGACCCACAGGTGCTCTCCTCTGGACCTCATACGAGTAAGGAGAGAGAAGTGTCAAAGTGCAAGACATTGATTTAAAGTTGTTCGGGCCACAGATAAATGTCCTAAATCCACTTTCAAAAGGTGTTATATTATTTATTAGATCATTAAAGATTTATTACAATCTAAGAGACCTCTTAACCTTTGGTTAATAGAGTCTGAGGTCTTACGATTTTTGTTAACAATCTAAAGGACCTTAAGAAGTAACTTATGGACTTATCTAAGGGTACTTGAGTGTTGATTTAGGTCTCAATAAGGTATACATTGTATAAGACAAATAGGGATGATCCGAGTTATGTCAGTAAGCTCTCAACTGTGGGTTAATAGAGTTTGAAATAAATAGTGGACACTTACAAATGCTCAAACTCTTAGTTCTCTGGGTGTATAATTAGTTGAACTTGTAAACCCCTTTAAACTCTCAATATTAGTTACCTTTGAATCATTCACCAGCCTTCCTTTTATATGCCAACTGTAGGAGAGAGAGTGAGTGGATTGTCACAAGATGGTTGTTGTGCCTCTGAGGTCTGATGATGCCAGCAAGGTGGAGGAGTATTGACCAAAGGAGTTGGAGGTAGTCTAATGTTGTTACTGATAGAATCTAATGCGGATGTGAGCCTTCAAAAAAGTGGGTGTGGGTAGTGGCCGTAGGTGAAATAATGTTCTTCTCTCCACCTACTTTGCCAAGCTGGTTGCAAAATCCTTATCGAGGGCTTAGGAGCTCTGGAAGTGCCATAGGTTGACCTTGTGTTATTCTAGAGATGTTTTGGGGTTGTACATGATAAGTACTAAATAGTGTTTAAATAAAACCCTAAATAAAAAAATTTTAATTGCTAATTCTCGATAAAAATGGATCTTATGCGCAAATGTGTTTATTTTGTAGGTCAAATGCCTCTTGCGGAGTTTAAAACATAAATTCAAGGCAAAATGAGACAAATATACGATTGAATGAGCTAACCCCAATCCCCGTACCTATTAACCTATACTGAACCAAGCCCAGTCCATCCCTAGCATGTCCTATACATGCTCAGTGTGTGTGTGGCATTATTATTTTTTTCATTTTTATATTTTATTTAGGTTGTGTCCTTTTTATTATTTTATTTTATTTAATTTTAGTGTCTTTATTTTTTAGTATTTTATTATTTTATGTAAATATTATAACGTGCGTGTCATCATAACAGTGTCTGCATATATTTATATATGTGTTTAATATTTTATTTATTCCATTGTTAGTATTCTTTATTTATATTTTATTTTATTTTATTGAGAGTCTTTTTATAATTTATATACGTGTCTTTCAGTTTTTATAATTTTATTGCGTGTATGATGTATATATATATATATATATATTTTTTTCTTTTCTTTTTTCTTATATATAATAAGATACCTACCAACACACACGCACACATTTCCATACACACCTATACACCCTAACACACTCCCTAACCTACACCCCACATTCTATACACCTCACACACACCAAATCATCCCTCATACCCAATAATGAAATCAGATTTTCTCTCCTCTCTCCTCTCTCCTCCATCACCATCATCTTCTTCTCCTATTTCTTCTCTCTCCGAACACCATAACTAAACCTCCATTAAAATCCATATTCTCTCTCTTTCATTATTACCAACCGAAAAACTGACCCTCTTACACTCGGAGATGTTTTACACAACTACTTCACATTAATACCTCCTTAACCCGAGACCTGAAACTTCTTCCATAGACCCATTTCAATCGACCACCTACCTCAATCAAAAGACACATGTCTCCTATTTTAAACCCACCAAGTGCCTTACCCGATTTTGATACCTGAATAAAAGAAACCAAAGACCAACGCCAAAACCCCCATGTGTTAAAAGTGACTTAACGCTATTTCCCAAAATACCCCTCACAACCTTTCATCTAACATGCACCATTAAATCTTCAAATTTCTCCTAGCTCTATGTTTGCCATGTATAAATGAAGACCATGGTTATTTGAAGAGAAAGACCTAGAAGCTAGTAGAGAGGGATGAAAATGCGAGATATGATACCAATTTATGAATTCGAAATTTTAAATAGATTAAAGTTATTTAATTAGAGCCATTCTTCAAACCAAATTGAATTAACCTTAAACATGCAACTATGAGATTGAAAGCATTAAATCAATAAGCATGAAAATTTCAAGAAAAATCCCTACAAGGCAAAACCTTTTATTTCATTATTAAAATATAAATCGCCACATACAAAATTATAAGTGAAAGACTACAATGAAATTCCGCAAAACCCCACAAAGATCACAGCCTTCAGATCAATAATGGCTCCCTTTAGAATCACAAGAACCACAACTTCTTCTTCAGCAGTGAATACCCTCGAGTATCCCCAAGTCAGCAGTAGGGAGAAAACACTCCAAAAGAATAAACTTCGTGATAGACGTGTTTGGTTTCCAAAGATGATTCATAAAAGTAATTGGGATTTTTTGCATGAATAAAAAAAGTTTTTAGCCGTAAAAAGTGAAGATTTAATTGCAACAATTATGTAGTTTTCGTAAAGTTAAAGTCTTAATTTGAAAGCTTCACGAAATAGGCATTTGTAGGCTAACATAATATTTTAAAGTAACGAAGGTCGCTTAAACAACTTCAGCATGTCGTTTGAACGATATTAGGATGTCGTTTGAATGACCTACTAAAAAACCAAACAGTACGTGGTCATTTGATGCATAAAAGAAACAAGGCATCTCAAAACCTTAGAACGACATGTCCATGTTGTTTGAACGATATGTCCAAGTCGTTCGAACGATTGGAGCAAAAAAAAAATATTTTTAAAAGTCCACCTACAGGTTTTTCAGAAAACCTTTTAAGTTAGAAAAATCACCTCATTTTGATAAAAATCATTTCATAAAAGTATCCCAATACTTAGTAAAAAATCTAAGCAACTCAAAAAAAATCTGTACCAAAGTATACCTCATGTTGTGTAGATGTTAAACATGGGTAATATTCAGATCCGTCTACTCGAACGTGTGGACGTGAACTTCCTTGACAGTTGTAACGAGAGACGACATACTCAATGTAAACTAGGGACTATGGATAATATGTCCTTATAAATATCCCCTACGTCCATTCCGGTACAAAATAAAAATATTTGAATTATCAATCAAATATCCTATACAAATCTAATATCCTCTCATTAACCCAAAAAATGGAAAGATACTAAATATGCAACTCTTAAAAAATCTTCAACTTCAAAATCTTCAAAATCTTTTTTCTTTCCCTGCTCTTCTTTTGTGTGCTTTCCAAATGATCATGAAAGTCCTACACGTAATAAATAAAGCAAATACCTTCGTGACAAATCAAGTATGAAATGAGACAAACATGAATAAAATATAAAATCAAATCAAGTCTCCCCCCAAAATCAAACTCTCATTCCCCCATAATTCATAATTTGTTCTCTCCCTTTTTATTTGTCTGAAATAGACAAGAAAAATAATAAAACATAATAAATAAGAAGTGTCACGGCAAGCATAACAAATAATCATAAATATATTAAGTAAGCTTATGCAAGGATAAACTCAAAAGATTCCACAAATTATTTTTGATTTTTTCAAATATTTTCAAGCAAAAATAATATACAACAAAAATTACACCATGAATTTACAGTAAGATAACCAACACATGGAAGCAAAATGAATGGGTGTGAACAAATTCGATAGGAAAATAAACTCAAACATACATAACATATGTACATGATGAATATGGATACTCCTAACGGATTAACTCAAAATCATCCTTAGGTGTAAATATGTTGAATTCAAATGATATCAACTCAATCTAATCGACAAATCATAGTCTAAAATGATTTCCAGACCAATAAAGTCTAAGACTGTGTAATGATTTTTCAAGACTTTGCCAGGACGTGAAAACCCGTTGATTTCCAGCAAACTGCATCATAAATAATAATTCTTTTTTTTCTAATGACGTGCTAAATTCTCTTTTAAAGAGACACTACACCAAATCTGTCGAATTGTCACAGTCATTGACTTTGACAAGTTTAACTTGTCAAGGTAAATGATTGTGATAAATCCTGGGGTGACAAATTTTTCGTCACGGACTTGTCACGGTCATTGACCATGACATGTTCGTTAGAATTGTCACGGTCATGTCACGGTGCTTGACCTTGACACGTTTATCACGGTTAAGGACCGTGACAAGCCCGTGACAATGGTTAAAAAATTGTCACGGACATTGACCGTGACAAGTTCGTGACAAGTTTCTTTGTCATGGACTTATCACGATCAATGACCGTGACAATTCTGAGCAAAATTGAAAAAATCTACTGGGCAGTTTGGTCACTGCCAATGCCCAGTAGTATATTTGTACCTGTTATAGTAATGTTGTACCTGTTCAAGCATCATATATCCAAATAAAATAGAGATAATGCAAATATATTTTCAAAATAGATACAATATGCATCACGATATAATCCAAATATAATTCAAATGTACCAACTTAAAAATAATTCAATTCAAATAATGTCACTACATGTCTTGGGTAAGGTTAACTCCGAGGCGGTGAGTAGGCCACACAATATACGAATTGACACACCCAATAATATACATCGTGCCTCATTGTTCAAGCAATCACAATGGGGAGTTTTCCTTCCCGAGTATCACATGCGTGACGAGCACCTTGGACTCGATGTCTTGAAGCTCACGTCTATGAACTAGTGCACCCTGGAAGATATTTCGGTCCCTCAACCCCCGCCCTATCCACTGGCTATCAAGTATGTCCAGTATAAACACGCTCGGCTAACCAAGTGTTGACATCGGTCGATCGAAGGAAGCCAAATAGCGAAGTGGATCATCAAAGTCTGCACGTGTCGGCGATGAAGCAGCGAGGTCCACATCCTCATCCTCCTGCACCTCCTCCTCCACCACCTTCTATTCTCCTTCCCTTTCCCCTTACGATTTCCACCCAACAAAATCTTCATGAATGAGAACATATCTTGGACCGTCGCCTCTAAATGGGACAGCTTCGTGTTATGCGAGTCCAGCGTTTGAGCCAACTCGGTGTCGCTCGTCTCCAATCCGATGATCCTAGATTTGGCCACCCGCGAGATCACCACCCTTGTCCTCCCCCTGCGATTAGTGCCAAGCACTTGGCTGAGTGCGTCAGTGGACAAAGATGCCTTGTCGGCATCAGACTGCGATTCATGCACTTCCCTAAGCTTTGTCTGAAATGACAAAAAATACATGATTAGTAAAATAAGTAAATTAAAAAATTATAACGTAATTAATAAAAAGTAAACTGTCGGATTACTTATAATCGTGGACACGAAGCTCGAGGATACCTCCTTATCCTTCCCCTTGTTCGTCCAAAGAGCCACATAATTATCAATCCTATGTGGCCTACCCCCAGGGCCACTCCCTGTCTCCTGAAATAAAATAAAGTAAAATTAGTATTGGCCCCGCAAAGTAAAATAATGCAGAATAATATATTTAAGTAGTTATAGAAAAATTAAATCTTACCATCATCCTATGCTCTACCCCAGCGTAAGACGTCCGGCCGGAGTAGTGCACATTCGTATTTTTTGCCTGATTTTCCCTCCCCGATTGGCGAGATACCAATTGTCGCTCCCCGATCTCATTATCAATGAACTTTTTCCATTGTGCCAATGAGATCGGCTCCTTTAGCGGGATGGATTCACGCATTCGGATAATGGGCTCTCGTGTGTTCCCAAAGTAGCGGGTCCGCATATTTTTCTTCAACTTCTTGTGTTGCTCCCTCAACTGCTCCAAGACGGAATCGCGTAGCTTTGGATCCAGGCGGAATTGTTCCTGTCCAACAAATAAAATCTTAGTTGCGAATAAATATAAATATAAAATCAAAATCGAAATCGAAATTTAAATTGAAATATTCATATAAATATAAATATAAATATAAATACATTACCTATAGTGCACCCCAAACAACTAACTTGAGCTCATATGGAACCTCCTTCCAACTAATGTACCCCGAGATGATGATCGTCTTTACCAGCTTGAGGAATCTCGCTAATACCCCCGACTTGTTATCGATGGTCATCCCCAATTTGTCATATTTGGGGAGCCTAGGGGCCGAGGAGCCCTCGTCTCCTCTGCCACCACCGAGCCCAGACGACATCATCATAACTCGCGTCATCATCCTCGCCTTAATACCTGAAAGAGACATTTGCTGCAACAAAATGTTATTAGTACAAATCAAAATGAATTAGAAGAAGACATGCGAATATGTACAATTACTACAAATAAAAATGAATTGTTACTGTTAAACATCCCCACCCCTACTGCGCACACACACACACACACACACTACACAAGAGTGAAAATGATAAAGTGCAAATCAAAAATGGATGTTTCGGTACAAATTGGAATATCTATAACCATCCTGCCCCCTCCCCCCCACCCCCACCCCCACCCTGCCCCCACCCCCTTACCCCACCAAAAACACACACAAACAGCCCCACCCCCACCCCCTCCCCCCAACACACACACACACACACGCACACAGACAAACACACATAGACACACACACACACACACACACACACACACACACACACTTACTGTTAAACATCCCCACCCCCACCCCTACTGCCCATACACACGCACACTACATTAGAGTGAAAATGATAAAGTGCAAATCAATTGAAAGAATTAAAAATGGATGTTTCGGTACAAATTGGATTACTTATTACAAATTGAAAAATTATTTAAAATTCGGGTTATCATAAAATTTGGGTACAAATTGGAATATTTATTCCTCTGCAATTGATCCTGCAATTTATTACAAATCGTCTAAATAATCCAAGTCATCCACACTCCTATTTAGACGCTTTGGCGCGTGTTGGACAATTGACCATGACTCGTTGTTGATATACTCCGAGTAAAACACTTGGTTAACCTTTTGAAATGCACAAATGACTCATCGCTCACGTGGTCGTTGCTCTTCAACTTGGACAAGTCAACCATGATCAAATTGGTGACAGGATCAACTGTACAAGCATTTTATCCTCAACTCTTACCCAGTCACAGTAAAATACAACCTCTTTGAAGCTTATATAATCCAATTCAAATATATTTCGGATTACACCATAGTAAGTCATTTCATCTTCCACGAGGTTTTTACCTTTTGCGCTCGGTCAAAAGAAAGTAAGAGCCTTGTATGAAATGCCCGAGTTCAGTACATTTGTACTTTCCTCATAAACTTTAGCGCCAAAAACGTAAGCGTTTAATCTATACTTTTTGTAATCTTGTGCCACGAACAAGGGTCCAGTGGCTAGATGAGAAAGCCTTGATGTCGCATCACCCGTCTTTAAGAGCTGAGAATATAGATAAATTAATTATATTAGTTGTAAAATTTGAGTGTAATCTAACGTTATACAATGACCAATTTCATTATAATTACCTCTCGTGTCAACCTAAATTCGCTGTCTGATTGTACCATTGTTTTTCGTCTTTTATTGTTCTCATAGGCTTCATATTTTCTGCATATTACAAAATTAATCATGTATAAAACAATCTAAAATAATGTTAAACATTATAATGCGAGAAACTTACTTTTTCCATTCTTCGACATCTTTATGTGTGTCAAATAGATAACGAGCTACATGTTCATGTTACAAGCTCGTTAATTCCACTCATTTTCCCATCACATGACCACCGTCATCGACGAACTCATCAATATCATCAATGCTGGTCGAGTCAGGCATATATTCCCGAGTATATATTAACGAATCCACGGTGATGTATTCCTCTGCAATTGATCCTGCAATGTATTGCGTATTCTTGACGTAATCTTTAAAAATTTTCATCAATCTTTCAAACGGATAAATCCACCGATATCTAACTGGACGACAAAGAAGTGCCTCTTCGCATATGTGTACCAACAAGTGAACACTTATATCAAATAATGCTGGGGGAAACTACTTCTCCAACACACAAATTGCTTCGGTCACAACCAATTTTGTGGCCATTATGTGTTCTCGATTAACTACCTTCTCACATAAGAGTGAGAAGGTTATACTAATTTGCATAATAGCCCTCCGCAAATCCTTGTGCTTGGAGAAACAGTGCTTAAACATTAGAGGAACCAATTGCACGATCACATGCCAATCGTGGGGCTTACACTTATGTAAATCATGAGTAGCATAATTCACAATCCTTTGTAAGTTAGACGAAAAATTAGATGGGCCCTTCAAATTATATATTGTGTCTAAAAGCACATTCCTTTCCCCACTCATCAAAGTAAATGCACCAGGGGGAATTATTGTCCTTCCCCTACTATCTTCTTTCAACCATAGTTTTGGCTTATGTTTTAATGATTTCATGTCTTTTCGTGAATTTTCTCTATCCTTCGAATGACTCCCCCCAATGCAAGTTCCCATAATATGTTCAGTGAAGTTCTTCTCTGCATGCATCACATACAATACATGGCGCATCAGGTTATTTTTCTAATAAGGCAAGTTAAATAAAATTGACATCCTAGACAATGCCTTTCTTGTCTCAGTTTCATTCCCAGTTGGGGTCTTCTTATGCTTGACATTCTTAAATTTGGGATTCTTACCTGGCATATTAGGGCCACATTGAAAAGATTTACTTTCAATTTTTGAACCCGAAAGTTATCTCAGTGGTAGCCTATGTTCAACCCCGCCCAATAAAAAATTGGAACCTTTCTCAAATCTGAAACTATGAGCCGGGTGTAAAAACCATCGATGGTAATGGTATACATTTTTTTAGCTAAAGGATAGACGAAGAGATTCAGTCTCCTCTCCACAAATAAGACACCCCAAATAACCATATACTACACAACCGAATAATGTTCCATAAGCTGGAAAATCATGAATTGCCCACATCAACATAGCTTTCAGCGTAAACTCTTCTTTTCTAAAAGAGTCAAATGATTGCACATCCTCTTCCCAAAAATCATTTAATTCTTCTACCAAAGGAGCCAGGTAGACGTCGATGTCATCACTTGGTACCTTTGGCCCAGGTAACTACAAAGTCATCATTCAAAATTTAGTTCTCATACACTGTAAAGGAGGAAGGTTGAGTGGGGCTAGGATCACTGGCCATACACTCTGATTGGTGCTTAGATTTTCAAATGAATTGAAACCATCTGTTGATATAGCCAAATGAATGTTGCGTTGTTCTCGAGTAAAATCGGGATACTCATAATTCATCCTCCTCTAGGTTGTAGAATCAATAGGATGACGCATGATATTACCCCCTATATCTGCCCTAGCATGCTAAGTCATTACCTCTGCTATCCATGGTACTGTGAAAAATCTCTTTAATCTAGGCCCAGAGGGAAAATATTTCAACACTTTTTGAGCCACTTTTAAGCTTGTGCCTTCCTTACTAGTAGATTGAACATATCTAGGTTCATCGCATTTCGGACAATGATCGAGAATTTCATACTCCTTTTGGTATAGTATGTAGTCATACACACAAGCATGGATTGATTTATACTTCATCCCCAAACCTTTCAAACTGTTCTTCATAACAGGATAACTATTTTGAAGCATATTCTCCTTGGGTAGTAAGCCCTTCACCCACTTCAGAATTCCTGTCACGTTATTGTCAGACAAATCGTACTACGTCTTCAAACTGTGAAAACCAACCATGGCATGTAAAGTTGTTTGATCTTTCTCACAACCAGAGTATAACGTTTAGTTCGACTTAAATTTTAAACTTTGGTAGTCATCATCAAGGTTTATCATGATATCTTCACGATCACTTGAACCGTGTACATCATCAGTAACCTCATTCTCCTCTGCTTCATAAACCCCGTACGCATCATCAACTAAATCCTCTAACATATTATGATCTACGCCATCCCCTTCTACATCTATCCTACTTGTTAAAGGTTGTTGTGAAGGTTGGTCGGGGAAAAAAGGAACTTTCAATTCACTCTAAAAACTCCAAAATCACTAACTATCTTACATAATTGATCTTAACAAATGTAGTTCAACTATTTTCCACTCAAACACCTTACCATTCTTACACCTAGCACACGGAAAAGTAAACTCTTCATCATTATGACATCTATTTGCATATTTCACAAATTCATTAGCACCTCTGGGAAACACATCCCCCATTCTATTTGTCTCAGCCATCCACTCTTTGTATTTCGGATATCCCATCACATCTACCACAACTAATCACCTATTAAAGGTAAGAAGCGTATATTCATGGATTAGTATAAACAAAACTTAGATTTATAGTATGTTTCATTTAATTATGTCTTATTTCTATTTGATTTTTAAATTTTAAATTCAAATTCAATTTTTAATAGAAATTTTTATTTCCTCCATCTTCTCTAAAGGGTGAGTGGTCCTATCCCATTCAAGATCACATTTTTATGTAATATACTTAACAACTCATGCACATTATTACGATTTGAGAAAAATTGATCATCATATTCCCATAGTTCTCCAAGTACACGATGTATATTGGCAAGTGTGAGTGTTATTTCAATTGATTAATTGAAATAACAGTCACATGTGTCAATCTAGTATGTATCTAGAGAACATTAGGATACTACTCCAGAACTTCCTCCAAAAGTAACAACTTTAAGCCAATAAGAATATTATTATACATAAATTATGCAGTCCCAAACTGTCCAAACGGGACAATTCGGGAGATCTCATTACAAGGGTAATGACTCTCGAACGGGTCTAAGGGCTATTGAATGCGTACGCGTAGGAACTAGAAGGCTAGTTTCTATGCGCACTATATGTAATTTCAAGTATGTTTCATTTAATTATCATACTATATATATATATTGTTCGTTATACAAAGTAATTTTAAAAAAAAGTAGAAAAATCCCACCTCCATATGGACAATAATCCAGTGGTCATGCCACTTTTAAAATTAACCAACCCAACATCAATTCACTATAATCCAACAGCAATGTCAACAACAAATGTGTATCCCGTACTCCTTCTAATTCATCTACTCAATTAATTATTTTCATCAATTAAAGTAACAATTAAAGTATACAATTATTAATTTACTAATTTACAATGAGGGGCAATCCTACTTTCATATATTAATTTACTAAAAAATATTAATAATCAATCAATTTGTTTACAAGGGACACTACTTGCATATAAGGTAAAATATCTAATAAACCAATCAAAATTTAATAAAAAAAATTAACAAACCCCACCTCCTCCCCCACCCCCCTCCCCACACACGCGCGCGCGCACACACGCATGCAGCCCCACCCCCCGTCACCCCCCCGCATCATTTACCTCTCTCGCACATGCGCATAAACACACACACTACACACACATATACACACACGCGCATATACACACACACACGCATCCCCACCCCTACCCCACCACCCACCCCCATCCATGGCCCCTTCCTCCTCCCCACCCCCACCACACACACACCCCTTGCCCTACCCCCACCACACACACACACACAACCCCCACCCCCTTCCCCCACACACACACACACACACACACACACACACACACACACACACACACACACACACACACACACACACACACACACACACATATATATATATATATATATATATATATATATATATATATAATGGGAGAGAGAGAGAGAGAAAGAAACCAACCTGAAAGTGGAGAGAGCAAGTGAGAGCATCGTATAGAGAGAGAGAGAAACTGGAGGGAACGCGGTGAAGAAAAAATGAGGGGAAAGGGCTTTTGGCTGACAGATTTGTCACGGTCATTAACCGTGCAACTTTAGACAATTATCACGGTCAATGACCATGATAAAAAAAGCGTGTTTTTTTGTCACGGTGAATGACCATGATAAGGCTTGGCGCTGAAAGGGTGCCAATTTTCCCATTTTGGTGTAGTGAGATATCCTATTGACCCCTTTTTGGCATATATTTCTTACTATTGCCTTCATTTTTTCTTGAGCTCTTTTCAATGGGTGGTTTTCACGACGAGTCCACCTGCCTCTCGCAACCCTTTCTCGTGTACATTTTTATTTTTTCAAAATTAAATATATCCTCAATGGATGGTTCTTACCTGCACTAATTTCATTGTCAAGTTTTATCGCATTTGGTTCATTTTAAATACAGGATTGAGATGAAAACACTACGATCAACATGTGATAGAGAAGTACAATAATCAAATAAACTCGTGCAAGTGTGCATTAAATGAGACTAAGAGTCATACATGTATAAAGTAATCACTAATCACATCTTAATGACTCCAAACATTGTAAAGCACATGAATGAAATGATGTATCGTCTCAAAACATTATCAAATAGTCACATGGATAATAAAATGATGTTGTGACTTGGTCATCCTAAATGTCCATCCATGAATGGAGTAAAATAAACTACATAAATCTTTATGTATTTTTTAAAAAAACTTCAAAAACAAAAATCTTTTTATTTTTTTTCTTTCAAAATATATATCAAATGAAAAAAATAAATACAATGGTAGTACACACTAGCAATAGGCATAACGTATCATCGTGAAAAATATCCTACGCTAGCAAACAAGTCTAAACCTAAATCATTAGGTCAGGAGGAATTTAGTAAAGGCAGTGAGTTTCTATGAAAAAGATCCATCAAATCATGCGAAGTCTTGACTAAATATTTAACTTGCTCTCTAAAATGCTCAAAATCTCTCATGTGATGCGTAGGAGCATGTAAAGTGTCATGTGTGGGTGTGCGTGTGTGAACACATGTAGTAGCATAACGATGTAAATACCTATAAGATACACTACCCCGTTTAATGGAAAATTCCCAAAGGTGTCCTCTTTTCTTGAAATGGGATCAAACATAAATAGGCCTAGAAACACCTCTCTTAAAATGACTAAGACGCGCTCTCCTACGTGGAAGCGTATGCCTAGGCGGGTTAGGTTGAGAGACATATGGAGCTATCACAAACTCGAGAATCGACTCGGTTGGAATATGAGAAGTAGACACACCGTCATAAAGTATTCCTAGTCTCTCAATATTACCTAAAGTGGAACTTATAAGCATCTTTCCAACCTTCTTAGTTGTGTCCTCTATAGTTACCTTGACCTCCCGGGCACATTTGAGATCTCTCTCGAGGTGGGATACGTGCCTTTTCTCGGCCTAAGACAATCAGTTTCTCACATAAAAAACTCTCACCTTCTCAAGTTGAGTCACCAATGCCTCATACTCCCTCAAAACTTCTATCTTTATCTCCAAATCTAACACCTGAAGACCTAACTATTTATTCAAGTTTTTCATCTTTAAAGTCTCGGTGTAAAAATCTTTAAATACCTTTTGGAGATCACCTTCACCCTCACTTTCAATCTCATCCTCACACTCACAATCCCCCGAATGACTCGAAACATCATTGAGGCTATCACATGGACAAACTATATGTGCTCAGGTGACTAGCCATAAAAGCAACGCACTTTTCATGTGGTGATTCAATCCCCAAATCATCCAACTCGATGTCACTATCGCTAAGAGTGGTCGTGTTAGAAATCTTCTTGCCCTTTCTCTTTAGCATAATAGTACACTCAAAAGATTTGCGCCCTTTGCCCTCACGCTAATAACACCTTATGTCTTCCTCTTTCTCACCGCTCTCTTTGGACTCATCATTCTTTTTATTTTTCTCAAAAATCTTTTTGTTGGAAGAATTTTCTATGGCAAATTTGAGAATCATTTTAAATTTTTTATCGAACAAGGCCATATCATCTAAATCAACCTCACCCTCAGATGCACCAATTCTCTCTTTTTTCTTTTTCTTAACATAAGTCTTTAAAGCTATCCTTTTATCCTAAGGCTTAACGGTTTGGGGAAACTTGTCAATTTCATAGTTTCAAGGTCTCCTAAGAACTCCTCTAACCTAACTAAATCAAACATCCTGAATGAATTTAAAATAGTGACCTTAGAGATAATTTTTTTTGGGAGTGACCTCAAAATCTTTTAAACAACTCCCGTTTCGTCAATTTCTCACCCAAATTAAAACTCGTGTCAACTATATCCAATAACCTAGCATAAGAATCATCAAAACACTTGGACTCTAACATAGTGATAGTCTCAAATTGGGTGGTCAAATTTTGCACTTTTGATGCCTTAACCGTGTTGGTACCCTCATGTGTCAATTGAAGGATATCCCATGCCTTTTTTTGGCATGGTTCACATCACAATATGATTGAACTCATCAGGGGTGATGGCTCCAGAAATAGCACTAAGGCCTTGGGAGTTATAGGTACTCCATTTATAATTATCCTCAGTCCAAGCAGGCACCAGTTTGGGATTAGTGACCTTTTCAATGGTGACAGAGCGAGGAGTCCACCCTCTTTCACATATGAGCCAAACTCTTTCATCGATAGATTTTCAACAAGATCTCATGCGGGCTTTTCAATAGGCATAATTAGTGCCATAAATGACGGGCATCTGATTATATAAGTTATCCATAAGAAAAATTACGATTTTTAAAAACTAAAATTTTCAAAATGATTGATATCACAATTTTTTTGCGGAATAAGGATCACTCGATCATTTGGAGTAACCTGCTCTGATACCAATTTGAGAATGCAGGATGTGATACCAATTTATGAATTCACAAATTTTCAATAGATTAAACTTATTTAATTAAAGTCAATCTTTAACCAATTTTAATTAACCCTAAACATTCAACTAGGTCATTAAAGGCATTAAATCAATAAGCATGGAAATTTCAAGAAAAATCCTTGCAGGGAAAAACCTTTTATTTCACTAATAAAATGTAATTCGCAACTTACAAACTTACAAATGAAACACTACAATGGATTTTCACAGAACACCACAAAGACCGTAAACATTAGATAAGCAATGACTCCCTAGAGAATCACAAGAACCACAACTCCTCCTTCAGCTGTGAATACCCTCGAGTATCCTCAAGTCTGCAGTAGAGATAACACACCAAAAGAATAAACTTCGTGACAGATGCGTCTGGGTTCCAAAGATGATTCACAAAAGTTATTGGGATGTGTTTGTGTGAATTAAAAAGATTTTTCGCCCTAAAAACTGAGGCCTTAATTGCAGCAGTTCTGCAATTTTCGTAAAGTAAAAGTCTTAATTTGAAAGCTTCACAAAACAAGTATTTATGAGGTAAAAAAATATTTTTAGGCGGTGAAGGTCGTTTGAACGAATTTAGCATGTCGTTTGAACGATATTAGGATATCGTTTGAATGACCCGAGAGGCGACCTACTAAAAAAAAATAGTACGTGGCCGTTTGATGCACAAAAGAAGCGAGGCATCTCACGACCTTTAAATGAAATGTCCATGTTGTTTGAATGACATGTCCAAGTCATCTAAAAGGCTGGAGCGAAAAAAAATTATTTTTAGAAGTCCACCTATAGGTATTTCAAAAAAGTTTTTAGTTAGAAAATTACCTCATTTTGTGATAAATCATTTGATAAAAGTATCCCAATTCTTAGTGAACTTCCTTGACAGTTGTAACGGGATATGACATACTCAGTGTAAACTAGGGACTATGAAAAATATGTCCTTACAAAGACCATAGAGGGAGAAATTTAGTTTAGAGAAAAAAATAAATTTAGTGATTGTAATTCAATTGAGAGAAATATAATTGAAGATATTCATTGCAATTCAAGGCATTTTTGGGTTTGATTTTTTCCTCTCTAATTCATCTTGTTTAATCATTTTATGCTTTTATTTGTTTACTTTGTGTCTTGGATATTGACTATGGAGGTCTAATCTCCCATTCAATGGATGAATTAAAGCCCCCATGAATCCAATTGAATTAGTTTGTTAATTTTAATTTTGTTTGATATCCTTTGATTAGTAAATTCGATTCATACTCTTATTTTCACATTGAGAAATGAAAAACATCCTTGAGAAAGGATTGAAAATTATTTTATCATTTTATCATTTTATCATTTGATTCAAACTAGATATAGGGTTATCAAATTGATTAAAATCATAATATAACTTTCTTCTACTCTTATTTTTATTTTGTTTAATTAAAATTAGTTGGGTGAATCGATCCTAGCGGATGATTCATTTTGAGTACTGTTGTGTGAATTGAAATTACTTTTTTAAAATAATAATTAATTAATTCATTAGAGTAATGAGATTTACCTTTTGAATTAAATGAATATTTTGGAAATCAATCAAATTAAAACAGTCAAATTAGTGTTAATTATCTGAAGTGGGGCTGAATTTACATCCCTTGATTTATTTCTCTCATTTAGTTATATTTCACTCACTTTCATCGCACACTTTTTACTATTTTCTTACACCTTCCTTCTAGTTTAATTACCTTTTCTCATTTAGTTTAGTTATTTCACCATCATATCAAATTGTTTTAATATAAAAAAATCATAAAAAATATAAGGAAAAAAAAGAAGAAAAATAGCTAGAAATTGGATTACATGACTTTTCATTTGTAAAATTCCATAGAGTTGGATTGACATCCTCACTTACTATATACGAGTTCGTGTGATATATTTGTGTAGGTAAATGAAGTATATTTTTTTTATTAGAGAGGCTATTCGATAACGACACACAAAAATCTTTTCTATCAAATGACGTCGTTGCCACTTTTTTGAGATTGATGCACTTGAAAAGATTTTTGGATTGTGATTCATTTGTTATTTATTTTTCATTTTTAGTACCATTTTTTTATTTTATTAGATGTTTTGTAGTATGATTTTGTCATTTAGCTTGTATTGCGGTGCTTGGAGACACCATTTATTTTTCATTTAAATTTCAATAATTCATAAAAAGAAGAAAAGCATGATAGGGAAACCAGACAAGGTAGAGAGAGATCATCTAAATGTGAGGAAAATAAGCCTCTCTACTTTGGATCGTTAGGACTCCCGAGCCCGACTGAGATATGCGATCTCCCCCGGTCGACTCAAATCGATCTTCACCCCACGTGTGTATAAGCTGTGGGAGGTACATTTCTTTATCGCTCTCGAATATCCCGCAAGAAAGTCCATTCTTATGTGATTAATTGGTACCATGTGATTTTTATTATCACATTGAATTTATTTTGGATCGTTTGATGAATTAATGAACCTAAGAACTATATCCGGTCATTGAAACGAGAAGGGATTTCATCACTCGACTCACTCGCTTATCCATTGTGTGCTACCCTAGCTATCATTAAATTTTAAAATCAATCAACTTGTTAGCCAATTAGGAACACAATTTTTTCAAAGGCGATCACAAAGATCAATTCCCTAATTTTTGTCGCCCGTAGATTTAATTAAAGTTTGGCCACCCTTCCACTAATTTTGAAGATTTGAATTGGCTACGCGCTAGTTATGATTTATCCTTGACTTGTGTGTGTATAATTTCATCTTTCGGTAGTCGATTTTAGTTAGTTCGTCCAATTCAAGAGTCCAAATATTTTTCTTCTGTCTTTTCTTCCAAAAAATCTAAAAATATTGTCTTCCTTTATTTTTTTAATTAATCCAAAAAATTCATAAAAAATATTTTCCTTCTTAGTAACTCCATAAAAACTCCAAAAATATTTTATTTTCCTTCTCAAAAATATAAATTCTACTGTCATCATGGACGACGAGCGCCCTTTAAGGGACTACTTTGGCCATTTTCCATTGTCTCAAAGCATGTTTGAAGTGGATCACGAGTCGAACCTCCATACTTTACTTAGTGGCTTTAACTCTCTCACGCACACTATTGATACTCTTGCGTCGTCAACATACACATCTCACATTCCATCGCTCCTGATGATGAGTGTCAACGAATCCAATGCTTCATCGTGCACCTATTGCTTTCAAGTCGATCACTTGTCCAATGAGTGCCCATACCTTCCATATCCATCCGAACTAACTATGTCCCAAGTGTATCCATATGACACTGTTTTGGAACCCACCTCGGCCTATTATCATGACATATCTAATATCGAGTGGTGTGAGTACCCAACCTATTCGTGGAGGCCTGATCACCCTCCTACGTAATATGATTCTTAACCCCATGTTGTGGATCCTTGTGATTTTCTACGGCCGTTATGGAAACCTAGTGCACCCCATCCCGATTAGTCCCCTCGCTACGCTACCTATGATTATCAACCCTTTTCTCTCACGAAGTTCATCCTCTCGTGTATGATGAACTTGATCCCACTTCACACACTTTATATGAGTATTCTCCATATAGTCCTACTAATAGTGAGTTGTGTCCCCCTCAACTATACACCGTTGCATCACCATCCGTCACTTTACCACCATCATCCGCATTTGCTCTCGAAATGCTCTTGCAAAAGTTCATCATTGAGCAAGAGAAAGCCACACAATATCAAAATGAAGCACTTCAATGTCTTGAACAAAGATGAAATGAATTTGAGTGTGGGAGAGAGTCGGATTTCACCCCAAGTCAACCCATTGTTACACCCAGCTAGAGTTATAATGCGTCATCTTGTGCCATGATTTTTTAGTGTGACCAACCCTATTACCTCGAGAATATCGAAGTTGAGACCACCCCGTGGTCTGGGCCCTAAGTTGATGATTGTGTTAACTTATCCAAAGATTGTGAGACTGATCAAACCCCGCATTCTCCTAAAGAACCCATTACTGAGGTTTATATTTTTCCTCCCGATGAATCTAAAAATACGCTCGAGTCTACACCTATTGATTCCACCATGTGTATTTTCAAGGTGCTCACCAATGTCTTGCAATTGAATCCAATATAGTTCTTACCTGTCTGAATAAGTAACATTCCCACACATTCTTGGATCACCTTGAGTCATATATTAATGCTAATTTTTTTCATCTCGGATTTGAATGGCTCTTTTGATTTACCCACTAAATTAATTGTTGAGATTCTTATGGAAAAGTTGACCACTCCATCTATAGATACCACGCTCCCTTGAGAGTATTCTTTTACTCCTCCCGACGAGTGTGTGTCCCCTACACTTGAGTTAGATGACCTTCCTTCACCTTTTATCCCACCCGACCCACCCATCATTTCCCACTTTCCACCACCTCGTTTAGACCTAGTCATGATTCCTCAACACTTCACATATGTTTATCTAGGTCATTACATGAAACTACGCTTCACCATTCACGAGAGTATATGTGGTGACACTTTCACCTGTGATATTGAGCTTGTTCCTTCATGCATACCACTAACTTGTGGTGTTGATTTTTCATATTTTCAACTCATCAATGTGTCACGGTGCGACCATTATCATAATTGATTTGTAGAACGGTCGCCTATTTTTTTCAACCCATCATATCCATATTGCTATACCCTTTCGCCTTCCTATCCAATTAGAGAACCATGATTATAGAGCCCTTATTTCCCTCACGTTTATGCTCATTAAGGACCATGACCGGTCTTTCTTCCCCCTCACCCTTACCTTTCTTCCATATACCCTTCTCGCCGCCCACACTTGGTTCATCGATGCTTTGCATCGCGTGAAGCACTTTTCCATACACGTGCTTTGACCTTGAAGAACATATCCAACAAGATTGACACATCAGTATTGTTTGGGGGTGATTATCGTCACCCAATTTCTCTACCACCCCGTGCTTTCATAGTTCTTATCTTTAGGGTGAGTTACCTTCAGCACGAGAACATCCACAAAGGGTGATTTTAACAAAAAAACACAACACTAATTTTCAATATGAGGAAGTAATTTATAAATCAATTTTATGTTGTTTATCCTAAGCATGCAACTATGTGATAAAATAAAAAAATAAAACCACGCAAATAACTCATGCCGAGATTCAGGAAAAAAACCCAAAGGGAAAAACCGTTATTCATTGAGAAATTTACAAGAGAGTTGACTTACATACTACTTGATTCCTAACAAGCATGGTGTGCTATTCTTCAAAAATCTCTAAGGAACAACTATGACACTCGCAAGAGTCACGTGACCGCAGTCCTCCGAATTAGCCTCGGCCTTCATTCTTCAGTAGTGAATCCCCGCAAGTATCACAAGTCAGCAATGGAGTGCCTCTGCACCAAAGTGTATAGAAGATGCAAAAAAATTACTAGGTTTCTAAACTAATTCACAAGAATAATATTCATGAATTCTTTGTTGTGAATTAAAATAGTGTTTAGGAAGACAAAACTTGAAGAAGTTTTGTTGCGGATATGGAGAAACATATTTTGCAAAAGTCTTGGAAACCTCATTCACGAGCAAGTATTTAAATAAAAGTTGAGTCGGCGCGTCGTTCGAACGAAAAATGGATGTCGCTCGAATGAAATATGATGTCGCTTGAACGACCTCTTTGCGCGACATTAGATGTCATTTGAATAGTGCTTTGCACGACATTCAGTGTCATTTGAACGACATTATTTTTTTTCCAAAATGCATTACAATAGCATGTCATTTGATAACATACTTCAAGCGACCTAAAAACGAGCTATGCGCGAGATAAAACAGTTTTGACACAAAAATTCTTTTTGAAAAAATTCGTTTTAAAATCATTAAAAAGTCCTGCTCGTGTTTTGATAAAAATTAAACATCCTAAATATAATTCCATGAATTAATTTAAACAATAAATTCATTTTATACCTTTTGGGATGTCGGGAAGTCCTCAAACTTAGAGATGCTTGAGTTCGGTTCATCTTCTCGATGCATGACGATTTGTATAGGGTGACGCCAAACTGGCCTAAAGCTATTATAATGACCCCACTTTTATATGCTCATATAAATAGTTTGTTTTTACACTCATGTGTTACTTATTATCTTATAAATGTTGTATTATTAGATATGTGGTATTATTGGCTATCAATATAACACAAACCATTTTTAAATATGAAGAATCAACTGTAAATTGGATCAAACCGAAGTCTTATGACATATCTTAAGGTAAACAATAAGTTTTGGGGTAGAAAATATAATTTTTTGAAACTTTAGGGACTAAAAAAATATAAAAAAGGCCATTTTGTAATTGACATATTTTCAAGGACCTTTAAGAAATATTAAAAATATATAGTGTGAAATTACCAAAGTACCCTTCATGTGTAAAATGACCCTTATATCCTTATCACATTTCCACCACATGATGGTCACCTCCACCTTACACATGTCTTTAGAGAGAAAACTAAAACACTTGTCATCATTTGGGGATATTAACACTGCAAGACCACTCTGAGACGCGACAGCTTGGCGTTAAATCACCAATCCAAAATGCCTAGTCATTAGACACGTGTCAACACCGTAATATCCTTAGAAACATATAAATAGGGCCTTTGGGATCATTAATAACTCACAAAAAGTCCTTGAGAATTATAGTAAGAAATAGTGATAGAAAGCTATGGAAATATCTTAAGAAGGAGTTCTATAATTTTGAAGTAAGAATTCATTTTGTAGGTATGATTCTATTTAAATGTTGTAATGGATTTTTATAGTTTTAATTTCATGTTATATAGCTTTACTTAGTAGTTATAATAGTAAAATACACTAAAGGCTCCACTAATCAAAACATAAAATTTGGAAACAATCTAAATTGATTTTATTTTCAAAATATGTAAACTTGTTTGAAAATATATATACTTTTTTTAAAATGATGTTTGAAAGTAATTGCTCGTTATTATCGAATCTCATTTAAGTAATTCCAAAGTCAGTCCCGGTGAAATTTTGTCGAGTTGAGATGGTATTTAAGTGGTGCCCCTATGACCCTCCATCTCTACGGGGAATAAATTCGAAAATTTTCTATCTAGATGAGATTGCATTTAAGTGGTGCCCCTATGACCCTCCACCTCTATTGGGAACCGACTCATTGGGAAGAACTATGAATTGAATTCTTTGAATATGATGAATGAATATTAAAAATTGAGAAGATGGTTTTAGTAAACTTTTACAGCAAGTTATTTTAGGATTAAAACACAATATATAGAATTGGGTTTATTTAGAATACGTAATTAAACTTTATTGTATTTATTAGATTACCATGTGATCCAAGACTCAATATCTGTATTTTTGAGCCTCTATTTTGGGAGAGTACTCTATGCAATTTCTTGCGCATTTTGATTATAATATATTATTCAAACTATGTATATTTTGTGAAATTCTGTTATTATCAAAATGCATCTGATTTTGATGATTTCGTCATTTGTTATATGTTTATATCTCTCCACATAAACATCTGATTTGAATTCTGAAATTATTGATTCGACTTGTGGAAGCTCTTTTACAATGTTGTCCTTGACTACCGGGTGGAAATATTTGGGTGGTACCTTCCCAGCTTATTAATCGCTGGTGTGCCCTAAACAAGGCGTTGTTCCAGGAATCAAGATTTTCTGTCTGTGATGTTATCAGGTGGAAACATCTGGCAACACTATCTATTTGGGTATTAGAGCATACATGGCCACTAAAACTGAATAATTTACATATGCTCACTTGTTTTATCTTCTCTGTTTTGAACTCTTTATTCTGAATATACATATTATGATTTACTTTATATATATCACTGGAAATTCATATCTCTACGTATATGCCTCATGTTCTAAATTGAATAAGTATCGATTTTCTGAAAAACCCTGGAATATCTAGTGATTGAATCTCATTCAGATTTTAGCCGACGTTGCATAAATAACCATTTTTAGGAAATAATTAAGCTCATGGATGGAACGTAAAAGGACTATGTTAAAGATTTTAGCTTTTAGAGCTCCTTTTGTTACATTATTTAGAAGTTTTTTTTATTAGATAGAGCATTTTTGGCTCTTGAATTAAGAGGTTTTAAATTTTGTGTCAAGTTGTAACTCGATGATATTTTAATATAAATAAAGTTTCCTTTAGAAAGCTTTGATGATGTAATTCCTTCACTTTTAGTTTTTTATGATTCATAACCATGTGATTGTATTTCCGCTACATATATTTTATGAGAAATTTTTTAAATCCAGAATATTAAATGCCTTGGTGGCATGTCAAGACACTCATTACCTATTATTTTTGGGTCGGGGTCATGACAGCGGTGGTATCAGAGCATAGGTTATGAACCCATAGACTACTGAACATAGGTTTCAAACATTATAGATTTTATTTCTCCATCCTTAGGAGATAGTATTAAATATTTGATTTACGTGATACCCTCCCTATGTGTTATATTATTTATAATTGGTCTTTTAGTTTTCAATCTTGATATAACATAGTAGATCTTACGTTTGACCATGACTGTAGAAAATGACCAAGAGAAGATCATCTATGGGAACTAGTGACTCGAGTATAGAAGGACTGGAAGGTACATTCAACGCGTTTAAAAGTCTAGCAAAGATTGTGGAGCAGCGGGTGGATAATGGAGTACCAAGGAAAATTGAATTAGTAGAAGTACTATTGAATAGTTCAAGAAGTTGAATATGCCATATTTTAAAGGTACTCCTAACCCCATCGAAGTAGAAAGTTGGGTGATGCATATGGAAAAGATACTCGATGTTCTTAAGTGCACAGATGAACAAATGGTTTTATTTGCAACGTTTATATTAGAAGGTGAAGCTGAACATTAGTGGAGAATAACTAAGATAATACACGAGGAAAGGAATACTTACATAAATTGGAATGATTTCTCACTAATCTTTTATGAGAAATCTTTTCCTGAAATGGTGAAAGATGAAATGGAAGCTAACTTCATGAGTCTAATGCAAGGGAATATGACGGTTAGTCAATACGAGACAAAGTTTCTTGAGTTATCCCGTTTTGCCTATCATATTGTTGTAACTAATGTTTTAAGAGCGAAGAAGTTTGAACGTGGGTAAAGGTTGAATATTCATAGTTGAATTTATATCCTGAAGTTGACATCATATATTGACATAGTGACTAGGGCTACAATAACTAAGAGGGATAGTGAGGAGTACAATCGAATTAGAGATGGTAAGAGGAAGTTTGGGGAACAAAAAAGGAAATAACCCAAATAATAGAAATTTTTTTAAGAGCCCGTCCAATGTTGGTGGATCTGGTGATAACAAATAATGTATAATAACCAGATATGTCAGCAATGTGGAAAGATGCATGGAGGATGACCATGTTATAAGGATTCAGGAGCTTGTTTTAGATGTGGACAAGAAGGACATCAGATAAAAGGCTGCCTAAACCCAACAAGGGTTCCGATAAAGCCTTCAAGTGCAAATAAGGATCAAAGTAGACATGGTATAGTTTTTGCACTTTCTGATACCCAAGCTTCTAATGCAGTAGTGTCAGCTACACTTTCTATATGTGCACAACCTTTTAAAGCTTTGATAGATCCCAGTTCTACCCATTCATTCATATCTATACATGTATTAAATTTCTTCATAAATTGCCTGAACCCTTGAATCATAACATACATGTTTCTACTCCTTCGAGTGATTATTGATGGGTAACATAATATACAAGGCTTGCCCTATAGAAATTCATAGTCATAAACTATTTCTTCGTTTGATAGTTTTTGACATTATATATTTTGAAGTCATTTTGGGGATGGACTAGCTAGCATCATATCATGCTAAGGTGGATTTTTTTGAGAAGAGTGTTACTTTCCAAATCCCTCATGAACCAAAATTTATTTTTGAAGGGACTGGCATCATATCTCCGATGTGTATTATTTCTACAATGGAAGCCAACAGTTTTCTTAAGAAGGGATGTCAAGGATTTCTTAGAACTGTTACTATTTTGTAGACGATAGACCTAGATTCAAAGTTATTCCTGTTGCTAAGAAATTTATGGATGTTTTCACTGATGATTTACCCCCTCTACCTCCCAATAGAGAAAAAGAATTTTCCATTGACCTTATTCCTGGAACTACACTAATCTCAGAACCACCATATCGTATGGCACCTTTAGAATTAAGAGAATTAAAATTGTAATTAGAAGACCTTTTAGACAAGGGTTTTATCATACCAAGTATATCGAATTGGGGTGCTCCAATATTATTTGTTAAAAAAGGATGGGACAATAAGGTTATGTATAGATTATCGTGAACTGAATTAGGTAACCATTAAGAATAAATACCCCTTATCTCGTATAAATGATTTGTTTGACAAACTACAAGGTGCGTACGTATTTCTAGGATTGACCTTAGGTCTGGCTATTATCAATTAAAGATTAAGGAAGATGATAATTTGAAATCAGCTTTTTGTACAAGATATGGTCACTATGAATTTCTTGTAATGCCATTTGGATTAACTAATGCACCAGCCACGTTTATGGATATGATGAATAGAGTGTTTAGGAAATATTTTGATCAATGTGTGGTTGTTTTTATTGATAACATCCTTCTTTATTCCAAGAGTATTGAAGAACATGAGAATCATTTAGAGATAGTATTTCAAATCCTAAGGAAAGAGAAATTATTTACAAAATTAAAGAAGTATAAGTTTTGGTTACCCAACATTTCTTTTCTAGGACATGTCATTTCCAAGGAGGAACTGTCGGTTGACCCTCAAAACATCAAGGTTATACTAGATTAGTGTAACAACCCGAGGTTTTGGAGTCGACAATTTATTTATTTTGGGAGGAATAAATAATATTTTATTGGAGAAATAATTAAATTGGCAATTGAGGTCAAAATTTAGAGTCGTCAGAAAGAGTGTTGAATGTCGATCCGAGGGTACCATGGTTTTCGGAAGGGTCGAGAAAGTCGAAATGACTGTACTTGGGGTCTATTTAGGTTCTGAAATAATTTAGGACCGTTTGACTCGAATTAAAGTTACCGGGTCATTTAAAGTGTGTATTATCATTTAAAGATGTGTGTCTTGTGGGTTAAGCCTTAAAAGCCATGTGAGAAGTCATTCTCACTTAAGAGAAAGAGGAAAACCCTAGAAAGAAAGAGATAAGAAGAAAGAAGAGAAAGAAGGAGAAAAGGGAGAGAAAGTGGAGATTTCTAGTTTCCACGCGATCTCGATTCAAACCCTATGAACCCGAGGCAAGTGATTAAACTTGCTAAATAATTGTTGTGTACCAATTATTGCATGATTTGTGGATTGATATTTTGGGTTTTAGGTTTAGTTTAACAAAACCTAACTTTTGGGTATAATCTTAGATTTAGTATGTAGATCTTCGATTTGATGATAAAAATCAGTTTATTAGTATTCTAGAGTGAATATAAATGTTATGAATATGATTGGGTTGAAGATTTGTGGTTAAATGTAATTATTGGGGATTTTTGAGAAGTTGGAGATGTGTAAAAATGGAGTTGGCCATAATACCTGTTAGGGCCAGTCGACCGCGAACAGAGGACCGGTCGACCGCGCCTCCAAAGTTGGTCATTCTGTCTTGGAGATTAGGAAAAATTTAGAAACGCGGTCGACCGCGGTTTGGGCACCGGTCGACCGGTCCCCTGTTTTGGGTTCAAGTTTGAGAATTTAAGTTATCCCCTTCTTCTTTGGGTTTGTATAAATGGACTTCCATAATCAGAGTATCATAAAGGATTAAGTGATTATATAAATGGATTATAGACCTTAGAGTCAAAAGACGATATATGAGGCTAATTGATAATTGAAAGACTAAATGTAAGTGTCGGATAGTCTTAGTGATTATGTTGAGAAGTGAGAATCTAAAGAGTATATCAATTTGGGGGGAAAATCCTCTAAGTGTCGAGGTTCGTATTTGTGGAATATAGAATATCGATTGGAGGTTTTGGGACTTTTTCTAAGTGGGGAAGCCCACTTTTAATTGGGATTTTATTTGGTGATGATAAATAAATTTCACTATTTGAGAATGAGAATAACTTAGAGAAGCCGGATCTTAGGATCCAAATCCCAAACGGGATAACATTAAGAAGGTTCATAAAATGAATTGAACCCTCTTATGAATGGAAAATAATAAATGCTATTTGATGGGCGTATGGATATAGAAATATCCTTATTGATGATTGAATTGGGAGATATCTCACACAATGAGAAATATTAATTGAGGAGCAATAAGACATAGAATATCTTATACTTAAGTAGATTTGAAAGACAATTCATACTAGAAGCGACATGAGAGCTTCAAGCGATAATTAGTATAGTATATACTAAGAGGGGTAAATGTGTGAGTATTGACGGTTAGTGTATCAAGAGAGGGATATACTGAACAATGATCTTAATCAAATTACGCCTAAGAGCGTATAATGATAATAAATATGATGTTGCAGGTATAACTTATATAAAATGGTATATCTTTATTATGTGGGATGTATGTATACCTTATATGATGGTGTATATACATGTTAAGCATACCCCCTCCTTGCTATCATTGGGAAGTTTCGTGCGCAGAGGGTGAGCATTCTGACTAGAAAAGCAGTATGTGGATATTCCCCAGCTCATAGTCATCCTTTGTGGTCAGCAAATGACATATATGATATATATTTATTTATTTTGAGGGTGAGAGGTCGTGGGTATGTGTCGCTCTCACTTGCCGGTTAGGAACTATGACCGCTTCCCGGACGTTGTGTGCGTGAGTAGATCACGAGGTGGGTGTCGTTGAACCCCACTAGGTGGCCCCAGTTTGCTACGTATATGGGCTACTGGAAGATGATAGCATGTGAGCCCGCGTCCTTCGAGTTATAGCTCGGTTGGATGGTTATTATTTGCTTGTGTTTGTACTTAGGTGTCAAGGGCATAATGGACCTCAATGACCTACATTGCCAGGATTAGTGTATCGGGGGGGTTCCTTGTTTGGATTTCGCCTCGGCGAGATGTCCCACCCACGAACCGCAGTGTAATGTTGGAACTCGGGGATAAGTTTAGTCCTTAAAGCTCATAATTATATATATAAATATATCACCTATCCCAACAATCGACAATGCCAGGAGTAGTGTAACGGGGGGGTTCCTTGTTTGGATTTCGCTTCGGCGAGACGTCCCACGGATGAAACGCCGTGTACTATTGAGAATTGGGAATATTAATTAATTAAAATTGGATAATAATCATTTGGGTTACATTCATCTTTCTTAGAGGGCATAATGAGCCCCAAGGATCGATAGGGTCAGGAGTAGTGTAACGGGGGGGGGGGGGGGTCCTTGTTTGGATTTCGCTTCAGCGAGACGTCCCGCGCACGAAACGCAGTACCATGTTGAGAATCGGGAGGAGTTTAGTCCTTAACTCTTGATGCTAATAACTCATCTATAATAATTATATATATGGTTTCATGCGTTATATGGGCATCACTAGAATATAAATTCTAGTAAATGAGATTGTTACTGTGTTGTGATGATGTGGACATGATTGGATCATGTAACTTTATATGTTCAACAAATGAACATTATAAAGATAACTATAACTATTACATTAAAGATAATGTATATAACTTAAAGTATAGAAATAAATGTAGAATTGGGAGATAGGTTAGATGGTTTCACTTAAATACTTTATTTGGGTTTAAGTTAGAATCCTCTACCTAATTAGAATCGGACATCCTTTTGGTGACACGTGCATACGCTTAGTGCGCGCTTTAGATGAGAGGTGAGTTGAATTTTATGGAGTGTTCGATTCCAACTAAATCATGTAATAATGCATTTATAAATATTATGCATTTTAATACACTTGCTATAAACTGTTTTTCAAAACTCAGGCTCTGACCCGTTTATATTTTCCTCCTCCATGTATATATTGTATTACTTCAGGTGTTCCTCCGCAAGGACGCCTTCGATATTCCTCCATTCAGGATTTATGGAGCTGTGGAAGTAGAGGACTGTTGCGGCACTTTTCTTTAGTCGATTCCTATCCATTGTACATCTAGATTAGGATTCAGTTGTATTGAGTTAGTATTCAAGTGTTGTAGATTAACACTTTCATATTTTATTTATCATATTATTGTATTGTCTGTTGCCCGACAGCATATTCGGGTATTTCATTGTTGAGATTTTGTTGTACAATGTATTGTACTCTTTTATTATTGGAGAATGCACATTTCACATCATAGTTAGATGTATATTGTTGGTGGTGTGCATTATTGGTTTTGTTGTTGTTGTTAAAAATAAAAGTTTTAAATTTTTGGCAATTCGCACTTTATGATTTCGGGTAGTTAGGCTTATATTATAGTGTTTAGTTGTTGATGTTGAGACCGTACCATCTGAGATACCTGATTTATGTAGTATAGGGTTGGCCACCCGTTATTATTTGGGGCGGGTTGTCACAGGTGGTATCAGAGCATCAGGTTCTAGTGTCTTTAGGAACTGTGTGCGTTACTACGATCTTCCGTAAGCGTTCTTGATGTTGAGCCTTATTATTAGGACGATTGCATTCATACATCCATATCTTTCTGTGATTCGAAAGTATTTGAAAGGCGTTCTGATACAATTGTTCTTATTTCAGATGCCACCGAAGGGAGGTCGTTCAGTCATGACAAATAAAGGGAATGTGCAACCCCAAATGCCTCAAAGGAACATGACTACGGATGATGTTGCCAATATAGTGGCACAAGCAGTAACTGCTGCCGTTTCTACGATGGCTCAGTAATCTGTCGCTCGAGCAGCCCCACCCCATTTAGGATTGTCCTTATGGGAGAGAGTGAAGGAAGATTTTAGTAAGGGGCATCCTCCCGAGTTTGAAGGGGAAGTTGATGCGATGGCTGCAAGTCAATGGAAAAATAATATACGGAGGCACCTTCGTATGGTTGAGTGTAGTGAGGTGCAGAAACAATTTTTAGCCACCTTTAAGTTATCGGGTGCAGCTCTTCAATGGTGGGAGTCTGTCACCACATCTGAACAGAGAGATACTTTACCTATAAAAGAATGTTGGGAACTTTTTAATCGAAGGTATTTGCCTTCCCCTACTCAGGATATGGGGATTTTTCAAGGAAATGGGACGGTGGCAGAATATGAAAAAGATTTTTCCCTATGGGCGAGATTAGTACCTAATGAGGTAAATATGGAAGAGAAATGTATATCGAAGTTTGTTCGAGGTTTAGATTGGAAAATCCAACAACATTTGTTAGAAAGTCCTAAGTTAATGACTTTCATCGAGGTAGTGAATGCGACACTACTAAAGTGTCATGAATATCGTTTTCGTTCTCAAAAGAGTAAGAACTTTGGAGATTCGAGTTCATCAAGTATGTTTGGCAAAGAGAGTGCCAGTAATGTGAGTGGGCAGAAAGGGTTTATGGGTAAGTGTTTCTTTTGTAAAGAAATAGGTCATAAAAAGAGAGATTGTCCTAATAGAAGTAAAGGACCACGTTTTGATGAAATTTTGGAAGTGCAACCCCTACAGCAGATTCGGGGTCGCTTTAGACCGGGGGACTATGTTTGGGAGGCCATTGATGAGGATGGGCAACAAGACTAGAGATGGATGTTGTAAGTAATTTTTCCTTTATTAATAGGATTATTACTATATGAAATTTTGGAATATCGTATGGGAGATATATATGAATCGGGTAGTGCTTTAGACCTTTTTGTTTATGTATGGTATGTAATGACCCTAAGGGGAAATTTGGAGCAAGATAGGCTCTTATTCTATTATTTTGTGAAGGATTGAAGATTTTGCAAGGTGCTCATAAAGAGCTTTAAACCTTGTAGTTAATGTAAAAATGTTTATGGTGATAAGTAGTAATGATAAAAGCTACTTCTTTTATATAGTCATGATAGACCATTATGATTGTTGAATTCCAGATATGGATGTGCCTTATAAAAAGGCTATATATATTGAAATGATGTGAGATGATGTTTATGTTTGAAAGTTGAGATTGTGGTTTGATGGGACGCATGTAAAATTTTAGCTCATAAGTATGATAATATTTGTGAGATACATGTTATATAGATGATGATCTAAAAATACCTTGTGTTGGACATAAGGCATTTTATAGTATACATATATATATGAGCCGTTTTCAAAGTAAACTATTTTTAACTAAAACCTTTGTCGACCTTCGGGTCCTTTCAAAATGATTTTTATAAAGTTAACCTTTTCGAACTCTAGTTTGGATTTAACAAACTCTCAATCCCCGACATCGCCACACAGTAGTGTATTGGGAGGGTTCCTTGTTTGGATTTCTCTTTTGCGAGACGTCCCCCGCACGAAAGTGGCGATTGTCAGGAATTGAGAGGAGTTATTTCTTTGGACCATTCAAATTTTTACTCTATTAAAATTTAGTATTACTTATTGTTGGAATTGTGGAACTTTCGAGGCAAATAAAGCCTCATTATGATTGGCGGTGAGCATAAAGCTCAAATAAAAAGGGTGTATGGGCGCCCTTGTTGCAGAAATTAGTTTTATTTAATTCATAATTAACTTATAATAAAATGAATTTAAAATGAACTCGTCGTCGGAAGTTAGAAGTTTTGAGTTGGGATTAGCAAGATTGGGTATAGTAGGACTAGTTGAGCTTTGGAGAAATAGGCTTAGCTAAATTTCGAGGACGAAATTTTTGCAAGTGGGGAAGTTTGTAACAACCCGAGGTTTTGGAGTCGACAATTTATTTATTTTGGGAGGAATAAATAATATTTTATTGGAGAAATAATTAAATTGGCAAATGAGGTCAAAATTTAGAGTCGTTCGAAAGAGTGTCGAATGTCAATTCTAAGGGTACCATCGTTTTCGAAAGGGTCGAGAAAGTCGAAAAGACTGTACTTGGGGTCTATTTAGGTTCCGAAATAATTTAGGACCGTTTGACTCGAATTAAAGTTACCGGGTCATTTAAAGTGTGTATTATCATTTAAAGATGTGTATCTTGTGGGTTAAGGCTTAAAAGCCACGTGAGAAGTCATTCTCACTTAAGAGAAAGAGGAAAACCCTAGAAAGAAAGAGAGAAGAAGAAAGAAGAAGAGAAAGAAGGAGAAAAGGGAGAGAAAGTGGAGATTTCCGGTTTCCACGCGATCTCAAGGCGGATTCAGACCCTACAAACCCGAGGCAAGTGATTAAAATTGCTAAATAATTGTTGTATACCAATTATTGCATGATTTGTGGATTGATATTTTGGGTTTTAGGTTTAGTTTAACAAAACCTAACTTTTGGGTATAATCTTAGATTTAGTATGTAGATCTTTGATTTGATGATAAAAATCAGTTTATAAGTATTCTAGAATGAATATAAATGTTATGAATATGTTTGGGTTGAAGATTTGTGGTTAAATGTAATTATTGGGGATTTTTGAGAAGTTGGAGATGTGTAAAAATGGAGTTGGCCATAATACCTGTTAGGGCCGGTCGACCGCGTACAGAGGACCGGTCGACCACGCCTCCAAAGTTGGGCATTCTGTCTTGGAGATTAGGAAAAATTTAGAAACGCGGTCGACCGGTCCCCTGTTTTGGGTTCAAGTTTGAGAATTTAAGTTATCTCCTTCTTCTTTGGGTTTGTATAAATGGACTTCCATAATCAGAGTATCATAAAGGATTAAGTGATTATATAAAGGGATTATAGACCTTAGAGTCAAAAGACGATATATGAGGCTAATTGATAATTGAAAGACTAAATGTAAATGTCGGATAGTCTTAGTGATTATGTTGAGAAGTGAGAATCTAAAGAGTATATCAATTTGGGGGAAAAATCCTCTAAGTGTCGAGGTTCGTATTTGTGGAATATAGAATATCGATTGGAGGTTTTGGGACTTTTTCTAAGTGGGGAAGCCCACTTTTAATTGGGATTTTATTTGGTGATGATAAATAAATTTCACTATCTGAGAATGAGAATAACTTAGAGAAGCCGGATCTTAGGATCCAAATCCCAAACGGGATAAGATTAAGAAGGTTCATAAAATGAATTGAACCCTCTTATGAATGGAAAATAATAAATGCTATTTGATGGGCGTATGGATATAGAAATATCCTTATTGATGATAGAATTGGGAGATATCTCACACAATGAGAAATATTAATTGAGGAGCAATAAGACATAGAATATCTTATACTTAAGTAGATTTGAAAGACAATTCATACTATAAGCGACATGAGAGCTTCAAGCGAGAATTAGTATAGTATATACTAAGCGGGGTAAATGTGTGAGTATTGACGGTTAGTGTCTCAAGAGAGGGATATACTAAACAATGATCTTAATCAAATTATGCCTAAGAGCGTATAATGATAATAAATATGATGTTGCAGGTATACCTTATATAAAATGGTATATCTTTATTATGTGGGATGTATGTATACCTTATATGATGGTGTATATACATGTTAAGCATACCCCCTCCTTGCTATCATTGGGATGTTTCGTGCGTAGAGGGTGAGCATTCTGACTAGAAAAGCAGGATGTGAATATTCCCCAGGTCATAGTCGTCCTTTGTGGTCAGCAAATGACATATATGATATATATATTTATTTATTTTTGGGGTGAGAGGTCGTGGGTATGTGTCGCTCTCACTTGCCGATTAGGAACCATGACCGCTTCCCGGACGTTGTGTGCGTGAGTAGATCACGAGGTGGGTGTCGTTGAACCCCACCAGGTGGCCCCAGTTTGCTACGTATATGGGCTGCTAAAAGATGATAGCATGTGAGTCTGCGTCCTTTGAGTTATAGCTCGGTTGGATGGTTATTATTTTCTTGTGTTTGTACTTGGGTGTCAAGGGCATAATGGACCTCAATGACCTACATTGCCAGGACTAGTGTATCGGGGGGGTTCCTTGTTTGGATTTCACCTCGGCGAGACGTCCCACGCACGAACCGCAGTGTAATGTTGGAACTCGAGGATAAGTTTAGTCCTTAATGCTCATAATTATATATATAAATATATCACCTATCCTGACAATCGACAGTGCCAGGAGTAGTGTAACGGGGGGGTTCCTTGTTTGGATTTCGCTTCGGCGAGACGTCCCACGCATGAAACGCAGTGTACTGTTGAGAATTGAGAATATTAATTAATTAAAATTGGATAATAATCATTTGGGTTACATGAATCTTTCTTTGAGGGCATAATGAGCCCTAAGGATCGATACGGTCAGGATTAGTGTAACGGGGGGTTCCTTGTTTGGATTTTGCTTCGGCGAGACGTCCCACGCACGAAACGCAGTACCGTGTTGAGAATCGGGAGGAGTTTAGTCCTTAACTCTTGATGCTAATAACTCATCTATAATAATTATATATATGGTTTCATGCCTTATATGGGCATCACTAGAATATAAATTCTAGTAAATGAGATTGTTGATGTATTGTGACGATGTGGACATGATTGGATCATGTAACTTTATATGTTCAACAAATGAACATTATAAAGATAACTATAACTATTACATTAAAGATAATGTATATAACTTAAAGTATAAAAATAAATGTAGAATTGGGAGATAGGTTAGATGGTTTCACTTAAATACTTTATTTGGGTTTAAGTTAGAATCCTGTACCTAATTAGAATCGGACATCCTTTTGGTGACACGTGCATACGCTTAGTGCGCGCTTTAGATGAGAGGTGAGTTGAATTTTATGGAGTGTTCGATTCCAAATAAATCATGTAATAATTAATTTATAATTATTATGCATTTTAATACACTTGCTATAAACTGTTTTTCAAAACTCGGGCTCTGACCCGTTTATATTTTCCTCCTCCATGTATATATTGTATTACTTCAGGTGTTCCTTCGCAAGGACGCCTTTCATATTCCTCCATTCAGGATTTGTGGAGCTGTGGCAGTAGCGGACTGTTGCGGAACTTTGCTTTAGTCGATTCCTATCCATTGTACATCTAGATTAGGATTCAGTTTTATTTAGTTAGTATTCAAGTGTTGTAGATTAACACTTTCATATTTTATTTATCAGATTATTGTATTGTCTGTTGCCCGACAACATATTCGGGTATTTCATTGTTGAGATTTTGTTGTACAATGTATTGTACTCTTTTATTATTAGAGCATGCACATTTCACATCATAGTTAGATGTATATTTTTTGTGGTGTGCATTATTGGTTTTGTTGTTGTTGCTAAAAATAAAAGTTTTAAATTTTTGGCAATTCGCACTTTATGATTTCGGGTAGTTAGCCTTATATTATAGTGTTTAGTTGTTGATGTTGAGACTGTACCATCTGATATACCTGATTTATGTAGTATAGGGCTGGCCACCCGTTATTATTTAGAGCGGGTTGTCACAATTAGCCTAGACCAACCAATGTGAGTGAGATTCGTAGTTTCCTTGGATTAACAGGTTATTATCGAAGATTTGTAGAAGGATTTTCTTGTATTGCCAAACCTCTATATAGGTTAACACAAAAGCAGGTGAAATATAAATGGTCTGAGAAAGCCGAGAAAAGTTTTCAAGAACTTAAGAATCGATTAGTGACTACCCCATTTTTGACTATTCCTTCAGGTACGAAAGGATTGGTGATTTATAATGATGCTTCTAAAAATGGTTTATGATGTGTGTTAATGCAAAATGGAAAAGTAGTAGCTTATGCCTCAAGACAGTTAAAACCATATGAGCAGAATTATTCAACCCATGACCTAGAATTAGCAGCTGTAATTTTTGCTCTTAAGATTTGGAGACACTATTTATATGGTGAGACTTATGAGATTTATACCGATCATAAGAGTTTGAAATATATATTTACTCAGAAAGAGTTAAACACGAGACAAAGGAGGTGGTTAGAATTGATGAAGGATTATGATTTAAATATTCATTATCACCTAGGGAAAGTCAATGTAGTAGCTAATGCTTTACGTAGGAAGTCTACACCAAATTTAGCGTGTCTCATTACAAATCAGGAACTTTTGTTAAGGGATTTGAGAATTATGGAGGAGTAATCGCAAACTTACAAGTATAACCCGTGTTGATGAAAAGGATCAAAATTGCACAAGTAAATGACCCACAACTCAAGAAGATTAGAGAAGAAGTTCTCGAAGGGAAGAGAATTGAATTTGCGATCCGGGATGCTATATTGAGGTTTGTAAATATAGTGTGTGTTCCACGTGATGCCTAACTAAAGAGGAAAATTTTGGAGGAAAGTTTTTACTCGAGATTCAAGTTTCATCCCAGAAATACCAAGATATATAGAGATATTCGAGAAGTGCTTTGGTGGAATAACCTGAAAATGGAGATAATGAAATTTGTATCTCAGTGCTTGGTCTATCAACAAGTAAAAGGTGAACATCAGAAACCATCAGGATTACTACAACCCCTATCTATCCCAGAGTGGAAATGGGAACATATCACAATGTATTTTGTGACGGGTTTACCAAGGAGTTCAAATGGTAATGATTATATTTGTGTAAATATTGATAGGCTAACTAAATATGTTCATTTTCTTTCCATTAAGATTACCCATTCTTTAGAAAAGTTATCTAAGTTGTATGTGAGGGACATTGTTAGGCTTCATGGAACCCCAATTTTAATTATTTCTGATCGTGGCCTAGTTTTGTGTCTCGCTTTTGGAAAATCCTACAAGCAACCATGGGAACAAAATTTAAATTGAGCACCGCTTTTCATCCTCAAATGGATATACAATCAAAGAGAACTATTTAAACCTTATAGGATATGCTTAGGGCATGTGCACTTGGTTTGAAAGGGAATTGGGATGATCATTTACCATTAATGGAATTTGCATATAATAATAGTTATCAAGAAAGTATCCAAACGGCTCCGTATGAGGCACTCTATGGTAGAAGGTGTTGTTCCCTTACATGTTGGGTAGAAGTTGGGGAAAAAAATTATTGGGACCAGAATTGATTCATATCACAACAGAGAAAGTGAAATTTATACAAGACTGACTTCGAATCGCTCAAAGTCGTCAAAAGAGTTATGCTGACAACCGACATCGACAATTAGATTTCCAAATAGGAGATTTTGTGTTCTTGTGATTATCGCCTGCAAAGTGAGTAATACGATTTGGGAAGAAAGGGAAATTGAGCCCAACATACATAAGGACTTTTTGAAATCCTTGAAAGGATATGAGCTGTTGCGTATAAAATATCCTTACCACCTGAACTCTCTAGTGTACATATTGTGTTTCACGTATCAATGATAAAGTAATATGTTCTAGATCCAACACATATCTTAATTCAAGAACCTCTTCAAGTTAGAGAAGATTTTTCAAACATTGAGCATCCGGTAGAAATTTTCAACCATAAAGATTAAATATTACGAACCGTGGTAATACCACTAGTCAAAGTATTATAGAGCAATCATTTAGTTGAAGAAGCAACATGGGAGAGGGAAGATGAAATAAAGGAGAGATATCCATACTTGTTTGTAAATTAATATGAGTCAAATTTGGGGACCAAAATTTGTATAAGGATGGTAGGATGTAATGACCCCACTTTTATATGCTCATATATATAGTTTTTTTTTTACACTCATGTGTTACTTATTATCTTATAAATGTTGTATTATTAGATATGTGGTATTATTGGCTATTAATATAACAAACCCCATTTTTAAATATGAAGAATCAATTGTAAATTGGATCAAATCGAAGTCTTACGACATATCTTAAGGTAAATAATAAGTTTTGGGGTAGAGAATATAATTTTATAAAACTTTAGGGACTAAAATACAAAATATATAAAGGGCCATTTTGTAAATAAAATATTTTCAAGCACCCTTAAGAAATATTAAAAATATACAATGCGAAATTACCAAAATACCCTTCATGTGTAAAATGGCCATTATACCCTTATCACCTTTCCACCACATGTTGGTCACCTCCACCTTACACATGTCATCTTTCGAGAGAAAGATAAAACACTTGTCATCATTTGGTGATATTAACACTTCAAGACCACTCCGAAACGCGACACCTCGGCGTTGAATCATCACTCCAAAATGCGTAGTCATTAGACACGTGCCAACACCGTAATATTCTTGGAAACCTATAAATATGTCCTTTGGGATCGTTTATAACTCGCACCAATTCCTTAAGAATTATAGTAAGAAAGAGTGATAGAAAGCTTGGGAAATATCTTAAGAAGGATTTCTATAATTTTGAAGAAAGAACTCATTTTGTAGGTATGATTTTATTTAAATGTTGTAATGCATTTTTATAGTTTTAGTTTCGTGTTTTATAGCTTTACTTAGTAGTTATGCTGGTAAAATACACTAAAGGCTCCACTAATCAAAACTTGAAAATTGGAAACAACCTAAATTGATTTTATTTTCAAAATATGCAAACTTGTTCGAACATACATATACGCTTTCTAACATGATTTTTGTAAGTAATTGCTCGTTATTAAGGAATCTCATTTAAGTAATTCCAAAGTCAGTCCCGGTGAAATTTTTTCTAGTGTAGATGGTATTTAAGTGGTACCCCTGTGACCCTCCATTTGTATTGGGAGTAAATCTAAAAATGTTCTGCCTAGATGAGATGGTATCTAAGTAGTGCCCCTATGACCCTCCATCTCTACTGGAAACCGACTGATTAGGAAGAACTATGAATTGAATTCTTTATATATGATGAATTAATATTAAAATTTGAGAAAATGGTTTTAGTAACCATTTACAACAAGCTATTTTAGGATTAAAACACGATATTTAGAATTAGGTTTTTTTAGAAGACATAATTAAACCTTTGTTGTATTTATTATATTAACGTGTGATCTAAGACTCAATATATGTATTTTTGAGCCTCTATTTTAGGTGAGTACTCTATGCAATTTCTTGTGCATTTTTATTATATTATATTATGCAAACTATGTCTATTTGTGAAATGATTTTATTCTCAAACTGCATCTGATATCGATGATTATGTCATATGTTATATGTTTATATCTCTCCTTATAAATATTTGATTTGAATTATGAAATTATTGATTCGGCCAATGGAAATTCTTTTACTATGCTGGCCTTGACTACCGGGTGGAAATATTTGGGTGGTACCTTCCCAGATGGTTAATCGCTGGTGTGTCCTAAACAAGGCGTTGTTCCAGGAATCATAATTTTCTATCTGTGATGTTATCAGGTGGAAACATCTAGTAATACTATCTGGCTGGGTATTAGAGCATACATGTCCACTAAAACCGAATAATTGACATATGCTCAATTGTTTTATCTTCTCTGTTCTGAACTCTTTATTCTGAATATATATATATATATATATATATTGTCATTTACTTTATATATATTACTGGAAATTCCTATCTCTATGTATATGCCTTATATTCTAAATTGAATAGGTGTCGATTTTCTGAAAAAACCTGGAATATGTGGAGATTGAATCTCATTTGGCTTTTAGCTGACGTTGTATAAATAATCATTTTTCAGGAAATAATTAAGCTTATGGATGGAACGTAAAAGGACTATGTTGAAGATTTTTGCTTTTAGAGCTCCTTTTGTTACATTATGTAGAAGTTTATTTTATTAGATAGAGTATGTTTGGCTCTTTAATTAAAAGGTTTTAAATTTTGTGTCAAGTTGTAACTTGATGATATTTTAATATAAATGAAGTTTCCCTTAATTCCTTCACTTTCAGTATTTAATGATTCATAACCCTGTGATTGTATTTTTTCTACATACATTTTAGGAGAAATTTTTTAAATTAAGAATATTAAATGCCTTGGAGACATGTCAAGACACTCGTTCCTTACTATTTTTGGGTCGGAGTTGTGACGGATGTGCTATGAATAATGTCCAAAAAATATTCTAACAAATCTCCCCCTTTGGCTATTCCGATACAAAACAACCAAAATGACCGAACGCCAAATTAAAATCAAAATATCATATTACAAATTACAAAAAGTACTAACACCCTTCCCAACCCTGTAACGAAATGGCAAAAGTCTCTTTATCTTTAAAGTTCTTCTTCTTCCATTAATATTTGTCGTCATTTGGGTGTCTTCGAATTCCTCTTCAAGTACCTATACACATGAAACAACAAACATATACCCTCATGACGCATTGAGTTTGAAACAAAATATAATTTATAAATAAATAATCCCCCAAAATTCAAACTCATCAAAAACTTCATTTTAATTTGCTCCCCCTTTGTTTTTATCGAAATAGTCAAATAAACAAAGAAGTAAAAACAAAAAAAATTAAGCGCAAAGCATCCCGATGAAGAAAATATATCATCACAAAAGATGTAAATCAAGTATGTGTAATGATCATCTCAAAGGCAAACACACCAAGTATTTTTGAAAATTATCAATTTTTTCAAACAAAAGATAAATTTCACAAAGACGATAGGAAATACCTTATATAATATATGCAAAATATATCAAAGAAAATTTGGCACACATAAACGACCACAAATCACGACATAAACACAAAAGTCATACACACTATCATAATATCGATGTGTCCAAACGGTGGAATGAAATGAATGGGCGTGAACTAGAAATAAAAGAATTACATACCAAAAACCCAAATATAGTCAAGAAGTTCTAATTGACCACAAAACTTTATCAAACTAAGCTTTAGCCTCAAGTTACAATTAAAGTTGAATGTAATGAACAAAACAAACATAATGCACACAATCCTAGAATTTTAATGATTCTACAAATCAGTAGCATCATGAAGAAATAGACATAACTAGGATACATTCTCATTGTGCAAACCCATTGATATTTCAATCCAAATTCCCTAAAAATAAATTTTTCCTTTTTTTTCAATGAATATATCAAACTAAACAAATTGACCCATTTTTGGCATATTATTCTTTTTATTGCCTTAATTTTTTTCTTAGGCTCTTTTCAAATGGTGGCTTCCACGACATGATTTTTATTCACTTGTAACCCTTTTTCGTGTACTCATCATTATTCAATACTAATACTAAACAAAATCTTCATGGCCAACGGTTCTTACATGCACAAATCCTCCATAGTCAAATAAATATGCAAATGACAAGATTGATAGGAGAACATCTCACCAAGCTCAAATGTACATCATGAAGTAAAAATTCAATAAGCTCGCGCATGTGTGTGTATAGGCATATACAAAGTCGAATCCATAAAGCAAGTCAATATTGAAACAACTCCATAAATATGGTTAAGAACAATATAAGCATCTATAACCATAATCAAATGTCCTAGCCACATGAAAATTGCATAGTGAATTCGATTCAAACACACCAATATGCCATACCAAATGTGTAAAACTAAAATACACAAAGAACCTAAAATGTTTTTGAATGTTTTAAAATATTTTTCAAAAATAAAGTCTTTTTCTATTTTTCAAAAATATATAAAACCAAAAATCTTTTTGTTATTTTTCAGGTATGACATGGTAAGGTAGAATATAATACAAAAAGTACACATGTCATAACACTAGCAAACATACAAGATGAAGCACCACTAGCGTATGAAAAACATGCAAACACAATCATCTATAAGATATAATAAGAGAAGAATCATGTGCAAGTGAACAAGAATCAACTACTCTATCATCTAGTGTCGCTAGAAGTGATTTCCTAACCCAAACTGATGTGTATTTAACATGACAGGTTTCGGGAACGAAGGGAACACTAGGCTTTAACATCCCAGGACTCCTTCGAAGATCAAAACAAAAAAGGCGAAGGTGACGTTTCCTACCACAATGTGACGTGTGTAAACACACGTAATGGTATCTATGGGTTGATCTTTTGTAACGTCCTTAGAATTGGTTGACCCTCTAAAATAAACAATGGTCTTGGCTTTGGTAATGGAAGCATCATAAATAGATAATCCACTACCATCACTAATTGAATCATTTAAATTTAAAATTTTAGATTCAAGAAAAAATATAGACTCTTCCAATTTTATGGACTCATTCTTTAAATTATCAATCAAACCTACAAGGTTATCACCCTCCCCCTCAATAAAATCAAATTTTTCACTAAGAGTCTTCTCATGTGCCTTAGAATCATCGATTAAAATATTTTTATCCTCTTTGACCAAACACGAACCCTAGAAATTTTGAAGTCCTCCAATTCTTTTTCTAAAAAAAGGACTCTATCATCACCCTCCTTTTTGGAAAATTCTAATTTTCTAAAGTCACTGTCCATGTCCACAAGTTTTTCATGAAGGAAATCTCTTTGATTTTTAGTAGTTTGCAAAAGTTCCAACACGTTTTTAAAATGAGAACTTTACTTTTAATTTGTTTTAGAAAACTTCAATTTAAAATGATTTAATTCATAAAAACTAAGTGAATCCATTGAGAGACAAAACAAGCACACAAGCGATGGAAAAACAACAACCCAAATAACAGGTAAACATGATCAAATGTGATAAATTAGCGTAACCTGATCTGTTACCAATTGTAAGTTCAAGAACACTTTCAAAGGGTGATTTTAAAAAAAAATGTAACCCCAATTTCAAATATGTGGAAGCCACCTTTAAACCCATTTTATCTTGTTTATCCAAAGCATGAAACTATGTGATAAAATCGAAAAATCAAACCACGCAAATAACTCAAGCCAAGGGGTAGGAAAAAAATCCAAAGGTAAAAACGTTTATTCACTTAGTAATTTACAAGAGAGTCGACTTACAGACTACTTGATCCCCCAAAATCATAATGCGTTATTCTTCAAAAATATCTATGGAACAACTAAGACGCTAGCAAGAGTCACATGACCGTAGTCTTTCGAATTAGTCTCAGCCTTCGTTCTTCAGCAGTGAATCCCCGATGATATCACAAGTTAGCAATGGAGTGCCTATCCACGAAGGTGTATGCAAAATATACAAAACATTCTAGGGTTCTAAACTAATTCATGTAAATAATATTGAAGGATGCTTTGTTGTGAATTAAAACAGTGTTTAGGAACACAATACTTAAAGAAATTTTGCTGCTGATATTCATAAACATCTTTTGCAAGAGTCTTAGAAAACTCATTCACGAAACATGTATTTATACAAAAGTTGAGTTAGCACGTCACTCGAACGATATATGATGTCGCTTGAACGACCTCTTCGCGACATGAGATCTCATTTGAACAGTGCTTCATGCGACATTAAAAACTTTTTTTTTAAAACTCATACCAGTAGCATGTCGTTTGAGAACTTACTTCAAGCGACCTAAACACGAGCTATGCGCGAGATCAAGTAGTTTTGACTCAAAAATTCTTTTTGAAAAAATTCTTTTCAAAACCATTAAAAAGTCATGTTCGTGATTTGATAAAAATTAAATATCCCAAATATAATTCCATTAATTAATTTAAGATCAAAATTCGTTTTATACCTTTTGGGATGTCGAGAAGGATTCAAACTTATAGATGCTTGAGTTATGTTCGTCTTCTTAGTGCATGGTGATTTGTAACGGGATACGCCAATCTAGCCTAAAACTATGTTGTGAACAATGTAAAAAAAATGTTCTTACAAATCTCCCCCTGTGTCTATTCATTTACAATAAAACAAAATGACTGAACACCATACTAAAATCAAAATCTCCTATTATAAATTACAAAAAGTACTAACACCGTCCCAACCCTAGAATGGAATGGCATAAGTCTCTTTGTCTTTAAACTTCATCTTCTTCCCTTTTGTCTTCATCCGTGTGTCTTTGAATTCCTCTTTAATTACCCATACATCTGAGATAAAAAACATATACCCTCGTGATGCATCGAGCTTTAAAAAAATATAATTCATAAAAGACTCCCTCATAATTCAAAGTCATCAAAAACTTCATTTTAATTTGCTCCCCCTTTCTTTTTATCGAAATAGACAAAGAAGTAGAAATAAAACAAAATTAAGAACAAAGCATCACTATGAAGAAAAGATATCATCACAAAAGATGTAAATCAAGTATGTGTAATGATCATATCAATGTCAAACACACAAACTATTTTTGAAGATTTTCAATTTTTCAAACAAAAACAAATTTCACAAATACAACATGCAATGCGTTATATAAATATGCAAAATATATCAAAGAAAATTCGGCACACATATATAGGTATAAATGACCATAAACCATGACAAAAACACATAAGTCATATACACTAGCATATTATCGATGTGTCCAAACGGTGGAATGGATTGAATGGGCGTGAACCAGAAACAAAAGAATTATAACCCAAATACTGAAATATGATCAAGAACTTCTAATTGACCGCAAAACTTTATCAAAGTAAGATTTGTCCTCAAGTGACAATTAAACTTGAACTTAATGAAGAAAATAAACACAACGCACACAAGCATAGAATTTTAATGATTCCACAAATCAATATCATCATGACGAAATACGGATAACGATAATACATTATCATTGTGCAAACCCATTGATATTTCCATCCAAACTCCCTCAAATTAATTATTTTCTTTTCTTTTGAATGAATAAAACAAGCTAAACAAATTGGCCCATTTTTAGCATATTATTATTTTTATTTGCTTATATTTTTTTCTCGAGATCTTTTCAAACGGTGGCTTTCACAACGTGATTACTATTCACTCGCAGCCCTTTCCCGTGTACTCATCATATTTTCACTACTAAACAAAATCCTCATGGGCAACGGTTCTTACATGCACAAATCCTCCATAGTCAAATAAACATGTAGATGCTAAGATTGATAGGAGAACATCTCACCAAGCTCAAAAGTACATCATGAAGTAAAAATTCAATAAGCTCGTGCATGTGTGTGTATAGGCATATACAAAGTCAAATCTATAAATCAAGTCAATGTCGAAACAACTCCATAAACATGGTTAAGAAAAATCTAAGCATCTAAAATCATAATCAAATGTCCTAGGCACATGAAAATTGCGTAATGAATTGGATTCAAACACACCAATATGCCATACCAAATGTGTAAAACTAAAACACAATAAGAACCGAAAATCTTTTTGTATTTTTCAAGTATGACTCAATAAGGTAAAATATAATATAAAAAGCACACATGTCATATAACTAGCAAACATATAACATGAAGCACAACTAGCGTATGACAAACTTGCGAACACAATCATCTATAAGATATAGCAAGAGAAGAATCATATGCAAGCGAACAAGAACCAACTAGTCTATCATCTAGTGCCGCTAAAAGTGATTTTCTAACCCAAAAAGATGTGTATGTAACGTAATGGGTTTCGAGAACCAAGGGAACGCTAGACTTCAACTTCCTATGACACCTTCTAAGATCAAAACAAAAAAGCCTAAGGTGAACTTTCCTATCACAATGTGAACATGTGTAAACACAAGGAATGGTACATATGGGTTGAACTTTTGTAAGTCCTTGAATAATAGTCATGGTTTGGCAATGAAAGCATCATAAATAGATAAGAAACTACCATCACTACTTGAATCTTTTAAATCATTTTTTAACTTCAAAATTTTAGATTCAAGCAAAGAATTAGACTCTTCCAATTTTAGCGACACCTTCTTTAAATTATCTATCAAACCTAGAAGGTTATCACACTCCTCCTCATAAAAGCAAAATTTTCCCTAAGAGTCTTCTCACGTGCCATCCTCATTAGCACAAACATAAACCCTATAAATTTTTAAGTCGTCTAATTATTTTTCTAAAATCAGGACTTTATCACCACTTTACTTTTCGGACAATTCTAATTTTCTAAAGTCACGATCGTTGTCCACAAGTTTCTCACGAAGAAAATCTCTTTGATTTTGAGTATTTTGCAAAAGTTCCAACACGTTTTTAAAATGAGAATTTTCTTTTTCAATTCGTTTAGTAAACTTCAAATTGAAATGATTTAATTCATCAAAACTAAGTGAATTTATCGAGAGACAAAACAAGCACACGAGCGATGAAAAACCACCCACCCCAAAAGTAGTTAAACAAAATCAAATGTGATAAATTAGCGTAACCCTCTCTGATACCAATTGTATGCGTGAGAAAACTCCCAAAGGGTGATTTAACAAAAAATTGCAACACCAATTTTAAATATGCGGATGCTACTTTTAAACCGATTTTTTTTTGTTTATCCTGAGCATAAAACTCTGTGATATAATAAATAAATCAAACTATGCAAATAACTCAAGCCAAGATTCAGGAAAAAATCTCAAAGGGGAAAACCTTTATTCACTTAGAAATTTACAAGAGCGTCGACGTACAGACTAATTGATCCCGCACAAGCATGACACGTTATTCTTCAAAATTCTCAAAGGAACAACTATGACACTCATAAGAGTCACATGACCGCAGTCCTTCGAATTAGACTCAACCTTCATTCTTCAATAGTGAATCCCCACAAGTATCACAATTCATCAATGGAGTGCCTCTCCACGAAGGTGTAATGAAGATATACAAATATTTCTAGGATTATAAACAAATTCACAAGTATAATATTCAAGGATGCCTTGTTGTGATATAAAAAAAATGTTTTGGAACACAAAACTTGAAGAAGTTTTGTTGCTGATATGCAGAAATGTATTTTGTAAAAGTCTTAAAAAATGCATTCATGAAACAAGTATTTATACGAAAGTTGAGTCGGTGCGTCGCTCGAACGAAAAATGGATTTCACTCGAATGAGATATGATGTCTCGTGAACGACCTCTTCACGCGACATTAGATATCGTTTGAATAGTGCTTCACGTGACATTCAATGTCGTTTGAAGGACATTAAAAAACATTTTTTAAAACGCATTCTAGTAGCATGTCGTTTGATAACTTACTTTAAGCGACCTAAAAACGAGCTATGCGCGAGATTAAGTAGTTTTGACTAAAAAATTCCTTTTGAAAAAACTCTTTTAAAATCATTAGAAAGTCATGTTCGTATTTTGATAAAAATTAAACATCCTAAATATAATTCCATGAATTAATTTAACATCTAAATTCATTTTATTCCTCTTGGGATGTCGGGAAGTCTTCAAACTTGGAGATACTTAAGTTCGGTTCGTTTTCTCAGAGTGTGACGATTTTTAACGGGATATGCCAAACTATCCTAAAGCTATGCTATGACCATTGTCAAAAAAATTGTTCCTACACCTTCGGTCTGGATGAAGACATTAAACTTAGCGCTACCGGGATGCAGCCCATTGTTTCCACGTATGAGTCTTATCCTACTTGGGGGTGGTTGTAACACCTCGCTCAATGAAATACCGGGTGATCAGTCCTATATCAAATTAAAATTGGAATCTCATCTGGTTCATTCTTAGCATCACTGCCGAAAACTTTTTTAAACTTACTAACCACCTAGTATTCAAACGTTGATTTCAAAATTTTAATCTTTTTATTTAACAACAACAACCAGATAAATATCAATATGAACCATTCACACAAACCATGAATATAAAGCCATACTGAATAAATAAATAAATGACCGGCTGAATAAACCATCAGAAGAAAACTAACATCCACTAATATAATCCAACGAAGAATAGTAACCACTAGAAAATTCGACTGAAATGAAAATAGCTGGGGCAACATGCCCGAAAGAAATACCAAGTTGCATCCTACTCTAGGAATGAAATGACTGAAGCGTCTATGTCCAAATCTTTCAACACCCACACCTGTTGCAGCTACACATCCATGAAATAGATCTTCAATTTTGGCATCCCTATGGCTGGATACCTAAAAGGTTTCGAAAATATTTTGCAAGTATGGGTGAGAGCCCAAAGTCCTTTTGAAAATATTTTGCAAGTGAATTAAAACACAACAATTAAAATTTACGAATGTTCTTCATATTTAAGTTAGTGTCGCACTCCCTTGAGATACAACTCACCCCTCCGCTAAAGTGCACACCTAACGCTTTCTTCCTGACCCTCCTAGTTACACCACCCCGTCTAAATAGCCTTCTCATGAAACTCCTTGAACTCTAGTCTAACCCGAGTAATTTGTATCTTTACTTCGTAAGTTATTTATCGCATTAACTTAATTAATTATTTCTTAAAATTCATATAACATTCACTAGTTATATAAGTAATACAAATTCTCTTCACATATTTTATTACCCGTATATAATTATCTATTCCATTATATACATAGAACTATATTCCACAATTATTCATATGTTGAATATAAATAAATCTGCTCTTAAAAGCCATATAACATTCACTAGTGATATAAGTAATACAAATTCTCTTCATGTATTTAATTACCAGTATCTAATTATCTACTCCATTATATATGTAGAACTATATTCCACAATCACACATATGTTGAATATAATTAAAACCATCATTCCGAGTAATACCTCATCGGATGCATTCTCTAAAGTGCTATCTTAACAGGTCTACTCAGTCCCACCTGGATTTCTGAGACTGGTGGCCACCACCAAATCAGAAGATGGAAATATAAAGGTATTGGAGGCAATCATATTCCCTTGAGTGTGAAGATAATCATCTCAATGCCCACCTCTATTTTAAAATGCCATTTTGGGGCATTTTGGCGCCGTTTTGGAAAAAGCGTATTGGAGAACGAAAGTTAGAAAACACAATTTTCTAGAGGGAAGCTCGGACATATACGCCATTAATAGCTTCTATGAACTTTTTACCCAGAATTATCGACTAAACTCCTTACAAATCAAAACCAGCCCCAATAACTTGATTTGTAACTTCCCCAAATCAAAACCCAATTTGTATTAACCCAATCCAAAAATCATTTGTATAACACCTACTATGATATGAATTGAATATCACCAATTTACATTGAAGAAATTTAACCACATAAATTCGTAGTGTCTGATTATCCTTTGGTGTAGAGATCGTTGTGTGATGAAGAACACCTTCCATGTTCTTCCTCTTTGGCTCTCAAGAGTCCTCACTCTTTGTCCCTTATATTCTCAAATTTCTCCCAAATGATTTATGGCTTCCCAAAACTCCAAAACTTAGGTTTTTATCTCCAAATCCCATTTTTAATCATATGGGCCTAATTAAAATGTCCCAAATACTCCCGAGTGGGCTCGGTTATGCCCAAAAATATCCCGTGACCCATTTACCACCTCCGGGTACACTTTTCTGAATATCTCGGTCCATCCGGACTTAACTGTGAACTCATAATTGACATCCGAATTAATTTATAAAAAGTTCCTACCTCACATCTAACTTAGTCTACATCCGACTTCCGACTGAGTTAAATAAATGACACATAACTTATACATGTTATGACGTAAATAAATTATTACTATTCACTTAGTAATTTAATTTCCATAAATATTAATCATTTCCTCTCTGATTAATATTTAAATAAATATTAACATGACTAATTGAATTAAATTACAACACACAAGTAATTTAAATTTTTTCTGAATTAATTAAATATTGAATGCACAGAAATATGGGATGTTACATACTCCCCCCTTACAAAGGAATTTCGTCCCCGAAATTTGGTCATAACTGTGGCGAATAACTTTGGATACTGCTCGCACATATCCTACCCCCGCTCCCATGTATACTCATCAATATTGTGATGACCCCCTCCACTACACTCTAACTGGTAGTACTACCTTAGAGTGCAGCTTGCGCTCACATAGCTACTAGACTCTCCTCATATGATTTGTCTTATTGCCAGTGATTCTCCTCGAGTGGAACGTTCCCAAAAAGCCCTATCGTTCCTCCTGTATCTCTCCAGCTATGCCACGTGGGACACATCACGTATCTACTGAAGATGTTCTGGAAAACCCAGTCAATAAGACACCGGTCCCACCCTTTCAAAGATAGGGAAATGACCCACATACCTCGATGCTAGCTTCCCTTTCTTGTCGAACTTCACCACTCCTTTCATAGGAGACACCCGAACCAATACCTAGTCAAAAATCTTTAACTCAATGGCCCCTGACAACATAAGGCCCCAAAAGATGAGCATATACTCCACCGAATCCACTATCTCTATGTTAGGAAATTGCCCTCCTTACGTCCCTGAACTATACGAAAGGATACAACTTACTCAATTCCCGCTGCTGGACCATAACCCATTTCGGGTCCTAACAACTTGTTATTTCCCCACCTCTTATCAACCAAAGGTGGATAATGAAACATTTCCCACAAAGTCTCCCAAGGTGTCACGCAGAAACTAAACTATTACGAGGCATCACACGTAACTCTACTTGTGGTAATTACTACTCCCGAATTACCCAAAAATCCGGAATGCACAATCCTCGCTTCCTGTCTACCCATCAACTTTTGGGTGACACGTTCAACCCAATATGTAACTCTGTCCCTTTTACCTCCTGACACTTTTTACCAGAGGTGGAACTGAAAGGTCTCACCCAAATTCCCAATAATATTGAACGACACCTTGTTATGTTACACTCCTTCCCATTAATAGTAAAGTTCGACATACTACTCGATAGTATAACCCATTTCGAGACAACAATTCGTGTTCAGGTCAGTCCATTCAACAACCCGATGGAAACCTTGACCCCTCCACAATTTCTACCAACCTGAGCATTAATTCCATTTCTGGAATCATAAAATTTCAAAAACCTCTTTGTTTATACCCTCAAATCAATCTTTTTCCCATTCATAAATGGTCTATCCAGAGACAAATTCACTATGTCTCACTCAACACCAATTCCCATGCTCAAGAACTATATTCCTTGTGCAATTTTTGTCAAATAGGAATCTAAACCTTGTCTATGTTTAAGACCACTCTAAGCATATAACTAAGTGATACTCTTTTTTATTTTCCCATAAACGTGACTTCTTTATTTCCTTAAGATATTTTGTTACATGCGCCTCCACCGTCTTTATACTCCTTAGGGTGGAGATAGTTCACCTTGATACGCATATATTTGGATTCTTTCCTCTTTTAGATGGATTTCAGTTCACTGCTGTGACACCCCGCCTAATTAAATACCGGACGATCATTCCTTTATTAAATTAAATCAAGGTAAACAGTTGGTTCATTCTCAGCATCACTGTCGATAAAAATAAATTTTCCAATTTATCACCCAAAATAATTAAGCTAAGTGTCAAAAACATTTTCTTACAAACTTTCCAAATTTTAATTAAAAAAGATTTATTTACTTAATAACAACATTTCTACAATTAAGAATCACACCACAATGAACCAAATAACATAATACATTCGTCAATCGAATGTCAACATATGAAACTAAAATCACAAATCCATCCTGAATAATTCCCATAGAACAATACTGGAAATAACTGAAATATAAATGTCCCAACAACAAATGAAATAATGGAAAGGGCGACACATGCCCAATAAATGAGAATACTAGAAGTGGAGTCAATAAAGGAAGCCGTCTACGCAAGTGACCTGCAACTCCCACCTAAGCTGCAGCCCGTTCCTCTCAAAGGATCCTAAGCAAGACGCCCCTGTGGCTGGGCACCTGAAATATATACATATATATACAAGAGAGAGAGAGAAAAAGAAACGGGTCAGAGCCCGAAAGTGTGTTTGATTTAAAATACGTTTAGCAAGTATTTAAATTGATACAGGACAATACAACAACATATTAATGCGTCACTCTCTTGAGAAATACTCACCTATCTTCTAATGTGCACCCCTATCGCACTAATCTTCCCAACGGTTTGTTTTATCAATTATCGCACTAGTCTTTCTAAAAGATTTAACATATCATAGATTACTCATAAGATTTACAATTTACTAATTCCACTTTAAAAAGATGTTCCAATTTGTAACCAAAGTTCTCTATTTTTAACTTTATAAAAACAATAAAGTTTCCAGTGACATATTATTCTTTCTCAAAACAAGTATTTATAATATGAGCCAACAACCATGTCCTACTTATCAAATCTTAGTAGGAAGTTTCAAATATCATAATCTCATATATATATTAACTACTCGTATAATATATATATATAACAGCACCCCGAATAAAACTATGGTGCGTGCATACTTCCACTATCCAAACCCCATACCACTCAAATCAAGGGGAATACAAATTTGGAATCACTCTCGAGTTGTATTAACACGTACCCAAACAATATCGAGGCGAAGCATAGATTCCAAGTCTCTAAGAGGATGGCACATACTCGCGTCTCTTAGGACCGTCTGAACTATCGATTCGATAGCCTGTACCAAGGATATATATCTTCTAGGGTACAAGTCAATATCCCCCATAAAGGTCCCATCGAGATAAGACTGTCCCAGCGCGGTAACCTCAAGGATAGCAAGTAGCGCGGTATGTTTTTTTTTCACATGCATATAATATATGTACACACAATCATATAAATATACCCCTTTATCATATTGAAATAGGTTCTTCTCATCACCCATAATTATACCAATTATCCTTAATTTCACGTTTATAGAATTACGTATACGGTTTCATTCCTAACCTTAACTCGAAGGGTTTTCTCACTTACTACTTAACATTCATGGGCTATATCCTCACAAATCTGAATTTCAGTAAGTGTCTTTATTAGATTCCAACGTAACTCTCTTACGCACCTCACCCTTTAAATTCATAAATCTACCAACCTAAAGTAAATATCCCATAAATACCATTCTCGTTGAAGATTAAAGGTTCCAACATTTATTCATATACCCTACTGGTCCTCAATGTCTAACAAATCAATATATCAAGAATGCCCAAGAATTATATCACGACAATATGGATTTAACGCATTTAAAGAGGGAATAAGGAGTCTGTCAGGAGGGGTCGATCGATCGAAGCTTGGGGCTCGATCGATCGAACCTTCGATCGATCGAAGCTCTAGGCTCGATCGATCGAAGCTCTAGGCTCGATCGATCGATCAAGCAGGTCTGGGCAAAATTCTGCAGAATGCAGTTACGGGTTTCACTAAACTTCTACATCCAAAACTATGTTTTTCCATTCCAATCGTCCCAAAAATCCTACTATCATCATTATAACATTATACCAGGTGTTTATAACGTAAAGCATGTGTATAATTATCATTAAAAATGGATAATTAACTCAAAATCCCATCTAATCATCAAGAACCCTAGAGTTTTCCTTAATCAAGGTTCTAATCTGTTTTTACCGGAAATTTCTTCTAATATATCATCAAAATTTTGTGGTTTATATTCCTCTACATGGCAAAGGTTCCAGAATTTCCATAGAATCAAAACTACATGCATTATCCTAACACAATTTGAGTTTTCTTCCATAGTTTCCATCTCTAAACAATCCTAGACTAATATGAAGATTGCATTAACGAAAATACGCAAGTCAAATACTTTCCTGGGATTTTTGGTATGCAGATTCACGAATGATTTTGGTATGGCTGCGTTCCTTGTCTCGCGATCTACGCGGTGGTGGTGGTGGCGGTGAAATCCGGTGGCTTTTCGGCCTTGAATTGCCTTGGAGCTCTCTCCTCTCTTCTCCAATGGCCGTCACTTGATTTCTGAATGTTCTAACCCTAAAAGGCTAACCTAATGGCTGATATAGGTTGCTGAAATTCGTGGGTTTAATTACCCAATTATGTAAAATGACTAAAATGCCCTCCCGGGGTACTAATTAGGCCTAAAAACGCCCCGAGACCCAAACTAAACCCCCAGTTACACTTTTCTTACTATATCGACTCTTCCGGACGCGTTGGTGCACTCAAAACGACCATACGAACAACTTATAAAATATTCACTTTTTATACAACAAAATTAGTCCCGACGTGACACGGGCACGTCCCGACTTAAATTTTCGAAATAGTCATTTAATTCACTCATGACATTCCATATGACCAATATAATATATCTTACTTTGCTCATAAGTAATATTCAATAAATTTCCCATAATTACTAACTCTCGTCACGTTAATAATTATAACATAATTAATTTCCGAATTTTTATTAAATAAACATTCTCATTAAATTTAATAAATCCCCAAATTAATATAGCATAAAAATACGGGGTATTACAACTGCACTTTCCCACTTATTTTCTGACTGCCCTGCAGACATACATTCAATATGTTCATTCACACATCCCTTTATTTAAGATGACTCTAAAATCACACTAACCAGGGCACCCATACACCCTAAATCCCATGCATATTTGCACAACATCAGAGACATCACATACATAATATTTTTCTTTCAAGGTTATCCCACATATCACATTATATCATATGATTACATTCGATATTTCCCTAAATCGCAATTTAATCTTCTCGATGCTGCCCCGCCCACTAACTTGCGGTGCAAAAGTTTTCTCAGTGCTTATTTCGTAGCACTACCCGACTATACTGTCCTTATAGCGTAATAGCTATCACCTCAAAGTGTAACTCCACACGTTCAAAAATCACCCTTTAAACTGGTATTCTAGCATCATATAACGACTTTCCACTACTGACGTTTATCAGGGCTTATGCGCATAAAATTTCACAACAAAGCCCAAAAAAAAAACTTTCCCCAATGCATTAAACACTAGCATTGTCATTCATTAATTTTCATAGACCCGAGCATATAACCGGGACACCCAAAACTCTATCCCTTTACTCAAAGGTCTAATTGTCGACTCCCCCATCTCTAAAGGAGTTACATAAAATGCCGCGCTCACACTATCACTAAGTCCTCATTGCTAAGTCACTAACGAGCTAAATCTCTTTGCTCCTTGGTCAATCCGCCATGCCCTGAATCACATCGATAAAAATCCCTATGCATTGGGATATAATATAATAGAAAACCCTAACCTCTTAAGTCTATTTTAAAAAATATTTCCGCGAGCGCAACCTTCTTTCGGGTGGAACCTCGCAAAGAATATATGTCTTGCCCTGGCATAGCGAAGACGATAGTCTTGCTGTAATCGACCACTATCGCTTACCCATTGCTAACCAATTTGTACCCAGGATAAAATCATGCTCGCATAGCACTTCTCAAAATGAGTTAACCTTATAAAATGTACCCTCTCAGTGTTCACACCTTCTCCCCTGCAGGTAAAATAAAAGAGGGCCCCGTTACCCCGCGGTAAACATATACATAATAGTAACACTACTATACACCCACTAAACTCGTCTCCCTTGCGAATAAAGTGTTAAGAAGAATACTGTGACCACTTGTGTCAGAATGTTCGCCCCATCTATCCCAGGATAAAACTCATACTTCCACTCGCTTATACACCAATGGCCCAAATGCTTCCTGGACATAATATTCTCATCCAACCGAACCAAAACATCATAATTGTTGTCCCTACTATGCATCCCACTCCTATCCCCTGATTCATTGTGGACATAATCAATTATTGTGGTCCCACTTTCCACACATAAGACACTTCTTTGTGTCAATCCCCTGCCTCTGTCCCCAATGGCCATGTCGGGGTTGTCCCTCTTGCGTACTTAGTAGTCTTCACCCAAATTGTTACCCTTGTTGTCCCTTTGGCTTTGTTAGCCCTATGGGACTCGTTGCTGGCCTCGACGAACTGGATTAAATCCACCGCCAATCGGTAGGAATTTAACTAATATAAATCATATAGATGGGTTCTTTACTGGGTCTCCCCTTGTGGTGCCTCACTAGCACTACTAAATACGATCTTTCCATTTGGTCAAATACTCCACCACCCTTTGATTCCTTCTCATAGAAGTATTGATATCAAATCGAAAACATACTACCTTAATGACTATAGCCCCAGCCATCCTAGCCATAGTTTTCCATCTAGGCTTGTGTATTACCCACAAGTCCATTATTAACCCATGGACCCCTTATTGAACTCCGCATCCACCTCGTTGGGTATGAAGTTTGTTGCATAATTCAACTTTCCCTTATGTCCGGCCACTGTCTGGACCTTCTGAAGTAAGTACTAAAATATCCTTTGCCTACCAGTTTAAACGGATGATATGAAGATTTGCGATCAAATCGCACCCTAAATTTCTTATTATTTATGGTATTTCTCCATGATTGTCGTGACTGACTCGTACCGCTACATCACCGCCCCACTGGGCCAAAAATTTCATTCAAAATTTAGTCATGGGTGCCACCGCACACCACCCTACAAAATTTCCTTTGGGTTATTTCCTTCCATTGACTTATCGTGCTACTCTGCTAATCGAATCCTTAAAAATATCCATTCCAAAAGGGTCCTTCCACACTTTTCCCACCCTTTGTTGACTACGCTGGGTGAGACTGAAATTGTACCACCGTTATCTACAACAGTGCTTTGGGAGACTATCGCTCCTGGGTGATTATTCTATCCCCACTGGCCTGAACAACAATAATGGTGATTCTTATCACGATCACCATTTCCAGAATACCCTATGTCTTTTGTTGAGACTATCCTCCTGCAATTCTCCTATGGCCCTCGTTGGTCTTCCCAAAGAATGTTCAGTACGCAAAGCCCAACTGAACTCGTGTATGAATCACCTCACTATAATTGATAGTAGGACAACGTAACTCGCATACGTAGAGGAATACAATAATCCTATCATAAGGCTCTACATCAAAGAACGCTAAGCTAAAATGTGAAAAGTAGGAAGTATCCTAAGGACACTAGAACCTGATGCTCTGATATCATCTGTGACACCCGGCTCAATGAAATACCGGGTGATCAGTCATATATCAAATTAAAACAGGAAATTCATTTGGTTCATTCTTAGCATCATTGTCAAAAACTTTTTAAAACTTTCTATCCACCTAGTATTCAAAAGTTGATGTCAAAATTTAATCTTTTTATTTAACAACAACAACCATATAAATATCAATACGGACCATTCACACAAACCATGAATCTAAAGAAATACTGAATAAATCAATAAATGACCGGCCGAATAAACCATCGGCAAAAAACGAACATCCACTAATATAATCCAACGAAGAATAGTAATCAGTACAATGTCCAACTGAAATGAAAATAGCTGGGGCAACATGCCCGAAAGAAATACCAAGTTGCATCCTACCCTAGGAATGAAATAACTGATGCGTCTATGTCCAAATCCTGTAACATCCACAACTGTTGCAGCTACGCATCCCTAGAACAGATCTTCAAGTTTTGCATTTGATAAGCATTTATACCCCGAATAGATACATTTTAGTCGCTCATTTTAATTAAAAATGGCCTTATGTTCGTATGTATCTATATTGTAGGTCAATCAGCACTCGCAGTGCTAAATGATGCTAAATCCAGTCAATTGCGACACTAAAGCGGTTAAAAGCTTGCATCGAAGAAATCAAAGGAGACCGTGAAGTCCGAGTCCTCATTAAGCTTGCCCAGAAGAGTTCCGATGTCTCGAACCTTGTCTCGAACCAAATCTAAGCCTAGACCGAGCCCAGTCCATACCCCGATCCCGGTGTGTGTTGAGTTTGTGCCTTTTTAGAATTTCTTAGATTTTCATTTTGAGTCGATTTATTTTTAGGATTTATTTTAGTTTTATTTAGGATTTTTAGAATTTATTTGCATATTTTTTTATTTTATTTTGATTTTGATTAGTTTTTAGTTTTTATTTTATTTTATTTTATTAGTATTAGTTTTTAGGATTTCATTTTATTTTATTTTTTTTAGATTTTAGATTTTAGATTTTACATTTTTAGGATTTTAGTTTTTAGTTTAATCGATTTTTATTTCTATTTTTCTTTCTTTTTAGTTTCATTTTTAATTGAGTCTTTATTTTATTTTTAGAGTAGGAATTTAATTTTTAGATTTTTAGTTTTAGTAGTTTTATTTTTATCAGTTAGTTTTATTTTATTAGGGTCCAAATTAAACACACCCCCTAAACCCACTAACACCTGACTACCATATACTCACATACACCCTAAACTAATATCTCACCCTCACCCTCACTCTCACCCTCACCCTCCCTACACCATCACATACCCATTAACCCTCCACCATCTTTAACCTCACCTCACTCTCTCTCCTACCTCCATTACAACAAACCCCCCACCTCCATAACTAAAATCCAGACACCTTAACCCAACCACCAATCATACCACAACCCGTAAACCCATTTCCCAACAAAACCGATTAGCCCCCAGCCCTCTACTGCAGACCCACCTGGCAGCCTTTATACCAGAGAACCACCCGGACCTCGTACAACCCGGCTACGCCAAACCCGAGCCCACCCGGCGACCTCCCTGCGTGACCCAATCCCACACATCTCACCCCTACTGACCCACAACCGGATCTCCCAACCCCGAAACCCGCGACTCTGCCCAATCAAAAACCCATCATCTCGATCTTAACTGAGCGCCACTTGCCGATCAAGCCATTGCTGACCCGAGCCCATTACAACCCGTATTCAACCCAAATTCCAAACTGGTCATCACCTCCCAACTCGAAATCTCCAAACGGCTACTACATTCCTTAAAAATCGGAATATCTTCCAAATCCCAATCTTCCAATCCCAACAAAATCTCCATATCCAAAAAAAAATATCGTGGGTAAATAAAAGAGGAGCATCTATTGAAATTTTACCTAGAGATAGGTTTTTCCGAAATTTGAATATTAATTCGGTATTGAAATTCGAGGATTGCTATTGTTTTCCATAAATTGATCCTAGCGGGTAATTTTCTGAAACTAATATAATTCCTAATTTTTCATTGTGTGACATTTTAATATTAGTTTTGTGATATTTTTTTTATTAAATTTATAATTTTAACGAGAGTTAGATTATCGATTTAATATTATCTCGAAATATTTCAAATTAATAAATTAAGAAATTAAAATAATTGAAAATGCAATGTAACCTCATCTCTTGACTTTCTCACATATTTCACACTCGGTTGCATATTCTTTTTCATTTTATAGTTTTAGCATTTAGTAGTAACTTTTCCCTTGACATTGTTTTAAAAAATAAAAAAATAAAAAGATTTTCATTAAAAATTGAGATTGCAAGTTTTCACATTAATTGTTTCACCTTGGAAGTTGGAATGATACACGTACTTATCGCAATACGAGTTATTTTTAGACATGTTTTGTAGGTACTCAAGGGAATTTTGAGAGTGACTTTTGAAGACAACGACCATACGCAAAAAGCACACTTATCAGCATCCCTGTGGATGGATACCTAAAAGGTTTTGAAAATATTTTGCAAGTATGGGTTAGAGCCCAAAGTCCTTTTGAAAATATTTTGCAAGTGAATTAAAATGCCACAATTAAAATGTATGAATGCTCTTCATATTTAAGTTAGTATCGCACTCCCTTGAGATACATCTCACCCCTCCTCTAAAGTGCACACCTAACGCTTTCTTCCTGACCCTCCTATTTACACCACCCCGTCTAAGTAGCCTTGTCATGAAACTCCTTGAACTCTACTCTAACCCGAGTAATTTGTATCTTTACTTCGTAAGTTATTTATTGCATTAACTTAATTAATCATTTCTTAAAACTCATATAACATTCACCAGTTATATAAGTAATACAAATTCTCTTCATGTATTTAATTACCCGTATATAATTATCTATTCCATTATATACATAGAACTATATTCCACAGTTATTCATATGTTGAATATAAATAAAACCGCTCTTAAAATCCATATAACATTCACTAGTTATATAAGTAATACAAATTTTATTCATGTATTTAATTACCCGTATATAATTATCTACTCCATTATATACGTAGAACTATATTCCACAATCACACATATGTTGAATATCATCAAAATCATCATTCCGAGTAGTACCTCATCGGATGCATTCTCTAAAGTGCTATCTTCCAAGGTCTACTCAGTCCCACCTGGATTTTTGAGACAGCTAGCCATCGCCAAATCAGAACATAGAAATATAAACGTACTGGAGGCGGTCATGTTCCCCTGAGTGTGAAGACAATCATCTCATTGTCCACCTCCATTTGGACACTATGACCTGGGTATATACTCGCCTTACTCCTCAAGTTCGGGGATTCACCCACTTCACGCAACCTCCCCCGATAGCACTAGAGCATATAATTCTAAATAAATACCTAGCCACCGGTATTTAGGAGAAGATAATATATATATACTATCACTCTACCTTATATATATATATATATATAATTCAATCCCGGCTTTACCTTGTACAAAGTCCGTAACGCTAGCCAACATATTCCCGAGTCTATGGTCCGACTCTAATTTAATTAATTCACCCATTAATTAAGTTAATATCTCCCTGAGTCTATGGTCCGACTATAATTTAATTAATATGTCCTTTAATTAACTTAATATCTCCCCGAGTCTATGGTTCGACTCTAATTAAATTAATATGCTCATTAATTAACTTAACATCTCCCCGAGTCTATGGTCCGACTCTAATTTAATTAATATACTCATTAATTAATTTAATATCTCCATTGTGTCACACAACCAATGTACCCGGACTTGCTCAACCGTCCCGAAATTTTCATCTCTTAGAACGTACTCCTCAAAATTCCATTATAAAGAGAATGCTCTTAATAAAATAATATTTAACAATTTATTATATCGTCCTATAATAAATTATTCCAGCTATAAGCTTTAATTAATTAATCCCCAATTAATTAATCTATTATCACGGCATCACTCAACCAAAATATCCGGACACCCCCTTGGTCTATAATACAATATCCCCAAATCTAAGGTTTTCAATTTACTCAATCTGCCCAGATTTTTAAAATGCCATTTTGGGGTATTTTGGTGCTATTTTGGAAAAGAACGAAAGTTATAAAACATCATTTTCTAGAGGGAAACGCGGACATAATCACAATTAATAGCTTCTATGAAGCTTTTTACCCAGAATTATCCACTAAAATCCTTACGAATCAAAACCAATCCCAATAACTGGATTCGTAACTTCCCCAAATCAAAACTCAATTTGTATTAACCCAATTCAAAAATCATTTGTATAACACCTACTATGTTATGAATTGAAAATAACAAATTTACATTGAAGCAATTTAACCTCTTGCCTTATAAATTCGTAGTGTCTGATTATTCTTTGGTGTAGAGATCGTTGTGTGATGAAGAACACTTTCCTTATTCTTCCTCTTTCGCTCTCAAGAGTCCTCTCTCTTTGTCCCTTATGTTCTCAAATTTCTCCCAAATGAGTTATGATTGCCCACAACTCCAAAACTTAGGTTTTTATCTCCAAATCCCATTTTTAATCATATGGGCCTAATTAAAATGGCCCAAATACCCCTGAGTGAGCTCGGTTATGCCTAAAAATATCCCGTGATCCATTTACCACCTCCGGGTACACTTTTTTTACTATCTCGGCTCATCCGGACTCAACCATGCACTCAGAATTGACATCCGAATTAATGTATAACAAGTCCCTATCTCACACCCAACTTAGTCTATTACGACTTCCGACTGAGATAAATAAATGCCACGTCACTTATACATGTTATGACGTAAATAAATTATTACTATTCACTTAGTAATTTAATTTTCGTAAATATTAACCATTTTCTCTCCGATTAATATTTAAATAAATATTAACATTTCTAATTCAATTAAATTACAACACACAAGTAATTTAAAATTTTTCCGAATTAATTAAATATTAAATGCACAGAAATACGGGGTGCTACAGTGGTGTTTCACACCACCCAATGCTTTTCCATGTTTATAAACTTGTACAAATTTTTATTTCATTACTTATTCAGGTTCATCTTGGATACGTATGATCCACTTCATTATTCTGCTCTCAATTTAAAAAATAGTTTTATTTAACATCGAGCACGATGTTCCTTTTTAATTGGGGGTGTGGAATTTAATTAAAATCGAACCTATTTTGAAAATTTTAAATTAATAAGATTTTATTTTTAAAATTTTCGTACAATTTCTTTCATCTCGCTCATTGCCGTGAATTTTTTATCATCCATCTTTTGAGTTTAGGAATCAAGATGGAGATTTTTTTTTCTAAATATCTTATGAAATACATACCAAAGCATTTTGCACCATGAATTTCTAGATTCAACAAAAGTTTCGCACTTACCACATCACTATGGTTTAGAGTTAAAGTGTACTACAATTCTTAAGAAAACCTTAAGGAGCATTACTGGAGATTGTAGCTTGTGAGATTCGTGACTTTCACCGTTTAGAGAGTCTTATGAAATCTATGAGTCATAAATTGTTCTAATATAAAAAAATCATAAAGAAATAGAAAACAAAAAAAAAATAAGAAAAATACCTAGAAATTGGATTACATGACTTTTCATTTGTATCACTCCATAGAGTTGGATTGACATCCTCAGTTACCATATACAAGTTCGTGTCATATATTTTTGTAGGTAAAGGAATGATTTTTTTTTATTAGAGAGGCTATTAGACAACGACACATAAAAAACCTTTTCTATCACTACACCTTGTTATTAAAGGCTAGGTATCCTTGTGAGGTTAGTTCTTTTCATATTAAGAAATGCTTTGGGTGTTAGACATGGTGGAACTCTGATCGTGTGCTCTCTGAGCATGGCTGAGGAGACATATTGGAATACATGTTCATACTAAGAAGGAAAAATAACGATTGAGGTCTTTTACAGTACCATGGATTATCCTTGAGAGTAGCGAAGCTCTTGGGGACAAAGTAGCGGTCTGTCTGAGGTCAGAGGTCAACTATAAGACCTATGTTCCTTCCTGAGGGTAGTCAAGGGGGCTTAGAGACTTTTATAATAGGGTATCATCAAAATCATATTCAATGCCTTTAAAGATTATTACAATTAGTATATAATATTGGAATAACTATTCCCACACCCTATATGTCTTCCCCCCCCCCCCCCCCCCTCTTTTTAACATTTAAACACAAAAAGACCCTCAAGGTATATATGATTTCAACAAATATAATCTTTTGTCCAAAAATCTGTTACTGAAAAAAAACATAATATTATGAAAAATATAAAAACATGATATTTTGAAAATAAAAAATCCTAATATTCTAGAAAATTAAAATTTTAATATTCTTAAAATATGAAAATTATAAAAGTTATATTTTATTTAAATAACATTATGTTATTTATAAAAAAAAACTTCTTTTTTTTTGTATTTATATGTAAGTTGATAAAAAACTATTTCGTTATTTATTTAAAAATGGACATTATTTTTACTATTTTTATTTAAAAATTGTTTATTTTATTTTATTTAAGAAAACTATTTCGTTATTTATTAAAAAATAGATTCATTATTTATTTTTTTGGTTAAAAATTATTTCTTTTACTATTTTAAAAATAATCTTTTACTAATTAAAAAATGGTCCTCGCCAGTGGTATTTATAAGCGTCTAAACACCTAGATATACCACTGGCACAAACCAAAATATTGGAAAAACTGATCCGCACCGTCTGTATGTATGGTCGGACCATCCATACATACCGCTGTCGGGAACCATATTTTTTCAAAATAGTAAGAAGATTATTTTTAAAATATTACACAGTTTTTAACCAAAAATAAAATTTGTAAAAAAAAACACTTTTTTAAGAAAACAGTTTCTTAAGAAAATAAATTTTACTTTTTATAAACTGTTTTTTAATTTAAAAAATAGATAAGATTTTACATTTTATAAACACTTCTTATATATAAAATTTTATTGAAAATATAAACTTTTGTATTTTGTCAGAAGTATTTGTTTTAGTTGGAGGTGAAAAAATTGAATATTTAGATGTTATAAACCTAAGGGCACATTTATCATTTACTACCTAAAGGGTGTGAGAGAAGACATACAGGGTGAGGGAATAGTTATTCCCTATATATATATATATATAAGGCATCCAGAAGATAAAAGGACGATAATTATATAATAAAAATATATTAAAATTTAGTAATAATAAAATATAAAATCATACTAGTGAACGAAAAATAATAGCCACAAATAGTGAAGTAATATTAGATTTAATTAGAATTAGATACACTGCGTTGTATTGTATTTTCAAATTATGTTTCTGTGTAAGTTTTACTTTCAAAATTTATTATTGTGCATGTTTAAAAACATCCATTTTACTAATTTTCTATTGCAGTTTCTCAGTTTTGGGGATCTATTCTGTCTAGGTTCAATTTGCTTCCATATTTATTTACAATATTATAATCCGTATCAAATATCTATCTATCTCGTGGTTTGAATGCTAGTATCCTTTTATTATTTTCATTATAGCTTTGTTTTTATTTATTCTAATTTTTGATGAGCTGAATAGTCATGTATATGGTTGGTTGTGGTTGATGTTGATGTTTCTTCTATTGGATTTATCTCATCTATTATTTTATTAATTTCTTTACTATTTATGCATTTATCTATTCCTATTGATAACATTTTTCTTTTATTATCTCCATTTGTACCCTCTTCCTAATATATAGATACTACAATTTTTTTTTCCTCTTCACTACCATATTTTTTCGTGAGCTCTTCTTCTGTAATATTATCACAATATTCTAAAATTAATCATATATTTTATCTTTTAATAATTCATAGATTTGTTCTAGTTGGTCTTCTCCTATTAATACATTAATTTCTTCTAATATATCTCTATTTTATTTTAATTGTTTATATTTTCTAAATCTAATACTGCTTTCTCCTATGGCATTCTCATATATTTTATTTTTTTCATGATTCTTTTTGTGCATTTATTGTTAATTGTGATAATTTTCATTCTATTTCCTCATATATGATATTATCTATTTTTGGTACTTCTATCATTTCTACATATTTATTATTGAAAGATTTCACAATACAATAAAATTATGCTTTAAAATTTATTTTATAGTGATTAAATAGTTTTCCCATGAATAACGTATTTATTAAAAGATTATTATTGTTTCCTCTCATATTATAGCCTCTTGTTCTTATTTCTATTTTTATATGTTTACAAAATTCTCTTATATCCATAGAAAAATTAGGTATACATCCTATTGCCGCTGCATTTTTTTTTCTAAATCTACTTATGCGCTGGCCATTAGCACCTGTTTATGATTATCCCATCTATCATCATTTATGTATACTAAAACACCTAAATAAGTCTTGTTCAGACCACTCTCCTCTCCTATTCACTATCAAACACCAATCAGATTCCCATCCCAAACCTTTTAAATTCCTTAACCTGTGCTGTTCTCACCCTAACCTCAGAATAATCATTGAAGATTCGTGGTCTCCCCCTATCCCAGGAAGCCCCCTTAGAGTGTTCTAAGATAAAATTCATAGGCTCAAGAAGGATCTCCGAAGCTGGAAAAAAGCTAACTTTCAAAATGTCATGTCCCAGGTGTCTCTTTTGGAAATAGAAGTTTTTGAAAAAGAGATTCTCTATGAGTCCTCCCCATCTCACACAAATAGGGAGCAACTATCCAAGTCAACGGCTAACCTAAAAATAGCTTTACAGTAAGAAGAAGAATTCTGGAAACAGAAAATGGGAAGAAGATGGTTATATGAGGGTGATTCCAATTCAAAGATATTCCACGCTTCTCTTAAAGCTAAATATGCTAGGCTGTAGATCCACATAATTAAAGATGATCATGGTAATTGGTTAGAAGATCAGAATGGTATTCAACAAGCCTTTAAAAATCACTACAGTGGCCTTTTTCAGGCTATTGAGATTGAGAATGAAGATGAGCTTATAGAGGTCATAGATGCCAAAATTCTCCCATCTCATTCTCTAACTCTTGATGCTTTCCCAGAGGAACTAGAGATCTTTCAAGCTATCTCTGATCTCAATGGAGACAGTAGTGCTGGTCCTGATGGTTTTCATGGTCTCTTTTACCAAAAAATTTGGGATATCATTAAAGTAGACCTCATCCAAGTTGTTCACCATTTCTTCTCTGGGGGGGAATTACCTAAAAGCTGGACTAACACCAATCTTATTTTCATCCCGAAGTCAAAATCTCCCAAGCACTGTGCAGACTACAGGCCTATTAGTCTATGTAACTTCTGCTTCAAAATCTTAACTAAAATTCTGGCCTTTAGACTATCTTCCACTCTCCCACTTATTATTAGTCCCTTTCAATCAGGTTTTATTAAAGGGAGACAAATTTCAGAAAACATCTTTATGGCAAAAGAGCTTATGTCATTGCTTGGGAAAAAAACTCATGGTCCTAATGTGGTGATCAAATTAGATCTCTCAAAAGCCTATGACATAGTATCTTGGATCTTTTTTATCAAAGTCCTCAGAAATATGGGTTTCTCAGAAGTATGGATAGACATAATTTGGAGGATTTTATCGAATAACTGGTTCTCTACAATTATTAATGGCCATGTTGGGGGATTCTTTAAATCTCAAAGGGGTCTTAAACAAGGAGACCCCATCTCTCCAGCCCTTTTTGTGATTGTTGCTGATGTGCTGAATCTAGGCATTCACAAGCTCATGCTCACTAACAAACTCAAATCCTTTTCCCACCCTAGAGGCTGCCCCCTAATCAGTTATTTAAGTTTTGCAGATGATACTGTCATTTTCACCAATGGGGCCTCAAATAACTTGAAAACTCTTATGAAATTCCTTAAGCAATTCGAGAAAGCGACTGGTCAGGTGGTAAATTATGAAAAATGCAGTTTCACAGTGCATCATTCCACCAGCAGAAGTTCTGTCTGATCAATAGCAGCAGTCACTTCGTTCAGATTACAGAAAAACCCAATCACTTACCTTGGTTGCCCTATATTTTATGGCCGATGTAAACATTGTTATTTTGAAGGCATCTCAAATAGAATAGCCTCTAAAATAGAGGGTTGGCAACCGAATTTTCTCTCCTTTTCTGGAAGGAAATCTCTCATAAACTCAGTCCTAACTTCCATCCCTATTCATTGCATTGCTGTGTTGAAACCTCCTCAAAAAACCATCTCCCACATCAACAATATGTTCAATAATTTCTTGTGGGGATCCTCCAAGGAATTTGGTAAAAGGCATCATTGGAAAAAATGGGAACATCTCTGCTTTCCCTCAGAAGAAGGAGGCCTCGATTTCAAAGACCTGACAGACATCATCAAAGCATTCTCAATGAAATTATGGTGGAATATTTCTAACTCTAATAGTTTGTGTTCTATTTTCCTTAAGTGCAGTTTCAATACTTCCATAGGAAAGTCCTCTCAAACATTCAAAAGAATTCAGTTGATTCAAGACAAAGCAGAAAATGCCTCCATCGAAGTTAATGGTGTTAAATACTCGTCGCTCACATCTAATGGAGACTTCTCTATAAAATCGGCTTGGGAATGCATAAGACACTCAAAGTCCACCTCCTTTTTATGCAAATTCATCTGGTCCAAAGATATACCTCCCAAAATGTCATGCTTCATATGGAAATGTATCAACCAGATTATCCCTCTTAAAGATTCAATTCAACTCAAAGGCATTCACATTGCCTCCTTCTGCAGATGCTGCTGTCAACACTCAGAAAGCTTTAATCATCTTTTTTTGGAGGGTCCAATTGCAAAGTCAACCTGGACTCATTTCAGTAACTTATTTGGCATCAAGGTCAACCTATCCTCTCTGCACCAAGCTCTTATGTCATGGTGGTTGGTCAAAGTTAACAAAGATTTCCTTCATTTCCTTCATTTGTTGACCCCTTGCTGTATCCTATGGGAAATTTGGTTAAGTAGAAACTTGAGTATCTATGACGGAGGTCCCATGAGCAGCGCTAAAATTATTAAAAATGTGATCGATCTAATCAAAGTCTCCTCTTCAAAAACTACTTTTAAGTCTTCCTTCAAATTCCATGCAGATGTCCAAGATTCTTTTTGCCTCAGATATGTTCCTTCTCTCCCATCAATTTTCATAGTTAAATGGTCCTATCCTCCAGCTCCATTTTTCAAGATCAACACTGATGGGGCCTCAAAAGGCAATCCGGGCATATCAAGATCAGGTGGTATCATTAGAGATCACAATGGGAGATTTATTCAAGCTTTCTCCTCAAAGGAAATACATATGACTAATACTAGAGCTGAATGTCTGGCCATTCTTAGAGGCATCAAAATTTGTCAATCCCTGCAACTCCCAAAGGTCATAGTGTAATCAAACTCCAAGGTCGCCATAGACGTTCTGAAAGGCAAGATTCTCAAGCCTCCCTGGTCTGTTATTGATATAATAGAGGAAATTAAGGTAATTCCTATAGTCTTAGTTTTTTCTCATGTCTGGAGAGAAGCAAATCAAGTAGCAGATCACTTAGCCAATTATGGAGTCAATTCTTTTGGTTACGAAACCTTCTCTAAGCCTATGGATCTTCCCAAAATTGCTAAAGGTGCATTTAAGCTGGATTATCTTGGATTTCCTGCCATTAGATCTTTTAGAAATCTTTCAGGTCTTCATGCTTAGCTTTCTCTCTAGCTTGTTCAAGCCACCTTGGCAGGGCTTTTCTACCTTTATTTTAATAAATCTCAGGACCTTGTCCTTTCAAAAAAAAAAAAAAGTCCTATAACTAATATTATTATTATTCCTAAATGCATTAATTCTAAAATTTTCTTTTCTAATTGTTTTGTTGATGCTGTTGTAATTAAACGTAATATTACTTCACTATTTACGGCTGTTATTTTTCGTTGACTAGTACGATTATATATTTTATTATTATGAAATTCTAATATATTTTTATTATATTATTGTTGTCCGTTTGTCTTCTAAATACCTTTTTCTATATATCTTCTAGTGTCTTCTCTGTTATCATATATATTTTCTATCATATACACCTATTTCCCTTTGTTGTTGGATGTCATTTTTCGAATAAAGAAGGTTTAATTTAATTTTACTTACCTGATCAAATCGAAAACCAAGCGTCCGTGTAAATACGCTAATCGTTGTTATTGGCTTCCGACCACAATACAAAAACTTAAACTTTAACTACACTATTGCAGAGTACAGTGGCGAGTCTGGGTATCGAATCCACAGGGAACTAGGACGAGTGAACGTGACGACAAAGGTAAGACTGTTAACCCTAACTTGACTCTAGAATGAAATAAAAAGATGATTTCATTGGTGGAATAGCTATACTATATGTAATATTGAAAATGATTAACTAATGAACTAAAATATGAATGGAATGCAACTATTCTAAATTCCCTAAAATAATGATGATTAATGATTTGAAAATTTGAGCTACATGATGAAGAAAACAGGACGGGAATACAATCCCTCAACCTTAGTGTATTGATGGTATAAAACTAATCGTAAATTTAAGTGATTAATTAGACCCACAATTTAGTACTCCTAAGCATTATGTATATCGGGTTCAATCCCGCACCATACTTAATTAGAGGACGAGTAAATCGTTATTGCGATAGTTACACTTGAATTGTATTCTGAAGCATCCTGGTTACCCTGAAGCAAACGAGATCCAAAGATATACAATTGCCGCATTCCTACGCAATATAGTCGTAATCAAATCATTAAATTTAGAGGATTATTTTTATACACATGAAACTACCACATCAGGTTGAGTTCATGTATCCCGACCTTTAAAGGTCTAGCCTACCATGATGAAAGTAATGAAAACTATTGTTGAATTGCAGGAAATCATGATTAAACTAAAGGAGAATTGAAGAATGATGTAGAAGGAAAATTAAATAGAAGAAAGTAATCAATTACGTTACCAAAGCACAGAGATCTGAAAAAAACTTCAATCTTGGAATTCAATTTTCAATGAATCTTCAAACTAAGGTTCTTGGATACAAGAATCCTCTTAAAAAACTCACTATTAGCCTCCTATAATGTGAAGTAACCAAAAGCCCCTTCTTCCAATTAGGGTTGGCCCTTTTATACATCTAAAAAATGACTCCTCCCATGCCTCTCCACGTTTTACCCTTTTGTAATACCTAAATGAGACTCTTCCCTTGGCTCCCCACATTTTACAACTAATAAAAATGAATTAAACAAGAAATTTCAAGAGTTGTGACTCTTCAGTTTTGAAAATGACTCTTCATTATCTCGCAATTTCAAAACCTCGTAAGTTCTTCACCGTAGCTCGGATTGAGGTGCCATTTTCTCTAGTGTTCTTGTAATTGGAATTTCTTCAACTTTCCAATTGGACCCACCTACGGACTGAGGTTGCAAAATTACGAAAATCCCCTTGAACTTCACATTTCTTGCTTTCTTTCACTGTTTTGAGTTCTCCTTCGCACTAACTTGCATGAAATACCTATAAAGCAAATGAGAAATACACAAAACATGAAATACTTGCCAAAAGGGGTTATTAGCATAAATACGAGACAAATTCAAGATATTTACTCTGCACAGGATAATAAAAATACCGAAATTAAGGGGATAAATATGAAGAATATGTGCCTCATCATTACCTTTGTGTCTACTTTAATCCTTTTAAATTTGTCTATTAGTTCTTCTATTTCTGAGGTGGTCCGACCGCCTAAACATACCGCTGTCGCAGAACATTTAATCTAATATGTTGGTTTGTGCCAGCGGTATGTATAGGTGGTCGGACTGCCTATACATACCGCTGGTGCAGACTAATTTTTTAAATAGTAAAAATATAATTTTTATTTAGTAAAATAAACAGTTTTAACTAAAAAAATAAATAATGAAAGAGTTTTTTAAACAAATAAAAGAATTTCTTTTAAAATAAATAAAAGAAACAGTTTTTAATTAAAAATAGATAAGATTTTACGTTTTATGAATATTTTTTTATTATTATTTTATAAAAATGGTTTTTTTTATGGAAAATATAATTTTTTGTTTTGTATCAAATGTATTTATTTTCGTTGGAGGTGAAAAAATTGAACATTTAGATTTTATAAACGTAAGGGGACAATTGTCATTTATTATCTAAAGCGTGTAGAGGAAGACATAGAGGGTGAAGAAATGAGTATTGCATATATATATATATATATATATATATATATATATATATATATATATATATATATATATCATTACATACCAAAGATCTACAATCAAATGGAAAAGAGAAAAGAGGGGCTTGGGTTTCATATTGACATAAACTATAATACAATACAATGAAAAGAAGGAAAGAAAATATATGTCCTACTACAATCACCTAAGAATAAAATAAAAGGGAAAAATACTAAAGTACCCTTAATGCTAAATTAAACTATAATATCCCCCCTCAAACTCACGATGCTATAGCGAGAAGTGTTGATAGTTTGCCAACCCAAAAATAAAAATGCTGAACTGGATGAGACTTCGTAAACAAATCAGCCGTCAGTGCGGTAAGATGATGACGATTTACATGACAATCAATCTCGATGTGGTTTGTCCTCTAATGAAAAACCGAATTATGAGCAATCTAAATAGCACTGAGAGGGCTGAGAGATAGATAGATAGAGAGAACCATATCTGCAAGTAATCGACATAGCCAAACAACTTCACGAGTAATAGAAGCCATAGCACGATACTCGACTTTCGTGGAAGACATAGAAAAAACAACTTGCTTTTTTCTCTTCCAAGAAATAAGATAATCGCCCAAAATTATACAAAATCTAGTAACTGACTTGCGATATGTAGGATCACCGGCCCAACCAGCATTAGAGTATGCACGCAGCTCCAAAGAATAAGATGAAGGAAGTAAAAACTCTGAAAGCGAGTGCCTCTCAAGTATCGCAATATACGATGAACATATGCCCAATGAACCGTAGTAGGGGCAGTAGTAAACTGATTAACAACATGAACCACATGAGCTATATCTGGACAAGTAATAGTAAGATAAACTAAGCTGCCCACAATAGTGCGATATAGGGTAGGATAAGGCAAAATAACACCATCATACGAGGAAAGATGAACCTTAAGCTCCATAGGGGTATTAATAATCTTAGTATAACTGAGGCGAGCACGCTCCAGAATGTCCCCGATGTATTTAGACTGTGAGAGAAGATAACCCTTTGGATAATGAGCTACCTCAATACGTAAAAAGTAACGTAGGGGACCCACATCCTTCATCTCAAAACAACGAGATAATTAAGACTTCACCGCTATAACTCCACCAACATCATCCCCAGTAATAATCATATCATCAACATGAAAAGAAACTAGAATACGACCACCCGAGGAGCACCTAATAAAAAGAGTTGAATCATAATCACTTGGAAGGAACCCAAGAGAGGTAATCTTGGTAGAAAACTTCTCAAACCAAACCCTTGGTGACTGTTTGAGACCATATAAGGCTTTCTTAAACCTACAAACTTCATTAGGACCATGTGGAATACCCGAAGGAAGAGCAATGTAAACCTCCTCATGAAGATCGCCATTCAAGAATGCATTTTTAACATCTATTTATGATATATGCCACTGACGGACAGATGTAACAACTATAAGAGTATGAATAGTAGTCAATTTGGCAACAGGATCAAAGGTCTCATCATAATCCATACCATATTGCTGAGAAAAACCCTGAGCAACCAATCTTGCTTTGTACCGCTCACGTGACCCATCTGGCCTAGTTTTGATTTTATATACTCAACGAGATCCAATTGCTCGCTTATTAGCAGGTAAGGGGACCAAACTCCAAGTATATCTTTGATTCAAAGCAGAGTGTTCCTTAGCCATAGCTTGCTTCCAAAGAGCATTAATAATCGCCTCTTTATAAGGCAAAGGCTGAGAGAGAAAGTGAACAGAGGATAAAAATGAAGCAAAATAATCCGAATAACAAGAATAAATAAAATCTAGTGACTGAGTGGACTTACATGGACATTTTGGATAGCGAGAAGGAGGTTCCACCATTTTAGCAGGTGATTGGGTGGCCACATGAAAAGGGGGAGCATCATAAACATCAGACGACAAAGTACCTATATCAATAGAAATAATAGGAGCAGGAGGAACATGGGGTGGCACACTATCGGTGGTGCAAAGTGATTGAGATGACACACTCTCATCACTATCAAAGAACTGATCAATATTGAAGAGATCATCTTTAGTGAGTTCATGAGGATTATCAGGAATATAAAGGAAAGGGACATGCTCAAGAAATACAACCTGGAAATAGACATACAATATTTTAGTAGCTGGATCATAATAACAATATCCCTTTTGACCCTCACCATAACCAAGAAAGATACAAATATCTGACTTTGGAGATAATTTGGTACGCTCCACAAGAGGTCGAAGAACAAAAAAAGTAAAACCAAACACCTTTAAGGAATAATAATCAGGGGCAGACGCATATATCTTTTCAAAAAGTGACAAACCTGAGCAATGAGAGGTCAGAATCTTATTAAGGAAATTGACAGCAGTAAGGACAACCTCTCCCTAAAACTCACTAGGGACATATGCGGATAATAAAAGAGAGGGAGTAGTTTTAACAATGTGACTACGTTTCCTTTTAGCAACACCATTTTTCTCAGGAGTGTCAGTACAAGATGATTAGTGAATATTTCTATCTAAATCAAGTGACTCACCAAATTTTTGAGAAGTATATTACCTAACCAAATCGCATCTAAAACATTTGATAATAGTAGAATGTTGAGCTTCGACAAAGGCACGAAATTTATTATAAATATAAAAAAAATTTGCACATTATTTCATTAGAAAAACCCAATAGTAACACACATAATCATCAATAAAGGAGACATAAAATCGAGACCCTCCTTTGTAATAATAGTATAAGGCCCCCACACATCAGAATGATTAAGATCAAAGGGTACAAAAGTAGAGGAAATACTTTTATTAAACAGTAAAACTGAAAATTTTGCAAGTTTACAACCGTTACAATCAGAGATATCATGACAGTGCATATCTCCTAATATGCCTATAGAAGCTAAATATTTTAATCGTGACCCCGAGACATGACCAAGATGAGAGTTCCATAAATAAAAGCTAGACGAATCTGAACTCAAACGAAAGGATGACGAGTCAACACTAGAAGCTGGAATCATTGGTACTTTGAGTTTCTCCACGATGTACAATCCCCCCTACCTATGACCTGTTCAAATCACCTTCTTAGATCGTGGATCCTGCACATGAAAAAAGGTAGAAGAAAAGGAAACTGGGTAACCGACATCACATAGTTGACCAACAAATATAAGATTCATTATAAACTTAGGAATGTGGCAAACATTACAAAGAGATAAGTTGGGTGAGTCAATAGTCCCAACACCCGTTGAGGGCATGTGATTACTACCAACAATCATAATGGGCAAAGAAGAAGTAGGACAAAAAGAACCAAAAGAGGATAAATTTGGTGACATGTGATTAGAAGCGTCGGAGTCTAGAATCCAAATACCCTAGGACATACCTGGTGAAGAGATGGACATAGAGTGTGGCAAAAAACTTTTGAAACTGCTCAGTAAGAAAAGACATGGATGGAGTTGATGAATGAGTCAGACTGCTGCAATTTTAGGCTGTAAAGGCCTATACGAACGCCGCTAAGATTGGTTGTTGGATTTCTAAGTAGAGAACTATTGCTGAGGGGGTCGACTATTTGATTGTTATTGTCGTAGTGCTCGCAATTGAAACTTCCAATGACCCTTCTCCTTACAATAGATACATTCATCACTGGCAAATCTTAAATAAGGCTTGTTCTGATTACTAGAATTTGACCTAGAGGGGGATGTGAAGACAGATAAATTAGGGTCCAAAAAATTACCTTCCCTGACTCAGTCTTGAGACAAATATCCTTAGTTAAAAACTCGTGAACAACATAATCAATAGTTGGAAGTGAGCTACGAAGGAAAAACGGCCCACGAAGACCCTCAAAATCATCACACAATGCTATCAGAAAATGAACCAGACATTGTTCCTCCCTATTGGCAATATATGATGCAAATGTCTGCAATTCAGCTGACTATGTGAAAGCCAACTGATCCCAAAGATCCGTCATAGCAGAAAAGAACTCTTGGATACACAAATTTTTTTGCTCAAGAGCCCGAATATCGCACTCTAACTGGTACTTTTTTACAAAATTAGATTGTGTATAAAATCTAGCCAAATGATCCCAAATATCCTTTGCATAATTATACTTAGCCAACTGCATACCTACAAGGTGCAACGGAGTTGTTGATCAGAGTGATGATTTTTGAGTTATTTGCTTCCTAAACATCCAACAACTCTGCATATTTTTCAACATTTGTCTTATCGTTAGGCTTACTTAAATTGCCATTAATGTAACTCTAGAGCTTCTTCCTTTTCAAACAATTTTTCATAACATAACTCCAATACTTATAATTTTTTGCATCTAATCTGACACTAATTAATTACAGCGAATCATCTCTTTCACCAGCCATTGCAAAAATAAACAATCAAACAGTACGCAAATGGAACCAAATCGAAGGAACCAAATAATTAATCGAACAAATAGGAGAAAAACTATCATCAATACCTTCAAAACAGACGAGGGAGCAGAAAAAATACCTCTGGTACCAAATTGGATCCACGACCTGTGTTGATGAGATTAAGCTTTGATCCCTCTCTGATACTAAGATAACATATTAAAGATATACAATCAAATGGAAAAGAGAAAATAGGGGCTAGGGTTTCATATTGACATAAATTAAAATCAACTACAATGAAAAGAAGGAAAGAAAATATATGTCTTACTACAATCACCTAACAATAAAATAAAAGGGAAAATACCAAAGTACCCTTAATACTAAATAAAACTCTCTCTCTCTCTCTCTCTCTCTCTCTCTCTCTATCTATCTATCTATCTATCTCTCTCTCTCTCTCTCGAGAGAGAGAGAGAGAGAGGACTTAGCTTCATGTAATCCTAAGGTGAAAAAGATAAACGATCCCTTCAACTAAGAATATTCTCTATTATATTTAATTAAAAATCAGTCGATTATGCAATCCGTGACACCACTTTTATCATATGCATCACCTTCCTTATCGTTATAATTCCAATAATGACTTCATCACATTATTAATTTTAAGATACCGAACTCGCTGAAAAGCATATCAACTTTAGTATTAACTACAAGTCCGATTAAAATTTTATCATACAAAGACCCAATCACACATGCCGCCCATATGATATGAGAATAGGTATGTGCACTTGAACAATAAACGAACTATATACATCATATACCATAATGAAATAATAGCCAAAAGGTGTAAACCCCAGGGTACATAAAGAATATATGCATGGACATGTAGTCCAAAACACTTCTCATAAGCTCCTATCCTGATAATAAAATATGACTTTAGACATCCTCCACTCAAACTAGGTATCCCAAAAAATCTACAAGCATGAAGGTAAAATGAGGAACAGATGCATAAAACCCGAAAAATTAGAGACTCAAAATATAAGGCTGCAGCTTTAAAGGCCACATATTTCCTTTCCCTCCATAGAAGGCAAAAGTAAAACAATAAAACTACTAACCAAAGCATACAAACCCACTTCCTTGTCTGCTAAATGCATCAAGATATCAGATGATCCGTTGTCGATCTATGCATCAACCAATGCACACCAAAATGAAAAACAGAGTAACCCAAAATAATAAGCTAACTCACATTCAAGGAGAAGATGATGGGACATATTTTATTGATCACCCATCTAGAGTTGTGTGAAAAACAATGCCTTTGTGTTAGAAGGGGTGGGAGGATCGAACCCTCATGGAAATTAGGTTATTCCTTAGTGTTTACCATTCATGGTAACAACAAAAGCACGCATTAGGAGGGGATTTAATTTTCCAAGTACAGTTACAAGGAAAATACATTATAATATATTGGAATTGGAAGAGGGAGTAAAAAGGATCTATCCCCAAAATGCCATTATTGTATTATTCCCAACATAGTCCATACTACGAAAAGGAGTATCCATATCAATATCAATCCCCAATAAGGCCTTCACCTCCTCAATGCCCAATCCTCAAGCTAAAATCTAAAATTGAGGTTCCACCCTCCCTGATGGAAAATGTTTTGCTGTCTTCAACGACAGCAAAATTTGATGGTGTCTAATCAAATTCCTTTCCTTCTTTCTTCTTAAAGATTCCATCTCTCTTCCTTAAATGTTCAAACATATAACTTTGCTCATATATATATCTTCGTTAAATGCCTGAGTGTCCTAATATGCATCACAACTTTACTCATATATGAGCAAAGTTGTGATGCATATATGAGTAAAGTTGTGATGCATATTGGGAACCTAAAGCATTTAAGGAAGAGAGATATATGAGAAAAAGTTTTCTGTTTGAGCATTCAATAAAGAGAGATAACATCTTTAAGAAGAAAGACGAAAAGAATTTGATTGGGCACCATCAAATTTTGCTATCGTTGAAGACAACAAATTTTTTTCCCACCCTGACCCCCCCAATTGTGTTGTTGGATTGACTACTTGATTTGTCTTCATAAGTCAAAGAGAAGGGAACTTTTATTTTATGAACGGAAACCCACTCCGTGTGTTCCATCCCCAAAAGAATAAAGGAATGTACCATAAAGCATATAATTTTACTTTTCTATTTTGCATAGAACAAACATTTTCTTTTTTTATTGAAGCAAGAAAATTAAATGATGCGAGACGATAACTTTTTATCTCATGTACATCTTATAAAAGGTTTTTAGCATCCATATTTCTAAACCTACAACTGGCACTATATTGAACATAAATTATTTTAAAAATACCACAAATACAGAAAATCTAGAGAGCACGGACTAAGAGGTTCTATCCACGAAAAGTTCATGTGCATATAAGAACAAACATAACACCAGGATCAGAGAAAAAATCTTGGAAATATAAATTGGGGTTCTAGTTTAACTGTAGCTCATCTACATACACATGAACTAATGAGATCAAGATTCAAGATGATTTAGAGTTCAAGGAAAATTAAATATGGGTAATGTATTTCATACTTAGATCGTATTTTATTTAAAATTACGGGTAAATGATTTGAATAAATTAGGAAGTGGGCTGTCTTCATGAGTAATACAACAATATGTGTAATACCCCGTAATTTTACAGAATAAAATTTTATGACATAAATAAATTTAATATTTTCGAATTTATTTTGAGAATATATTAAATTGGGAGGATTTAAATTAAACGAGTAAATTTTAATTTAAATAAACACTTATTCATGATTATATAAATATAAAACTCAGTCGGACATAATGGGTTTGCTAGTGAAAAAACAAATCGCACATAAATAAATTTAAGGGCGCGTGTTGTTGGAACATAATAAAAATGTCTAATTGATATGGAAATAATTGGGATGCATTTTAGGCAGTGTTAAAAGCACGTATAGGTGTTTTAAACCTTTAAAAATAGTCTCGGGTCAGCAGTATATAGGTTGGGGAACTTTGGGGCAAGTTAGGTTATGGATTTGGGTCCATTTGGGGTTCAAAAGTTGGGTTTTAAGCCTAACTCGGGATTAACCACTTTTTAGTGTTTAAGTGGGGGTAAACTACTCCCCCACCATCATTCCAGAAAACCTATATAAATAGTTAACGGGAGAGAGTTGGAGAAGGGATAAAAGGAAAGAAAACTGGCAAGAAACCAATGGAAAATGAAAGGGATTCCAAGGGACCTTCTTCTACAAATCTTTAAGGCAAGAATTATCTTGATTACTTTATGCTTTTCAATATATTTGTTTATGCCTATAATGACCCCTTTAAATTTCTACGATTTAGGTTTGAGTATGATAGATTTAATGTTAAATAACACATGTAGAGTACTGACTTTTATGTAGATATATCCTAGAAATTAGGTATCGTGGAATATGTAAATTTGGTGATAGAATCCGTAAGATTTATGGGTAGCTACATTTGAGATAGTTAGAAAATTAATGTAGAGAATATAACTCTGAATTAATGGAATTATTTTGATGTGGATCCCCCAATAAATTCCCTCTATTGTGAATTAAATGATAATCGGAAATTGGAAAACAATTTAATGGGATAAGCCTTGAACATAACAATAATTTTGGATTTGAATGTTTAGATTTTGCATTGGTTTTTAGATGAAAAGGTTGTTTATGGATTAACAGTTTCCGGGGTTTCTTAAGCTTTGTTATGGGTTTAGAAATGGTTATTGGGAAGAAGGGATAGAGGGGATGACGTGGGAAAGAGACAAGGGGTCGTTCGAATGAGGTTGGATCTCATTCGGACGACATGTAAAGTGACGCGAACAACCATGCCCCTCGTTCGAGCGATGCTAAGGGGTGTTTGGTAGGTTACTCCTTCTACGCATGGGCCTGGGTTTGATTTTGTTAAAAGAAAATGTGTTAATTATTGAATAAGGAATAAAGAGAAATTTAAATAAAGAAATTTTGACTCGATTGTTAAATAAGAAGGTGCAAATATTTAATTAATAGTAATTACAAATGTCTAGGGGTTAAGTAATTATTTTATGGAATGGAATTAATAATTTATTAGAGCATAAATTATTAATAAATATAAATGTTGTGAATATTGTGACACCCCGACTAATTAAATACCGGGTAGCTACTCCTTTATTCAAATTAATTCAAAATGTCAAGTTGGTTCAGTTCGTGGCATCACGGTCAAAAACATTTTTAACAATTACTTGTCACCTAATAGTTAAAAATTGAGTTGTCAATTTTAAATAAATCCGATTATCATGCAATATGTAGATTATGAAATGCTAGCATAACCACCATAACATAGTCACAAAAGAATAACCATAAAATAATAATGAATTCTGGAGGAATACTCCTCCCAACAATCCGAATGCTGAAATAAACAAATACCAAGTCTGCATCACTAAATTAATTACAACCCAAAATCTGAAATAACTGAATAGATAAAATATCTCTAAAAGAAATGGGGCGACTTGCCCAACAGATGAGAAAATATGATAATAGAGAGTCAAGATCGAAAGTGGAGGCGTCTACTGTCAAGGTCCTGTAACTTCCATAGCGGCTACAGTCCGTCACCTGAATGGAACTCCTATGCATGGTGTCCTTGTGGATGGGCACCTAAAAGGTTTTTACAAGAAAAATATATTTGAAAGCAAACGGGTCAGAGCCCGATTGTGAAAACAGTTTAAAAATATAGCAAGTGTTTTAATGACATTAAAATAATGAATGCAAAATACATGTTAGGACGTGCTCTCACATGAAATACTCACCTCTTGACTATCTGTGCCCTCCTAACGTACCCGTACCCATTCTAGTTATTCCCATATTTAACTAGTCCAAAATAAAATCTAACATTACTATACGATTCACAATTTAATTCCGGCAACTTCATTTAAACAGAGAGCTTTACATTTATTCTCGGTTTCCCGCATTAGTAATACTACTTACTAGAGATCTTCCATCTTATCTTTACATAACGTTGCAATTATTTATATTCACATATATACATGACAGTTCATTTAAATTAACAGTATATTATCCTCATCATAAATATACAATAGTTACACCCCGACACTAAGCTGCAGTGCACACATACTCTGTTATCCAATCCCGGTACATCACGTACATAAGGACCACGCATTCTAAATCTCTCAGGAATCGTTCTCAAATAACAACAATCACAAATAATGGAGGCGAACATAGTTCACATCACATGGGTCACGCACATACCTACGCTCCCATGATCACCAGACTTATTAACTTCTCAATAAGTCCTTCTCTGACCTATGTCCTCGAGGTACCAATCTAAATCCCCCCCGTAGGCACACAAAGATTAGATGGACCTGATCGAACGTCGACCACCCGTGATAGCAAGCATGGTAGGCATGTTATACACAGATAACTACATATACTAAGCATTCACACTTCTTAGATATCTCAATATATTTGTAGAGGTATACTTCTCGTTCTTATTCCATCATTTACTGTTACATGTTTATAAGTTCCCATTTTAAATGCATTAGAGTTGTCAACTCTTCTCACGTCGTAATTAGGTACTCGTTTCCAAATCCACAATTGTCATTCGGTTTACTATAAGATTCTAAGTTCTACTCCTCAACGTACCCCAATTCTCACAATTGTACCCACTAGTTAACAAGGGAAGGTTAATTATCCATAAATTAAGTCTATGGGAGATTTGAAATAAAATCAGGCCTAAAAGGTCATTCTGTCAACTCGTTAGAAGTTTCATTCGAACGAGGTCATTTGAACGAGTGTCGATCGAACGAATGGATTCGAACGAACTACGAACTCGTTAGAAGGGATACTGTCATCTCGTTAGTTCGAACGACCTGGGCGGGTCTTCTAACGAGATGGCAGAACACGCCAAGAAATTTGCAAATCCGTTTATCTTCCTTTTTCTCTTTTCTAAATCCATCCTATGATCATCCAAACTAAGTTTTAATGTATTTAAACTACACTAAGTCCTCCTAGGTCACTCTTTAACATATATATGGGGTCAATACCTCCTAAATCAACATGTAATCATCATAATTACCAAATATTGTCCCAAACCCTATAAACATGAACATAGAATTTAACGTCTACAACTATTTCTTATAAATCCGTTCTGAAATCATCAATAGATAAATTTTGGATCTGAAATTGATCATTAACTATTCTACATGCGATCCTCATATAAGATTACGATTTCTATCTTTAATTTCATGGATTTTCATCAAACTTTCAATACAAGACATATATTCAATTCTAAGCATGGAAGAAACATTCGCTTGAATTTATGTAATTAAACCACTTGCCTTAGATGTTCTAATTTGATGTTGAAGGATGAAGGTTGATTCTACTCTTTTTCTACAGATTTCTCCCAAAGATGGTGATGGTGGCTTGGGGTTTCTTTTGGAACCTCTTAGGACTCTCCCTTTAACTCCCGTAGCCCACTACTTGATAAATGCTGATAATGGACTTAATGCGTTCATTACTAATATAAAATTAACCTATAAAATTCGTGGGTTTTAATTCCCCTATTTTTAAAATTACCAAACTACCGTTTTGGGTTGTCGGTATGGCTTAAAAATGCCCCGGGACCCAAACTAAACCCCTGGCTAGTGTTTTCTGACTATTTTGACTCTTCCGGACACGTTGGTGCACTCAAAATGATCATTCAGTTGATAAAAATAAAATTCACTTTTTAATTTAGTTCATATCATTCCTGACGCGACTGACACGCGCGTCCCAACTAAATTTCCAAATTATCGTATTTCTGCCTCGCGACAATTTTAATATTTTCAATACTCATGAAATTTTCAATTTTAACATCATAATCAAATACTAACTCACATCTCGCTAGTATTTATACCCGGATTAATTCCCAATTAATTCTCATTTAATTCAAGTAATCCCTTAAATAAAAATCAATAAAATTACGGGGTATTACATACTTCCCCCCTAATAACAGAATTTCATCCCGAAATTAGGAACTAAAGAATACCTCGTAAAAATAGCTCCGAATAATGCTCGCGCATCTCATCCTCTCGGTCCCATGTGGACTCCTCGGCATTATAATGCCGCCACTGAACACGTACTAATGGTACTATCTTCGACCTCAGTTTCCGTTCGCTTCGGTCTAAAATAGCAATCGGTCCCTCTTCATAGGAACTATCGAGTTGAAGATCGATGTCCTCCAAAGCAATGTGATTATGGGCCAAATCATCCCTAAGATATTTCCTTAGCGAGGAAATATGGAACACATCATGAATCCTATGCAAGTGCTCCGGTAACCCAAGTCTATATGCGACTGGCCCAATCCTCTCGATAATAGGAAATGGCCCCACGTATCTTGGTGCCAGTTTCCCCTTCTTCCCAAAGCGCATGATCCCCTTCATCGGAGACACTCTGAGTGACACCTGGTCCCCCACCTTGAATTATCTGAAGAACCTCTTGGAATTAGCATAGCTCTTCTGTCGGTCCTGAGCTACACGAATACGGCTCCGTATCATCTCTATCCTTATCGAAGTGTCCTGAATCACTTTCGGCCCAAGGAGTTTGTTATCCCCCACCTCTAACCAGCACAATGGGAAATGACAAGGTCTATCGTACAACGCCTCAAATGGATCCATGCCAATGGTGAATTGATAGGAGTTATAATAAGCAAACTCCACCAGTGGAAGTTACTGCTCCCAACCACCTCCAAAGTCTAGGATGCACATACGCAACATGTCCTCCAACATCTGATTTGTCCGTTCGGTTTACCCATTCGTCTACGGGTGATAAGTCGTACTCAGATGCAACTCCTTACCCATGGACTCCTGGAAACTCTCCCAAAATCGTGAAACAAATATCTTGTCTCGATTAGACACGATATTTGGAGGCACACCATGAAGTCTCACTATCTCCGCAATGAAAATTTGGGCATACAGTCCCATAGTGTAATCTGTCCATATGGGTAGAAAATGAGCAACTTTGGTTAACCTATCCACAACCACCCATATGGAGTCGTGACCCTTCTGCGACGTAGGTAACCCCGTGATAAAGTCCATGGATATGCTCTCCCATATCCATGTCGGAACCTCTAACGGTTGTAGAAGTCCTGATTGTTTCTGATGATCCACCTTTACTAGCTGACAAGTGGCGCATTTAAAAATGAACACGACGATGTCTATCTTTATCCCACTCTACCAATACTGGCGTCTCATGTCTTGGTACATCTTATCCCCACCAGGGTGTACCACGAACCGTGAGTCGTGCGACTCTTCCATCACCTTGTGTCACACGTCTTCCCCTTTCGGAACAAGCAGTCTCCCATTGAAGTGTAATCCCCCGTCTGAACTAACGGTATAGGACTCAGATCCCTCTGCTAGTAATCGAACTATCTGCTCCTGACTAAACAAGTCAGTTGCTTGGGCCTTTATCACTCTCGTAATAATCTGAGGTGTAACAGTCATCACAAACATGAATGATCGGGCCACTGCATCCTGGTGTCCTAACTCCTTCCACTTAGCTTTCCACACCTCGGCCACCTCATCAACTGGCCTACGGCACAACGTATCTTCTACCACGTTAGCCTTCCCTGGGTGATATTAGATATCAAACTGATAATCCTTCACAAACTCAAGCCACCGTCGTTGACGCATATTCAGTTCCTTCTGCGTGAAAAAGTATTATAGAGACTTGTGGTCTATGAACAACCGAAATTTCTCCCCCAGGAGATAATGTCTCCAAATCCGAAGAGCGAATACGACTGCCGCTAACTCCAAGTCGTGGGTGGGGTAATTCCCCTCGTGAGGCTTAAGCTTACGGGAAGCATAAGCTATGGCCTGACTCTCCTGTTGCAGTACACCTCCAAGTCCTTGTAAGGACACATCGGTGTAAACTAAATACTCAACTCATGGTCTGAGCAATGCGAACATAGGCGCTGAGGTCAACTTGTCCTTCAACTCATCGAATTCCAACTGACAGACATCGCTCCAGATGAATGGCACACCTTTGCGAGTCAGATGTGTCAAAGGACCCGCTATCTTTGAGAAACCCCGAATAAACCTCCTGTAGTATCCTGCTAGGCCCAAGAAACTACGAAACTCAGTCGGTGTCGTGGGCTGTCCCCATTCCCTCACCGCGCATACCTTCCCCAGATCAACAGATATCCCCCGGTCTGAAATGATATGCCCTAAAAACTGAATCTCCTTCAGCCAAAACCCATACTTCTCATACTTTGCATAAAGCTCATTCTGACGCAACGTTTGCAAAACCTGTCTCAAATGCTCGGCGTGCTCCTCTTCTATTTGGGAGTAAACTAGAATGTCATCAATAAAGACGATGACAAACTGGTCTAGGAACTCTCTGAACATCCTATTCATCAAGTCCATAAACACGGATGGAGCGTTGGTCAAGACAAAAGGCATAACCCGAAACTCATAGGAATCATATCTCGTCAAGAAAGCAGTCTTTGAGACATATTGTTCCTTGATACGCAACTGATCGTATCTCGATCGCAAGTCAATCTTTGAGAAGAAGCAAGCTCCCCTCAACTGATCAAATAATTCATCGATTCGGGGCAACAGATATTTATTCCGTATCGTGACTTTATTGAACTCTCGGTAATCTACACAACCTTAACGATCCATCCCTCTTCTGTACGAACAACACAGGGGAACCCCACGGCGAGGTACTCCTCCGGATAAACCCCTGACCCAATAACTGCTCTATCTGATCCCTTAGCTCTCTCATCTCTGCTGGAGCCATATGGTAAGGTGCGCGGGCAAGTGGCCGAGTGCCCGACGTCAAATTGATCATAAAATCTATCTCCCTACTCGGAGGTAGTCTAGGTATATCCTGAAATACATCAGTGAACTCCCTCACAACTGGAATCGAATCAAGTGGTATCACCACTTCCTTAGAGGTCTCCTCCTCTATATAGTACAAGTGAGTGGATGATCCTCCCTCGGGGTGATGCATCACCACTAAATACATCTCCTGCCTGGGAATGGAAAAAATAATACTCCTACTAAAACAATCAATCATGGATCGGTACACAACTAGACAATCCATACCAACAGTAGCATCGTACTATGTCATCTCTAATACTAACATATCAGCGGGTAAAGTAAATCTCCCGATTTCTATAGCCATACCTCTACAAATAAGAGAAATCACGGAACCCCTACTCAACGGTGAATCTACACAAGTAACTGTGCTCTCTGCGGTGTCTAATAACACAATAGTGCGTGCTAATCTTGTGGCAATAAAACAATGTATGGCCCCCGTATCAAATAAAATACGCCCCATAGTCCCCTGAATAGATAACATAGCCTCAATAGCAAGTGGATCTTGTGGGACTGCGGCATGTTGGACCTGATACACTCTCCCATACTGAAGTTATCCCTACTGGACTACGACTGCTAGAATGGGTGGTAATGCTGCCATCTGTGGTGATGCTGGGAGGGCGGCGAGAAACATAGGCCTTTATGGCTCGTGTCGAGCACCCTGCTGCTGCTGCGGTGGGGTCCTGCCCCTATCAGGACAATCCTGGCGTTTGTGGCCAATCTTGCCACAAATGAAGCACTTCCTCGGGAAGTTTCCACCTCGTTTCCATTCTGTCCTCGGCCCTGATGGCCGTTACCATTCCTACCTTCACCATGCTTGCCCTGCTAAAACTGCTGTTGCTGACCATTCTGGCCCTGCTGGCCCTGATGGCCGTTCTGACCCTGATGGCCATGTCTAAAACCTCCCTGACCATTCCTAAAACCCCCAGATCTGAATCTCTTAGGATCCCCCTATTGGGAACCCTGATCTCCCTGCCTATGATGACCCTGAGCAGATTATGCCCCGCTGGCACCATTTCCCCCTATCCTGCCCTGATGGCTGGACTCTCCTGATCTCTTACTCTCACACATGTGAAAGCGGTGATCCTGGAAGTGAAGCAGTGCTACATTAACCACATTAGAGTATGTGTCCAACGAAAGATTTCCCAACAAGTGCTGTCGAATCCTCAATGTCAATCCGTCCATGAACTTCTGAATTTTTTTCTCCTCTTTCAGAATCTCATCGGGAACAATGTTCAAGAGATTAGTGAATTTGGCCTCATACTCGGCCACGGTCCTCCCCTCCTGCTTGAGGTTCATTAACTTTCTCCTCATTTCAGTGTCAACTACTGACGAAAAGTACTTGCGGTCGAACCGCATCCAAAACTCATGTATAGAAATGGCATCTCTCTCCTCCGGGGTGGTAATAGACTCCCACCACTGTAACGCTGATCCCACTAGCTTTAAAGTAGCCAATATCTACTTCTGAACATCCATGCACTCATACATCCTTAAGTGCCTTTGAATGTCCTTCCTCCACTAACTGGACACAACAACGTCGGAGCTACCTGCAAACTCCGGAGGGTGTGCTTTCTGAAAAGCATCACGAATGCGTTCCCAAGCAGACGGGAATGCATGATCCTGAACTGGCGTGACTACCGGCGCCTGGGGTGGTGCCTGCTGTACAACTGCTAGGGCGGTATTCACCGCTTGGGCTATAATAGCTGCAACCTCGGCGGCATTCATGGTGCCCTGAACTGGTGTAGGCTATGGCTTGGGCTTAGCATCACTAGGAACTCGCTGTGCACGTCGCAGAGGCATCTGAAATGAGAGTAAAGTCTATAAGTTCGCAGTTATTAACTCAAAATAGCTGAAGAGCGAAACATACATAAAAGAAAACAACAGTCCTAAAATATAGGGCTCTACATCAAAGAAAGCTCAGCGGAAACATAATAAGCCGTACAAATCCTAAGGACACTAGAACCTGATGCTATGACACCACCCGTGACACCCCGACTAATTAAATACCGGGTAGCTACTCCTTTATTCAAATTAATTCAAAATGTCAAGTTGGTTAAGTTCGTAGCATCATTGTCGAAAACATTTTTAACAATTACTAGTCACCTAATATTTAAAAATTGAGTTGTCAATTTTAAATAAATCCGATTATCATGCAATATGTAGATTATGAAATGCTTGCATAACCACCACAACATAGTCACAAAATAATAACCATAAAATAATAATGAATTTTGGAGGAATACTCCTCCCAACAATCCGAATGCTGAAATAAACAAATACCAAGTCTGCATCACTAAATTAATTACAACCCAAAATCTGAAATAACTGAATAAATAAAATATCTCTAAAGGAAATGGGGCGACATGCCCAACAAATGAGAAAATCTGATAATAGAGAGTCAAGATCGAAAGTGGAGGCGTCTACTGTCAAGGTTCTGTAACTTCCACAGCGGCTACAGTCCGTCACCTGAATGGAAATCCTATGCATGGTGTCCTTGTGGCTGGGCACCTAAAAGGTTTTTACAAGAAAAATATATTTGAAAGCAAACGGGTTAGTGCCCGATTATGAAAACAGTTTAAAAAATATAGCAAGTGTTTTAATGAAAATTAAATAATGAATGCAAAATACATGTTAGGACGTGCTCTCACATGAAATACTCACCTCTTGACTATCTGTTCCCTCCTAACGTACCCGTACCCATTCTAGTTATTCCCATCTCTAACTAGTCCAAAATAAAATCTAACATTACTATACGTTTGACGATTTAATTCCGTCATCTTCATTTAAACAGAGAGCTTTACATTTATTCTCGGTTTCCCGTATTAGTAATACTACTTACTAGAGATCTTCCATCTTATCTTTACATAACGTTGCAATTATTTATATTCACATATATACATGGCAATTCATTTCAATTAACAGTATATTATCCTCATCATAAATAAACAATACTAGCACCCCGAGACTAAGCTTCGGTGCACACATACTCTGCTATCCAATCCCGGTACATCACGTACATAAGGACCACGCATTTCGAATCTCTCATGAATCGTTCTCAAATAACAACAATCACAAATAATGGAGGCGAACATAGTTCACATCACATGGGTCACGCACATACTTATGCTCCCATGATCATCAGATTTATTAACTTCTCAATAAGTCCTTCTCTGACCTATGTCCTCGAGGTACCAATCTAAATCCCCCCGTAGGCACACAAAGATTAGATAGCCCTGATCGAACGTCGAGCTCCCGTGATAGCAAGCATGGTAGGCATGTTATACACAGATAAACATATATACTAAGCATTCATGCTTCTTAGATATCTCAGTATATTTGTAGAGGTATACTTCTCGTTCTTATTCCATTATTTACTGTTATATGTTTGTAGGTTCCCATTTTAAATGCATTAGAGTTGTCAACTCTTCTCACATCGTAATTAGGTACTCGTTTCCATATCCACAATTGTCATTCGGTTTACTATAAGATTATAAGTTATACTCCTCAACGTACCCCAATTCTCACAATTGTACCCACTAGTCAACAATGGAGGGTTAATTCTCCATAAATTAAGTCTACGGGACATTTGAAATAAAATCAGGCCTAAAAGGTCATTCTGTCAACTCGTTAGAAGTCTCGTTTGAACGAAGTCATTCGAACGAGTGTCGTTCGAATGAACTACCAACTCGTTAGAAGGGATACTGTCATCTCGTTAGAAACTCGTTCGAACGAGGTAGTTCGAACGACCTGGGCAGGTCTTCTAACGAGATGGCAGAACACGCCCAGAAATCTGCAAATCCATTTTTCTTCCTTTTTTCTCTTTTCTAAATCCATCCTATGATCATCCAAACTAAGTTTTATTGTGTTTAAACTACACTAAGTCCTCCTAGGTCACTGTTTAACATATATATGGGGTCAATACCTCCTAAATCAACATGTAATCATCATAATTCCCAAATATTGTCCCAAACCCTATAAACATGGACACAAAATTTAATGTCTACAACTATTTCTTATAAACCCATTTTTAAATCATCAATAGATATATTTTGGATCTGAAATTCGTCATTAACTATTCTACATGCGATCCTCATATAAGATTACGATTTCTATCTTTAATTTCATGGGTTTTCATCAAACTTTCAATACAAGACATATATTGAATTCTAAGCATGGAAGAAACATTCGCTTGAATTTATGTAATTAAAACACTTTCCTTAGATGTTATGATTTGATGTTGAAGGATGAAGGTTGATTCTCCTCTTTCTTTCTACAGATTTCTCCCAAAGATGGTGATGATGGCTAGGGGTTTCTTTTGGAACCTCTTAGGACTCTCCCTTTAACTCCCGTAGCCCACTACTTAATAAATGCTGATAATGGACTTAATGGGTTCATTACTAATATAAAATTAACCTATTAAATTCGTGGGTTTTAATTCCCCTATTTTTAAAATTACCAAACTACCCTTTTGGGTTGTCGGTATGGCCTAAAAATGCCCCGGGACCCAAACTAAACCCCCGACTAGTGTTTTCTGACTATTTCGACTCTTTCAGACACGTTGGTGCTCTCAAAATCCCCATTCGGTTGATAAAAATATAATTCACTTTTTAATTCAATTAATATCATTCCTGACGCGACTGACACGCGCGTCCCAACTAAATTTCCAAATTATTGTATTTCTGCCTCGCAATAATTTTAATATTTTCAATACTCATGAAATTTTCAATTTTAACATCATAATCAAATGCCAACTCACATCTCGCTAGTATTTATACCCAGATTAATTCCCAATTAATTCTCATTTAATTCAATTAATCCCTTAAATAAAAATAAATAAAGTTACGGGGTATTACAAATATTAGATGGACATTTATGGTAATAATAGAATGATTACATATACATATTATTCAAGATAATAATATCTACTATTATGTATTTGTGTGGACATACCAGTATCCCGTCCTATCGGCTTGAGGGTTTGCACATTCGGACCGTGCACCACACGTCGGTATAGGTGGGACTGACGATGTGTTGGTCATATAGGTAATACGTGCAGGCGCCATCTATGACATGTAGGTGTTGGCGCTGACCGTTCCTGTGTCACCGCTGGGTATTGGCCATGCACATGTGTCCTCGTAGGGACCACCCCCAACTTGTGTGTGTTTTGTGATGTCCACTTAGGATAAGGGTTTCCTCCGGACTTGCCGATAAAGCATGAATCGAACACCAACGGTAGATGCCCTTGTGTGTCATATATGTGAAGAACATATATATAATTACCCGGACCTTATATGAGATAAAGTGAAATGTCTAAGAATGTGGATATAAATTACAATTATGATTCTATAATACATACTACATGTTTATGCCATCTATGTGAAAATTTTGAGACTCGGATATTACGGGTATTGATAATTAAATGTAGTCTGTACACTTAAATCATTTAACCATTATTATTAATTTGAGAGGTTGTCATAATTATTATTTTTGATTTATTGGGATGCGAATAACGTCACACTTAGATGAGAGTTGAGGTGTTATACGCATGTGAGTGATGAAGGGGGAATATTTATTTTGCATCGACTATACTATTGCATAATAAATTAATTAAGTTAATTCTTGCACACCTAGGGCTCTGACCCAAATTTAAATGTTCCCCCAGGTTATTTCCAGACAGGGATAGCAGGATTGTTACTGTACCAGCCTTGCGATCTCTCGTGCTTAATAGCTCTCGAGATTATTGGATCTAGATTGGGTGCTTTTCCAGCCTTAGTTATTTTATTTGGAAAATTTTTTGTAAGGGAATAAGCCTGCGATTTATTTATTTACTTACATTATGCTGGAGTTATGATATTTACATACTGTTGGATTTATTATTTAGTGGGTGTTGGTTTGAGTTTAATTATCATAAGTAACATATTCATAATGTTTTAAGTCTCGTCCTTTTAATATAACAATATTTTATTTAGTTGTGCTAAGAATGGTATTAATTGATCGATAAGTCCCATTTTTGGCGTATCGTGCCTGACTAGCCTTTATTGAGAAAATAGGGGTTGTTACAGTTAATATCAGAGCACGGTTCTAGTGTCCTTAGGATCTGTGTTTGAGCTCATTATGTTCTGCGTTTCATTCTTTGATGTAGAGACTTATGATTAGGAATCATTGTATTCTTTGTGAATCATTATTACCCATTCAAGAAATGGTCAATTTTGGAGAGAGAGCCATAAAGACCTTAATGAAGGTTGCTTGTTAGAATTATGAGAAGTTCGGATAATTTGATGACTAAAATTTTATTGTGAGACATTTGGAGAAATATATGAAGATGATAGTGCACGATAGTACACAAGAAGAACTTAGTTCGTTCAGACTAGTAGGAGCGACATTATGGTAGTAAAGGTTCGTGATTACTCTAGAAGAGAGGGACCAATTAATTAATGATTAGTTTCGGGGGAAGCTATAGGGGATATTTTCCCACACATTTTTTGAAATTATAAATGAAGAAAAAGGAAAAGAAGAGATTTAATTTTTTATATCCCGTCAACATGGCAAGATCGGTGGTCGTAAATATTAAAGGACCCGACAATTTGAGAATTGTTTATGGAATAGATATATGATTTTTTTATGGTCAGAACAAGTAGGTCTAACAAGGCCGGGACCCACAGTGATATGGGCATCGGGTTACAGATGAACTTAATTGTGGAGATAGGTACTAGTTATAGTATTAAGGATAAAGGATGTGTTTTCCCCCTACTTTGGAGTATGTAGGATACGTTTTGTTGAATATGTGAACTTAGTGTTCATTCGGGCCTTGTTAGTACATTGGAGAGGTTGGACTTCGTATTTGGGATAATGTTTTACGTTGGTTCACTGTGGGTGAGAAGGGAAAATCTTAGGTTAGTAAGGAGATGTATAGAAATGCCTATGGGGAGGCTTATAATTTTTTTAGGTGTAATTGTTGAGCTACATTGTAGTAAGATAATTATCCAGCGATGAAACCTTCCTAATTGTGTTAAGAGTATGCAAAGCGAAAAGAATTCGTATTTTAAAAACATTTGGTTCCTTTGGGAGAATTAGGACTAGTGGTATGCCCGATTACATAATAAGATGTACAATCATAAATAATGTTATTATAATTATGATTCCATTAGAAATGGAAAGTGATAACCTTTACTGGAATGGGTAGGTATACAACTTGATTTAAACACATAAATAAACTTAGGTCCTTGATCGACAGACCTCAATAGCTGACAAGAGTTGCGTAGTAGTGTATTGGGAGGGTTCCTTGTTAGGATTTCATTCGTGAGACGTACCGCGCACAAAATTAGCAAATGCCAAGAGTTGAGAGATGTTGGATTCTAGGTTATTTTTTGTTATTGTTCTTGGTACTGTCATACTGGTAATTTATCGGGCATTAATATTTATTTTCACGGTGAAAAATACTAAAGGAGTTATGACACCTTGAATTTAAATATGGTTAAATGGGCGACTATAGGTCCTGGAGATCCTTGTGAATTAATTAAGCACATTATAGACTTGGGTCTTGTACTGGAGGACCTCAGCAACCGACAATGCTGTACAATAGTGTATCGGGAGGGTTCCATGTTTGGATTTCTCTTGCGAGACATCCCACGCATGAAAGTAGCAAATGTCGAGAGCTGAGAGATGTTAGAACCTAGAACATTTTAAATTATTGATTCTCTTATAATTAAATGGGTTAATTTATTGGGATTTACTGTATCCCTTTGGCGATATGAGACTTTAGTTGGAAATGGGAAAAAGTTGGAATTTATATTATTACTGCTTACATTTATTTTTAATTCCATTTTTCTATTAAATCTTAGGCCGATGGATCTCAACAACTAACTAAGTCGTACAGTAGTATATTGGGAGGGTTCCTTGTTTGGATTTCGCTTCTGAGACGTCCTACGCACGAAATTGGCAAAAATCGGGAGTTGAGGGAAGTCCGATACTAAGATCATTATTTTCCTTTCTCATGTACATATGTGGTGGTATACTTAATGTATGGATATGCTTTGTATGAATGGTGAAAATTATATATATATATATATATATATATATATATATATATATATATATATATATATATATATATATATATATATATATATATATATATATATATATATATATATGTGTGTGTGTGTGTGTGTGTGTGTGTGTCATTAACCTTGATAAATGTTATGTGTGTGTACAAATAATGTGGAATATATGAACACCCCAGTGATGTTATTATAGTCATGGGTGAGCCTTTCTTTTATATCGTGGGATATGGGTATAGACTAATTGAGCATAAAACTTGGATTAATAACGCGGATAAAAATATAAGGTTGGGCTTTAGCGAATTTCGAGGATGGAATTCCGTTATAAGGGGAGGAGAATGTAATACCCTGTAATTTTACATAATAATATTTCACGACATAAATAAATTTAATAATTTCGAATTTATTTTGGGAATAAATTAAATTAGGAGGTTTTAAATTAAAAATTTTAATTTAAATAAACACTTATTCGTGATTATATAAACATAAAACTCAATCGGACATAATGGGTTTGTTAGTGAAAAAATAAATCGCACATAAATAAATTAACCTGCGCGTGTCATTGGAACTTAATAAAAATGTCTAATTGAAATTAAAATAATTGGGACGCGTTTTAAAAAGTGTTAAAGGTCTTTTAGGTGTTTTAAACCTTTAAAAATAATCTCGGGTCAATAGTATATAGGTTGGGGAACTTTTGGGCTAGTTAGGTTATGATTCGGGTCCATTTGGGGGTCCAAAAATTGGGGTTTAAGCCCAACTCAGGATTAACCACTTTTTAATGTTTAAGTGGGGGTAAACTAATCCCCCACTATCATTCCAAGAAACCTAAATCAACAGTTAACGAAAGAGCATAGGAGAAGGCCTAAAAGAGAAGAAAAAGGGAAAGAAACCAAGAGAAAATCAAGGGGATATCAAGGGACCTTCTTCTACAAATCATTAAGCCACGAATTCTCTTGCTTAATTTATGATTTTTAATATATTTTTTCATGCATGTAATGACCCCTTTAAATTTATCGGATTTAGGGTTGAGTACGACATATTTAATGTTGAATAACACATGTAGAGGACTGACTTTTATGTAGATTTATCCCAAAAATTAGGCATTGTGGAATCTATAAATTTGGTGATAGAATCCGTAAGATTTTTTGGTAGATACATTTGATATAGTTGGCCAATTAATGTAGAGGATATCACTCTTAATTAATGGACTAAATTTTGATGTGGATCCCCCAATAAATGCTCTTTATTGTGAATTAAATGATAGTTGAAAATCGAAAAACAATTTAATGGGATAAGCCTTGAACATATCTAGAATTTTGGGTTTGAATGTATAGATTTTGTATTGGTTTTTGGATGAGAAGGTTATTTCTAGATTAACAGTTTATGGGTTTCTTAAGCTCCGTTCTGGGTTTAGAAACGATTATTGGGAAGAACAGATGGAGAGGATGACGTGGGAAAGTGACAAGGGGTCATTCGAATGAGGTTGGATCTCATTCGAACAACATGTAAAGTCATGAAAACGACGATCAACCTTGTTCGAGCGATGCTAATGGGTGTTTGGCAGGTTATTCCTTCTATGCATGGGCCTGGGTTTTGTTTTGTTAAATGAAAATGGGTTAATTACTGAATAAGGAGTAAAGAGAGATTTAAATAAGGAATTTTTTAATAGATGGCTAAATAAGAATGTGCCCATATTTAATTAATAATAATTACAAATGTCTAGGGGTTGAATAATTATTTATTGAAATGGAATTGATAATTTATTAGATGGCAAATTATTAATGAATAGAAAATTTGTGAATATTAGATGGACTTTTATGGTAATTATAGAGTAGTTACATATACATATTATTCGAGATAATAATATGTACTATTATGTATTTTTGTGGACATACGAGTGGAGCGTCCTATCGGCTCGGGGTTCACGCGTTCGGACTATATACCACTTGTCGACATAGGCGGGCTTAACGATGTGTAGGTCATATGGGTACTACGTGGAGGCACCATCTATGAGCGGTAGGTGTCGACACTGACCATTCCTGTATCACCGCTGAGTATGGGTCGTGTACAAGTGTCCTGCGTAGGGACCGCCCCCAACTTGTATTTGTTTTGTGATGGATACTTAGGTTAAGGGATTCCTCCGGACTTGCCGATAGAGCACGAATTAGACACAAACGGTAGATGCCCTTGTGTGTCATATATATAAAGGACATATATATAATTGCCCGGACCTTATATGAGATAAATTGAAATGTCCAAGAATGTGGACATAAGTTACAATTGTGATTATATAATACATAAGATATGTATATGCCATTTATGTGAAAATTATAAGACTAGGATATTACGGGTATTGATAATTAAATATAGTCGGTACACTTAAATAATTTAGCCATTATTATTAATTTGAGACATAGTCATAATTATTATTTGGAATTTATTGGGATGCGAATAATATCATACTTAGATGAGGGCGTAGGTGTTATACGCATGTGAGTGACAAATGGGGAATATTTATTTTGCATCGACTGCACTATTGCATCATAAATTAATTAAGCTAATTCTTGCACACCTCGGGCTCTGACCCAAATTTAAATGCCATCGATTATTTCTAGACATGGATAACATGATTGTTGCTATATTAGCTTTGTGATATCTCGTGCTTAGAAACTATCCAGATTATTGGATCTATCTTAGGTTCTTTTATAGCCTTAATTATTTTATTTGGAAGAAAAATTGTAAGGGCATAAGCCCGAGATTTACTTATTTACTTACATTATGTTGGAGTTTTGAAATTTACTTACTTTTGAATTTATTATTTAGTTGGTGTTGGTTTGAGTTTAGTTATTATAAGCAAATTATTCATAAAATTTTAAGTCTCGACTTTTTAATATAACAATATTTTTTGTCGTGTGCTGAGAATGGTATTAATTGATCGACAAGCCCCATCTTCAGCATATCGTTCTTGGATAGCCTTTACGTGAGAAAATGAGGGTCGTTACAATATGTCTTACTACTTATTAAGAGGTAGGATTGTCACTCGAATGAGTATGCCTAAAACCCGTTCGTTCATCCCAAAAGATTACGGTTGAGTTTTAGATGAGTTTGAGTTGGTACTAAAAAAGTGTTTTCGCATAAATTATACATAGTGTATACACGACTTATATAAGACTCAACATCCACCCATGATTCTTCTCGAGCGCACTGCACTTGTAACCTCTCCTCACAAGGATTTAGGTGCTTTAAACCAATGTTGGTATTTTTAAGTTATGTATGGTAGGTTCATTCTCCTGTGATTTTTTATAACTATACTTATTCACCCCTATGTGTATCAAAGAAAAATATATAACAATCAACCTATAATTTTATTATCTAATTGATAGACAAAAAGTGAATATTTTGTTAATTATTTATGTATTTATTTATTAATTTAAATGTTTAGTACTTAATGTATTGCTTTCTTAGTTATTTAACTGCATAATAATTAATTAACTAATTTAAGTATACACCAATATCTTTTGTCATATCGTACATATGTCAAAATACATTACCTTTTGTCATATCGCATTATGTCAAAACACGCATACACCGTTATCTTTTATAATATACCATATATATTAAAATAAGACTGAAAAGTGATGTTCTTGAATTGATTGCACCCTCGAATTTTCAAATTTATAATCTTCTAAGGTTTATTGGCTGACATAACTGTTAGAGATAAGGATGGAATACATAAAAACCCTAAAATATGCTATGTCTAGGAGAAGTCAATTATCTTTGGCATCGAGATTTTGCAAGATCGCAAGCATAGGATTAAGTAATAAAAAATTAAATTACAACTTACTAATAAATAGTAGATAATAAATGTGAGGGAAAATTTTCGATCGAGTTAATTTCTATGTATATTGGCTTCATTCTATTTGGACAAAACTTGTTGTGAATATTAAGTTAGGATTTGATTTATATGTCCTTCAAGCCTATGATCTGTGATTGAAGACTATAACGCCCACGTTAATGTGACATTGAGTACATGCCGACTGTCGTACGAAGTTTCATCTTCAAGCGATGGATCTTAATAAGGTATGTATATTCATTATGCTTGATCCCTAGATACTTTTGGGTGCTTTTAAAAAATATTTTTGAGGCTAATTTTTGTAAAAAGGTTTTTTAAAAATAAAATATTATGTTTATTATAATGTCCTTCGAAGGATTTTACTCTAGTCATTCAAATTAGGTTCTCAAGGTCGTTCAAATGAGATGTTTCAAATGAGAAAATGGTTTTTGCTAAATGAGCATTAAACGAGGTCCAAATGAGAAGTTACTATTATGTAGAAAATTGTCATTCAAAGCTCATTTAATCGAGTTTGTATTAGTCGTTTGAATGAGATTTATTTTATTCAAACAAGAATACCTTATTTGTTTGAATAACCTTCAATTTGTTTTGTTCAAATGAGCTTTCTCAATTTTTATGCCACCTTATTTTTTGTGTTTTCTTTAAATATGAGTGCTGACATTAGTTTTTACTGAGAGGTCTTTGCAAAAATGTTTTTTCATAGACAAATGTTGGGCCTCCCAACCCTACTTTACAACCAAGGTTTGAGATAAAAAAATCATTCTTAGACATATATTTAGGATCTCGTGTGTATTTCGAAACCGAAGTTTATTTACTCTTCATATTGTGAGAGTTTTTTTCTTACGATTGATTTCATTATTTCCTTCACGCATGGTCCATGCGTGTTTACATTATGCGACAGGAACTAGTTACCCAATGGTAAAATCGGTGGATACCAAGAGGTGATGAACACTTGCGTTGTTTTTACTACTGGAAGGCGTCCAATAGAGACTATGAAGAAGGTTCAAGGATTGAATAAGTTGAGTCGGTGGTATAAATCTAATTTGTCCTTATAACGATACATATATCACAGTGATTCGCGTGTAGTTCGTTCGAGGTCTTTCTCGTTACGATTTTTTCTCGTACATCACTATGTTGTGGTTTGCCTTATTTATTCTTGCTTATATCACCTAGATGCACATTTTAGGGCAAGATAATATTGGCTAAGTCTTCATAATACTTTAACATTAACTGGTGAAAAGTTTAAATCGGTTTAATTAATTTTGAAAAATAAAAAAATTAGTGTGTGTTTGCTTATCCATATAAACTCTAAGACACTAGAGAACTTTTAAATTGGTATGAGAGAAGACACACTAAGCTATTACGTTAATCGCTATTTAGTGTTGTTTTAGGATTGCTTGTTTGTCTTTGTTGTTGTTTTTTTTGTTTATCTTGATGGGTCATTATAGTGATGAGGATTATTTTGATATTCGAGAGGATATAAGTTAACTATGTTGAATTTGAAACTTTTAAAACGGGTAAAATTTTTTGGAAAAGAAAATTTATGCTTAAAAGATAATAATGAATTTTTACGAAATATTCAAACTCAACAAGACATTCTTTATGAAAAGAGCACAAACATGAAATATGACTTTCAAAATTTTGAAGTGGCTCGTAAAGAGAGTGAGGCTAGAGTCCTTGTTTTAGAAAGTGAATTGAAGGACTTTAAAGTTTCTAAGGTGAAATAATGTGTTGTAAAATTAATAATAAATTGATTGAATATTTGAGGGAACATGACAATACTATTAGGGATATGTTCCCTTACATTGAAGGGGAGCGAGATAACCTTTTAGGAATTTTTGGATATATGAAAAAGGAGTCCCTAAAGGTTTAAGAGTATAAGTTTTTTCTTGAGTCTTGGATTTTGAAGTTAGAAGATAAATTAAGAGACTCAAGTCACATTGGTATTAGCTATGATAATCCTAATGCTTCCACTGTGAAAGCTGAAACCATGTGTTTAAGAGTGTTAATCATTACCAAGGACGATACAAAAAGTAATCTAAGGGTAAAATCCTTCCTGTTTATACGTGCTCTCATTCTGCTACGAAGAGTCACATTAGTGCATTATCTTAAGATCTTAGAAGTGGTCCTTGGAAGTCTATTTAATGAGTGATTGTGTTTGCATATTTTTCATACACTAGATTTTGTGCTTCATGCAATATGTTATTCTTAGTTGTATCATTTGTATTTTGAGTTTTCTTATATTTGGTCTTATTAAGAAAAATACAAAAAAAATTTGTTTATCTTTTGAGTCACTTTTGAAAAATATTTAAAAACTCAAAATGTTTTTTATTTTGTTTTTTGTAGCATATCGATATGTTTAAATCCCATTTATTCCATGTTTTCCATGTGGCTAGTACATTAGAGTATGGGTTACAATGCTTTGAATTATTTCTTAACCATACTTTTATGAAGTAGTTCGATTTTGATTTGGATCTGACCAAAGCTTATGATAGGGTCTCATGTCTTTTTTTAATTCTTGTTTTGAGAAAGTTTGGATTCTCAGAGACCTGGATTGATATGGTTTCGAGGCTCATATCTAATTATTTGTTTTCAGTGATCATTAATGGCTCCTCTTATGGATTCTTCAAATCTTCTAGAGGCTTGAGGCAAGGTAATCCTCTTTCACCTAACTTTTCCATTAATATGGCTGAGGCTTTTACCAAAAACTTGAATGCTCTTATTCCTAGGCTCTATAGTTAAAAGCTTCCTATTAGTTGTTCTAAATTTAATCATCTAGCCTATGTAGATGATGAGATCATTCTCTCTTCAGGGGCTGCAAAAGACCTTAAAGACATTATAGAGCTTATATCATAATATGAGAGAGCTGCTAGTAAAAAAATCAATGTTTCCAAATCTGAAATGTTCTTGTCTAATAAGATATCTACTGCTACCGCAAAGAAAGTTACAAAAATCACTAGTTTTACTAACAAAAAATTTCTTATTTTATACTTGGGTTGTCCTTTGTTTGCAGGTAGAAAGAAGTCCTCTCACTTTGATTTCCTCATTAATAAAATCAGAGGGGCTCTCAGTAGATGGAAAGCTCGATATATCTCAATAGGTGGAAAGTTAGTTGTCATCAAAAGTGTTCTAACAACTATACCTATTCATAATATAACCTATTTCAACCCTCCCAAAATGGTCATTCAGAAGCTGAAAGATCTTTTTACAAGTTTTTTTTGGGGTTCTCATGATGGCTCTTTAAGACACCACTCGTGCAAGTGGAGTCTTATTTCTATGCCTATTAAAGAAGGTGGTTTAGGAATGAGAAAGCTTGAAGAGATCAATAGAGCTATGGCTAACAAACTTTGGTGGAGGTTCAGGTCTACTAAGTTTTTATGGTCTTCTTTTATGAAGGCTAGATACTGTAGAAATTCCTATCCTCTTACTGTCCCCCTTACATCCTTCTTACATACTTGGGGGAGAATGTGTAAAGTTAGAGAAGAAGCTGAAATTCACATGAAATGGAGAGTTAGTCTTGAGAACATTGATATCTGTTTGGACAATTAGATGTATTCTGGCCCCATTGGTGATGAGTTCAACACTCCAAATAACGCTAAAATCAAGGATTTTTGGTTCGAAGATAGAAGCTGGAACTTGGAAAAGCTATCGGTTTTTTTTCCTTTGCAGTTAATTCAAGAAATGTTGCGAACTCATATCTGGAACTCGAAAGAAGACAGATTGGTTTGGACAACTTCTAACTCGGGTCTTTTTTCTTTCTCTAATGCCAAGAACCTATCTAGGTCCTCTTCAGTTATTACGAGATCAGCTCAATTTATTTGGGGCAACTCAATCCCTCTTAAAATGCCAGTATTAATTTGGAAAGTTCTCAAAGACCTGTTCCCTATAGATGACAAAATCAAATCCATTGGTATTAGAGGCCCCTACAAATGTGTTTGTTTCAAATAAAGTCAAGAAGAATCATCTAACCACTTATTCTCCTCCAGTGAAATATCTGTTAAAGTTTGGGATTTCTTTGGAACTAAACTGGGTGTTCTTGGTCCACAAGGTTTTGTTCAGCAAAGAAAGATAGCATGGAGGATCTTCTCTTCTTCCTCAACATTTTCTACTTTCTCTCTTATCCCTATCCTTATCTGTTGGCATATTTCGATAAAGAGAAACTTGGCTAAGTTTGAAAACTCTTTAATGTCTTCAGCTAGAATCATTGGAAATATTCAAATCATTTTCTCCCTGCTTTTTTCAGATCCAAAAAAGTCTATATCCAAGATTATGTTATTTCAATGGTATCTTCCTCCAAAAGGTTTTCTAAAATTGAATGTTGATGGTAGCTCTTTAGGAAATCCAGGCAAAAGTGGATGTGGAGGGATTTGAAGAAATCAAAAAGGGGACATGGTTTGGTTCTTCTTCAAAGATTTCAAATTCAAGGCAAGTTTAGAAGATGAAGCAGAAGCTATTCTTCAAGGAATAATTTTCTTTTAAGATCTTCAAGACTATGAGATTATTATTGAATCAGACTAAAAAATATTGATTGATGTTCTTCTAAAAAAAGCTTCATGTCCTTGGAAAATCCAATGGCAAATTGATCAAATTCTCTGAATTCTGCCCAACCTCAATTACAGTCTCGTCCATATTCACAGGGAGGTAAATATGGCAGCAGATTTCTTGGCTAAAATTGGTAGTTCTCATAATAAGTCTTTGATGTCTCACCAGTTTGATCTTCTCCCAAGGAGTTTCAAAGGAATCTTAAGATTAGATAAACTTCAAACTCCTTATATTAGGAAAGTTTCCCTTTAATTTTTTGTAGTTCTTATAAACTTTGGTGAGGGCTCTTCTCATCTGTTTACAAATAAAATCCCTATTCCTGGAAAAAAAAAGTACATGTCTCACACACACACGTTCACGAGCTCTTTTGGATTTTAACTACATATGTTGCATGAGCTGTGTGAGGTGTTCTCCTATAAATCTTATCATATATTTATACACACACACACACACACTAGGGTATGCCTGTGCCTAAAGGCACGACACTAATTTTCAAAAGTGTATGTTGTTGATAGGACCATACGTCATGTTTAGTTCATAACAAATAAACAATTCTTGAAATAACCTATGGTACGAACTTATTACTTTAAAAAATTGAGCAATTATTCCTTTACTTATGAGACAATCCATCCTACTTAAGAACAAAAATAGCAATTATACTATTATTAATACTAAATTTGATAATTTAAAAAATTTGGACAGATGGCACGATCAATATGCTTCAGTAATTTATTATTCCTCAAATTTATTAGTTTAAATTGTTATGGAGTAGTTAAGAATTTTTCACTCGGAAGTAAAATTAATACATTGATTTGAAATTAACATTTTTGAAGACGTATGTATGTTGGGATTTACTTTCTTAAACATGTTATGTTCGTTAAAACTTTTTGACTTGCGTTAGTTATGTAAAAGAGTTAGTATTTTAAATAGATCAAAATTGTGTGATTATTATAAATGCAAAGGAGGTACAAAAATTAAATATTCTGTTAATAAAGATACAAACCATCAAACGGCTTAAAAAATTATGTTATATGATTTTCTTTTATTAAAATGGACATTAATAAAAAAACTATCATTATTTATTTTTAGAAATGGAGGTTATTTTTATCGCAAAAAATTTGACGTTGCTTGTATTAAATCAAAAAAACTGGACATCATTTTTTTAATAAAAACTCGACGAATTAATCATGTCATTAGGGGTCCTATTTTTCTCCTAACATTAAGAAAATGACACTATTAATTTAACCCCTAAATTATTCATTTAACCCTTAAACTAATTGGTTTTTTTAAAAGGTCCCTTAAAACTCTTTTTAGTTACAATTAAGTCCTCAAACTTAGGCCGTCCCGTGAATATTTGTTTTTGGTAAAATGTAATGACATACCAAAGAAAGGCCTAGGCCCAAAAGAAAAAAATCTAAGGATAACCCAAAGACCCCCAGCCAACTCCTAGAACAAATTAGATAATTATAACAAAAATACTCGAAACCCTAACCCAAAAACAAAAAAAAAAAGAAATTCAAACACCTGAAAAACTATGCACGCCACAACAAAAGAAAACATAATTCAATATCAACCTATCCAACATGCATCAACACTCCACACAGTCAAACCAGGAAAATCTAGAAAAACCCAAACCATAATAAAAAACCATTAACCAAAACGATCAACTCTCTCAGCATAAACATTAGCTAAGAAAACCAAAGCTCAAAGAAATAACCTTTCTAGAGATAAAAATTGGTCTCTATCCATTCATGACTATCCCGCTCTCCATTCATTGACCCTAACCCTCGATGTACACTATCATATCCGCCACCCCCTTCTTGGAGGCTTTCTGGGTGGCGGCGATCCTAGAAAAACCTCCACCTCTTCGAAGGATGGCGATGCAACCCTTAACCTCCACAACATGCGCCTCCAGTGCATGGGAGTACTCCTCCCTACCGTGGTTGACTAAGATGGCCTTACCATAGGTGGATTCGGAGGGGGAGTAGTCATGGTAGTGTGTGACAAGACTGTTTGATTGAGGCTCGGACAGGGGAATGTTAAAAAAGTGAGCAAAAATGGTTGAGTGGAGAGGATAAGAGAGGAGGGTGGTGTATTTTCTGAGGTGGGTTTTTAGGCTGAGGTTCTGAAAGCGTAATTGAGGTCGCCGGGGGTTTCAGAGAGGTGGGTATGGAGAGTGAGGTGGCAGATATATGAAGATAGAGTGTGGTTGTTAGCTCCATATACGAATGCATTTCTCAAACTTGATTTGTCTTTAGTAGAGGAGTGGGATTGGTGGATTTGTAATGGCTGGATGAGAGTTTTTTCCATTGATGCATTTGTGAGAGAAGAAGATATGGGGAGTGTGGTAACCGAGGCATGGATATAAAGTAGGAGGTGTGTGTTTGGGGAGAGATGATGAAAATTTCCGTTATACCCTTATGTTTAAGTGCAAAATAGAGAGTGCAGAAAAAATTCATCTTGCGACATCATATTTCTATCTTATGACATATATAAGTTTTGTAACTTTATATATATATATATATATATATATATATATATATATATATATATATATATATATATATATATATATATATGCATGTAAGAACCATTGTTCGAGAGTTTGACACTTTTTTTTTAAATTATATGAGAGTGCAGTGGGAAAGAGCTACGAAGGGCGTAAATACCCTTTGTGTGAAATTCCACCATTGGCAAGAGACTAAAATAATTGTGAGGGAAATGAAAAAAAGTATTTCCAACTCCAAAGTTTTTGCATTGATGCTTTAAAAAGCGTGATATCTTAAAAATGGGAGAAAAAAATGAATATCTATAATTTTGAGGATGTTGAGTTGAAGATCAATGGGTTTGCACAATGAGTCCTAGTTCATCTTAATGTTTGACCCTATTTATTTTGAGCATTGTCGATTTTTTTGTAGGCTATAGTGCATTATGTATGTTTGTCAATTATGAGTTCTTTATTTGTCCCTGGGCTAAATCGAAGTTTAATAAATAATGCAATCAAATAGAACTCTTTGGACTAACACGAGTGTTTGGGACATATATCTTTTCCTTTATAGTTCACACGCCTTCACTATGTACCACATTTCCCATTCATTATGTATCACATTTGTTTTAAACACATTGATACTATATGAGTGTTGAAAGCTTATTTGTTTTCTATCTTTTGTGATGTTTAAACCTATATATATATATATATATATATATATATATATATATATATATATGGGTACCCAAAATTAAGATCATGGGCCTGGACGAATAGCCCAATTCTGGGGGCCTAAAGTCCAGGCCCCCCATCTTTTATTTGATTATCCGGTCTCTTCCCACGTTCCCATTAAGGGAGGTTATAGGGAGAGGTGGAAGACCTGGAGGAATCCAACACCCCCACTTACCTAAATGTACATTTATATACTGAACCCTAGGTCCGGGGCAAAAGGACAAGTTTTATTCTCTGTAACCACTCTCCGGAGTATATAGAAATAACACCGACTGCACCATCTTGGACGTAGGCACATCTTTGCTACACCACGTACATCCTTTGTTGTGTGATTGTCATTTTACATTCCTTGCTCTTACTTAGTAATTGACTCTCCCGTATTTACTTGTGTTGCATAATAATTGCCTCCACAATTCGCGTCGTCTGTGGGAAGCGTTCATCTTTCCCTGAGAAGAGCCCACACCAAGAAAGGAGTTTATAATGTATGGTCACAGTAGCAATTCCCCCCAGGCAGGGGATATTCAAGAACCACCTTCTCTTCGCAGGATTAGGTCTGAAGTTCGACGTTCAGATCAAAGGGCTCGCTTAGAAAGGCCAGCCTCAAAAGAAAGCCAAGGACCAGCGAGGTCTACGCAGATATCCAGACTGATTGATGCATACGAGGCAAGGCTCCATGAGCAAAGGGAGTCTTCTCGTAAACACGAGGCTGAGAATTCTTGCCTTAAAATAAGACTGGAGAGAGAGCTTCATCATGATAACAGGAGACGTCCATACCGCACTCCTATCCCTCAGGCGAGCAAGTCTCACAGCCGAGGAAGGAGCCCTAGGCGAGGATCTCAAAAGTTTGAGGAAGGCGAATCAGACGATGACCTCCATGAGCAGCAGTACTCGCAGCAATGAGAACATACGAAATCTGGTCCGCAGGGAGATAGACCAACATCCTGCCCATCACGGTACTAGATCAACTAGAGAACTTGCTAGACGAGCTCTCAAAACCCAGATGAAATCACCTTTCATGAGAGAAATTGAAGAGGAAGAATCCCTAAAGAAATTTTCCATTCCAAGGTTCAAAATTTATGACGGTAAGACTGATCCCATTGATCACGTCAGACAGTACCTACATGCCATGACCCTCTGGAACCATCGAGACGCGCTAATGTGCCTAATTTTCCCCTCGAGCTTGCATGACGTTCCGTAGAAATGGTTTGAAAGGCTCCCCCATAGATCCATCAGAAGTTTCAAATCCCTGGCCAAACTCTTTATGATCCGCTTAATTACTAGTAGCTCCCATCCCAAAAGGATGGATGCTTTACTGACAATGAAGAAAACGCCTCAAGAGACACTCCGAGACTACACGAAGAGGTACTGGGAGTTATTCAACGAGGTCGAGGATTGATTGGAACAAGTGGTAGTGGCCTATTTCAAAATTAGGCTACCCAACTCTTCCCTTCTTTACCAGTCCCTGACAAAGATGGAGGCTATGACTATTGACGACCTAATGGATCGTATCGAGAAGTACGCTAAGGTGGAGGATGTCACCCGCCTCAGTACAGGCGAAAACGGTCGAGCTAAACTCAGTACCAAGGGCAGTGACTGTTGATACCAAATTTAGTCTGCTGACATGGCTCAATTAAGTGGAGACACGTGTCAATCTACATGGCACAAACAAACATTTCTGAACAATACCTTGACTTCGAGGAACTCAATTTCCCCGACCAGCTCAGATACTTCGAGCAGTAAGTGCTCTCCGAGGAACTTTATTACACCGAGCAACTCATGGATACCGAGATACTTAGGCAATCCGAGCTGCACCTCGATCAGAGCATTTATTACTGGACAATTAAGAGGATTAAATGCACATTAAATGCTGGTTATTATCATACAGATGCATACGCTTATTGGAAAACAATGTATTACCTTTTCACATGTACAACCTCAGGGCTATAAATACATTGTATCATCCTCATTGTAAGGGGACTCAAAATTTCTTTGTAAAAACCTGTTATCAAGAATTCCCAAAACACTCAGAATTAATAAAAATAGTGGACGTAGGCCATTCTTTTAAGGCTGAACCACTTAAAAAATTCTTTTGCCTTATTTATTTTATCTGTGATTGAATAATTAGAGATAATCTAATTTTTTACATCAACAGATTGGCGCCGTCTGTGGGAAGCGACTGTAATTTTCATTTTTCACCAAAAACAATTCATCACCAATGGCTGACAATCCTGAATCCAGAAATCGAAACACTCGAAACCCCCCAAATCCATCCTCTCCTCCAAATGTCCAAAATCTGGCTGGAATTATGACCAATCTGGCTCAAGGTCAGACAGATATGCAAGAGACTATGCGACAACTCATGCAAACTATCCAAGGTGGAGCGTTGACCTATTCAGGACAACGAAGTGTTCAAAGAAATACCCGTTTAGTTTCTTCACGCATTAGGCAAAGCGATTCATATTACACTCAGAAATCTGATGATTTTTCTTATCAACCGGGTTGAACTTCGTTAGTACGAGCCACAGATACTGAATAACACACCACTCTTTCTCTAGAAATGACTAGTGCACTGGAAAGATTAAGTAGGGTCTGTCCTTTTGATCGATTGGATCCTAGGAAGAATAAAAGTCCTCCTAAGGCTGTGTCAATAAACTTTCGATGACCATTTGATCTAAGAGAAGGTTCTGCCCAATCACAACCAGTTGCTCGACAAGATAGATCCCAGGAAGCAACTTCAACACGATCAATTGCTCGAACCAGTGGACTCGAGGAGGGAAATGATGTGTGGAAAGGCTCTATTCAGAGGTTGGAGGATAGATTAGGGGAAATGGCTAAGGCCAAGAATCCTCTAAAAAGAACTTTTATCCAAGGGACACCTTTTGTGCAAGAAATTATGGATTTTCCCACCATCAAAGTTCGAAGCACCTATTGTAACTCCTAAATATGATGGAAAAATCGACAATATAGAGCAATACCAAGCTGCTGCTGACATCTATGTTGTGCCAGATGAGATGAGATGCAAGGCATTCTCTGGAACTCTTATAGGATCTGCTCAAATATGGTACAATAATCTTCCTCGGGGTAAGATTTTAACTTTCTTTCAACTGGCCGAGCTCTTCATTGGAAACTTATGTTTTGGAGCAAAACCGGTTAAACGAGTAGCACACTTGTTAAGTGTTAGACAAAAGGTAGGTGAGAGTACTAGGGATTATATAACTCGTTTCAATAATGAGAAACTCGAATTTATTGATTATGAGGAAAAGACAGCGATTACTGCTCTGATGAGTGGACTGTTGCCCAACAAGTTGTACTACACTTTGGCCAAAGATCCACCTAGAACCATGTCAAAAATGATGGCAAAAGCGGCCAAGATCATTAATGCCGAGGAGGCTATGGATGTAAAGAAGAATATGAATACCAATGAGACCAAGGTGGAGGTTGATAAGGCCAAAAAGAATGAGCATAAGAACAATGGTGGTGACAAGCACTCAAAAACAAAGCCATCATGAGAGGTATTGAAGAAATTTGAAAATTATACTCCTTTGAAGGTAGAAATCAACCACGTTCTAGAAGAAATCAAGAACATCGAGGAGTTAAACTGGCCAGAGAAAATGAAGCCAGGCCCTGACAAGAGGAATAAGGCCAAATATTGCATTCCACAAAGATCATGACCAAAAATTGCATAGCTCCTCAGAATGAGATCGAAGCACTCATTTGATGAGGAAAACTGGCAAAGTATGTTGATCGTAGAAATGAAAGAAGAAATAGCGACCGAGCAAGAGAGAGGTCTAGATCTCCTCGTCGAGAAGAGGATAACAAGAAAAGAGACCATGAAGATGATCCAGAAGACAACCCCGATCTTCCCAAAAGACCAAGGCAGCCAGAACGTGAGGTATTTTCAATACGTTTTGGATCATTTGATTGTAATGTTATTACAGGTGGAGACCTGACTGCAGAAAGAGAAGCTTACCTCAATGAGGCTCAAGCCTATTCATATATTCAACGAATAAACTTGGCTGAAGATGCCCGTGGGAGGTCAACAAAGAAAAACTGGTCATCGGTTTCTCCAAGAACGACCTCGCAGGTGTGATGTATCCTCATGATGACCCATTGGTGATCAAAATGATAATGAAGGAAGTAATGATCTCGAGAGTACTGGTTAATAATGGTAGCTCGGCTGATATTATGTTCTACTCGTGCTTCAACATCTTAAATCTAAAGTTGTCTTATTTGGAGCCTTATCATAGGCCCCTCCTCGATTTTTCTGACGAGAAAGTTTTTCCACTTGGGACGATCAAGTTGGATATGTTCATTGGTACATGGCCTACTTGTCGAACATAATGAGTATGCTTCTTCATTATGGATAAGAATGTTCAATCAGCCTACAATATCATCATGGGAAGAGTAGGATTGAAGAAGTTCGAAGCGGTACCATCGACGGTACATCAATGCCTAAAATTTCTAACCAATTTTGGAGTAGGAGTTGTGAAGGGTGATCAAAAAGTAGCTCGGGAATGCTACTATTCATCTGCCGAGTAGGAGGAACTGGAGGAATCTAGGAAAAAGACTACTACTTATCAGGTGGATGAAGGTGCAAAAATTTAAACATTGGATCCTAGAGACGAGTCGCAACTCGTGAAAGATCAGGTGGTGGAAGCTACTGAAAACATCATTCTGGACGACGAGCACCCTGAACGAACAACTCAGATAGGTTCATCGTTAGATGCCTCACTAAAATAGGAATTAATAATTTTCTTAAGAAGCAGAAAATAAACTTTTGCTTGGAGTCATGAGGATATGTCCGGAATAGACCCAAATTTTTTATGTCACGAGCTCAATGTGAATAAGGAGATCAAGCCAGTGAAGTAGAGAAGAAGAGTGTTCAACCCCGAGAAGAACCAAGCTATACAGGAGGAGGTCGAGAAGCTCCAGAAAGCTTGCTTGATTGAAGATGTTAAATATCCAGACTGGTTAGCAAATGTGGTGATGGTAAAAAAGAAGAACAACAAATGGAGGATGTGTGTAGACTTCACCGGCCTCAATAAGGCATGTCCAAAGGATCATTTTCCCTTGCCCCGAATTGATCAATTAGTGGATGCTACCTCGGGACACGAGCTGCTGAGCTTCATGGATGCATATTCTGGATATAACCAGATTAAAATGAAACCTGAAGATAGAGAGAGTACCTCTTTCATTACCCCTAGGGGAACTTATTATTATAATGTTATGCCTTTTGGTTTGAAAAATGAAGGTGCAATATATCAGCGGCTGATGAACAAGGTGTTTGCAGAGCAAATCAGTTGCAATATGGACGTTTATGTTGATGATATGCTGACAAAGAGCAAGAGAGATGCTGACCATCTAGTTAACTTAGGCCAGAACTTTGATCAATTAGATAAATATCGAATGAAGTTGAACCCGACCAAATGCATATTTGGAGTACGAGAAGGCATGTTTCTCGGGTATATTGTCAATCAACGAGGCATTGAAGCAAACCCTGAAAAGATCAAAGCTCTATTTGGACTACGATCTCCAACGACGAAATAAGAAGTGTAAAGTCTTACTGGGCGAGTAGCAGCGCTTAACAGATTTGTATCGCGAGCAACTGATAGATGCCTCCCACTATTCAAAACGCTCCGAAAGACTTTTGAAAGGAATGAAGAATGCGAGAAAGCTTTTCAAGAATTGAAGAAATATTTGGGAGCACCGCCACTGTTGTCCAGGCCGGTGATGGGAGAAAGGTTGTACTTGTATCTGGAAGTTTCAGAAAATGCAGTTAGCTCGGCATTAATAAGAGTAGAGGATGGAATACAAAAACTAATTTATTACACTAGTAAGGCCTTCCGAGGAGCAGAGATCAGATATCCAAAACTGGAAAAGTTAGCACTGGCGCTAATCGAAGCGAGTAAAAGAATTAAGCCATACTTCTAGGCTCATACCATAGTCGTATATACCGATATGCCGTTGAGGCAAGCTCTTCATAAACTAGAAAAATCAGGGAGATTGATGTATTGGGCAATAGAACTCGGTGAGTATGATATAATTTATGATACCCCCGAGGAGCAAAAGCTAAACACCGACCAACCTGTGGATGTTACAGGATCATTAAATTTAAACCCTGATCGACTTAAGTTGGTCAGAGAGCAAGAGAAGAAGGTCAACGAACAACGAGGTGTGGTAGAAATGGAGATAAAGGAGAAATAAATATTCCATCGAGGAACTTTGTCCAATAAGAAGTTTGAGGATGAAATACCTGTATAGAACCTATATGTGGATGGCTCATCATGCGCCTCAGGTAGTGGAGCTGGGATTGTATTGAAAAGTCCAGATGAGGTCGATATAGAATATGCTCTGCGCTTTCAATTTTAAGCTTACAATAATAAGGCCGAATATGAAGCGATGATTGTAGGTCTTAGTCTGGAAAAAACCGTGAAGACAGAGCAAGTAATCGTATGCAGTGACTCACAGTTGATTGTAAACCAAATGCTTGGTGTATATACAACAAAAGGAGAGTTGATGATTAAGTACCACGCAAAGGCGATGGAATTGGTATCGAAATTTGTTACTGTTCAACTGGTCAGAATACCAAGAACGGAGAATGCAAGAGCATACGCTTTAGCTCGATTAGCATCGGCTACTCATACCGGGCTACAAAGAACAATCCCAATTAAAGTTCTAGCTGGTCGAAGCATAGATGAAGATCTGACGATGAATTTTATTACCCTTGATTTACGGCCATCTTGGATGGATCCCATCATGGCATATATTGAGGAGGGAGAATTACCTATTGACAAACTCGCAGCCAAGAAATTGAAGTTTAAAGATGCTCATTATGTACTGACAAATGGTATTCTATATAGATGAGGAATTATGGCAGGTTTGTAAAGATGTATGCATCCCTCCGAGGTAAAAGATTTAATTGAAGAGGTCCATGAAGGGTCCTGTGGAGCCCGTGTAGCAGGTCGGACGCTTTTGCAAAGAGTGATGACGCAAGGATACTACTGGACAATGATGATGGCTGATTGTATAACCTATGCCCAGAAATGTGACAAGTGTCAACGCTTCTCCACTATCCGAAGAACTCCCCAAGCATTGTTGACACCCATTACTTCCCCTTGGCCATTTGCCATGTGGGGAATTGACTTGGTTGGGCCACTTCCAACGACCAGAGGAAGATTTAAATATCTCGTCGTCGCAGTGGATTACTTTACTAAGTGGGTGGAAGCTGAGCCTTTGGTCGACATGACATACGAAAAGGTGTACCAATTTATTTGGAAAAAATATCATTTGTAGATATGGTCTTCCCCATGCATTCATCACCAACCATGGAACATAATTTGACAATGAGGAGTTCGTTGCCTATTGTCATCAGTGAAATATCTTGAAGATCCACTCGGCACCAGGCCATCCCCAAAGCAATGGACAAACTGAAGTGACAAACAGAACATTGCTAAATGGCTTGAAGAAAAGACTGAATGACGCAAAAGCAAACTGGATTAACGAGCTACATTCAGTACTATGGGCTTATCGTACTACTCCCCGCGCAGCAACTGGAGAATCTCCATATATGCTGGCATTTGGAAGTGATGCTGTTATACCTGCCGAGTTGGGCCTCCCAACACACCGAGTGCTGAACTTCAACTCCCCTGTCAGTGACTTAATGAGAGGGTTAGACTTGGACATGCTCGAAGAAGTTAGAGAAGAAGCAGCCATCAGGAATGCTGCTTACCAGCAACGAATAGCCTTGTTCTATAACAAGAAAGTGAAGAAGTGCAACCTGAAAGAAGGGGACTATGTGCTGAAGAAAGTAATTCAAAAAAACAATAAACTGGAAGGTAACTGACATGGGCCCTACAGAGTAATAGAGGCTGTTCGACCAGGGACATATAAAATTGAAACTTTAGAAGGGGAGGAGTTTAAGAATGCATGGAATGCAGAGCTTTTGCGCAAATATTATCAGTAATGTAAACCCTCATGTAATGCAGTTTATTCAGTATGGATAAAATGTGAATATTCTACCAAATTCTCTGCTTTTGTTGAATTTTTTTTTCGCGGAATACTAGTGTTGCACACTACTCAGCAACTCCGGTTGGTCGGGAGAAAAATATTTCCCAGAAATACCAACTCCGATTGGTTGGGAAGAAAATCCACCAACTCCGGTTGGTCGGGAAGAAAAATATGTCCCAGAAATATCAACTCCGATTGGTTGGGAAGAAAATCCACCAACTCTAGTTGGTCGGGAAGAAAAATATTTCCCAGAAATACCAACTCGGGTTGGTTGGGAAGAAAATCCACCAACTCCGGTTGGTCGGGAAGAAAAATATTTCCCAGAAATATCAACTCCGGTTGGTTGGGAAGAAAATCCACCAACTCCAGTTGGTCGGGAAGAAAAATATTTCCCAGAAATACCAACTCCGGTTGGTTGGGAAGAAAATCCACCAACTTCGGTTGGTCGGGAAGAAAAATATTTCCCAGAAATACCAACTCCGGTTGGTTGGGAAGAAAATCCACCAACTCCGGTTCGTTGAGAAGAAAAATATTTCCCAGAAATACCAACTCCGGTTGGTTAGGAAGAAAATCCACCAACTCCGGTTGGTCAGGAAGAAAAATATTTCCCAAAAATACCAACTCCGGTTGGTTGGGAAGAAAATCCTCCAATTCTGGTTGGTCGGGAATAAAAATATTTCCCAAAAATATCAACTCCGGTTGGTTGGGAAGAAAATCCACCAACTCCGGTTGGTTGGGAACATTTCTATTAAAGAAAGAAGGATTATGTGATAAAAGTCAACTAATGGCTTAGAATTAAAAAGTGACCAAGAAAAGTTTTAGTACTTGTAACATTTCAAATTACCACCAAGTTGTCGAGAAACAAAATATCATCCATTTTGGTTAGTCGTCAAATGATTACCACAAATTCAGGATAGTCGACAATAATTTTTCACCAACTTTAGCTGATCGGCAAAATAACACAATATTGTTATCTTTTTAACAGATATACATGCACATTCATTAGTTAATAAGTAAAATGTTTACAAGATAATGGCAATCAAGATTGCAACATCAAATGATTACCACAAATTCAGGTAGTTGACAATAAGTTTTCACCAACTTTAGTTGATCGGCAAAATAACACAATATTGTTATCTTTTTAATAGATATACATGCACATTCATTAGTAAATAAGTAAAGTGTTTTACAAAATACCTACAAGAAAATGGCAATCAAGATTGCAAAGAAAAATAGAAGTTTTTCATTAAATTGAAAAAAAAAATACATTGAGAATAAAATACATAAAAAAAAATTTACATCAGGAATCCTATTATATGGGTTTTTTCCCTTCTACCTTTGAAACAGGTTCTTCACCAGCAGGAGGATCGTCTAAGGCATATGGGGAGTTTATGAAGTTCAAATCTTTAAGCATTCTGATGTTCATAAATGATGGCCAATCAAGAAGGTGTTCTGGGCGAGATATCTCAAAGTTGGAGTGAAGACTGTAGTCTCCGAGATACTTTGAAATTAGGCATTGTGGAATGTCCCGAGCAAGAATCCAGCTCATATCAAGCTTGAAAGGAGGCACTGGTAGGTCGAGAAACCCAGGATTATGGTAATCCCACAAGTAATGACCTTGTTCAAACTGCAGCACGCCCAAAGCATTTAGCCATCCTTACTTGTAACCCACATTATTTTCATTTTGGATCCGATCATCTAGATGGTAGAGGGCTTCATTATAACTAGCCATCCAAAACTCCCTGGGCTACTTGTGGAATTAATAGGTTAGCCTCTCAAATTGCTCGAGGAGGTTCTTTGCTAAAAGTTCTTTACTCTTCAAAGCAAACTTTTGAGCAAAGGGCTGCTCATCCAGATTCATGATTTTCTTAGACATTTCAGCCAGTGCCTGGTTCTTTTCCATCAATTGGAAGGCTTGGTTCTCAAGAGATGATTATGTTCTTTGTTCTTCAATAGTAATTCGAGCAGCCCTTGCTTGTCCCCGAGAAGCTCTTGCTCATCCCCGAGGAGAGGTAGAAGGCCCAATCCTCTTCAAGGTTTCTAATTCGTCTATCAGATTGGTATTTTTGACCTCCAAGAAAGAAAATCCCTCGTCGTTCATAGGGACCAAAGCGTTTGAGGTAGAGGCTGCAGACCTCAGCGGGGATACCTCTCCTCGCAGGTTATTGTTTTCCTGCTCCAGCAACTTGGCTATCTGCCTATTCTCTTCGACCTCGGTTTTCAAAGTTCTCTCCCTCACATCATAAGCAGCAAACAACTTATCATATCACTTATCAGCATTCACCTGCTGATACTTCTTCTCATATCCTTGGTGCAAGAGGGTTGTAGATTCCTTGTATTGTTGTTGAAGATACTCGAGAGTGCCCTGGAGGTCTTCAATCATCTCATAATATTTTATATTATTAGCAACTGCCCGGTCGAGCAGACACTTTAAGTACTGGTAGGCTTCAACTGCTTGCTCTGAAGCATCTGGACCGAGGATATCAACAATCTGAGCTTCAGTCATATCTGTATGACTAGCTTTAAAGTATTCATTGCATTGCCTCAGTAATTTTATATCATGAGAAGATAACAATTCCATCCTGGCCAGAAAGTAGTAAAAGGAAGAGATAGCATGAATCAATAAGAGTGCAAACAGAGCAAGAAGAAGATAATCAATAGTATGCACAATCAAAATTTCAAATTTTATTACATCATAAAGGAGAAGTACATAGTTCAGAGATACATTTGACAAAGAAAATAAAACAGAGAGAAAAGTCCAAACAACTTTACACCTTCTCCTTGTCTCCCAAAACTTTCTCAGGAGGCTGGGACGAAGAGGAAGGTTGCTCGGATGGACCAGAAGGTTGCTCGGTGGGTGCTGGAAGCTTCTCGGCTGAAATGTTTGTTAACTAGAGCTGCTCGGTAGGATTAATAGTTCATTGGGGCTGTTCGTAGCAAAGTTCAACAGTAGGTACTTGATCCCCAACCATCATAGAAGATTCCTCGGAGGGAGATTCATCCTCTTCTTCTTCCCCGGGAGTAGGAAGGGGGCCAGGAATATGTCGCTGAAACAGGTCGGAGTTCTCATCGACATTCATCTCTGTCAGACCATCCACCCAACCATCCCTAAAGTATTTGAGGCTGCCATACTCCATTTGTGAGACCATGGCAGCCAAACCCTTATTCCAACCTTTGTCCCAGCCAGCACTGAAGGACTTTTTTACAGCCAACTTCCTTTTCACCTTCTCCAAGGAAAGCTGTTCCTCGGCATCTTTCAATTTTTTTTCTGCCTCCTCCTTTTGACGACCAACGTCACGAAGTCTTCCCAGCACTTCCTCAGCAGACTTGAGCTTACCTTCAAGCTCTTCAGCATTTTGGAGCTTCCCTTCGAGCTCTTTATTCTTACCTTCCAATTCTTTTATTTTCTTCTCCAACCCCTTGGAGACTTCAACAGCTTAATCCCTCTCCTGCTCGGTGGAATTAAGTTATTTCTCCCAAGCAGCTTTATCATCGACATACTTATGACGAGAATCTTTTAAAGACTGCGTCAGACCTACAAAAGCCTCCTCTACACCACCGGAGGAGATGGACGCCTTGATGGCTTCGTCCTTCTTCAAGATTGTATTGAAATAAGTTACCAACTGGAAACAAAATATAACTGTAAGTCAGTGCAAGCACATAACGTGAGAAATGAAAGTTTAGATTTGTAATACTTACTGAGGCAATGTGCTGAGCTACCAAAGTGGTAAACCAATCCCGAGAAAGACTTTCTTCAATACCTTGGATCTCGGGAATGATCTAAGACTTCACCGAGCTCATGGCAGAGCTCGGAGCAACGAAAGTAGGAACACCACTTCCAGTAGTTAGATGCTGAGAGATGGATTCAGCAAAATTAATTGAGGAGCTCTTTTTCAGCCTCCTCGGAGGAGTATCAACGGTCTCAACCAAGGATGTAGTCCTATTCGGGGATATGAATATAACCTCTCTTGGAGAAGCGACCTTGCTCGGAGCCACTGGGGGCTTCTCGGCAACCTTCATAGTAGCAACCAGAGGAGGTGCATCGATTTTTCTTGTCCCTTCTTTTGGGAAATCATGCTTGCTTTTCTTCGCCTCTCCAGTAATAGAGGCAGATTTCTCGAAAAGGGCAGGAACTCTTCTTCTCTTCATTCTTTCATTCAGAGGAATATGTGATTCAGGTGAAGAACTTTCAGAAGCTAGTACTGGTTCTACGTCACTTATCACTGGACGAGCAGTAAAAGACGAGGTGTAACTCTTATACTGCAGCATGTATGAAGCTGATCTGATATGCTCGTTGACAACAGTCTGATGCAAACCCCAGATAAGTTTCAGATGTTTTAAGTTAACTTCTGTCTCTTTTGGAGACCTTCTTTTGCTGTCAACTGCAAATAAATGAAAATTAAAGTATCATTGACACATTTTATCAAACACAAAGAAAGCATAATTTCAAAAATAAAGTAAAGTAAAAACAACCTATCCCGTTGCCATAGGGAGGGCATCTAGGACCCTGATACGCATCATTTTCAGTTAGTGGAGCATGTTGCCAATTTTTCATAACAACACCATGCTCGAAACAATCCCTATTGGCATCTGGGAGATTGACCAATAAAGCCCTATTTAAAAACCTAGTTTTCAAGTAAAAAGTACTATCGCTGACAGCCCATCTATACCAAAACATAATTTTTGGAATTCCTATGCAGGTCCCATGAATCTGATTTAATCTATGAACTCCATTAACTATTATCCATGTATTGGGGGCTATTTTTGCAGGAACCACGTCAAAATATTGATAGAATTCCAGACACAAAGGGTTCGGGGGAAAAGAAAAGCCACATTCAGCTACAAAGAGACTGGGGAACCAATGTCCCTCAGCCAAACGAAAATTATCTGAAGGTTCAGAAAGTTCCTCCAAAACAACCCATGAAGGAATAGAGAAATCAGAACGAAACTTATCAAGTGACTCAACAAGGTAAACCATGGTGAATAAAGGCAATAAAAGATAAGGAAGAAAATCTTACAGAAAAAAGATGGATCTGTTAACAACGAACGATGAAAAGGATGAACGCACAAGAGAGAGAGGAAATGGAAAATTCAAAGATACAGATTTGAAAAGGTAAAAGACGATAGGATTTTTTGCAAATGTTTAAATACCTTACCTTGGGAAGGAGTAAAAATAATTATTAGAAAGAGAGACGTTTACGCTACTGGCGGCTAAAAGGACAAAAAGGGCGCGAAGACCAAAGCAATTAGAAAATTTAGAAAAGTTTGATTCTATGAATTCGGAAAGAAAAATAAATACAAAGAAAGCACTCCTCAAATTCAGGATGACCATTTAAACCCACCATATTTCGAGAAGAATGTTCCACACTCCTCAAACTCGAATTGTGAAACATTGGGGGCTTCTGTTGATACCAAATTTAGTCTGTTGATATGGCTCAATTAAGTGGAGACACGTGTCAATCTACATGGCACAAACAAACATTTCTGAACAATACCTTGACTTCGAGGAACTCAATTTCCCTGACCCGCTCAGATATTCCGAGTAGTAAGTGCTCTCTGAGGAACTTTATTGCACCGAGCAACTCATGGATACCGAGATACTTAGGCGGTCCGAGCAGCTTAGGTGGTCCGAGCTGCACCTCGATCAGAGCATTTATTACCAGACAATTAAGAGGATTAAATGCACATTAAATGTTGGTTATTATCATACATATGTATACGCTTGTTGGATATCTATGTATTACCCTTTCACATGTACAGCCTCAAGGCTATAAATACATTGTATCATCCTCATTGTAAGGGGACTCGAAATTTCTTGGTAAAAACGTGTTATCAAGAATTCCCAAAACACTTAGCAATAACAAAAACAGTGGACGTAGGCCATTCTTTTAAGACTGAACCACTTGGGCTCAAGAATGCAAGGGCAACATATCAGCGGCTGGTCACCAAGATGTCCAAGGACCAGATGGGAAACACCATGGAGGCCTACATCGATGACATGCTCATTAAAAGTAAGAAAAAGGAAAATCACCTCTCAGACCTGTCAAACACCTTCGAAATCCTTAGGAAGTACCGAATGAAACTTAATGCAAGCAAGTGTTCTTTGGGTGTCCAATTAGGAAAATTCCTTAGGTACTTAGTCAGTAAGAGAGGCATAGAAGCTAACCCAGACTAGATCGATGCAATTAATAGGATACAACCTCCTCGAATAATTCGGGACGTACAAAAGCTCACTGGTATGCTCGCTGCCTTAAATCGATTCATCTCTAAATCCTTCGAGAAGTGCAAGCCTTTCTTCCAGCTTTTAAAAGGGAATAAAACAGTAGAGTGTAGCCCAGATTGCTCGCGAGCATTGGCCGAACTCAAATCTTACTTAATCTCTCCACCACTGGTCGTCATACCACGACAAACAGATTCTTTGTTCCTATACCTATCCATTTCCAACCACACTGTCAGCTTTGCGTTAATATGTGAGGTTGCAAGAATCCAGCACCTTGTTTATTACGCGAGCAAAACCCTACTCGACGCCGAGCAGAGGTACCTACAGCTGGAGAAGCTCGCCTTCGCCCTAGTAGTGGCCTCGAGGAAGCTGAAGCACTATTTCGAAGCCCACACTATCACCGTCCTTACATCGCACCCCCTTAAGGCAGTCATGAGGAAAGTGGATTTGTTAGGAAGGCTGTCTAAATGGTCAGTCGAGATTGGGCGATTTGACATCCAATTTCAACCAAGGACCGCGATCAAGGGACAAATCCTTACCGATTTCATAGACGAATTCACGGGTGAGGAACCTTCCAACCAACCTCAGACACCAACTCAAAAGGAGAACCAAGCGACAGTGGAAACCTGGAGACTGTTTATTCACGGATCCTCCAATTCAAAGAGGGCAGGAGTAGGCATTGTCCTCGTTACCCACGAGAATACAATCCTTGAATAAGGAATCAGGCTTGGATTTGCAGCCTCCAACAACGAAGCAGAATACGAAGCTTTAATAACCGACCTCCAAAAGGCACACACTTTGGGAGAAAAGTATTTACAGGTGTTCGGCGATTCCAAATTAGTCTCCAATCAGATAAGTGTAGATTACAATGCAAAAGATGAAAGAATGGTAGCTTACCTCGCTTTAGTGAAAAAACTAATGGCGAGCTTTGAAGAGATCAATGTCCAGCAGTTTCCCAGAGGGAAAAATAGCCATCCTGATGCCCTAGTAGCCCTAAGTTCGGCAGTCGACTCGGACCTAAAAAGAACCATCCCCATCGATTTCCTCACTCATCCGAGCATCCACGATAGCAGGCTACTAGACGAGAAATAGGTACTCCAGGTGGGATCATCTCCCAACTGGATGGACCCCTTAAAGGACTATCTGAAGGATGGCACGCTCCCAAATAACAAAAAGACTGCCCACCAGATAAGAGTTAAAGCTGCTCGCTTTCACTTATCTCCAGAGGGCAACTTGTATAAGAGATCCTTCTCCAGACCCTACCTCCAATGCGTTCACTTGGGGGATGTCGAGCAAGTGATACATGAGCTTCACAAAGGAGTCTGTGGAAGCCATATAGGAGGAAGGTCTTTGGATTTTCGAGCAATGAAGGAAGGTAATTGGTGGTCAAACATGCAAAGGGACTCTGCGATGTATGTCCGCAAGTGCCTTAAATGCCAACTTCACACTCCTATGGTCCACCAACCTGTTAGCGACCTAAAATCGCTGTCCAGCCCATGTCCATTCGCCCAGTGGGGAATTGACATCATGAGACCACTGCCTACCGCCACCGGTAATCGTAAATATCTACTGGTTGCGACTGACTACTTCACCAAATGGATCGAGGCGGAACCCCTGGCCAACATCCCAGATACCGATATGATAAAATTCATATGGAGAAATATAATCACTCGCTTTAGCATCCCCAGAACCATCATCAGCGACAATGGAACACAGTTCGAAAGCGGCACCTTTCAGAATTTCTGTAACGAACACGGTATCAGACACCACTTCAGTTCGGTGGCCTACCCTTAGAGCAATGACCAAGCTGAGGCTTCCAACAGAACACTGATCGACGAATTAAAGAAGCGATGGGAGCGAGCCAAAGGCGCATGGGTAAACGAATAACCACATATTTTATGGGCATACCGAACCACTCCTCGGTGAGCAACAGGAGAAATCCCATTTTCGCTGACGTATGGCATGGAAGAAATTAGCCCACTAGAAGCGGGTTTGCCGACAATGAGGTCCAACCTCGTCAAAAAGGTCCATAATGATACAGCATTACTCGCTGAACTCGACCTAGTAGACGAGCGCCGAGAGCTAGCCCTAGTAAGACTAGCGAATTATCAGCAACAACTCACGAGGCATTAGAACAAAAGGGTTAACCCAAGGACATTCCAAGTCGGGGATTACGTTTTAAGGAAGGTCCTAGGCAGCGCGATAAAACCATCAGACAACAAGCTCGGACCAAACTGGGAAGGACCCATTAAGATAATAAGAGACGATCTGCTGGGCGCTTATCACTTGGAAACGATGGAGGGTAGAGAAATACCACGAGCATAGAATGAAGCCAATCTCAAGAGATTCTATTTTTAGATCTTTCTTTTATTATTTTGTTATGGAACTAGAAGTTCATTTCCCTTATCATTAATGAAAGTAATTTAAATGGTTGCATTATAATAAGTAACAACTATATGAGCTTTATTGCACATCTTTTCTGAATGACAGGCACATTGATCATAGCAGGGGAGTACCCTTCCTGAGGTCATCATCATGAAACACGAAGGACCTCTTAGCATTGCCCCTGAAAATATATGAAGCCCTACAGGGGATCCTTAGGCAATATGGCCAAATTTTATACTGGTCATCAAACCTTCTTTGGTTAAATAAAATCCTGATCGGATGAAGCATCCAACACCAGGTGTGTCCTCGCCAATTGCCACACTTAGGCCTAAGGGAGTGTGACGACACGACCGAAAAGGTAAAGTGGTGCACAATGGTATCTCGATATTATACTGGACTGGGAGGACACTTGCGTAACAACACAAACTTAGAAGATCATAAAGTAGCAAGAATATGAAGAATATAATACACTTGTTTAGTCGGTAAATTCGCCCAAAACACAAACTTTATATTAATTCATCATATTTACAACAATTGTGATACATGTTTAGTCGGTGAGCTCGCCCAAAGCATTTACACTAACAAAAATACAAAAAGCAACAACTGGAAAAATCTCAATGGGGGTGAGGCCTGTGAGCGAGATAATCAGCCACTCGAGCTCTTCGTTCATCATCGGGAGCAGGAGCTAACTCTTCCTCAACCTCATTCGCATCCGACTCCAATAATTGCCGAGGGATAGCATCGATGGGGATCCATCGATCATCCCTCCGGAAGGGGTTAGGCATCAGGGTAGAGGGAGAAATCTCATGGCGATAGCAGAACATCAAGTTCCTCGGGACTTGCAGCTCCTTCAAGGCACTCAGTCACCCTCTGACAAAAGAAAGCTCTTCGAACTCTTACAACCTTATTGGAGCATCTGATCATCCCTGGTCGTAGCCGTCAACCCACACTCACCGAGAACCTTTTTTAAATAGGTGCCGCAGCCGAGTAACATCTCTTTGAAGCCCAATAATGATCACATATGCTCGCTAAACGTCACCATGAAGCTCTTCCATCTCCCTCTCTCGAAGCTCTTCCATTTCCCTATCTCGGCTCCTGGTGCTCCTGCCAGCTCGCGTTGATGAAGAACCACGCAGCACAGGGTGAATATCGCTCCAGCCAACCCTAGCTTGCATTGATGAAGAGCCTCACAATAATGAAGGGGCGGTGCTTGGCGCGTGTTCCCTAAGTCGTGAGACCTCTTACCTTAAAGCTTCATTTTCTTGGTGAAGCATCTCACCAACCTGGTTAATCTCGGAAGCATCGATAAGCTTTTCTCTCAATGCATTCCCTTCTTATTGCACTGAAGCACCAACCTCTTCCATCTCCTGGAGCCTGTTCTTCAACTTGGCCATAAGTTCAGATTGATCCTTATACTTCTTATTCCTAAACCTAAGGGATTTGCAAAGCTTAACGAAGGCCTGGCAAACCTCAGGACTCGCATTAGGACTAAGGGTCCTGCCCAATTGAGATGTGGCAGGAATATATTCTTCTACATCAACTAACTACAAGACATAAGAAAACATCAAAAAGATAGACACAATCAGTGCGCTGGGAAAAAGAAACCTTTTTATTAATAAGAGTTGAAATTACATCGAACAGCAAAAAGAAAGTTTATAGATAGAAAAAACAAAAATACAAAGTAATCCTAGAAGATGACTAGTTAGCAAACTCAGGTTGCCCAGAGGTCGATGGTTGTTTCCCCTTATCAGCATCAGCGGGAGCATTGCCCCCAGCAGGGGTAACCTCTGTCGCCACAATAAGGGAAACGTCAGTAGGGGTTGACTGGGGGACATAGTCAGCAGCTTCAATAGCGGGGGCAGGGACTTCATCCATGGTCGGCTTCGAACTCGGGTCATGCTTATCGAATAGAGGGGAGTCGATATCAACATCGACAGCCAATAGGGCCTTGTTCTAGACCTTCTTGAAGTCAGACGGCTAATATAGTCTATTTGAACCTCAGCATCCTCGTATACTGCATCCCAACCATAATTGTATGAGTCCTCCCTAGCAGTGATAGCCTCAGACTCCTTCTTCTTTAACTCCTCAAAATAGGTCGTAGGCCTGTTACAGCTCTTTCAAATCCTTGACTGCTGCGTCCTTCTCTCGGTTGGCTGTAGCAAGAGACAAGTCAAATGATATCTGATCAGCGTCAACGAATTTAAAACCATCCTCGAGCTCTGTACCCTTCAGCTTCAAGAAAGCATTCTCTTTCTATAGCTCACTATTTTTCCTCACCAGCTCATCGCGTGAACGATATAGCACGGCGAAGTCAGTCACAAACTGCAGAAAAAAAGACATTAGAAGAGGGAAATGATGGAATTCATAAAAACATGGGAGAAAAGGAAAAAATCTTACGAAACCTAGCCTCTGGCTAGCCTGAAGGGCCAATTACTCAGACCCTAGTGCCCTTTGGCGATCAGTAGGGAGAACTGCCCTCTCGAGCAGTGCGGGGGCCAACTGAGGGGAAATTACATCTGAAGCTCCCTCAGGCAGGGAAGACACCGGGACCAAGGGTTGGCCAACCTTCATCCTAGCCTCCATCTTCCTCCTCTCTTTCTCTTTCTCCCTCTCCATCCTTCTCCTCTCCTCTATCTTTTTCTTTTCCTCCACCTTCTTTCTCTCCTCCTCCTTTTTTCTCTCTCTCTCCCTTACTTTCTCTTTTTCTCCTTTTCCTGAGCAGAAGACCGAGAACCAGTAGCCACAGCCCCAGAGCTAGACTTTTTCTTCTTCGACCTCTATGCGAGAAGCATGTGGTCTTCATCATCATCCCGAATTAAGTTCTTCCTTGGGGGAACCATTTCCTCGCTCGAACTGATGGAGGTACTCAATGACTCTTGAGCTTCAGAAACCTCCCCATGATTAGAAGAACTTCTACTACTGGAGCTCCCTCCACCAAAATTGCTTACAGCACCTACGATGTCACTTTCAGAGTTGCTTTCCTCCTCGTCCAACTGGATAGGATCCGCAGCAGTCTCTTCAAAGGTATCAAACTCTGGGATACTGTCCAGAGGCCTTGCTATGAAACTGGAGCCAACATTCTTGTACTCAAGAAGAAAAGCAGCAGACCTGGGATGCTCGCCGTCACCCAAAGGCTCCCTGATGTTCTAAGCCTTTACCAATTCGGAGATGCGAACCTCGCGGAGAGAAGGTTCCAAATTCTTCGACCTCACTGAAGACAAAACAGAGAAAAGTCAGAAAGATCACAAGTCAATAAAAATTGAAAGAACTGAGCCAAGTCTACCTATGTATTCTTCCCTAAAAAAGGGGACGGAGAACCTATCAGCCCTCGACCCCATAAACTGGGAGAAAACTGCCAGTTTCTAACAAGGAAACCTTCTTGCCAATAGTCCTTATGGGAATCAGGTAGATTTACTAACAATACCCTGTCAGGGCTCGTAGCTTTGAGATAGAGGACACCAGAGCTAGTCCGAGAAAAGGAATAGCAAAAATAGACCTCGGTGAGCCCTAACCTAGTACCATACAACTGATTTATTCTATGTATGCCATTAACTATTTTCCACACATTGGGCGAGCATTGTATAGGAACAATATTAAAATATCCAAAGAAATGAAAGAACAAATCGTTGGGAGGGAAAGTGAGTCCCGACCTATTCCTAATCTTCGTCATTCGAAAACCCTAGAAAAACTACAAACTCAAAGAGAAAGTACAAAGAAAAGGCACAGGGAACTTACAAAATAGAAGATTGATTCGAATGATGAAGAAGCACGAGCCCAAACAACAAAGAAGAAATGAGAATGGAGATTGAGACAAGAAGGTACGAAGTGCTAGAGCTCACAGAGAATGGAAGAGTGATGGAAAGATTGAAACGACGGTAGAAAAGTGACTATTCCAGAAAATCTTTAAATTTTACTAATCATAGTGCACAAAATATGAAGCGGATGCCGCCAAAATCAGCTTCACAACCTTCGGAGAGTTGCACAATGTCCAAAAAAACCATTATAACTAATCATTTAAATTTGTTGAGCCCAAAAAATGGCCCAACAAACTTAGGGGGAATTGTGGGTACCCAAAATTAAGATCATGGGCCTGGACGAGTAGCCCAATTCTAGCGGCCCAAAGTCCAGGCTTCCCATCTCTTATTTGATTATCCGTTCTCTTCCCACGTCCCCATTAAGGGAGGTTATAGGGAGAGGTGGAAGACGTGGGGGAATCCAACACCTCCACTTACCTAAATGTACATGTATATATTGAACCCTAGGTCCGTGGCAAAAGGACAAGTTGTATTCTCTGTAACCACTCTCCGGAGTATATAGAAATAACACCGACTGGACCACCGTGAACGTAGGCACATCTTTGCTGAACCACGTACATCCTTTGTTGTGTGATTGCCATTTTACATTCCTTGCTCTTACTTGGTAATTGCCTCTCCCGTATTTACTTGTGTTGCATAATAATTGCCTCCACAATATATATTTGTTTTTTTTAGTATTTGTATTTCATTTAATCCATATTTATCATATGATTCATATTTCTATCACATTGACATCATGTATGATCATTTTCGTATCTTTTTTATATTGGTATCATTTGTTAATTGTCTGGATTATTTGTGCTTGTGTTGCCAAGTTTGTTTATCATTTTTGTTTCAGTTCACATATTTTTTCTGATTGCTTGTTTTCCTTTATGCTCACTTGTTTTACGTTTAGGAAAATAAGTTATTTATATTGTGCATCTTTACCTTTGTATATTCTTGAAAAAAAAGGGAGACGCTTTACCTTTAATGGTTTTGTTTAACAAGGGGGTTATTTTCATATGTGGTTTATACATTGTTATATTCTCTTTGTATTTCAAAGGTGTGTCTAAGTGTGCAAGTTTGCAACGATGCAATAAAGTTTCACAAGAGCAAAGCTACTCTAGTTTTTGTAGGTCAAGTGTTTGTACTTTTTCCTTTTGGGGTTGGGATATTGTCTTTAGTGATATTATGGGCCCAATAGGTTTTTGTTTTGATTTTTGTCCAAGAATACCCAAAGGGGAAGATTTGAAAGGGAAAATTTTCGATTGAGTCAATTTGTATGTATTTGAACTTTATTCCATTTGGACAATAATAATTTGAGTCATAAGTTAGGATTTAAGTTGTTTGACCTTCAAGCCTATGCTATGTGATTGAAGACCGTAGCGGTCAAATTAATGTGAGATCGAGTACGTGTCGAGTTTTATCTTCAACATCCGAGGGATCTCAATGAAGTATAGATACATATTTTGTTTGAACCTTGGATACATTTGTTTTTATTTTTTTTAAATATTTATGATGCCATTTTTTGTAAAAATGATTTTTTAAAAGAAAATATTTTTTAAAAAATTCATTCGAACGATTTTACTTTATCCATTTAAACGAGTTTTTAAGGTAGTTCAAAAAAGGTGCATAAAATGAGAAGTTCAAACAAGTTGTTACGGTTAAGCAGGGAATTATCATTTAAATCTCATCCAACAAGTTTGTATTAGTTGTTCGAACGAGATTTGTTTTGTTCAAAAGAGATTACTTAGCTCATTCAAAAGACCCTATGTTTTTCATTTGAAAGAGTTTTCTTGATTTTATGGCAACCTCTTTTTTGTATTTTTTTATAAATAGGAGGGCTATGATCAGTTTTTATTAAGAGGTCTTTGTGAATACATTTTTCATCGACAAATATTGAGCCACCCCAACCCTAGTTTACAACAAAAATTTTGAGATCTAATAATCATTCATATATTTTAATTTGAGATCTCGTGTGTATTTATGCACCAAAGTTTGTTTACCCTTCATCTTGTGAGAGATAGCTTATTATGGTGGATTCCGTTGTTTACTCCGTGGGATGGTTTGTGTGTGTTTGCATTATATGATAAGAACTAGTTACATAGGTGTAAGATTAGTGGATAATGATACATAAGGAGTTCTTGTGTTTGTTTACTATTTGGTGGCGTCCAATAGAGACTGTGAAAAATGTTCAACTAGCAAAGATAGAATCGAGGATTGAAGTCATCGAGTCGGTTATATTAGTTTAATTTATCCTTGTAGTGATACCTATATCATAGTCATTTGCATGACTGGGACGTTCGAGGTTTTTTTCATTGTGAGTTTTCCCCTTGCATTGCTTTATTGCTGTTTGCCTCAATTTATTTTGCTTTTATTACCTAGATGTATGTTTTAGGACACAATAAATTTGGCTGCAATGTCTAAATTCGTTTAATTAATTTAAAAAAATAAAAAATTAGTTTGTGTTTATGTATCCGTGTAAACCTTAGGACACTATAACACTTTCAAAATGGTATCGAAAAAGGTACGCAAAGTTATCATTTTGATCCATGTTTAATTTTGTTTTAGAGTTTTTGATCTGTGTCTCTCATTGTTTTTTTTTTCTCTCAATGGGTAATCTTAGTGTTAAGTCAATCGAAGTCTTGAGTGATGAAGATGATTTGGATATTCGAAAGGAGTTTAATAAGCTTTATAACCGCACTGGTAGTTTAACTAATTTGAATTTAAAACTTGAAAAAAAGGTAAAATTTCTGGAAAAAGAAATTCGTGCTTACAAGATGTCAATGAATTTTTGGGAACTATTCAAACTCAATAAGAAATTCGGCATGAAAAGCTCAAGGACCTGAAACGTGATTTTCAAAATTTAAAAGTGTCCAAGAAATGGAGTGATCCTAGAGTTCTTCTTTCAGAAAGTGAGTTAAAGGACTCTAAACTTTATAGGGTGAAAGAACGTCCCATAAAAGTTAATTATAAATTGATTGAAGATTTGAGGGCACATGAGAATATTCTTGGGGATAAGATAACTTATATTGAGGGGAAGACTGATAACCTTGTAGGAATTATTGAAAGTATAAAGGAGTCCCTAAAGGTTAAATAGACTAAGTTTTTGCTTGAGTGTAGGATTTTGAAGTTAGAAGATAAATTGACTCAAGTTGCATTGGTCTTGGCTATGATAATCCGAATGGTTTCACTATTAAATCTAAAACCACTTGTTTAAGAGGGTCAATTGTTTCTAAGGATCGATAGAAAAAGTCAACCTAAGGGTAAAATTCCTCATGTTTACACATTCTCTCATTATGGTAGGAAAGGTCACATTATGGAGTTTTCTTATGATCTTAGAAATGGTCCTAGGAAGTCTTGATCCCATGTCACCATGTTCTGTAAACCCAAGGCATTAAATATTCATCTATTTGGGGTTAGGAAATCGAAATTAAAGACATTGATTATTAGACTTGTTATTCTCGCATGCTTGCACATAATTCAGCCCATGTTATATCATATGAGTGATTGTGTTTGCATGTTTTCATGCATTAGCTTTTGTGCTTCATTTTATTTGTTATTGCTTATTTTATCATGTTTAAATCTTTTGTATTTTGAATTTTTTATTGGGTCTCATTCAAAAAAATACAAAAATATTTTATTTATCTTTTGAGTCATTTTGAAAAATATTAAAAACTAAAAAAAATTATTGTTGTACTGTATAGTAGGTTTTACATATTTTGTGTGACATATCATTTTGTTTAAATCCCAATCGTTCCATGTTTTCCATATAAATAGCACATTAGACTATGGTTTACAATGCTTTGAATTGTTTCTCAATCATGATTTCATATAGTTGTTAGATTTTGATTTTGATTTTGTTAATAGATTGACTTTGTTATGTCTTCACACACACGTTCACGAGATCTTTTGGATTTTAACTACCTATGATGCATGAGTTATGTGAGGTGTTCTCATATCTATATTGTCATATACATATTTATTTTAATTGAGGGATTTGTGAATGTAAGAATCAAATCCTGAAATATTATTATTTTTTAAAATATATGAAAGTGCAATGGGAAAGGTATACAAAGGGAGTAAATCTCCTCTGCGTGAAATTCCACCACTGGAAAAAGACTAAAAGAATTTATAGGGAAAATAAAGAAAAATTTGTCAAGGGTAATTTTTTTGCAATGATGCTTCAAAAAGTGTGACATCTTCAGAATGAGAGAAAAAATTGAACATCTATAATTTTGAGGCTGTTAAGTTGAATATCAATGAGCTTTACCAATGAGTCCTAATTTAGATTGACATCATATATGATCATATTGGTATATTTTTAACATTGGTATCATTTATTCATTGTTTGGATTATTTGTGCTTGTGTCGTCGAGTTTGTTTATCGCCGTCGCTTCACTTCACATCTTTGCATGATTGCTTGGTTTCCTTTATGCTAACATGTGTTACATTCCGTGGGGAAAGTTATTTATATTGTGCATCTTTATCTTTGTTTATTCCTAAACAAAAAGGGGGAGAAATATTACCTCAGGGTGAGACATCATACCTCAGGTGGTGTTGTTTTGACAAAAGGGGAGGGCTATTTTTCATTTGCGATTTATACATTGATATATTACCTTTGCATTCGAAAGGTGTGTTTAAGTGTATAGGTTTGAAATGATGCGACAAAGTTTCATAAGAGAAAATCCACTCTAGTTTATGTTGGTCAAGTGTTTATAATTTTTCCTTTTGTTGTTGGTGTTGAGTTTTTAGTGAGCTTGATGGACCCATAGGTTTTTGTTCCGAGTTTTATCCAGGGATAGCCAATTGGGGAGATTTGTATGAGAAAATTTCTAATGTAGTCAATTTTTATGTATATTTCCTTTATTCCGTTTGGACAAAACTTGTTTGATTCATAGGTTAGAATTTGAGTTATTTTGTCGTTCAAGCCTATGATTTCACACCCGGTATTCTATATATGATAATAATAATAGAATAATAGTTGTAATGTAAATAAAGTTTCAGGTAGAAAATAAGAAACTTTATTAAAAACGGATACAACTGCACCTTATTACATTTATTCAAGGTCCAATAAAATAGAACTAAAGGGGACTATTAGGGTTACATAAGTTTATACATAGTAGTGAATGTATTACATTCTTTGCTGTTGTCTTTGTTAGTTACTAACCAAACATACGTAGCTGGAAATGATTTCCTTGGTAAAATAAAATAAAATCTCACGGGAGTGGGGACATTTTTCCTTCTTCTAGTTTACTTTCCATCTAGAAGGAAAATGAATAAGAAAAACTTAGGCAAGTAGATAATTCTATATCTAAAATAATTTTATAATTTAGACGTTTGATAACATAATGAAATGACTCACGTTGTATAATAAATTGCAATTAAAGAAATATAGAGAAATATGAAATATAAATGGTAATGAACAGTTGCATAATGAAATATGTTAATATTTATGAGGAATGTATGGTGATTGTAACTAGATAAGTGTTATCGAGTCATAAATATAAGGGTTCGGGCTTTTTTATAGCATGATAACCCATAGTTAATAGTTATAGAGGCTTCAAACGCGTAGCGATGCATTTATGATAACATTAATTCCAAACATTATAACAACATTCATCCAAAATATTTGGAGAATAATCAATCCAAAATCTTTGGAGTAACACTGCTAAGCCTAGCTTCAAAGAGCAACATTCGTATGGTAAGCAAAAGTAGGCACTAAAACCCTGAGTCCTACAAGCCAAATAGCACACCCGTAGATAGAATGACAGTTTATTCCATGAATTATAACGTATGCTTAGGTTTTAATGAAGTCATCTTGTGTTTATGAAATCACCAATTTACTGAAATCATCGTTTGTATGAAATTATAGTGTTACGGCTTTCTCAGATAAAGATTGAATTAATATTCAACGGAATTCCTGTACTACACAAAAGAGTTTATAAATGAGAATAAGAGTTCATGGACTATCACATAGTTATACAAACAATTGCACTAATCAAGTTATAATCAGAAAATAATATTTAAATAGAATTCACCTACTTTCAATTTCAGAATTGGTTTTGTTTGTTCTTCTGGTACAAGGGTGTAAACCGTGGATTTTGAAGTCATGTATATAGTGAAATGTTCAAGGTGTGGTAAATAAATAAAGATTTATGTAATATTGGGGGGTTATTTATAATTGTGTTAAATTAGATATTGTATGGAGTCACATATATAATTATTAATAATAAATTTTATTCATTTTTCTAAGTTGCATTCATCTTTAAGATTGGTGATAAGACGTATTTATGTTGTATATGTAAAAAAGGGATTGAGTTTAAGCTTTGGGGATAATATTCAATAGTCTTAAAATTCAGCGGGTTATGTGTAATTTAAAATTTTAGATTTTAACTTTCTAAACTATTTCTCTAGAAAATGCATTCTCGGTAACCAAATAAGAAAATGTACTATAATATTTTGAGCAGAAAAATAAAATAAATTTTTAGAAAAAAATCAAAAATTTTTGATTGGAGAGGCGCCCTCGTGCGTTGGGTCAAAGATTAAACGCACATGGTTTTACCACACACGCCTCGTGTGGACTATTGTCCACCGTGTTCCTTTTAGATGTGGAGATAGGTTCAATTAAAATTTGACTGTGAATAAATCTCTCTTCTGAATACCATTTAAATCAATTCCTGAATGAAATTTGCTATTTTCATGAGAGGAATCCAACCATATTGATTTTAGCCATAGAGGTGCACTGTGTCAAGCTATTAGTTTTTTTTATAAAAATGATGAAAATTTGATCAGAACATTCATGGAGCTATGCTAATATTCGAACCATGACCTGTTTATATTTATGTTCAATGATAAAAAAATAAAGTACTATAGGTTTTATAGATTATAGTTCATTATAACGCCTAAATTATTTCTCTGAATTTTTTAATTCTGTAAAAACAGAATAATGATTTGGGTAATTAATGGGTATTGAAAGTCAATTTAACGTATGAACCTAGCTTCCTTGGATCAAGAGCGTGAGTTCTCCTACTTTGAAACCGGTTCAAAGTTTGGATTACTGATTCCACCATTAAATCTCAAGCTTTAATGGTGGTTTCTAGTATTCAAGACTTTTTCAGTGCTATTAATTGTTAGAACTTCAATATAAAACAATTAATGTAAGCTACGAATGTCCAGAATACTAATCCAACGAAAACGAATAGAATTTCTACATAAAATGACAGAAATACCAAGCCTTTTCAGTACTATTAATACATTTTTACGTTTGTAGTGTGGGGTTTTTATACTATTTCGTGATAGGATTAGACGGTTTAGGTGGTGGTGGATGTCAACCAAGATTCATTTGATTTTGTATTTAGGTAACATGTGAGGGGATGTGGGTACCATGTAAATACTTGTGATACAAGCTACTTACTAGGATGAAGGTGTTAAAATATGAATGAGGGTGTAGGTGTAATGTTTGGGATTTAGATTTTGATCCTTTGGTTGTTTATAAGGTCATTTTAAGGATTTCGATACATGTTTTTGAAAGTATAGGGGGTTAATGTGTATTTTTTCAAACTTTTGAGAATTATTTTTTTGTATTTTTATTAAGTATAAGTAATGTGGATGAGTTTGGATTTTAAGAGTAGGGTACGTGTTAAAATAACGATATTGGAACTTGGGGGTTACTAGGGTAATTATCATGTTTCTTAGGTTGGTTTAGAGATATTTAACTCATCTTTGAGTTCCTTGAGGATTTTGTATTGGTAGGGCATAGCTTATATATTCATTAGGTAAGTTATTTGATGCAAGGATTCTTTCAATAATAAAGTTTTTTTAAAATGTATTTTGGATATAAAGGGATAGATGAGTTTACGAGTTGTTACACATGATGTGTGATTGAAGACCGTAGCGCCCAAGTAAATGTGACATCGATTACATGTCGATTTTCATCTTCAACAGCTGAGGTATATCTAGGAGGTATGGATCATATTATATTTGATCTCTAGATACATTTTGGTACTATTTTAAAAAACGTTTTTTGAGGCTATTTTTTCAAAATGTTTTTTTAAAAAGAAAATATTTTATTTTTACAAAGTCGTTCGAACGAGTTTATTCTAATCAATTAAATGAGTTTTGTACGGTCATTCGAACTAGATGATTTTCATTCAAACAAACATCAAACTATGTTTAAATTAGAAGTTCCAGTTAAGCAGAAATTACCATTCGAAGCTCGTTCTAAGCTTGTTCAAAAGAATTCGTATTAGTTATTTGAACGATATTTTTTTATTCAAACGAGAATACCTAGTTCTCTTGAATGGACTTATGTTTTTCTCATTCAAACTATTTCTGTAAATTTTTGTGCTGCCTTATTTTTTGCATTTTCTATAAATAGGAGGGTTGGCATCAGTTTTTATTGAGAGGTATTTGAGTAAATAATTTTCATAGACAAATATTGAGCCTCCCAAACCTTAGTTTAAAATCCAAGAATAATTCCTATATGCTTATTTGAGATCTCTCATGTATTTCTGAACCATTTTTTTTTACTCTTCATCATTTTGTGAGAGTTATTTTCTTGCGATGTATTTCGTTGTTTGCTTCGTGTGGTGGTCTGTGCATGTTTGTATTATGTGGCAGGAACTAGTTACATAATGGTAAGTGTAGGAGTACGTATTTTAGACATGTGACCCAATAGGAATCGATTCTTTTATTCTATTAACCAAATTGTAGTAGGGTGGTTTTATTTGCGTCTGTGAAGAACTGGAACATGTGAGTCATAAACCACTCTAACGGATTCTGTCGTCAAGGTCTTCAAATTTTCAGGAGCATCTACGGTAGAATACCTTCCTCTTCGAGTAACAATGCAGTAGATGATGTGATCTTCTTCTTTAAAAGTCAAACTTCACAAGAAATAATAATATCTAGGAGAGATATATCTCTTGAGAAAAATGGTTTTAATTATGGGAGTGAAAAGGAAATTAATTTGACAGTGAGAGAGAGAATGGAGAGAATACTAGTTTAGAGACATTTTGGCAGAGTAACAGCGTAACTTGAGTTTTCTATCTTGTTTTGACCTTACCAAAGGGTCCTATTTATAGGTGTAAACTAGGGCTTATTTAGGCCTTTGGGGCATAAAAAATGAGCAGAAACTTAGGGACAAGGCCTACATGTACTTTTTGTCCCTATCAGTCAGTTAGCCACCTGTTCCCTCTGACAGGTGACACATGGTGCCAAAAAAAATTAAAAAAGTAAATGTGTCTCCTAATGGTGAAAAAATATCTGATTTAGTAAATATCATTTCAAACGATAACTTTCTGTACAAACTTTGTGAAAAACTTGATAGTGGCATGTAGAGCCACCCTCTCTAAACTACATTTTATAAAAGTGTTTCCCTTATAAGCTAGTCACTGGATTTCTCACTTCTTTATTCTAAGCGTGGACTGTGTGAGGGTTTGAGTGACTCTTAGAGTCCATCTACTAGTGTTCTCACTATCTTAAAGTGTCAAGTGGTTGAGCTTTCTTAATGAACCTTGTCTCTCAGCCACCAAAACAAAAGTCCCAGGAGATCCTAGCTAGCCTACTTGATTCCTGCTTAGTCTACTAAGACTACCTATACAAGAAAATGGTCATCAATACTTTATTAATTTCCTAGTAGGAATCTTGAGGATTGGGCTACTTGTGGTGGACCCCCTCACCCTAAGTCATTTTTGGGTGATAGTTTAGGGCAAGGGGCCACTCGCAGTGGATCTCCTCGCCTTGATTAATTTTTGATGAAGTCAGTCCTAGGCGGAGGCACCACTTAAGGTGAGTCCCCTCACCCTTAGTCATTTCTTTAGTGTCAATCTTGGGCAGTGGGGCAACTCAAAATGGACTCCCTTGCCATGAGTTATATTCAATAATGTCAAACTTGGGGTAATGGGAGCCACTCGAAGTGGACCCCCTTGCCATAGACTTTTTTTTGTAATGAGTAAACTTTGGGGAAGTGTGACACACTTGAAGCAGACTCGCTCGCACGAGGCTATTTTCTGTAGTATCAATCTTGGGAAAAGGGGTCACTCAAGGTGAGTCCCCTCTCCCTGGGCCTTTCTTCCGTGGTATGTCAATCTTGTCCCGAGGGGCCACTCAAGGTGAGTGTTCTCACCCTGTCCCTTTTTTCAATAATATAAATCTTGGCCAGATGGGCTATTCAAGGTGGGTCCCCTCGACCTGGTCCTTTCTTTCAATAATATCGATCTTGGGCAGAAGGGTTACTCAAGGTGAGTCCCTTCGCCCTAGTCCTTTCTTTCTTGGCACGTTAATCTTGGGTAGTGGGGCCACTCTAATTGGACCCCTCACCCCAGTATTCTAAAATTCATTCAGTGAGTGAGTAACCCTCTACATTAGTCCTTTCATGCAAAGTCTTTTGTGTGGTCTAGACCAAAGGACTTTGGAAGAAATCATTTCTTCTTCTTGGGATTTGAAAGGTTAATTAGCCCTTTTATCATTTCCCTTGGGCCATTAAATGGTCCTGTAACTTCGACCTCCATTTATGGTCTCGAGGAGATGCGTATCAACTTGAGAATAGGCATCCCCTCATTTGGGTAATTATTTGTCTTTCTTTTGGTCACCCAAATGTGCATATCTTTTTTATCATAACATGCTCTTTTAAATTTGAACTTCAATTTTACCTTTGCCATCTCAAACTTGTCAGAGCTTATAGAGATAGAAAGAGAAAAAAACCTCCATAGTCATTTTAAATTTACGACCTTCAAACAAGATTTAATGGACTCTTCTTCCAAAACCTCCTCTTCTGCTATCTTTACCACCACTAGTGAGTTGTTGGTAGGTTCTTTACCTATTTCCATGACATTTTCCACTGTTTTGGACACCGATATTACCATTGTAGCCATGCCATTCATTGGCACTACTTCCACCTCCATTGGTGGTTCTTCATCAGGGGTCCCTCATCCACACCTTCCCTTTCTAAGTCACATGAGGAGTATGTGGACAAACTCGTGAAGAGGGATTTTGGATTGTATCATCTTATCCCTTACTTTAGGGAGACTAACACTTTCATGAACTCAAGCAGGACTTCGTTGCAAAGATAGTCGAACGGCTTAGGATGGGCATAGGTGAGTCTTCTAACCTTCTTATCATTTTGCCTGATATCATTCTTATAGTTAGAGTGGACATGGGTGATTTCCCACACTCTAATATCAATCTCAATGTTTACAAAGGTGCCAAACATTCCACTGCATTCAATTTGTTAGCCTCTCATTGGAGCAGAGACTCACAAACCTTCGTGATTGGGTGGGGTGAATTTACCATTACTTTGAAGGACATTTGTGAGTTAACATGCTTGCCTTACTTGGGGGTCATGTCTTTATTAATGGCTTCAAGGATGCCTAAGAGTAAGAGATCATGTGAGAGCTTCACTCACCTCTTGGTGAATGCTCTAAATATGTTGCTATCAACAAAATTGGTGCTACTAATCACTCATTTGACAAATGGCAAAAGTACTAGTTCAGGAATTTTGAGCAGCTTCCTAAGTGCGAGAGCTCAGTCAAGGGGGAAACAGTCATGATGGAACAAAAATTAAATCTCCCTCACACTCAGCTGCATTACTTGTTATATTTTTTAGAAGATTTTGTTCCCTAGGAGGCCAGATGACTCCCCTCGTGAATTTCTATTCAGGTTGGCAGTAAGACTTACTCGAGGGAGGATTATCCTCCTTGCAGCCTTGACCCTTAGGTATTTATATACTTGGATGGATCGTGCTCACGTGGATGTCAAGTAATATAGTGGATATTATGATTCCACTAACTTCATTAAATCCTTCCTCCTGGTGGATTTTCGATTTGAGTGAGTTCCAAACTTTTCCCCGGAAGGAAGGGCTTGTCACAGCGAGGTTGATCGAATCACAAGGTTTCACAAGAAGTCCCCAAAGAGACAACTGGGGTCTTTGATAGATAATGTTGATGAATTTGTCTTTTGCCCATAGTGAAAGTGAGTAGGTGATGTTTTCACTCGAGGGTCCTTCTCATACTCCGGAGGTACTTTCTACTGCCCTTTTGATGTAGAGTCAGTGGATATTTGTACCCATATTGATGTGATGGCTTTGCATATCCCATGTACTCTTCCCTCATTGATTGATTTGGGTCAATGTGTGGATTTTTATCATTCTCAGAGAGTACGAATTCAGTTTGGGTATGACCAGGGTGTTCACTCCCAAGTTTATCCTTCACGCACATCACCCCAGAGCTATACTTTGATGCCTATGCCAATTTTGCTTTTAAGGTGATGATTAATGGGGTTGATGGCCTTGGTGGACTATTCGTTCCTTCTCATGACTATCTTATTTCTTTTACTCGTTCTTGATTTACTCGATAGTAGAGGCAGGTGGCCCTTATTTAGAATTGCATGAAGGAAGTTCCTCACGATACCATCCCCACTAAAATCCCCAATAATGATAAATACTTGGGAAAAAGGACCCTCAAAGAGTTATGGTATCGCAACACAGTGATGAAGACCCCTCTCGATCAGGTCACCCCCATTGTAGTGAGCCCCCTACTCGATGAGTCCATATACACCAAACACTCTGAGCCAAAACCCACTAAGCCCAAAATAAAAGGGAAGTCCAAGTCACAGGCTTCCTCTAAGAGAAAGCACCCTGACACTGATGTGTCAAACTTTGTTCATGCTCCTATTGGTGCTCCATTTTCCCCTCATTTTCCTGTGAATACTAGAGAACACAAGAAGAAGGATGTTATTACTGAGGCTGCTTCTGCCTCCTCTATCCTAAGTCAAGTGTCCGACACTAATACCCTTGGTGTGTAGGAGACCTATCAGACCATTCATGAGTAAGGCTATAAATCCGTGGGAATATTTACTCAGGAGCCATCCATTTCATTTGCCCTTGTTGTTGAAGGGACTCTAGTTAACTCAACTTTACTTACTAAAACTGCTAGTCATGAGGATTCACTTACTGGTTCCCCTTCTTACTCACTTGAAGAGGAACTAGTTGATTACGAAAGCACTCCTTCCTATGATGACATCAGTTCTTCTTCAAATGACATGGGTGTCATTGATCTTCATGATGAACGTGATCCTAATTCTTGTAATTTATTTCTAGTTTTAAGGGAGTCTGACGAAAATGATGATGACATGATATACTCCCCTTCCACTTCAAGCCCTACGACTGGGAAACTACCTTATGGGCAGAGCACTCGCTGAAATATTGTAAGTTTTTTCTTTTCTATTTTTTTTAGCACTTTATTTCATATTTCCTAAATTTCTATTTCATGTTTTACTAACTTTAAATTTTATTACTGTGCACAACCTTATTCTGTTGGGGCGAGTGACTCCTCAGGGGTGAAGACCACCACCTCACCGGCTGATCCTCTTGTCTGGGAGCCTTTTCTAAGGGTAAGGAACTCTATTATTATTTCTTCCATGGTCTTGTCTAGAGAGGTTAGATTTTCTTATTCTAGTAATTCTTTTTCTTTCTAGTTTTGCAATGTTTAGTAACATATTTCACTTCTATTAACCCTAATCTTTCATTTATGTTTCCACCACTATGAGGACCTCTTCTGTGTCTTCTCATTCTTTTCATGTAATAATTAACCTCTTCGAGTCTTTTAATTGACCTCTTAGACGTATCCTGATGTATTTCTCTCTATTCACTTGAAGAGGACTATTCCTCCTAGCCATACTACCACACTTCCGGCCTCTTCTGCAGTGGGCAGTTCTTTAGCTGGGACTTCCACCACTTCGTCTCTAGAGGTATTTTTTATTTTATTTTTATTTTTACCATCTTTTTCATCTCAGTTTTTATGTATGACTAAAACTTATGTTGTCTTTGTCACTTTTATCTTTCCCTTTTTTTTGCAGGGTTCCCCTTCACATAGCCCTTCCACCACTTGGGGGGTTGGTGTTTCTTACTAGGGATACTATTCCAAGTCTATCACCCTCTGGGAGGATATTTATCCCTTGGGTTTGTGTTCCCATGGATAACAGGATCCACATCTACCCCCTTCCATCTCATCCGATCCTCACTATTACTTCCAGTGAGCCGATTTCATAGGCTCTTGGATCCTCTCAGCTATTAGTCATACTATCAACGTCATTCTCTCTTTGACTATGTTTATTTTTAATGTACTTAACAATGAATAGGCTACCACTACTTCTTTAGTCATTGCAGTGGTCATTTTACAACCTTCCCCCCTCCTAGGGGATCAGACAATTCATACATTTCTTTCCTATTCTTAAATTGCCTTTGCTTGTGGTCATAACTTCATTTAAGTACTGACTTGTTCTTGTATGTCTATGTATTAGTTAACTCATGGAACTTCTTTACCAAAGACTTTTGTGGTTAGTCTTTTAGTGACCTCTACTAGCAACGAGGCACTTTCTTTTACGCGGTTGAGCATGAACACCCTCATAGTGCCTCCCCAGGTACTCACTTCAACAAATTTTTCGTTTGAGATTTACTTTCTCTTTTATGTCATTTACTGACATTGGTATAATTATTTTCTCTCAGGCTATCACTAATGGCCATTCGCTTGCTGATTTTGTTGTTAGTCCTGGGGAGGTGACCCGACATGTGCTATATATTCTTCATACATTCCTTCCTTTTACTTTGCGAGTTCTTGTTAACACTTCGTTATCTGCTTGTATTTTGGTTAGCATTGATGAGGTCCCATTACCTACGGGATCCGTCATGAGCACAGTGGTGGTGACTCTTCACGTATTACTCCTAACATATCTATTTGTTATATTTGTCTCCTTCTTCTTTTCTACGTAAGTCTATTTTCTTAACATATTTGTAACTAATGTTTGTTTACCTACGGGGCCTTTATCTTTATTCCTAGGTCAATATCGCGCATGTTCTTGTGGCCATGGAACACCAGGATAGGATCGCGGGGGAGGCTTCCCGAGAACTTATTTTTTTATGTGTTATTTTTTCTGACTTTTTTTTGTGCAAGTATTTGCTAACACTGCCCTCTTTCTTTACTTTCAGGTTGGTGCAGCTTCTGTTCCCGTGTCTGTGGAAAATCTGGCTAGCATCCCAGGAGATACTAACCCAGTATCTATTTAATGCATTATTTATTTTCAACTTGCTTTTTTTGTAAGTGTTCACTAACACTTACCTATTTCTTTGTTTTCAGGTTAGTGTCGCGACCGTCCCAATGACTGTGGGACAACTTAGGGAAGTGGCTATGAAGGAGATATTATACTGTCATACCTCTCACTCTTTTTCTATTTTCCACATTTTCATTCTATCTTTTACTGTGCAAGTTTCTTGCCTCACTCCCCGATTTCCTTATTTTCAGGTTAACGAGGTTGATATTCCAAGTTCTGTGGAACAAGCTGTGAGTGCTATACTGAGCACTTCTGAGGTATTAATATTTCATAACTGATTTATTTTAACTTATTTCTTCAGAGTGTTTTGAAAAAAATAATTTACTAATATCATACTTTCTTTGCCTTTTCCAAGTTTGCATGGTGCCTCTAGGAGGACCTTCTCTCCTTTTAGAAAGCATACTAACCCCGTTGAGCCTTGGGGTAAACTTTTTTATTTCTTACTTATTTTTTAAGAAAAATCATTCAGCTATTTGTCTTTCTTTCTTTAACTTATCATTTTCATGTTTCTTCTTTTCAGGGTCCCGTAAGTGAGCCTATCGAGGCAGCTAATGAGGAGGGGTAGAGTTCAGAGGAAACTCACTCGGATGGTGTTAGTGGTTCAGGAGTGGGGTCCTCGTTTCTCCCTTAGTTTGAATCCTGTAACAATGGCTATGATGATATTGAGGTGGAGGCTCCTAAGGCCTTCATTAGGGAATTATGGCGTGAGGATCAGCCTAAGAGATTCAAGGGCCATGAGCATGAGCTTCTAGAGATAATAAATGAGAATCACCCTGAGACATTCACATACCAAAGTGTTCTCAACATTGATATACTTACCATCTTCAACTTGAAAGCCCTCGTCAACCATATTCATGACTTCATATCCACTCCTCCTACTGACTTGACCAATGCACTGACTTCACTGTTCTTGCATGACCTCTGTGATCTTTATATGATTTATAGTTTTCAGTTGAATTGTCTTGATGCTACAATTGGTAACTTCCAGAGTGTCCCTTTAAAGTAGATTGTGAGGCTTCACGTGTCCATATAGTCCAGAACTCAGTAGCGCCAGGCTGCTCAAATTCGGGATTAGATTCAATCACTCTAGGCCAAGTTAATCAATCTTTAGGATGGGGATACTGAGGATGAGGCCAAGATGGACAGGTTGGAGGAGCAGTTCATTGAGGAGGCAGGTCCATCTTGTGTAGACATACATTCGTGGGAGAACATTTTTTTTTGTTATGTCCGGTGGATAATTTTTTTTCTGAGATGTAGATTTTGTCCTTCTTTTATGTAGTCTCCATTTCTTCTTGTACATGTATACACCTTTCTTATACTAATGAAAACAATCATTTTGACTTCATATATTTGTCTTCTCCTTTTTTCTTTGCCTATATGTTACTTGGCATTTTTTTTACTGTAAATTGCTTTCTTATCTATGAGAGCCTTAGTTCATTGACTTATCTCATACTTTGCCCCTCTAACTGTGGGATACTTGTCATATATACATTTTTAGAAGAACAACTTGGAGGAGGGTGAACCCATTCTCCTTCTCAAATAATCAAAGGATAACCATCAAAATGGAAATAAGTAAAAAGAAATAGTATTTTTTTTAATAAGACATCCCCTAGTATGTAGGGTCCTTGTTCCCTATTTTACTTAGAGACTTTTAAAATGTAAGGAAAAAATCTTGGGGTGGTAGGTGTACCCCCCTCTGCACATTCTTATGCGATCTAGCAAATAATTCTTTAAAACGTAAGTTAGAAATGGTTTTCAGATTATAGATTTGTAGAAAAATAATAATAAAAAACTTTTTTATTATTAATAGGAGGGCAACCTCCTGCTGGTCTATGGTATATTTGAACTGTTGTGTCTATAGGGACTTTGTTCACTATACTTTATCTCTGGGATAAATTTACCCCCAAGTGTAATGAGGAAAGTTCCTTATGTCGTGGAACCTCGTCTAAACTTTGAAATTTCAAAACATGTTCAGTTTGGAGGGTTCCACTAACAATAAAAAGAAAATTAATCTGGATGCACCCAATTCACAACTTATTATTGAGTGAGTACTCATAGTCTATCAGTAATCCATGCAAGTAAATAAATCATGCATAAATTATCAAATATTGGTCAAAATAACTTGTGTTCATTTTCTTGGACTATATTCAGTGTTTGTATTTTCTACAATGATTGTGCTTATGATTCACTTTACAAAAAAAGAATTATGTGCTAGTGAAATGTGTTCAAACTTTCAAAAGAAATGAAACTTGGCAAGAACTAGGCATAGTACTTCTTTAGCCACTTACAGTTGATGGACTGGAGGCGTTCACTCTCAGGCTCAGATATTTGGTAGTAACTTGACTTTCCTACCCCTCCTACCACAAAGGGGCCTTCCTAGTTTGGCTCGAGTTTAGACGTTGAGATGCTCCGCAGATGGTGAAGGGATGCTCGTAAGACCAAGTCCCCTACATGGAACTCCCTAGGCTTAACTATATTTTCATAAACCCTAGATAGTTATTTAGTATAGACTTTGAGGTTCTCATTGGTCTTTTCTCTGTGCTCATCCAATGCTTCCAACTCCACATGATGGGGATCCATTATGAAGCCACTACTTAAAGTCACTTTAGCTGAGGGAACCTCCATCTCCACTAGTGGGACAACTTTGGTCCTATAAACCAATGAGAATGGAATGAACCCTATTATTTTTCTCTTTGACATAACACCATCGGTATTTTTTTGTCCCACACTCCTGACTTGTCTTTAGGCATCTTTTTATGATGTTTATCAGTGTTTAATTCACGGTCTTCGCTTGTCCATTCCCTTTTTGGATATGAGATGGTTGAATTGTTATGCACTATTTTTTACTTGTCAATCAGTAGCCCCATCTCCATGCATATGAATTTTTATCATTATCTATGAGATTTAACTTAGGGATACCAAACCTACATATGATGTAATCCCTGATGAATTGAGTCACCACCTGAGCAATCACTATTCTTAGGGGGATTGCTTCTGCCCACTTGGTATACAACTCTTTAGCAATTAAGATGAAAGTTTTGCTATGAGAGTTTGGGATAATCTTACCACTAGATTAAATGCCCAAGTGTGGAAGGGGTAGGGAGCCACTAAGTTCTGTAGGCTGACTGAGGTGCATGCACCATATTACCATGCACTTGTACCTTTTCACATAATGGATAGAATGAGCCTCCATTGTTGGCCAACAATACCTTAGTGTCAGCAATTGATCGTACAACCTTTCTCCTCCCATGTGAGAAGGCTCATGGGCCTCTTTCAGCACCTTTTCAGTATACTCCTTGGACACACGCTTCAATGGTGTCTCATTATACCCCCTTTTTATAGAGCTCCCCATCTAGCAGGCAGAAGCGGGCTGCTCTTTTTTCCAAATAAATCTCATCTGCACTTTCCATTGGCATCTCTCCATATTTCATATATGATATGTAGGGTTGCATCCAATATTAAAATTCTTCCACGAAGTTAGCCTTTATAGTTTTATCGCACTAGATTTGGCACTTTAAGCAGCCTTGTTGCAGGCAAGTACCTCTGCGCTCATAGTGGGCCAATATTAACCCCCCACTGCAACCGACCCCACAATGCCTTTTGTGAAATTTTTCAACCTTTCTTTGGACTCTTCTTTGAGAGTGAACAATTCTTTGATGGCTTAAACTTATTTAATTACATGTCAATCCCACAAATAAATTTTAAATCTTATTAACCTTAGAACATGCAACTATGTGATTCAAATAAAGCATGTAAAGAAAAATAAAATTTCAAGAAAAAAACCCCAAAGGGAAAAACCTTTTATTCCAATAAAGTTTGCAAATCGCAACTTACGAATACAATAGAGAAATACAGCCTGACAAATATCCCATAGGTGACTCTCGTATTCTTCAGCAATAGTTCCCACGATAACTACAAATATTGCAATCTTTCTTCAGTACTTAATTCCCGCAAGAACCCACAAACGTAAACGTATATGGGAAAGATTGCGTGAATCAAAAAGTGTTTTTCCTTATAAAAAGTGAAGACTTTAAGAAGTAGTTTTGCAATTTTTGTAAATCAAAAGTCTTAACAAATTTTGTTTAGAAAATAGGTATTTATAGGCGGACATAAAAATTAAGGTGATGCAATCTAGTTCAAATGAGAAGTAGACCTCGTTCTAATGACATGTATATGTAGTTTGAACAACATGAACATCGCTTCTAATGAGATGGAAAAACCCGTGACAACAAGCCCTCGTTTGAACATCATTTGATAACTGATTCAAACGACCTTCTAATGAGATTAAGGGTCATTCTAATGAGATGTCAATCTCATATGAATTAGATTTTTGAAAAATAAAATTATTTTTAAGTTTAAAAATTATTCTAGAAACTGTACGAAAACTGCCTCATTTTGTAAAAAATCAGTTTATAAAAATCTCCCAATACTTCGTAAAAAAACCATGAAACACAATTTGACAACAATAGTAAATATACGTGAAGTCGTAGAGCATGTTGAAAATGCTTGAAAATCGAATCCATTTTCTTGAGCGTGTGAACGTGAAGCGCAATGATAGAAGTAACGGGATATGCCATACTCGGTGTAAACTAGATTCTATTGACAAGTCCTATATACTAGGGGCAATGATAGAAAATTTGCCATTACAAATCTCCCCCTATGGCTATTCCGGTACAAAATAAAAAATTTGAATTATCCAAATATAAAAAATGCAACACAAATCTAATATCGTTTTAGAAACCTATAAATGGAAAGATACTAAATATGTGCAAGTCTTCAAAATCTTCAACTGTCCAAATCTTATAATCTCTTTCTTTCTCTTGATGTTATTTTTGGGAGCTTTGTCAAATGTGTGCTTTTTAAATGCTCATTAAAGTGTACCTACACATAATAGACAAAGAAATATACCTTCGTGGCGTATTGAGTTTGAAATAAAATAAAATTCATAAATCAAATCAATTTCTTCTCCATAATTCGTTCTCCCTGTTTTTATTTGTCCGATATAGACAAGTAAAAGAAACAAAAAGTACTAAATTGGAGTGTGTCACAACAATCATAGAATATAATCACAAATATAATGCAATACGAAACAAGTAATGATAAACTAATCAAAACTAGCTATTTTTGATTTTTCAAATTTTTTCAACAAAATGTTTTTTACAAAAGCAACACAGACTATGAACTAACACTAAGATAACAAATCATAAACGCATAATGAATGGGTGTGAATAAAGTCGATAGGAAAATCAACTGAAATAATCATATATATGTACATGATGAATTTTGGATACTCCTAACGAATGAACTCAAAATCTTCCTTCGGTGTAAAAATGTTGAATTCATATGATATCGACTCAATCTAATCAACAAATCAAAGTCTAAAATGATTTTTACACCAATAACGCCCAAAAGTATGTAATAATTTTACGAGACTTTTTCAGGATGTGAAAATCCATTAATCTTTGACTAAACTCACTCAAAAATCTCATATAGAATATTTCTCTCAGCTATTTTGTTTTAAATAAATCAATGCTCATATGTAGCAAAGCATCAATATTATTTGAATTTGGCCTGACACTTTATTTTTTTTCCTTTTGTGTTCGTTTAATCTTTTAGGCTCTTTTCTTTTTACAAATGGTGGTTATTCACGCAAAGATCTTTTAAGGATGATTAGGGGAGCTTTAAGACTTGATGCTAATAGTTTGACTTATATTAGAAAGTCTAATTGACTTGTCTTCTTTTTGTATTGCCACCTATAAAGGGATTTTCTCTATAATTATTAATAAATATTTATTTATTTAAAAAAAAAAAATTCACGCAAAGATCTTTCTCCTTTCGCAGACCGATCCATTACTTCTAAATTAACACATTTGCCGAAGATATAATTTTCAATTTTTCCAATCCGGACAAGGTTTTTACAAGCACTACTTTCATTGTCTTGTTTATTCCTTTTAAAGTCGGGATTGAGATGAAAATATTTTGACCAATGTGTGACAGAGAAGTACAATGCTCAAATAAATTTGTGCATGTGTGCATTAAAGAAGACAATGAGTTAAACATGTAGAAAGTAATAACTAATCACATCTCAATGACTCTAATACATTATAAAGCACATGGATGAAATGATGTTATGTCTCAAAACACTATCAAAAAGTCACGTGGATAATGGAGTGATACGTTGACTTGGCAATCCTAAATGTCCATCCATATAAGGTGTAAAAAGAAATACAAAAATCTTTTTGTGCTTTTCATAAATTTTATGTAAAAAATCTTATCGACTTTTTCACATTTTCAAAAAAGAAATCGAAAATCTTATTGTATCTTTCCAAAAAATTTCAAGAAAACAAAGCTCATTTTGGATTATTAGAATAATATATCAAAATGGAAAAATATAAATACAATAATAATACATACAAGCAATAGGAATGAACGATATAACATGAAAAGCATCCTATGCTAGCAAACAAGTCTAAGCCTTAATCATTCGGTCTGGAGGCGTTGTCCAAAGGAGGTGACATCCTATGAAAAACATCCATAAAATCATGTGAAGTTTTGACCAAATACTCAACTTGCTCTCGAAAATGCTAAAAATCTCTCATGTGATGTGTGGGAGAATGAAAAATAGCATGTGTGGGAGTACATGTGGAAACACGTGTAGTAGCATGTCGTGGAGGATACCTATAAGACATACTACCCAACTTAAAATAAAATTTCCTAAGGTGTAATTTTTTCTTGCCGTGGGAACAAACATACACGGGATTAGGAATACCTCTCTCAAAACGTCTAAGATGCGCTCTCCTACGTGGAAATGGACGCCTAGATGGGTTAGGTCGAGAATCGTAAGTATTTGTCACAAACTCGGGAATCGGCTCAGGTGCAACATGGGAAGTGGACGCACTATCATAGCATATTCCTCGTCTCTCAAAATTACCCAATGCGGGACCGAGGAACATCTTTCAACCTTGTTAGATGTGTCCTCTCCCTTGAGCTCCGGGGAACTTTCAAGAAATTTCATGAATTGGGATACACGGGCTTCATGTTTCTCATGAGTCTCCAATGAAGATTGAAGATATCCCAGTAGACTATCCATAGTGTTGGTTAATTAACTCTTTTCCTCGTCTAAACAATCAGCTACTCACACAAAGAAACTCTCACCTTCTCGAGTTGACTTGCTGACTCCTCACACACCCACAAAACTTTCACCTCTCTCTCCAAATCTAACACCCTATGACTTAAATCTTTATTCAAATTTTTTGTTTTCAACATCTCGGTGTGTAAATAACTAAAGGCTTTTTAGTGATCCCCTTCTCCCTCATTTTCAATCTCATCCTAACACTTACTTGAATGGATAGAAACATCACTGAGGCTCTAACGTTTACAAGTTTCCTCATTGTCGTGGGACAAATTAAATGTTCTCACATGACTAGCCATGAAAGCAACGCACTTTTCATGTAGTGATTCTCCCCTAAAATCAACTGACTCGATATCTCTATCACTAAGACTGGTTTTGTTAGCAATCTCTTTATCCTTTCTCTTTAGCATAGCAGGACACTTAAAATCCTTATACCCTTTTCTCTCTCACTCAAAACACCGTACCTCTTCCTCTTTCTCACCTCTATTCTTAACCTCATTCTTCTTTTTGTTTTTCTCAAAAATATTTTTATTGGAAGAATTATTTTTGAAAATTTTGAGATTTTTTTTTTTAAATAAGGTCAAGTCATCGAAATCAACCATACCCTTAGATTCAAGATTACAAACTTTCTCTTTTTTCTTTTTCTTAATTTTAGTTTTTAAAGTTGTTCCTTTATCCTTAAGCTCAGTGGCTTGGGGAAACATGTCGATCTCATAAGTTTGAAGGTCTCCTATGAGTTCTTCTTCTAACCTAAGAGAGTCTAAGACCCTAAAAGAGTTAAGCACGGTAACCTTAGGAATAAATCGTCAAGGGAGTGACCTCGAAATATTTTTCATAACTCTCGACTCCTTAATTCTCTCACCCAAATTAAAACGCATGTTAACAATGTTTGATAACCTAACATAAAATTCATTGAAACTCTCAAACTCTAACATAGTGATGGTCTCAAGCTCGGTTGTCAAATTTTGAAGCTTATACTCCTTGACAACATTGTAACCCTCATGTGTCAACCGGAGGATATCCCATACTTCCTTAGATGTAGTGAACATCATGATGCGACAAAACTCGTCGGGGATGACGACCCTAAAAATAGCACTAAGGTCGCGGGAGTTGTAGGTACTCCACTTAAACTCATCATTATTCCAATCAAATATAGGTTTTGGACTAATGTCATTCCCAATCGTAATAGTGGGAGGATTCCACCCTCTTTCACAAACAAGCCAGACTCTTTCATCAATTGCCTTTAAAGTGGATCTTATATGGGTTTTCTGATTAGGCATAAATATTTTATATTTATTCCCTTAATTTCAATTTTTTTATGGTCTCGTACGGTGTAAATAGATTGGGTTTATCTCATATTCATGCTAGTAACCATTTTTAGCGAGTATTTTGTTTACTTCTCGTGGGTTTTTCAAGTATTTCATGCAAGTAAATGTGAGAGAGAAATTAAAACAGTGAAAAAGACCAAAGGAACGAGATCGAAGGCCATTTTAGTAATTTTGCAGCCCAAACTGAGAAGTAGAGCCTATAGAAAATATGAAGAGTAAGAAATCACGAGAACATTGGAAGAAATGGCATTCAATTATTAGTACAGTGGAGAAGTTATGAGCATTCAAAGATGAGAAGGAATTCCAAAGCAATAGTGAAGAAACAAGCCAATGCAGGAAGTTTCCCCAAACTAGTTCGAGTCTGAACCTGTTCGCCTATGCACCCAAACCTGTTCGACTCACCTGATGCACGAATACCCTTTTAATTGATATTTTTTTTATTCGAAGTTGTATTAAGTTAGGAATCTTTCAAAATAACCTTGTAATGTTGTAGTTTAACATTAAGCCAAGTTTTAATCAATTGTTAACCTAAAACCCTAGTTTTATTTTATAAGGTTTAATTAAATTGCATCAGTTGACAGAAAGTTCCACAAACAATCAACTTTTCCTTCTTTTTCTGAGTCAAATGAAAGGTTAATCATCTTTCTTACTTGGCATCATGTCTTAAGTCTTATTCCATGAGTTCGACACCTAGTTTACCTGATTATTACTTGAGTGAGCGGCTAGCACTTGAGATGTAATGACACGCATTAGAGAGACACTTTTTAAGTTGCTTCACTTTCCAATAGGCATAATTTTGTCCATAAAAAATTGGCAACCTATTGTATAAGTTCTCAATCATAAAATTTGTGATTTTTCAAAATAGAACTTTCAAAACAATTGATAACTTAGAAAAATTTTGCGGAAAAGGATTTCACTATAATTTGGTGAAACCATCTCTGATACCAATTTTAGAGTGTGCAATTCTCTGATGGCTTAAACTTATTTAATTAAATGTCAATCCTACAAACAAATTTTAATTCTTATTAACCCTAGAACATGCAACTATGTGATTCAAATCAAGCATGTAAAGAAAATCATAATTTTTGGAAAATAACCCTAAAGGGAAGAACCTTTTATTTCACTAAAGTTTGCAAATCTCAACTTACGAATACAATAGATAAATACAACCTTACGAATCTACCGCAGGCGACACTCATCTTCTTTAGCAATAGTTCCCACGAGAACTACAAATATCGCAATCTTCCTTCAACAATGGATTTATGCAAGAACCCACAAAGACCATAGTCGTCAGCAATGATTCCCACAAGAATCATAAGAGCATCAGTAGAGACTCCTTTTCTACAAGTGTAACTTCAATATAAAAGAAATCTGGGCTCCAAAGATGATTCACAAAAGTATATGAAAAATATTATGTGAATTAAAAAGTGTTTTTCTCTATAGAAAGTGGGGACTTAAAGTAGTGGTTATGCAGTTTTCGTAAAACAAAAGTCTTAACAAATTTATTCTAGAAAATAGGTATTTATAAGCGGACACAAAAATCGAGGTGATGCAAGCTCCTTTGAATGAGAAGCAGACCTCCATGTCGTTATAACGACATGAACTTTACTTCTAACGAGATGGAAAAACTTAATACAATATGCCCTTATTTTGAACCTCATTTAATAACTACTTAAAATGACATTCTAATAAGATTAAAGGTCGTTCTAAGAAGATGTCAATCTTTTTTGAATGATACTATAAAAAATAAAATAATTTTTAAGATAAAAAAATGTTATTATAACTATTTGAAAACTGACTTGTTTTTTAAAAAACCAGTTAATAAAAATCTCCAAATACTTTGTAAAAAATACAGAAAGACAAATCAATAACCATAGCAAATATACGTGAAGTCGTGGAGCATATTGAAGATGTTTGATAATCGGATCCGACTTCTTGAACGTGTGAATGTGAAGCGCCATGATGGAAGTAACAGGATATGTCATACTCGATGTAAACTAGATTCTATGGACATGTTCTAAACACTAGGGGAAATGATGGAAAATTTTCCCTTATGTTCCTCTCCTATACATCTTAATAAAAATTCTCTAGGGCTCTTGAAGTAAAGTGTTCCTTGGAGCAGGTGGTAATTTGCTAACTTAGATATCTTCATGTTTCCTTTCTCTTGTCTATAACTGTGTAACTATAGGGCACCTTTATTCATCCGGCTCATCATGTAAAAATAACGATTTTACTTTGGTTAGCACCATTGTTTATCCAACCATGATGGTGGATTCCTTCTCTTCCATCTCTAGCTTCAATATAGGGTTAGGTTATCAGGCTTGAGGAAAAATTCTCTACTAACTTGTTTCACTACCAAGTTAGAGTCCCCACAAATTTACAACACCTTGATCCCCCTTCTTAACACTTATAACAGACCCAAGCTGTGAGCCTTATACACTGCTTCATTATTTCAACACTTGAAGCCAATCATGAAACTGACAGTGACTTTTTTTTTAGTGCTTGAGAGAATGATGTCCACTCTGCCCATCCCTTGGGCATAGGAACTGTCAAAGTCCATCTTTCATTATTCCATTTACTCAGCTAAGAAGTCTTGGAAGTTCTCTCCCATAAATTCTTCGTTGGGAGGCTCAAAATTCTGGCTTGGGAAGTGCGCTAACAAATTTGCTACTACCTGACTCTTGATAGAATTTGGGGCCATGCATTTTGAATAATATTCAGACAAGATTAGAAACCACCTCGTTACTCTTCCTACCAAGACCATTCACACTACAAGGTACTTGATAGGATCTCATTAGGTGATTACATGTACTGTGAGGTCTAGTAGGTGGTGCCTTATCTTCTGGGAAATAAATACTAAGGATATACAACACCTTTCCATGCTAGTGTACCTGAACTCGATGCTTAAAATTACACACAATAAGTAGTATACTGGTCCCTACATCCCACTTTTTCTTGAGAAAGTAAGGCTTATATGGAACTCTCTATCGATGTCAGGTAGAGAAGTAGGGGTGTGCCCATGTTTGATAGTACCGTAGTTGAAGGGGATGACAATAAATCTTTTATTTTTCTCAAAAGCGTTCTCCAGGGCATCTCCCCAAACCCATTTTACTTTTTCCTTCATCAACAGAGAAAGCGGGTAGGTCACCTACACCAGTGCTGGTATAAATCTCCTTAGGTAAGAAACCATTAAGTTTCCTCTAGTTCTTTGGCAATGGCATCATTAGGATGACATTCTTCTTTTCTTAATCCACCTGCAGTCCATTATCGATTTATTACAAAGCCCAGGAACTCATAGACTGTTACCCCAAAGGCGCATTTTGAGGGGTTCGTCTTCATCTTAAACTCGCGGCACCTTTCAAATACCCGACTCAGATCTTAGATGTGACTGCTCTCCTTATTTTACTTCACCACTAGATCATCCCTGTAGAACTCCAATATGTGATGAAATAAATTATGAAATATTTCCATCATAGTACGTTGATATGTGGTACTCACATTCTTTAGCCCAAAGAGCATGACCGTATAATACAAGTTCCATAATGGGGTGCGAAAGGCAGTTTTTCAGCATCAAGTGGATCCATTCTAATCTGGTTATAACCTACATACCCATCCATGAAACTATACATTTCATGGCTTGCGGTGGCTTCCACCAAGATATCGATGTTGGGCAGGGGAAACTCATCTTTTGGCGAGGCCAAATTTAGATCTCGAAAGTCTACAAAAATTCTTATCTTTCTCTTGTCCTTCTTAGCTATAGGCAAAATACTTAAGAGTCATAATGGGAGTTACAAGGGTATAATAAACCCCGTCGCTAATAGCTTTTCCACTTTTTCTTTGATCTTTAGGTCCAACTCCACTTCCTATGTGCGAGTGGATTGCCTTAGTGAAAGGGCATTGGGAAAGATGTTCAATTTATGAGAATTCACCTCAACGTCTATCCCATGGATTTTAGTATACTTCCATGCGAACACATCCATGAATTCCCTGAGCACACCAATGATCTCCACTTTTTGCTTTGGATTCATTTGGAGATTAGAATGGTTATTTATTCCTCCCCTTCTAATCCGAATATTAATTCCTCTAACTCCTGGAGTTTTTCTCTTGGACCATCTTGCATATATTCTGGTGTTTCTTTAGGTTCTTCCACATGCTTAATGATGTGTGACTCGCCTATTACGAAGCATTCTGTGGTGTCGGGTCAACGCTCTTATCCTAAAATGACGCCCGCACAGATCATTATAAGCGGTGTAGACACCCCATTCTAATACCCCCTAACCTCTCCTTAGGTCCCTATCACATCCTTTCATCATTTCAAAACCAAGGCATACCCCGAGTACTGACCTAAAGGCCATCGGGCACTCTTAGGCTCCATTTGACCAAAATTCAAACTCTTTAGCTCGAACGAGACTGAATGAATCTTCGAAGGGAACTGAATCCCCTTTCCAATGGTACCTCTTGTGCACAATTCTGACTTACGGTGCGGACGAACGACCCATTTTTCCCGAAACTCGATTAGGAGGTCACCGAATGCTCCCGGGATCCGTTTGATGAAAGTCAACTCTTCAGCTCGACCAAGACTGAATAAATCTACTAAGGGCACTAAAACTCCTTTCCAATGGTCTATCACATGAACGATTCTAAATTACCATGCAGACGAACAATCTGTTTGAGTCCGAAGTTTCCTCGTTCAAAGGACCGACAAACGATCCTGAACCACATTCGACCAAAAGTCAACTCCTGGACTCGAGAAAAGTCCACAGAATTTCTAAGGTCTCAGAAATACCTTTCCGAAAGTTCACCCCGTGTGCGATTCAAATCAACGGTTCGCGCTCTACGATTGATTTTCTTAAGGAACCTGAAAGAAAGTGCCAAACGACAGGTTTCAAACCTTGCCTATCAGCACACTTGTCAATTGGTAAGACCAAGGCTATGCCCATCGATAATTCCATGCGCCTATAAAAATTAGGGCCTAACCTCTTTCAAGGGGAGGAAAATCAGAGATCCAATACTCTCAGCAAGTTCCGAAAACCCCTCTCGAAGTCAGCCTGATTTCCACATCCAAATCCCTTTCCACCATTCACCTTTCATCACTTTCTTCATCAAAATTGGTGAATTAAGTACCCTCCATCATCACCCAAGTGCAAGGGTTTCTCTCCAACATCCAAGATCAAGCTCAAGATCTTCAAGAAGGTCCAACTTTCTCAACTCTCTCTTTAAATTCCCTTAAATGAGCATTAACTTGTTTTATTACTTAGCACATTTATTCTCTTATCTCACATATCCTAATATACTTTTTATCTAGTATTATTGCACATCGCTTATTTTCATATAAATAAAACCCAAAAAAATAAGAAAAAGCGGATTTGCTCAAAAATTCCAAACGAGAATTTTCACACTCTCCTCACACTTTTCTCACAACTAAAACACTTTCTTACACACACACACACACACAAATAAGAGAAGTTCCCATTTAGATTCAAGGGATAAATCCCACCCCTCATTTTGCATCCGAACTACGAAGACTTTCATGCCTCTATAGTCTACATAGGCATCTCGGGGTAAAACCTGAGACTCGAGTCTTTTTCCTATTTTTTTGCTACTTTTTACACATTCTGTAAACATAACTCCCTTATATTCTATATATTTACTTATACATATATTTGCTCTTAGTTGCGTATTATTCCACATGCGTTATCATTCCCTTATAATGATCGACGCTAGGATAATCGCATAAATCCTATTTTATAATATTATTTTTTAGGAAAATTCCTATGGATGACTCGCTTTATCTCTTCCATGATAAAAGTCAATGATTACTATCTCCTCTACGTATACACATGCACACACATCATGGGGAAATAAAGTAAAATAGCAACAACCCATGAGAGACCGTAAGGACAGAATGGGTGCCTAACACCTTCCCATTTCGTAACTTAGCCTCAGGACCCTTTTCGAATCATTTTCGTTTCGTATGTATCAGTATGTCTTTGGATGTTGTCTTTTAGGACGTCTCCCTTTTCTTTTGTCTATTTTGAGTATAATAGACTGGCGACTCCATCTCTCTACATTTTTCACCTCATCAATGACGCCAACCGAAGTGCTCCCGAGAGGGACGCGTGGGACCAAAGGGATCCTCTCCCGCCGTGAGGATCGGGGATGGTCACAGTGGCGACTCTGTTGGGGACTATTTATTTTGAGGGCTAGACTCTATTTACATGGGTGTTATATTTGTTTATATTTTCCCCTATTCTGCATGTCCTTCTTTTACTATTCATGTGTACCTCATGCTTATGCTTCTATTCACACACTTATAGAAAATTCTTACCGTACACATCACACCACGTGCACCTATGATCACATATATCCCCATGTTGAACGCAATCGCCTATACTTGATATACCATTGGTACTCATACTTTTCTCCCTGTTGGGCATGATCAAGAAAGATACTCTCATAAGATACTAATAAGAGAATCATGCATGATTCACACGATATAACCAAAGAGCATTGTGATTGACCAAATTTTGTCCGGTAACTGGAGGGTCACTTCGTGATGGGCTCTGGTCCGGAAGGGCGTATATCGAATGGTTCCCCCCCATTGTATCGCTTGACCGAAGTCAAGACGGGAGGTATATCGCAGGGAACTCATTCACGTACGCCGAGTATATCGAATTATCTCTCACACGTACCGTCCCCACGAGGTATATAGTGAGGCAATTCACGTACACTCAAGTATATCAAATGGCTTGTCTACACGTACCGATTTCCCTCAAAAGCAAGACGTATATCATGGAAGTCACGCCAATGGGGGGGGGGGGGACCCTTTCCGATTCACCCAACCAAGCTGCATACCCGCATATAGGTGTCAAGCCTAGGACATACATGTTACATTTCCGGTTTCAACCCGAAACTCTGTCGAAATTTCGGGTCGGCCTGCCGCCTAAATTTTTACGCATTTTTAAAATGGGACCCTACCCCCGAGCCTGGTTACAAGTCCAGACATAGCTTTGTATATGTTACAAACCCAACTTTTCTAGGCTCGGGACCCGTCCAGCATTTTATTTTGCATTTAGGAGAATTTAATACAAGTGAGAACATAATAATAATAATAATAATAATAATAATAATAATAATAATAATAATAATAATAATAATAATAATAATAATAATAATAATAATAATAATAATAATAATAATAACAATAATCAAGTTGAGACCCGTCTCCAAAATATTCCTCCCTTCTTTATCAAAAATCCAAAAAATATATCTCCTTTCTTTACCAAAAATCCAAAAATATTTTGTCTTTTAATCTCAAAAAGAAAAAAAATATTAAAAATATTTTCCTTCTTTCTTTTCAAAATAAATCCCGTTTTACGCCTTCTCAGGTCGATTGCACGTCCTTGGCCTGACTCCTTATTGGCTTCGATCTTTTGTTAAATCACCCCGGAGTTTCATCCATTCCCCTTCTACTTCTCCTGAGTCCGATATCCATCCATTTTCAATGGAGAACACAAATCAAGTACCAGTTGTGTAGCCAGATCTGACGGCAGTCTTAGCTCAACTCGTGTCTAAGATTGACAACCTTCAGACTAAGGTCCGAGAAATGCAACGAAACCAGGTTCCTCTTCATCAAGAGCTTGAGGTCTTATTCCCTCGTGCTATGGTCCACTCGAGCCTATCTCGGTTCCCGAAGAATATCATCACGCCCCCCGTGTCCCTCCTGTTAATGGGCCACCGCCTGCCCAACTTCCTATGCCAAACCTTGCCCAACCTGGGGCTAACTTGCCTGTGATCGTTGATTCGAAAGAGGAATAATTGAACGAGGTCAAAGAAGATATTAAGATGCTAACTAAGAAGTTCGAACAAGTCCAAATCTCTGGGAATTAGATGGACTACACCCACATGTCTCCTTATCCTAAGGCAAGGTTACCCGAGAAGTTCAAGATGACGAATATCGAGAAATTCAGAGGAAGTGGACACTGGATTGTCCATCTTCATAGTCATCACCATTATATGACTCTCTTAGGGGCTTCTGAAGAAGTGATGGCCCAATTATTTCAGCAAGATTTGAAGGATAGTGCTTTCCGATGGGTTTTGTCACTTGAGGAGCCCAAAACCCATAGATGCGAGGATGTAGCCCGAGAATTCATGTCACAATACAAATATAATGAAGAGCTTGAGTTAACCCGTCGTGATTTAGATATTCTCAAATATAACTCTAGGGAATTAGTCAGTAACTTCATAGCCTAATGGAGGGAAAAGGCAGCCACTATGACCAATTGACAATCCGAGGAAGAACAAGTGAACATAGTGAAGAAGAACTTCTTGCCCCATGTCTGAGCGACCATGGGAGGACAATACTATCCCCACTTCCGAGCTCTTAGAGAAGTAGGAGTAGAAATTGAGGAAGGTATTGCTAAAACAAAAATTGAACCAAAAAAGGTGCCCGGACACTTCACTCCCAGAAAATATGACAAACCTTCCAATGTTGCAGTCTTAACCATCAATAACATCTCTTAACCAACCACTTCATGGGCACCATAAAGTCACCATGTCCTAGTCCGAAAGGAATACACCGAGCTCCATGCTCCCCTCTCCAAAGTTTATCAAGCCCTGTTAAGCCAAAACCTCATCAAACCCTTGGATCCCCATTCATTGCCAAATCCACTTCTAAGAAACTTCAAGGCAGATGCCCATTGCGCCTTTCACCAAACCACTAGTCATACCACCGTCCAATACTTTCACCTTCGAAACATAATCCAAGGTCTAATTTATCGGGGTACCATTGCCCCACCAGCCAATACTCAGCCAAACACTACTCACAACCCACTCCCAAGTCATACCAATGATATTTTCCTAGAAATGAACCCATAATTTGATCCCTCAACTCAAATTACACACATACACTCTCCCAAACCTCTCCCAAACCTCCCCAAACTTGCCTATATTTCCTCCTACACCCTATTAGCCTCGCTGATCAGGCACTGTCACTCCTTACCAGAGCATGCATCGCTATAAGTACCAATAATCCAATCCTTGAGATACAGTACGTGTCAAATGATATGCTCCTATCAGGATTCTAAGTTGAACCACTCCTACTCCTGGCAGGGGATGATTTCAAAGAAAGGGTCTGTCCAGAATATAACCCTCATGGCAACGTCAATGTGAGTCAGATGTTCAGAAACATGCACTTCATGCTCAGACTGGGGCTAGGACAAAGACAACAAGGGATACTTGAGCCCATTGAACAGAAGAAAGCTTTCCCTCCTTGTGGTTTGGGGTATCAACCATCAGAATAAGTTCTCAGAATGATTCGCCAACATCGACCAAAGAGAAGACTAGACTACATCCAGACCATCTCAGGTGACTCCTTGAATGGATGATTCATCAAAGAGGGTGAGGATTTCCCCTTTTTCGACTTTTTGGATCCATGGTATGACCATAGAGATAAAAAGATGAAACTCAGAATGGAGATCTTTTTCCAAGATAGCTACCCATGGGATGAAAATCCTAATTCCATGTACAATCGCTCATCAAAGATACTGAAGAGAGTGAGGAAAATGACTTCGAGGACTCGTTCAACTTACAGACACTGGGGCTGACACTCTGCATAGTTCATTCAGGCACTACATTACTGGATCCATCCCATCTGATTAAAGATGCTGATACACCTCTCCTCAACTGGCATGCTGCGCCCATTCTACCTATTAAAATCTCACTTAACCCCAATGTTTACCCCATTTCTTCTTCTGTTGTATATCCTTGCTCAAATGTAATCGAGACCTCCTTTGATGGGGTTCTCAATGCTGTTTTTCCTATCAATGAAATAAAAAAAGACTTTGAGTATCTTGTTGTGCCTTACATTAATTGTTTAGATGTTAATCAAACTTTCGATGATGATGATTTTGCAAATGAATAATTCTTAACTGACCTAAATAAGGTTAATAACAAACAACATAACCATGTTCAAGTTAATGAAGAAGAAACTATTATTATTAATTTCGGTTCCAGTAGCCAACTGCACAAGATTAGGAAAGGGGATACCATCAACGAGCATGAGTGCACACAACTCGGATGATTATTGAAGGAATTCGTGGATGTCTTCGTATGGTCCTATGATGATATGCCCAACATTGATCCTGAAATTGCTCAGCATGAGATCCCCACTCTTCCAGATTACAAGTCGGTTAAACAAAAGCTGAGAAAGCTCTGCACCCAATGGTCACTCAAAGTCATAGAAGAGGTGGTCAAACATATAAACGTGGGTTTCATTCGTGTGATCGAATATCCCACATGGCTAGCAAACATTGTGCCTGTGCTGAAATCAGGGGGGAAGTCCGGATGTGTGTAGACTACCTAGACTTGAACAAAGCCTCTCCAAAGAATGATTACCCACTACCTAATATCGACATGATCATGAACAACACGACCAGTCATGCTTTCAAGTCATTCGCCGACAGGTTTTACGGATACAACCAAATCAAAATGCACCTAGATCATCAAGAAAAAACCACGTTCATCACCCCATGGGGAACCTTTTGCTACATTATTATGCCATTTGGTCTCAAGAATGCTGGGGCTACCTACCAGAGGGATGCCACAACCATCCTGCATGATCTGATTCATAAATAAGTCGAGGTCTATGTGGATGATATGATTATCAAATCCAAAACTAGAGAAGTTCGTGTTCTCGCTCTTCAAAAGTTCTTCGAGCGACTGCGACAGTATCAGATGAGACTCAATCCATAGAAATGTGTCTTCGGCATTACAAAGGGAAAACTCTTGGGATTAATAGTCAGTGAAAGAGGGATAAAAGCAGATCATGCCAAGATAAAAGCCATACTTGAGATGCCGCCTCCCCGAACAGAGAAAGAGGTCCTAGGTTTCCTTAGGAAATTGTAATACATGAGCGGGTTCATCACCAAGCTCGCCTCCATTTATGAACAAATTTTCAAACTCCTCCGAAAGGATTCAACCAAAGTTTGGAACGATGCCTACCAAGAAGAATTCGACCGAATCAAACAATACCTGACTCACCCTCTAGTACCCATACCACCACAGCCTGGTCTCCCCTTGCTCCTATTCCTAACCATAACCGACACTATAGTTAGGGCTTTGCTAGCCCAATACATTGAACATTACTGCAAAGAAAGATCCATCTATTACACGAGTCATAAATTGGCCGGGTACGAAGTCAACTACGTGGATTTGGATAAAGCATGCATCGAGCTTGTTTGGGTCACCCAAAAGTTGCGACACTACATGTCCGCCTTCCTCATTAAACTTGTATCCCGAATGGACCCCATCAAGTACTTGCTTGAGAAACCTTCCTTATCCAGCCGAATGGCCCGATGGTTGATACTCTTAGCCGAGTTTGATATTGTGTATGTCATATAAAAAGTTATGAAAGTAAGATCCATCTCTGACTACCTCGCTGATTACCCTATGGAAGAAGCTGATGACTGGATCTGCGAATTCCCAGATGAAAATATCCTCTACCCCACTCAAGACGACCTCCGATGGCAAATGTTCTTTAATGGCGCTACCAATAAAAAGGTATATGGCATTGGGATACTTCTGATCGCCCCAGATAACTCCCATACTCCCATCGCCATCAAATTAGATTTTCCCCGCACCAACAACATGACAGAATATGTGGGGTGTACGATAGGCCTCGAAGTTTCTGTCAAGAAAGGTATTCAATGCCTTGATGTCTATGGGGACTCTACCCTCATCATTGGTCAAGTGTTAAAAAAATATAAAGTCAAGGATGATAAAGTCGAGCCCTTCCATGCCCACTGAGAAGAACTAGCCTCCCAATTCTAAGACATCACCTTCCATTACCTACCTAGAGAAAAAAATAACCTAGTCGATGCCCTTGCTACCTTGGCCTCCATGGTCGACATGCCCGAAGGAATAATAATGACCCCCTTCCTGGTCCAAAAGCAAGATAAACCAACCCACTACTACCACATTAAGCTCATCACCAAAGAAGATCTCGAGCTGGCCAATTGTTGGTATTATGATATCTGGTACCTCCTCAAGCATGGTAGGTATCCCTAGGGTTCCAACAAGAAAGATCGAGCAACCCTCTGAAGATTGGACACCCAATACATCATTTATCACAAAGAACTATTCAAGAGAAACTTCGATGGAACCCATCTACACTGCATCGCATGGGCTGACATGGAAGAGGTAATACAAAGAATCCATAGCGGGGAATGCAGACCCCACATGAATGGTCACATGATTGCTAAGAAGGTCATACAATAAGGCTACTACTGGACCACCATGATCCAGGATTGCATCGCCTATGTTCAGAGATGACTCAAATGCTAATAGTTCTCCAACCTTCAACACCTGCCTCCGCGTAAATTATACAACATCACTTCTCACTGGCCATACTCCACCTGGGGCATCGACATTATTGGAAAGGTTACACGCAAGGCCTCTAACGGATATGATTTCATCCTATTTTCCATTGATTAAATCACAAAATGGGTTGAAGCTGAGTCATAAGCAATTTTGAATGCCAAGAAAATGGCCAGATTCATAAAGAAAAACATCTTTTATCGATATGGGGTCCCGCACGAGCTAGTGTCAGATAATAGGTTGCATTTTGAGGTAGAAGTCATAGAGGTGGTCAACGAGTATGGGATTCAAAGACACAAATCTTCTCCTTACCGACCTCAAACCAATGGTGAAGTCGAAGCCGCTAATAAGAACCTCAAAGCCATCATTAGCAAGATGACTGAAAGTTATTGAGATTGGGACGATCAAATCCCATACGCCCTCTGGGGCTACCGAACCTCAATCCGGACCTCTATTGGGGCTACCCCTTACTCTCTAGTCTATGGCATGGAATTAGTCCTACTCGTGGAGCTAGAAATACCCTCGTTATGCGTCATGCTTTAAAGCAAGGTCAATGAAGAGGACTAGCATCAAAGACGCCTCGACGAGCTGTCACTCTTGGACGAAAGGAGATTAAAAGCATTGTATCACATACAACGGTATCATCGCAGAATAAAACATTCATTCAATAAGAGAGTCAAGGACCACAGTGTCCAAGATGGGGATTTAGTCCTCAAAGAAATAGTACAGCCCATTTGGGACCCCAGAGGGAAATTTAAGCCCAATTGGAGCGGCCCATATATTGTCAAGAAGATCTTCTTCGGTGGTGCCGCCATGCTCACCGACTTAGATGGAGAAGAGATGGATCTTCCAGTCAACCTGGACCATCTGAAGAAATTTTACCCCTAGTCCGAAATCTCGATGCGCTACGACTCTTCTGATCTCCCTTCTATTCTAAAAATAAAAAACTCTCCATTTCCCTCTACCTAGAACTACGTGGGCTTGATCCTCTACAAAAATCATTCCTAGAAAAATTGAAAATTTTCAAAAACCCCCACAGGTACCTAGGCAGCTCATACATCTTACATGAACACGACCCTTTCTTTTTCATAAAAAACAATTCTTTTCATACCTCCGAGAACGACAGTCCATTCTAACATGTATTTGATCAAAAGGATTATGTATGCCTAGGCGATCGGTGAAGATAATTAAAAATATAAAATTCATCAAAAGGCACAGTTGGATGATCAAAAACTTGTTTATTTCACTAATAAGAAATTGTAGTGCAATTACATGAAGGAACGGGTGACTCCCTTCCCCCTACTTTCCTAAAAAGCCAAATAAAAAAACCAAACTTATTTCCCAGTACAAAATAAACTCCCCCCAAGAGCCCTACCCACAGCTACCAGAGGAGCCCGCTCCATCATGATCATCTACATCTTAGGGTCCCCAAACTTCCCCTGCCTGAATGGAGTGCCGCAGATGCTCCAAGGACCGATAAGCTCGATCCAGCCTTGAAAACACTACCACACCCCCTCCATGGTATTAGATAAAATAAGATACCTTTTTTTAGTCTAACATCTTGCTAACTACTCTCCTCCACAATCACTTCATATAATCCCCAGGGATGTGCAAAACTCTCCCAATAGACTGAGAGGGACAGGACGATGGATGCTGACTCTACTACAAAGAGCCAAGACGCATGCGCAGCTGCTCTATTAAATCTTCTACTGGAAAGAAGTCTAGTGTCTGAGGTGGCACGACCTGCTCCCATCCAAATTGGCGCAGAAGCCTCCAAGGGAAATAAAATGAGGTATGTCTCAGACCAACTAGCCGGACATACGGGTATTCTCCAAGTTCCAGAATAAGTAATAGCTGTCCCCACCAAGGTACTAACCAGTACAAATTTAGAGCCCCATGCTCCACGAACTAGTTCTCCCAGCTCTCAATATCCAGTCCAACACTAATGAAATGGCACGAAAAGAATTTGGGTACTGCCGACAAAGGGTATTCCGTCATAATCTTTCAGACAACCACATGAACAGCATCACAGGGCTACCCTTCAGAAAGTTAGAACGACCTTCTCTCTAGGCATCTAAGACATTCAAAGTCTCTGCCAGTATCACCGCCGTAGGATTGCAATGGTAGGACATCCATGAAGCAATAACAGCAAGTTATGGATCCACCAGCAGTTCCGCAGTCACCAGTAGTAATTTTAAAACCAAGCCTAGAACGATAACTCCGGTATATCCAGCATCACCAACCTCCTGCAAATGCACGGACTGCAACACCACCGAAAGAGAAATCATACCTCCAGCCACCAGTGATCTAGTCGCCGAGCGCAAAATATAAAGAAGCCTAACTAACAACTCCCGAGGAGAGTGGGAAAAATCAGGCAGAGTCACAGCAATGCTAGGATTTATCGTCAACATGGAAAAAAATTCCTCATATGTCGGACAGACTTCTTCCAAGACAAAGAGGAATACATGGTCTTTGGGGTACCAAAATTGTACTGCTTCCATCAACATATTCCACTTTATGATCTGATTCCGCCATAAAGAAACTCGACGCATGTTGTAAGCATCGTAGTCGACATTATAGGAGCACATCGCCTCCAAAGTCTCGAGGTAGTTAGCAAACTCAAAACTACCAGGGAGATCCATCTCACATAACAAGAAAGTCATGATGTGAGGGTGTGAGGAAAACACTCCACTCTTACCCCTGTTTTATACTTGAAAACCTCCACAAAGGACATAACCCTTGCAGAAGTCAGAGAAAATCGTGCCCCACAAGGTACCAGAGGCTGAAGAGGGTACCAATCAAAGCTTTAAATTGATGGGACAGGACTGACCTGTCGATAGGCCGGACAAGGTACTTGTCGATCGGCAACCCCCTACTTTTGGAAATTTTCCTTTTTTCCTCGTTTATCAAAATTGAAAAAACTGAAAATAAATTGATATTCTGAACAAAATTTCAAAAATCCCCTTTCCATCTTTATATAAATTCTCATTTTGAATAAAAATTTCTTTCAAAATCCCAAAAATATTTCTTTTTACGGTCTCAGCAGCAAAGTAAAAAGCGCATGTGCATGCATTCATTCATTATTAAAAGAAGATAATAAAAAAACTTCATTGCATTTCATAGATATTTATGTGTTCCATCATCTTCCAAGGAAAAAAAAGCTAAAAACAACGGGTCTCTCTCTCACCTAATCTTCACCTCTCTCTCCTAAGAGCTTCCTCCCCTGCGACGCGCTCTCTTTCCCCGACGACGAGATGATGCACCACCGCTACCTGAACTAGACTCCTCCCTGAATGATGCAGTCGACACCAAGAAAGAAGGAACAGGAACTGAATCACAAATATGGGTAGTCACTGAAGATATACAGTCCCTAATATCCCTCAGCCAAGTGGTGGACACCCGGACGTGTTACAAGAAAAGGCAAAATCGATATCATGAAATAAAAGATCAAAAGAAATGAAAAGGAGATGAACAGAAAGATATACCTTAGGATGAAGAACCTCCTCTGTCAAGCCCAACTCCTCCGGGTCCATCGCATGAGGATGATGCAGCATAGGCACCATCCCTCCATCATCCCGCCGGATATTGTATGAAGGAGTATGTAGTCGCACAAAGGGAACCTCTGAAGTCACCATCGCCATAGATGTCGTAGGATCGCCACCGTTGTGGAAGGACCCCACTGGCCGACTCGAACCCGTAGGGGGGAAGGGCAGTGCATCATATATGCTGGGCAACATTAGCCATCTCGTCACAAAGTCCATATAATCATACGTTACATCCATATCGGTGTACAATAGGTAGGACTCGCCAATTATTTTCGCAATCCTCGCATCCTCCGAAAGCAGCCGCTCCCGCCTCATAGACATAGGGGGCCTTGCAGGTGGAACCACCACCTCCCCCTCAGCAATCTGTTGGACCACCCTCTCCCCGAGATACCAAGAGTGACCAAACTCATGCACCAGGAAATGCCTCATTTGTGCATTTACTCTAGTCAACCTTGTGTCCTGAACGGTCGTCTCCTAAGGGCACTTGAAAAATCCCCAGCAAAATATAAAGTAATACAAAATCAGAGCACAGAAAGGTCTTAGACTAAAGAAGAAGAAAAAAAGTCTTACCCCATTACTAGTCAGGCCATTCAAGACCTGATGCACCGCATCCAAAGAGAGAGACCTCCTCGACAGACCATAGGCCTTGCGCTATCAATGCAACTGATAAAAATCCTCAACGGTCTCGTCCTTCAAAGTAATCAGCTGGGTATTACACCCGATCACCTCATAAAACCACGTCTGCCAAAGACAAGAATTCGCAATCAAAAGAGGAGCATAAGTAAAATGTGAATGCATGAAAGGAAAATGCACAAAATTAAAGAATACCTCAAGAAGATACGTGGCTCCAGTGAAAGACTCCCGGCAGCAGCGGCTGAATGCATCTAAAGAGAAATAAAGGGTCGCCAAAGTCAGGCTCCCCCAATCATAGAGAGGGATGTTCGAAAACATCCTCAGATATGGTAAAAACCATAGGTGCACAATGTCGCCGCTCGACATCACCAGAAATCCCCCAACACCAGCAAAATGAACAACCGGGCCATCTGTCTCACCTGCAGCCCGTCCTCCACATCGATCACTCTGCCCAATAAAACATCCTTCAGCAGCGACAAACGGATGGAGTCCCCAGACATTATCCTCCCCACATCACCAAGCGTCACTCACACCACCTTCGACCTCACCCCCAAAGAGAGATCCACCTCTATCTTCTCTCCAGCGTAATCTATCCCCAACAACTACTTCACATCTATGGGAGACACAGTCATCTCCCTGAAGTCAAAATGAAAGGTGTGGGTAGTGTCCCACCACCTCTCCCCCAGAGCGCATAAGACCGCCGTCAAATGAGGCGTCTCATCTAGCATAGATGCCAACCTCCCAAAGCCTGCTGATGACACCACCCAATGCATCACAGGTGGAAGATGCTCCCAGATATCCTCAAGCCCCATCGTCCCGCGGGCACGTATATTCGACAAAGAAACATCAGACTGCCAAAAGAAGAAATCCTTGTCAAAATTGAAGAAAAGAGGGAAAATCACCAAAAAAGAATGCCAAAAGTCATTTTACTTACATAACCTCCAGAGTTCACCACCCTCGAAGAGAGATGACGCGACGACTCCTTTAGTAAGGTCCGCTCATCCGCAACCGCTCGAATGCGTCAATAGAGTTCTCGCTCCCCAAACTAAGAGGCGCCCTGGCCCTCCACTCCACATTTTCCCAGTCATCAACAGCCAACCACTCCCTGTGTACCGCAGTGCTCACAAAAGCGGCCATTTTTCTAAGATCAGAATGCTAGAACAATTCGCAGAAGAAAATTACAAAAAGAGAGCAGGCAAGAAGCTGTGAAAATGAGGGGAACTCGCCCCTTTTTATAGGATGCCAGGGGTCATGCCGATCGACATTGACCCATAACCTACCGATCAACACTAACCCTTTGCCTTCTCGAGGCAGTCCAAAAGTCTGTGCCACTGCTGAATGGCACCCTCCACACCATGCTGATCGACACCCCCCTTAAATTTTCGTACAGAAATTCCCAAAAAATAACATAAAACCCTGAAAAATCCTCAAAAAATTCCTAAAAATCCGGAAAAGGACTTAGAACATTTTCACCAAGAAAAATTCACACTCTCGCAAGTGGAACCCCTATTTACCCAACGGAACACTCAAAAGCCAAGAGAATCTCTCCCCGACAACGTCCCAGATAATCTACAAAATATCCAAAACTTTAGGATCATATCCTATTTCCCAAAGGTCTCAATTTTCCCTAAGAAATGTGTTTAGACCCTGGACCGCCTAATCACTTCCCATCCATTAATTTGGTTGTTCCCCTAGTAAAGTCTCCAGAAGACACACAAGGATTTCCCCACCAATCGACTCCCCAGCTCAAATCAAAATCTCGAGGTAATTTCCCCGATAGAATTCCTTGAGAACAATCAACTTAAGCCCGTCGAATTGGCTTCGACCCGCAGAATTGGTCATCTCAACCTAAGCCCACATAATTGGCTTCGACCAACTGAATTGGTCATCCCCAACTTAAGCCCACAAAATTGGCTTCGACCTGCATAATCGGTCATCTCACCTTAAGCCACCCAAATTGTATTCGACCCGCAGAATTGGTCATCTCACCTTAAGCCCGTATAATTGTCTTTGAACCGAAGAATTGGTCATCTCAACTTAAGCCCACATAATTGGGTTCGACCCGCAGAATTGGTCATCTCACCTTAATCGCGTAGAATTGGCTTCGACCTGCCAAACTGGTCATCTCACCTTAAGCCCGCAGAATTGGCTTTGACCCACATAATTTCTCATCTCACCTTAAGCCCGCAGAATTAAATTTGACCCACAGAAATTCCCATCTCACACTTAAGCCCGCAGAATTGGCTTCGACCCGCAAAATTGATCATTTCAAACTTAAGAGCGCAGAATTGGCTTCGACCCGCAGAATTGGTCATCTCACCTTAAGCCCGCAGAATTGGCTTCGACCCACATAATTGGCCACCTCACCTTAAGCCGGCAGACGCGGAGTTGGTCATCTCACCTTAAGCCCGCAGAATTGGCTTTGACTCACAGAATTGGTCATCTCACCTTAAGCCTGCATAATTGGCTTCGACATGCAAAATTGGTCATATCACCTTAAGCTCGCATAATTGGCTTTGACCCGCAGAATTGGTCATCTCACCTTAAGCCCACAGAATTGGCTTCGAACCGCAGAATTGGTCACCTCACCTTAAGCCCGTAGAATTGGCTTCGACCCGCATACTTGGTGACCTACCCTTAAGACCGCAGAATTGGTCACCTCACCTTAAGCCCGCAGAATTGGTCACCTCACCTTAAGCCCGCAGAATTGGCTTCGACCCACAAAATTGGTCATCTCACCTTAAGCCCACAGAATTGGCTTCGACCCGCAGAATTGGTCATCTCACCTTAAGCCCGGAGAATTGGTCATCTCAAACTTAATCCCTCATGTGACACCCCGCCTAATTAAATATCGGGTGATCAATCCTTTATTAAATTAAAATCAAGGTGAACGGTTGGTTCAATCTTAGCATCACCGTCGCAAAATAAAATTTCCAATTTAAACACCCTAAATAATTAAGCTAAGTGTCAAAACAATTTGAAAACCTTATTTCCATTTTATTAAATCTAAATATGAAAACCTTTTTCAAATAACCAACAATTTAAGAACTCTGACATACTAAAGATGGATAATAACACACAAGAGTTAGATTCATCCATATAAACCAAACCAGTTTAAACTATAAATAAAAACATCCTGATAGTAATTAAATCCCAAAGAGTACCAACTAATGGAAATATAAAGGAACGTAAATCTCTGAAAAAAAATCCCAAACTGAATAGAGAAACGGTCGACACATGCCCTAACTAATAAGAACTAAAAGTAGGAGTGGAGTCAACAATGATGTCGTCTAAGAAATGGCCTACAACTCCCACATAAGATGCAGTGCGTCCGGTGCAAAGAACCTAAGCATGGCGCCCCTGTGGCTGAGCACCTGTATTATATATATATATATATATATATATATATATATATATATATATATATATATATATATATATATATATATATATATAGGGAGAGGTTCACAAGTGGACCAAAAGAATGGACTTTTTAATGGACCTTAACAAAAAACACATAATAACACATTAATTTTAATTCCTATAGTGTAATTGGTCCACGCCAGCGGCACCCGAGACCACACCTTCACCCTACTAACCCCCCACCCCACCCCCCCACCGACCTCCCACCCCCCCAACCACCACCATCACCATAGCAGCCCTTGTGGCAGCCCTTATGACAGCAGGGCTACCATGGGGGTGGGGGTGGGAGGGTGGGGGTGGTGTGGGGTGGGTGGGGGGCGTGTGGGGGGTGGGGGATCTATCGACACGCGTATTTGGTGCCGCTGGCGCGGACCAATTACACTATATGAATTAAAATTAATGTGTTATTATGTGTTTTTTGTTAAGGTCCATTAAAAAGTCCATTTTTTTGGTCCACTTGTGAACCTCTCCCTATATATATATATTTATATATATATCTATATAATAAAGTAGAAAACTTATATATGTCATAAGCTTACTCATGATGTCATGAGATATATTTTTCCTACAATACCCATTTTACCCTTAAATTTTTTGGATCCCCCCCTCTTTTAACCCACTATAATTTGTTTTACCCCTTACTTCAAAATTCAAAAACAAGGTTACATTAGTATTGTAACATTTTGGTCCCATTTTTCTCACTAACTCTCGCATCTCACTATTTCACCCCACAACCTACCTTCTCTCTCTTCCGCTTCTCTCCCACCACGCTTCTCTACGTGGCGTCTCTCTTTCTCTCTCTTTCAATGTGCGACCTAATTTTTTCTTTATTGGAGTTTTACAGGTAATGTCTCTCTCTCACACTCACTATTCTTTTCCATTTGCCATTTTTTTCATGTAGTCTTTGTTATTTGAAATTTTACGATTTTTGTTTGCAGATCTAACTTTGTGTTACCCGAAGATGGCATGTTTATAACTTTGTGTTACCCGCAGTAAGATCTCTCTAGGCTTTCTCATTCATGGTTTCTACTTCAGGCTTCATTGTTTATTGTTTAAGGTATTCTTTATCCCTTGCTCTCACAGTATGGTTTTTTTTTTATTTTGTAGATCTGACACGTTTTGGGTGTAAAATTTTCAGTTTTATTTTGTAGATCTGACAAGTTTTGTAGTATTTTTTTATCTAATTTCATTGGGAGTTTAATTTCGGATCTAAATTTTTTGGGAGATAATCTATCACTATGATCGTATTTTTACTTTAATTTTTATTTTATTTTAACTTAGAACTAATAATATTTTTTTTATATTCTCATTATATATAATGGATATTGTTTGATAATCAATTTGTTATTTTCTTTTTTTTCTCTTATAATGAACACTGCCATAAGCATATTGATGGCACTTGGGGAGTGATATTGTTAATATAATGTCAGGGTTATGAACACCGAAGGGAGAGGTTAATGTTTAAGATTGAATAGTACAATCCATACATTTAGTTTTTAGATTGTGCTGCTACATGTAGTTTTTTTTTTGCCTTGCACAATTTATTAGTCTATATGGCTAAATCTGTCGTCATATGAGGGAGTTTTTTTTCTAATTCAGATTGAATATGGAGATTATCTGCATGGATGAAGAACACGTGGTGTTTATAAGCAGTTGACATACATTACTTGTGGTATATTCTGTACAGAATATTGATTTTATGTCTTTATAAATATTTTTTTCATGTATTGCAAACGTAAATGAACTCGAGTAAATTTATTTTAGTAGGTGTTTGTGGATTCCATGTAATCTTTTGTGGCTTCAACAATGCGATGTTGCGATAATGTTGCAGCCAAGATGCTTTTTTTAAATTAGTTTTTTAATCGTTGGTGGAGAAGACGATTCATGATTAGAATAGTTTTCGTAGTCATTCTCCAATACTTATTATGGATTAAGAGTTATATTATAATTTAAATTAATAAAATCAATGATATTTGTTCTGTTTTGAAGTTCTTTGCTTTATGATGAACAAAATTTTATTATGCTGCTCATATTTTAGACTAATAACATAATCCAATAAACTATATCCTAATTTGAATTTGAATTGACATTGTTGTATGCGAAGGTAATTTTTTATTCTAACTTTGATATCAATATCAAATTTCCAGTTCTATTGTAGTGACTTTGGATCCTTCATGCTTAAGTTTGAATGACCATTGTCTATAATTGGTCGATTGTTCCTCTGTTTACTTGGATACGTCTGAATTTGATTTTATATCATGCTAATAAATAGATAATTTCCATCATTTCGTTTGTTTAAGTATTTTAATTCTGATGCTGTGAAGCTCATTATATTCTACCGAGCAGGCCATTTCAATGGTCGCTGGACTGCAAACAACAGTTACGGGTGCTGATCCGACCATCACTAATACTGATGAATCAAAATTCTGTAACTTTGAACTGCAGTTGTTGGTGATAGAGTGACCTAAAAATTGTTTTCACTCTAGCCCATAACTTTTTATCCCACCATTTTTTAAGTGAACTAAATTGCACCCACAATTGTTAGTTGGAGTGAAAATAGCAGTTGTAACTAATTTAGCTCACTCCAGTTTTTTTCACTCCAATTTAGTTCGCAACTAACAGTCCCAATTAAATTAGTGCACATACAACTATTAGTCATAACTATTAGTTGCAACTAATTTTGTTCCCTCCACTGAAAATAATCGGTGCTGGAGCGACTGTTTTCACTCCAGTTTAGTTCACTCCAACTAACAGATGTTTGAACTCCAGCAATCAAAAGTCCAGCAGTGAAAACCCGCAGCTAAAATGGTTGGAGTGAAAACTCCAGTTGCAGGTTCAATTTAGTTTTCGAATTACTAAATATGTATTGCATCTTTGGTTTGATTTTCAGGTTTTTATTCATTAACAACAAATGCAATGCTTTATATACACTGATGCTAAGATCAAGAGTTTGATACTATAATATGGCATTTATCAGGTGTTTGGACCTAGAGTTTTTAGCATGGGAAATGCTATCCCTACTACCAATGGTAGACAATTCTTCAGATGCACTATCAAGATAGCTTAGCTGGATCAAAGGCATGTTTTGTTTAGCTGGGCCACACGTCAAATTACCTCAGACCATAAAATTCTCATGTTCATGCTTCCCAAGGTAACTGAAGACAGGTCTTTATCGAATATCTTGGATCAATGCATGTATTGTTCCATGGGGCTCGGTTGAGTTGGATTGGATTTTCGGGGCTTTCTACAACCACGTTTTTGAAGAGATAGTCCTTAATTTATTTTTGAGGCTTTATACAACCACGTTTTTGAAGAGGCGGTCATTAACCTATGTTTGCAGTGTACATATGCAGTGTACATATACCTATTGTATATGGGCATAACTTATGCAATGTCTATCAGGTGTACATATTTCTAATTTATGTACTAAAGTAGTCAACAGTTACTACCAATTACAAATATGTACATTTGAAGTTATGCCCATAGAAATATGTACATATGTTTATCAGGTACATATCAATTTATGTACTAAAGTAGTCAAGTTATGCCCATATGTCTATCAGGTACATATCAATTTGAAGTTATGGCAATTTCAATTTGAAGTTATGACCATATCAATTTGAAGTAAATGCCCATATCAATTTATCGTGAGTTAGAACATATTATGAGGTAACTTGATGTTATTGTTATTTTTTTGTTTTTGTAATTCAATTAATTCTCTGTTTGGGTTGTAACAGGTCTGTTGGGGTGACATATTCAATAGTGCTCAGGTGGTTGGGGAGAAAGCTACCTATCTGTCTCTTGAGCTTCTTCGCATCCCTTTGTATAAACCACCCGTGGTGCCTGGCTTCCTCTTTAATTGGGTGCTTCTTTGATTTCGTCCCCCGTCATGCTGCTGCATATGTACGCTGCAGCAGGTACATAAGTTATGCCCATATACAACATGTACATACATAAATTGATATGTACCTAATACAACAGAGTATATGTATGTACCTAATAGACACTGCATATGTACTAAAATAGGTACACTGTATATGTACATATTTCTAATTAATAGTAGAAACAACTTCAAATTCCCATAACTTCAAACAACTTCAACTAAACTGATATGGAATTTGAAGTTAATTTCAAACATATGTACCCGTTGTAGTTATCTTGGGACTCTCTAACATATGTACCTATTGTAGTTATCTTGGGAATATCTAACATAACTTTCAAAAAAGGAAAGTTATTTTCAAACACATGTACCTTTAGTGTACATATGCAGTGTACATACAATAGGTACATATGTCTGCAGTGTACATATGCAGTGTACATAAACCTGTTGTATATGGGCATATCTTATGCAGTGTCTATCAGGTACATATTTTTAATTTATGTACTAAAGTAGTCAACATGTACTATCAATTAGAAATATGTACATTTGAAGTTATTCCCATAGAAATATGTACATATGTCTATCATGTACATATCAATTATGTACTAAAGTAGTCAAGTTAAGCCCAAACGTGAGGATGAATAGCAAGGGTAACACTCTGGTTTGCAAAAAAATTCCCATTTTATTTACTTTAAACTGAAATGTAATGGATTCATCTTCCTTTTGCACATCGATTTACTTTAAACTTGAGCTACACACCAGTTTGCAAAGTACTCAAACTGAAACGTGAGGATGAATATGGTGATGTTTGCTCCAAATCAATAATCCTGTCACTATCGCTGCCTATTATGCTCCATTATATATGCAACATTGTAGAATATTATACATTTTCCAACTCTACATTATAAATCCAACATTATAGCCAGGTTATACTTTTCGATTTGGTTGGTTTTTTGTTACGCTCCAACCTTTACTGAATTTTCTCATACTTGAAAACAACACTGAGAATGAGTTATATCTCTAATATTCCAGTCTTTGTTTTGTTTTCCATCTTTTTTTCTTCTTTCTACTATTTACTTTACTCTTATTTCTTATTTAGGTATCTCACCATTAGATAAAAGTAACATCCAATAATAACCAGTGTTTGAAATTGCTCGCATTTTGGCCAGAATTGTAGATGTTTTGATAAGCGCACACTCATGAGGAGCTTTACATAGATGTTGTGCCTGTATGATATGAATGTTTATTTGACTATTTATTTAGAGATTGACATTTATTGTATATTTTAATTTATTTATGTTTATGATGATGTATGTTTATTTGACTATTCATTTTACATCCTGTATTGTTGAATTCACTTAAACGCTCTATTTTAATGCCGAAAGCACAATTATTTTGACTTTAACAATGAGTATGCATCTTTGATCATGACATATCTTCAACATCTGTTGTATTGATTAGGCATTACTTTTGATGCTGAACATGGAGATAAACTAAACATGGAGAAAGTAAAATGAAGAATATTTGGAACACCTTCCCTTAGCGCAATTATAGATAAGAGACTGCGAGGTGCGACATCTCCCCAGGGTAATGACAAACGGTATTAATGTGTGGTTGTTCGTCGTGAAATCAGCCGATTAATTGATACGAAGCTGATGAAAATGAGATCTTTAGTGGGATGGAAGATAGGAAATTGATACATCTAGCATCGGCCATTTCTCTTTTTTTCTTCAAAAGTGTTTTCATAAATCAAGATGATGTATGTTGGTAATATTGAGAACTTATTAAAGACAATGATATTATAATTTAGTTACAAGACATTAGTTTTTTGTGTTGATGTATTAATTATTTCTTATACAGGGCTGAGAATACTATAAGCAAAGGAAACTCTATCCAAAATTTTAAATTGTTTACAATTATTTATTTTATATAAAACCATTAGACTTAAATTATTCATGACTTGATATTTTGAAAAAAAAACTCATTCCTTCAATCAAAGGGAAATATGCTTAACTCTAGGATATTGAATAGGCGGATGTCGGCTTGCTTACCCCCATATATGAAGAGGTTGCTCCCGTGTTTCGAATCCGAGACCAACCGTAGCTTTGGTGAGGGCACTTGCCATCGCACCAAGACACAACTTTATGCTTTCAAAATTAACAACGTGCCTTCAGGCACGGGCATACCCTAGTATATATATAAGAGAGAAGAAATAACACGAAACGGGTCAGAGCCCCAGTGTAAAATTGTTTAAAATCAATTTAGCAAATATTTAAAATGCTTACTGGCTAATGTAACAACCATGTTAGTATGCGACACTCTCTTGAGAATTTCTCACCTCTGATTTAGTGTGCACGCGTACCACACTATTAATCGCATAAGTTTATTTTAACTTAACTTCCCCCATAAGGTTTAATTCCATCACATATTATGGCTAATATGATTAATTTCTGAAAATCAAGCTTTCTCATATATCATAGGTTATTTGAAATGACTCAGTGATGTCACAAAAATTTCCAAACACTTATAACAAAATTGGAGTAATTATTCATTACTTAACTACTTTTATACACAGTAGAAAGTTCTCCTACTTAAGTGTGTGTGTGTGTGTGTGTGTATATATATATATATATATATATATATATATATTTGACACCCCGCATAAAATCTATGATGCTGGCATACTCTGCTATCAAGTCCACGCATTACACATATTAAGGGAAATACAACTTCGGAATCACTCTCGAACTGTATTAACAAAAAAAATATATTTACGAATGGAGGCGAAGCATTGTTCCAAGTCACTAAGTGGTCAACACATACCCTCACATCTCTTAGGACCATCTGAATATAAATTAGATAGCCCATAAAGAGGAATCCTATGTTCTAGGGTACGAGTCAGTATCCCCCATAAAGGCCCAATCGAGATAAGACCGTCCCGACGCGAAAACCCCGTGATAGCAAGTAGTCCGAGTATGATTTTTATACAGATATATAATATATGCACAATCACACAGATATATATATATATATATATATATATCCACATTTTTAACTTAGGTGCGCTCACGACACATAATTATAATTATCCGCTCTTAGCACATTTTTACTTGATTATCTCGCATCACGAATTTGTCACTTTTATTCTCATATATATAAGTTACTCCATACCTACTGATCATTTCTCGAAGTATTATATCTACCTAAGTTTAATTTCAGTAGGAATTCTCACTTACCTTCTAGTCTAACTTCCTTACAAGTCTCGGCCTTTTATTAAACGTACGCATGACTTCATATGTAGGAATAACTCCCCGTTAACCCTTAATTTTTCTTACATTACGTTCTCACTCAACGGAGTTTACATAGACCCTACTGGTCCTATTTATATCCCATTATGCTCTAACAATAACAATCAATGGTTACTACACATTTTAATCGGATTAAGCCAACATAAGGGGGAATATGAAGTTTTCCAGGAGGGGTCGATCGATCGAGGAAACGGAGTCGTTCGATCGATCATCGATCGATCGATGTTATTGGGTCGATTGATCGATCAAGCAGTTATGACGAAAACTGCATTAACCCAGTTATGGGTTTGCCTCTCCAACCTCAACCAAATCTCCATATGTTATTCCCAAACACCCAACCAACGTTACTACAAGTACTATATACCTAAACACATGATTCTCTACGTAAAATATGTCCCAATTCATCAATTATAAAAATTTAATGGGTAATAATTTCCTCAACTTCAAGAACCCTAATTTTTCATTTTCTTTCAATTCTTTTCCAAAATTCCTACTTCTAAATCCATACAAATTCGTTGTTTATCCTCTACATGCGAGTTACATATCCAGAATATGATTACTTCTTCTATAACATGTGCTTTTAAGTCTCAAAACTATACTTTCTTTCATCAAACAAATTCTAAACAAACCTAGACTAACATGATTGAGACATTAACTAAAAATAAAGCAAGATAGATACTTGCCTAGAATTTGAGTTTCTGATTTGAGGACAAAAGAGGTATGGCTGCGTTCCTCATCGCGCGATCTATGCTTTGGTGGTGGCGGCGGTGTAAATGGTTGTGTCCTTGGCCTTGAGTTGCTTGGAAAGCTCTCCAACCCTTCTCTAATGGTTGTTCTTTGATTATTTTTATATCTAACCCTAGAAGGCAACTCTTAATGGCTGATTTAATCTTAGGAATTTCTTGGGTTTAATTACCCAAAAAGGTTAAATGTCTATAATACCCTTCTGGGATGCTAATTAGGCCTAAAAATTCCCCGAGACCCAAACTAAACCCCTGGGTACATTATTTTGACTATCTCGACCCTTCCGAACACATTGGCGCACTCTAAATGACCATACAAAGTACTTATAATTCATTCACTTTTAATAATAATAATTTAATCCCGACACGACATAGGCGCGTCCCGATTTAATTTCCATAATTTTCAAATTATGCACTCATGATAATTTAATAAATTTGATTATACATATTACTTTATCCACTAAGTAATGTTCAATAAATTCCCAATAATTACTAACTCTCATCATGCTAGTAAGTATTAAAAATTTCCGGATTAATATTAAATTAATATCTCAATTTAAATTTAATAAATTCCCAAATTTAGAAGTCATAAAAATACGAGGTATTACATACTCCCCTCTAATAACGGAATTTCGTCCCGAAATTTAGAAAATAGGGCATACCTGGTAAGAATAAGTCTGGGTATTTCTCGTGCATATCTTCCTCACGCTCCTAAGTGGATTCCTCCACATTATGATGCTCCCATTAGGCCCGTACAAGTGGGACTACCTTGGACCTCAATTTCCTCTCACTATGGTCTAGGACAACAACTGATCTCTCCTCGTAAGAGCTATCGGGTCGTAAATCAATCTCCTCTATTGTGATGTGAGTATGGACCATGTCATCCCGAAGGTATCATCTCAGTGACGAGATGTATAACACATCGTGAATGCGGTGCAAAAGCTCTGGCAACCCCAACTTGTATGCCACCGGCCCAATCCTCGCGATAATGGGAAATGGTCCCACATACCTCAGAGTAAACTTCCCTTTCTTTTTAAACCTCATTACTCCTCTCATAGGAGATACTCGCAATAATACTTGGTCCCTGACACTAAACTCTCGGAAGAACCGCTTTGCATCAACATAGCTCTTTTGTCTGTCCTGTACTACCCGAATGCGACTCCAGATGAGCTCAATCCTAGCTGAAGTTTCCTGAACCACCTCAGGTCTGAGCAATTTTTTGGTCCCCCACCTCTAGCAAACATGCGGGAGAATGACAAGGCCTGCCATATAACACCTCAAACGGATCCATGCCGATCGTGAACCAATAGGAGTTATTGTAAGCAAACTCCACCAGTGGAAGATAAGGCTCCCATCCTCCTCCAAAATCAAGAACACACATGCATAGCATATCCTCCAACATCTGATTGGTACGTTCTGTTTGTCCATCTGTGTGTGGGTGATAAGCTGAACTCAATCTCAACTCTATACCCATGACATCCTGAAAGCTCTCCCAGAAGAGCGACAGAAAAATCTTGTCTCTATCAGACATGATATCCAGGGGAACCCCATGTAGCCTAACAACCTTGGCAATGAACAACTATGCATACTGGCCCGTGGTACACTCTTTCCGTACTGGAAGAAAATGAGCCACCTTGGTCAACCGATCCACTATAACCCATAAGATATCGTGACCCCGCTGTGATGTTGGCAGTCCAGTAATGAAGTCCATGTAAATACTCTCCCAATTCCACGTAGGTATCTCCAACGAATGTAGTAACCCCGACGGGCTCTGGTGGTCTACCTTTATAATCTGGAAAGTAGAACACTTGGACACGAACTCAGTAATGTCCTTCTTCATCCCGCTCCACTAGTACTGCCTCCTAATATCCTGGTACATCTTATCTCTTTCGGGATGTACCATAAATCTGGACCCATGAGATTGTGTCATCACTGCATGACATAAGTCTTCCCCCTCTGGGACCACCAATCTCCCATTAAACCTCAAACCTCCATAAGAAATTACTGAGTAAGACTCAGCACCCCCAGCTAAAAGCCATACAATATGCTCCTGACAAAATGTATCCGCTGACTGTACCTTTATCACCCTCGTAACAATCTCTGGTGTGACTATCATGACAGATACAAAGGAACGAGCTACTGTGTCTTGGTGACCCAAATCTTTCCACTTCGCTTTACAGATATTCGATACATCACCCTCCGGTCTACGACTTAACGCATCAGCAACCACGTTAGCCTTTCTCGAATGGTACTGTATCTCGAATTGGTAGTCTTTCACAAACTCCAACCACCTGCACTGATGCATATTCCGCTTTCACTGAGTGAATAGGTACTGTAGTGACTTGTGGTTTGTGAACAAGTGAAACTTCTCCCCCAACAAGTAATGTCTTCAAATCCCCAATGCAAAATGGATCGCTGCTAGATCTATGTCGTGGGTGGGGGTAATTCCTTTCGTGTGTCTTAAGCTTGCGGGAAGAAAAAGCTATAGCCTTCTCCTCCTGCTGAAGTACTCCCTTGAGTCCCTGTAAAGAGGCGTTAGTGTAAAGTAGATACTCCACTTCTGTCTTGGGTAAAGTTAGAATTGGCGCCGAAGTTAACTTGTCTTTCAGCTCATCGAAAGGCAATTGACAAGCATCGTCCCAAACATACGGTACCTCCTTGCGAGTCAGATTCGTCAATGGACCCGCTATCTTCGAAAGACATCGAATGAACCTCCTATGGTACCCGACTAACCCCAAGAAACTATAGACTTTTATCGCTATCGTGGGCTGTCCCCACTCCCTCACTGATGACACTTTGCTCGGGTCAATATATATTCCCAATTCTGACACAATAGGCCCCAAAAATTGTACCTCCCGTAACAAGAATTCTCATTTCTCATACTTAGCATACAGCTAATGCTCACATAGTTACTGAAGAACCTATCTCAAGTTCTTGACATGCTTCTCCTGAGTGTGTGAATATATCAGGATGTCATCTATGAAGACGATGACAAACTGATCCAAGAACTCTCTGAACACTCGGTTCATCAAGTCCATGAATACGGCTGGAGCATTTGTCAGCCCAGACGACATTACCCTGAACTCATAGGACCCATATCTCATCAAGAAAGTAGTATTCGACACATCCTGCTTCCTAATCCGTAGCTGATGGTGTCGCGATCTCAAATCTATCTTCGAAAAGAAGGTTGCTCCTCTCAACTGGTCGTACAAGTCATCAATTCGAGGCAACGAATATTTGTTCCGTATCGTGGCCTTATTCAACTCTCAGTAGTCCACTCATAAACTCAGTGAACCATCTTTATTCTTCACAAATAACACTGGAGCACCCCAAGTGAGGTGCTCCTACATATGAAGACTTGACCTAACAGCTGCTCTATCTGATCCCGTAACTCCCTCATTTTCGCTAGAGCCATACGGTACGATGCATGTGCTATCGATCGAGTACCCGACATCAATTGTATGATGAAATCTATCTCTCGATTGGGGGTAGGCCCGGTATCTCCTAAAATACATCGGAATATTCACAAATAACTGGAATCAAATCTAAGGGAATCACATCCTCCTTAGAGGTATCCTCCTCTACGTAGTACAAATGGGTGGAAGAGCCTCCCTCCGGGCGAGGCATCGCCACCAAAAACATCTCCTACCCCCAAATAGCAAAGATGATAATCCCATCGAAATAATCTATCATGGCTTTGTACGCAGCGAGCCAATCCATGCCAATAATAACATCGTGCTCATGCATCTCTAAAACTAGCATGTCTGCTGGTAAAATCAAGCTACCAATCTCTACTCCTACACCCTGAAATATAAAGAAAATCAAAGACCCATTCCCCAGTGGTGAGTCTACACATGTCACAGTTCTCTCTGTCGTGTTTAATAACCCTAAGGCCTTTGCAAAATGCGTAGCTATAAAACAGTGTGATGCCCTAGTATTAAATAAAACTCGACCCATAGTGCCATGGATAGGAAACGTACCCTCAATCGAGGGTGGTGCCTATGGTGCTGCTACTGTTGGACGTTATAGACACATCTGTACTGTAACTACCCCTGTTGAACTAGAGCTACTCGAATGGATTATAGGGCTCGTATTTGAGCTGGTGTTGGGAGGGTGGCTGGAAAGAGTGGCCTCTGCGGCTCATTACGGGCACCCTGCTACTGTGGGGCCCTATCTCCCTCTCGACAATCCTGGCGCCTATGGAAATTCTAGCCACATACGAAACATCTTCCCCTGAAGTTACCTCCCCTCTTCCCTTGCTGACCATGACCCTGTTGGCCGTTACCACCCCGCCACTGGCCCTGTTGTAAATGATGTTGGCCGTGATGGCCCTACTGCTGTCCCTGCTACTGACGGTGTTGGCCTTGTTGGCCATGCTGATTAGACTGGCCCTGCCTAAATCCCCTAAATCCTTGTCTAGAGTCACCTGATCGGAACCGCTTGGCATGCTCCCCCTAATGAGAACTTTTCTCACTATAACGGGTCTGCCCCTGGGCTGTTGATGCCCCACTAGTACTATTGCCCCTTGTCCTTCCCTACTGGTTGGACTCCCCCGCTCATTTGCTCCCTTGAAAATGAAAGCAGTGATACTAACAGTGTAATAAAGTAGTGTTGAGTACATCAGTGTAGGTACTTAATGATAAATTGCATATGAGGTGCTAACGGATCCTCCAGGCTAATCCATCTATGAATGACATTATGTTCTTACACTCCGTGGGTGCCTCATCTGGCACTATAGTGAGAAATCTAGTGAAATCCACCTCGTACTCAGAAACAGTCATACTCTCCTGCTTCAGATTCAGTAACTTTTGACTCATCTCAGTCTACATGGAAAATGGGAAGTACTTGCAGTCAAACCGTGCCCAGAATGACTGAATCATGATGTTGTCCCTCTCCTCCAAGGTGGTGGTGTACTCCCACCACTGCAAAGTGGCCCCCACTAGCTTGAAGGAAGTCAAAAGTTTTTTTTGTACGTTAGTTCACTCATACATGCACAAATGCTTCTGGATATCTTTCTTCCATTGGCTGGAGATTATGATGTTCGAACTACCCGAGAACTCTAGGGGATGCGCCTTCTGAAAGGCATCCCTGACCCTCTTCAATGCAGATGGAAGTTGTGCTGGTACTGGCGCCACCACCTAAATCTGGGGTGGAGCCTGCTGCACTACCATTATTGCAGCATTCACTGCCTGAGAAATAATAGCGGCTACCTCTGTTGCGTTCATCATCCCTTGTGCCGGAGCTGCTGGCTGCTCGGGCTGGGCATTCCTGTCTAGGGGTGTGCATATCGAAGGCATCTAAAATGAGAAGGAGTTTATTAGTCAACATTTATTAACAAATCTCGAATAGCTGAAGACGTAAGCGTAAACACAAGAATACAACAGTCTTAAAATAGCGCTCTATATCAAAGACGCTAAGCTGGAAGGGAAATAAGCCATGCAGATCCAAAAGGACACTAGAACCTGATGCTCTCATACCACCTATGACACCCTGCCTAATTATATACCAAGTGATCAGTCCTTTATTAAATTAAAATGAAGGTGAACGGTTGGTTCATTCTTAGCATCACTGTCGCTAAATAAAATTTCCAATTTAAACACCCTAATTAACTAAGCTAAGTGTCAAAATAATTTTAAAACCTTATTTCCATTTTATTAAATCCAAATATGAGATCCTTTTCAACAATTTAAGAACTCTGACATACTAAAGATGGATAATAACACACAAGAGTTAGATTCAGCCATATAAACCAAACCAGTTTAAACTATAAATAAAAACATCGTGATAGTAATTAAATCCCAATGAGTACCAACTAATGGAAATATAAAGGAACGTAAGTCTCTGACAAAAATCCCAAACTGAATAGAGAAATGGGCGACACATGCCCTAACTAATAAGAACTAAAAGTAGGAGTGGAGTCAACAATGATGTCGTCTAAGCAATGGCCTACATCTCCCACATAAGATGCAGTGCGTCCGGTGCAAAGAACCTAAGCATGGCGCCCCTGTGGCTGAGCACCTGTATTATATATATATAAGAGAGAAGAAATAACACGAAACGGGTCAGAGCCCGAGTGTAAAATAGTTTAAAATCAGGTTAGCAAGTATTTAAAATGCTTACGGGCTAATGTAACAACCATGTTAGTATGCGACACTCTCTTCAGAATTTATCACCTCTGATCTAGTGTGCACGCCTACCTTACTATTAATCCCATAAGTTTATTTTAACTTAACTTCCCCCATAAGGTTTCATTCCGTCATATATTATGGCTAATATGATTAATTTCTGAAAATCAAGCTTTCTCATATATCATAGGTTATTTGAAATGACTCAGTGATGTCACAAAAATTTCCAAACACTTAAAACAAAATTGGAGTAATTATTCACTAATTAACAAAATTGGCATACTCTGCTATCAAGTCCCCGTATTACACATATTAAGGGAAATACTATGTAACAACCCTCGATTTTTGGGGACTGAGAAATTAAATTTTGGGAAAATAAAATTTAATTAAATTGGAGAATTTCAAAATTTGGGACTTGAGGCCCAAAAATATAGAATATTTTAAAGTATTCTGGATGATATTTTTGCGGGTACCATCGATCCCGGGAGGGCCGAGATAGTCAAAATGACTGTCATTGGGTCATATTTCGGCTCCGGAATGTTTTTAAGTTATTTTGACTTGATTTTGGAGTAAACGAGTCATTTAAAGTGTGTATAAACATTTAACATTGGGTTTATTTTTTTAAGGGATTTAAGGCTTACGGATCAAGCCTTTCTCATTTTGAGAAAGAGAGAAAAAGCCCTAGAGGGAGAAAGAAGAAGAAAGGAAGAGAAAGAGGAAGAAAAGCTTGGGAATTTTCGGCCCAACCGCGACATCGAGGACAATCCAACCTCTACAAATCTGAGGCAAGTGTTTAATCTTGCTAAATAGCTATTGTGTATTTCATTTCATAATTTGTGGGGTAAAGAATTGGATTTTTGGGTATAAATATCAAAACCTAGATTTTTGGGTTTAAATCTTGAAATCGATGTTCAAATATGGATTTAATGGATTAGAAATGGTTGGGATCAACTTTGGGTTGATTAATGGGCTTAAAATTATGATTTGATGGAAGTTTGGGGATTAGAATGAAATTTTTAGGGTATTAATTTCGTGGGTTTGCTGAGAAAGGGAAATCGGCTAGCTTATCTGGTATGGCCGGTCGACCGCGGTCTGGGGACCGATCGACCGCGCCTTAAGGGAAAAGCCTACTGCATTTCTTCGTAGGCAAAATTATGGACCCGCGGTCGACTGGGGGTCTGGGACCGGTCGATCGGTCCCCTGTTTTTATTCCAAAACTTGGATTTCTTTCTTCCCCTTTTTTTTGGAGTTTATTCTTAGGGGTTTCCTTAATGGGCTGTTTTATGAGGTTTCTAGGATGACCTCTACCCCCCTTTTTAAATTGGGTTTATTGATTTGGTGGCCTTCTCTTATGATCCAAGTGATATGTTCTTGGAGACATTGAAGGAGTTTCTCACATATTAGGATTTTTGGGGACTCCTTCGGGTAATTTGGGGGAAATGTACCCATGTGCGTATTGGAGTTACATATGGATATTGGGGAAACCTCTTTGAGGTTGGGAATACCAATTATAGATATAGGTATAAATATGATGTGAGGTTGAGAACTCTTAGAGAGTGAGGGATCTCACATTCTTAGAAATGTTTAGACTAAGGAACAATTGATAACTCAATAGGAGTAAGGGTTTCGGAGACTTTTTCGAACCATAGGTGACATTGAGAACGCTTTGGGATCGTACTATCGACTAGAATAAGCGGTAGCATAAATTCTAGTTAGGATAGTTTACACATAAATATGGGGAAATAACCATTGAGATTCCAATACTTGAAATGAGGTTGGAATAAATTGAGGTTTTAGACTATTAAGTCATGTGTGTGCCTATGGTTAAATAGTACTAAAGGTAATTATGTACCTTTGGATATGGATGAAATGTGTAGTGATGGAGTCCTACACATACTTTTGGGTGATAACCCTAATGTTGAATATATATGTATAGATATATACATATGGTTTTGGGAGACTATTCATCATAGGAAAAAAATGATTGAATATGTTTAAAGTGAGGGATTGTATTCACATATCGAAGTACATTTAATGGAAATTGTGGTGACGGCTTGTATATTTAGGATTATGTATATTTATAGCCGGGTATATATATCTTATACATATGAACGAGAGTTAGTTTGTATATATAATGATATAGCGATGTGTGAATATATGTACATATATCTATGCATGAATATGAATATATGGATATATTTATGTTGTGGACATACATGGTATGGATATTTAAACCGTATATGATGGTTTACTATATTGGATCATATGATGGGATCATATGGATGTATGTATATTGCGCATGTGAGTGATATATATACTTATGTGGTTAAGCATACCCCGCTCATGCTATCATTGGGAAGTTTCCGCGCAGAGGGTGAGCATCCTGGCATATAGAGCAGGGTGTGGATATTCCCTAGGTCATAGTCGTCCCTTGTGTTATTATACGATATATATATATTTTGGGATGAGACGTGGTGGGTATGTTTCGTCTCATTGCCGGTTGGAACTATGACCGCTTCCCGGGACGTCGTGTGTGTGAGTTATCACGAGGTGGGTGTCGTTGATCCCCACCAGGTGGTCCCCAGTTGTAACGTGACCTGGACTCTGGGAAGATGATAGCATTGATGCAGTTTTATCGACGCTATATATAGCCGGGTATTATATGTGCATGGCCATTGTACATCATATATGGTATGTATACTTGGTCTTGGGTATGGATGATGCTATGTATATATATATGGTGAGAATAAAATACCTATATATATATATATTTATATATCCTAGGTGAAGGGATATGGTATTTCTATGGGGTACATCTCAGATATTTGTGGTGTACCAGATTATTTGGGGGTTGATGTATCGCATTTAAGGAATACTTCGGTTACATCATCCCAAGGATATTATTGGAGATTTTTAGTTGTTTTCATATTGTAGTTTAAAAGTTTAGTAGTTATGGTAATATTATATCGTATGTTAAGAATTATGGATCTCTAGGATCGACATTGCCCAGGAGTAGTGTAACGAGGTGGTTCCTTGTTTGGATTTCACTTTGCGAGACACCTCACGCACGAAACGCAGTGCAATGTCGAGATTTGAGAGAAGTAATTACATATATGGCATAATGGATCTCTAGTCGTGACATTGTCAGGAGTAGTGTAACGGGGCGGTTCCTTGTTTGGATTTCGCTTTGCGAGACTCCCCACGCACGAAACACAGTACAATTTTGAGATTAGAGAGAAGTTTTGCCATTAATCCATGTGCATGATATTTAGAAATAAATTCTTATATTTTAGCCTATATATATGTATATATATATATAGGGGTAACGTATTAAGAATTATAATTCGTGAAATTATAAATAGGAATCCATTAAGCCTATTATGGCATAATTGTTGTTATCAATATGTAGTAGGATTAGAAATGGTGGATCCTTAGATTATGACGGGAAAGTAGCTCTCGTGGGTATAGGCTAGGCCATTGATAAGCTAGGTTGTCCTAATAATATGGGGGTAATTTAACTAAAACTTGAGGACGCGAATAGGTGTGCTCCTTTAGATGAGAGGTGAGTTAGGGTTCCACGAGAGAGCGGTTCCACTTTAATTATGAAATAAGTTCACTGATAATTATTATGCACGGTTAACACACTTGCTAAACATTTTTCACAATCGGGGCTCTGACCCGTTTACTTTTCTCTCCTGCCTGTATATATATATATTATTATAGGTATCCTACCGCATGGATACGGGATGACCTTTTATCCAGAGTCTTGGGGGCCGTGACAGGTGCGGACTGTTGCGGGATGTATCTTGTAGCCGCTTCATACTTCTTTAAAATTCTAGGTAGGATTCATGTTGTATATTGGGTTTGTACCCAAGGGATATTTTTATACATGTTTATATTTATTCCCTTTCAGTTATTGTATTCGCTGTGACCCGACATCTTATTCGGGTCTACTTGTATAGTACATCCTGTTGTAGTTATTTATTTCATTTTATTTCTAGCATTTTATTTATCTTAGTTTATTTTATGCATCTTTCTTTTTTTTAGTAGTGTTAGTTGGTTGTCTGTTGCATTTTATTTAATTTTAACATCCCGCTTATATGATATCGGGTAGTTAGTCCTATATTATATAGTCTCGACAGTTGATGTTGAGACTGGATCATCTGAAACTCTTGACTTAATTAGTATAGGGCTGGCCAACCGTTATTATTTTAGGCGGGTTGTGACAAATGGTATCAGAGCATCAGGTTCTAGAGTCCTTAGGATCTGTGCGAGTTTCTGCATTCTTCCGTTAACGTTTTTGACATAAATCCCTATAATTAGGACTGTTGTGTTCACTGCGTTGTTTTCTTCTGTGAAGTATATTCACTTGATTGGCGTTCTGATAATAGTTTCTCTTGTTTCGTTTCAGACGTCGCCTAGATTTTTATCGTCTAGGAAAGGATAGGATTAGAAGTACAATACCCATAGCATATTTTGGGTACGCTGCAATCGGGGGTATTTGTTTTCCCCGATTCCGTAGGAAATATTAAGGAGATTTCTAGCGGTGGTGTGAGGTGATTTATCGGCAGTTGAGTAAGAAAGGAATTTACTCGAATGGCGAATCTTGGTCTTAGTGAGGTAAGCCTGAGGAGAGAGTAGTGCAGTCCTTGGGAGGTTTAGATTGAGAATCTGTTAACCTTTGTTAGGAAACCTAATGTTGGTGACTCTTACCGAGGTGAAGTAGGTGGAGTTGTCCCAATATCAAGAGTATTGCCTTCTGGGGCGAGGGGGAAGGAATCTGAAAACTCAGTTTCGTTGAGTAGGACTGAGGGAGTTTTCGGCAGTTGTAATCGCGCCTTGCCCTTCAATATGGTTAGGAAGGGTTTTGAGGAAGATGTCTCTCATGTGAAGAAATAGTCTTAGGGATAATGATTTTCCTGGAAGAAGTTGAGGACCCTGAGTTGAGATTCAAGGACAAGGGGAAACCATTGGGTTATGGAACTATAAGGTAGAATACCTTTATTTGGGTTTAAGTTACGATTTGTGCGACATTGGGAACGTCGCGCGTGAGGGGTGATGAGTAGCTAGTTGCTACACCGCTAGGGTGTATGGAATTTTTTTTTCCTAGAGGAGGAAGTGAGCAAGTGTGGCCTTTATATGGCATCTTTGGAGATGATACATCTTTTTGTAACGAAATAGTAGGGAGGAATTTATTTTTGTATAAAAATGTTGATGTGATGTAGAAGAATTTCATAACTGAGAGGTTCAGAGTTTAGTAGACTTATGTGGAGCGGATAGTTTAGCTCATAGTTGTGCTAGTTTTGAGAACTAGGTATAGGCTAGAGTATTGTATTTGTTGAGGCCTTGTGTTCTAAACATAAGGTATTTGTTTGGCGTGTCGAAAGACGCGGAATATATTTACATCGGATTATTGTATTGGCCCTCGGGTAATATCTAAAATATGAAAGAAAATCTTTTTATAAAACCTTAACCTTGGTTCAACTAATCTCAATCCCCGACCTAGCTCCACAGTAGTGTATTGGGAGGGTTCCTTGTTCGGATTTCGCTTGCGAGACCTCCCCCGCACGAAGGTGGCTACTGTTAGGAATTGAGGAGAGTTCTACCATTGGGAAATTTTAAACTTCTATATATTTAGTATGTTGTTATAGATCATATTGTTGAGGGTTATATTATAATGTGAGAATAATGGAGCTTGATCATAATTTTACGAGTGGAAACTCGGATACGGGGTGTATGGGCGCCCTCGGTAGTAGTTGCTTTAAAACTATATGGTTCGATATGAGAACCAGGAAGGATCGGTATAGTGATCCTAAGGATTGATGTGAGGACTAGATGATATTGAGGTCCTAGGCATGTCTTAAATTTCGCGGACGAAATTTTTGTAAGGGGGGAAGTATGTAACAACCCTTGATTTTTGGAGACTGAGAAATTAAATTTTGGGAAAATAAAATTTAATTGAATTGGAGAATTTCAAAATTTGGGACTTGAGGCCCAAAAATAGAGAATATTTTAAAGTATTCCGGATGATATTTTTATGGGTACCATCGATCCCGGAAGGGTCGAGATAGTCAAAATGACTATCATTGGGTCTTATTTCGGCTCCGAAATGTTTTTAAGTTATTTTGACTTGAATTGGAGTAAACGAGTCATTTAAAGTGTGTATTAACATTTAACATTGGGTTTATTATTTTAAGGGATTTAAGGCTTACGGATCAAGCCTTTCTCATTTTGAGAAAGAGAGAAAAATCCCTAGAGGGAGAAAGAAGAGAGAAAGAAGAAGAAAGGAAGAGAAAGAGGAAGAAAAGCTTGGGGATTTCCGGCCCAACCGCGACATCGAGGACGATCCAACCTCTAAAAATCTGAGGCAAGTGTTTAATCTTGCTAAATAACTATTGTGTATTTCATTTCATAATTTGTGGGGTAAAGAATTAGATTTTTGGATATAAATATCAAAACCTAGATTTTTGGGTTTAAATCTTGAAATCAATGTTCAAATATGGATTTAATGGATTAGAAATGGTTGGGATCAACTTTGGGTTGATTAATGGGCTTAAAATTATGATTTGATGGAAGTTTGGGGATTAGAATGAAAGTTTTAGGGTATTAATTTCGTGGGTTTGCTGAGAATGGGAAATCGACCAGCTTATCTGGTATGGCCGGTCGACCGCGGTCTGGGGACCGGTTGACCGCGCCTTAAGGGAAAATCCTACTGCATTTCTTCGTAGGTAAAATTATGGACCCGCGGTCGACCAGGGGTCTGGGACCGGTCGACCGTTCCCCTGTTTTTATCCCAAAACTTGGATTTCTTTCTTCCCCTTTTCTTTTGGAGTTTATTCTTAGGGGTTTCCTTAATGGGCTATTTTATGAGGTTTCTAGGATGACCTCTACCCCCTTTTTAAATTGGGTTTATTGATTTGGGGGCCTTCTCTTATGATCCAAGTGATATGTTCTTGGAGACATTGAAGGAGTTTCTCACATATTAGGATTTTTGGGGACTCCTTCGGGTAATTTGGGAGAAATGTACCCATGTGCGTATTGGAGTTACATATGGATATTGGGGAAACCTCTTTGAGGTTGGGAATACCAATTATAGATATAGGTATAAATATGATGTGAGATTGAGAACTCTTAGAGAGTGAGGGATCTCATATTCATAGAAATGTTTAGACTAAGGAACAACTGATAACTCAATAGGAGTAAGGGTTTCTGAGGCTTATTCGAACCATAGGTGACATTGAGAACGCTTTGGGATCGTACTATCAACTAGAATAAGCGGTAGCATAAATTCTAGTTAGGATAGTTTACACGTAAATATGGGGAAATAACCATTGAGATTCCAATACTTGAAATGAGGTTGGAATAAATTGAGGTTTTAGACTATTAAGTCATGTGTGTGCCTATGGTTAAATAGTACTAAAGGTAATTATGTACCTTTGGATATGGATGAAATGTGTAGTGATGGAGTCCTACACATACTTTTGGGTGATAACTCTAATGTTGAATATATATGTATAGATATATACATATGGTTTTGGGAGACTATTCATCATAGGAAAAAAAATGATTGAATATGTTTCAAGTGAGGGATTGTATTCACATATCGAGGTACATTTAATGGAAATTGTGGTGACGGCTTGTATATTGAGGATTATGTATATTTATAGCCGGGTATATATATCTTATACATATGAATGAGAATTAGTTTGTATATATAATGATATAGCGATGTGTGAATATATGTACATATATCTATGCATGAATATGAATATATGGATATATTTATGTTGTGGACATACATGGTATGGATATTTAAACCGTATATGATGGTTTACTATATTGGATCATATGATGGGATCATATGGATGTATGTATATTGCGCATGTGAGTGATATATATACTTATGTGGTTAAGCATACCCCGCTCATGCTATCATTGGGAAGTTTCCGCGCAGAGGGTGAGCATCCTGGCATATAGAGCAGGGTGTGGATATTCCCTAGGTCATAGTCGTCCCTTGTGTTATTATACGATATATATATATTTTGGGATGAGACGTGGTGGGTATGTTTCGTCTCATTTCCGGTTGGAACTATGACCGCTTCCCGGGACGTCGTGTGTGTGAGTTATCACGAGGTGGGTGTCGTTGATCCCCACCAGGTGGTCCCCAGTTGTAACGTGACCTGGACTCTGGGAAGATGATAGCATTGATGCAGTTTTATCGACGCTATATATAGCCGGGTATTATATGTGCATGGCCATTGTACATCATATATGGTATGTATACTTGGTCTTGGGTATGGATGATGCTATGTATATATATATGGTGAGAATAAAATACCTATATATATATATATTTATATATCCTAGGTGAAGGGATATGGTATTTCTATGGGGTACATCTCAGATATTTGTGGTGTACCAGATTATTTGGGGGTTGATGTATCGCATTTAAGGAATACTTCGGTTACATCATCCCAAGGATATTATTGGAGATTTTTAGTTGTTTTCATATTGTAGTTTAAAAGTTTAGTAGTTATGGTAATATTATATCGTATGTTAAGAATTATGGATCTCTAGGATCGACATTGCCCAGGAGTAGTGTAACGAGGTGGTTCCTTGTTTGGATTTCACTTTGCGAGACACCTCACGCACGAAACGCAGTGCAATGTCGAGATTTGAGAGAAGTAATTACATATATGGCATAATGGATCTCTAGTCGTGACATTGTCAGGAGTAGTGTAACGGGGCGGTTCCTTGTTTGGATTTCGCTTTGCGAGACTCCCCACGCACGAAACGTAGTACAATTTTGAGATTAGAGAGAAGTTTTGTCATTAATCCATGTGCATGATATTTAGAAATAAATTCCTATATTTTAGCTTATATATATATATATATATATGTATGTATGTATATATATATGTATAGGGGTAACGTATTAAGAATTATAATTCGTGAAATTATAAATCGGAATCCATTAAGCCTATTATCGCATAATTGTTGTTATCATAATCTAGTAGGATTAGAAAGGGTGGATCCTTAGATTATGACGGGAAAGTAGCTCTCGTGGGTATAGGCTAGGCCTATGATAAGTTAGGTTGTCCTAATAATATGAGGGTAATTTAACTAAAACTTGAGGACGCGAATAGGTGCGCGCCTTTAGATGAGAGGTGAGTTGGGGTTCCACGAGAGAGCGGTTCCACTTTAATTATGAAATAAGTGCACCGATAAATATTATGCACGGTTAACACACTTGCTAAACATTTTTCACAATCGGGGCTCTGACCCGTTTACTTTTCTCTCCTGCCTGTATATATATATATATTATTACAGGTATCCTACCGCATGGATGCCGGATGACCTTCTATCCAGAGTCTTGGGAGCCATGACAGGTGCGGACTGCTGCGGGATGTATCTTGTAGCCGCTTCATACTTCTTTAAAATTCTAGGTAGGATTCATGTTGTATATCGGGTTTGTACCCAAGGGATATTTTTATACATGTTTATATTTATTCCCTTTCAGTTATTGTATTGGCTGTGACCCGACAGCTTATTCGGGTCTACTTGTATAGTACATCCTGTTGTAGTTATTTATTTCATTTTATTTCTAGCATTTTATTTATCTTAGTTTCTTTTATGCATCTTTCTTTTTTTTAGTAGTGTTAGTTGGTTGTCTGTTGCATTTTATTTAATTTTAACATCCCGCTTATATGATATCGGGTAGTTAGTCCTATATTATATAGTATCGACAGTTGATGTTGAGACTGGATCATCTGAAACTCCTGACTTAATATAGTATAGGGGTGACCACCCGTTATTATTTTAGGCGGGTTGTGACATACTAGTTCGAAATCACTCTCGAACTGTATTAACAAAAAAAATCATATACAAATGGAGGCGAAGCATTGTTCCAAGTCACTAAGAGGTCTGCACATACCCTCATATCTCTTAGGATCGTCTCACTATCAATCAGATAGCCTGTACCAAGGAATCGTATGTTCTAGGGTACGAGTCAGTATCCCCATAAAGGCCTAATTGAGATAAGACCGTCTCGGCACGGAAACCCCCGTGATAGAAAGTAGCCCGAGTAATATTTTTATAGAGATATATATTATATGCACAATCACATCGTCATATATATATATATATATATATATATATATATATATATATATATATTGTTGGAACAATAGGCCCCTAATTTTCAAATCTTACACTTTAAAGTTAATTTCCTTTTATAGATAGATATTCGGAAGCGTCAGATGATTCAAATTAAACAATACACAAATTTTAATTTCTTTTTCAAATTAAAATTAAACCAAAGTGAAATATGATTAAGACAGACACACAAATTGAATTTCACATAAACCAAATTAATTAACCCAAGTCCTAGAAATTTGCGTAAGTCATATTGTTTAATTTTACCAAATTAGGCCAAACTAATTTTATCAAATTAAATTAAATGACTTGAATTAAATTAACATAAACATTAAGCATTAACCAAAATTTTATTAGTACCAAATTAAATTAAGTAGTGATTAAACCATATTTTATCTTTTTACCTAAGCATGCATTATAGGTGATATAACAAGATAAAATAAACAATGAATCAATACGCCGCGATGTACGAGGAAAAACCCACAACTGGAAGAAAACCTCGGACGGCCCTAGCCTCAAATCCACTAAGTACGGAATTTACAAATACAAGCAAGATGACTTACAACACTCAACTTGATCCCTATCAAGCCCCGATGCGTCTTCTTGTATACACCTCTGCCTAGGGAATAACCACGGAGCTCCACCGCGGTCTCGGAATCCACCGATCGGACTTTATATGGTTATCGTCACCCGAACAAGGTGCCTTTCTCCAAGTGGGCAAATCAATGCAAACTTCTTCTTCTTTATGGGATTTAGAAGCAAACCCAAACTTCTCGTCAAATGGTAGAGACGAAAATCAGTGCCAAACTCCAAGAAATGATATATATATATATATATATATGTGTGTGTGTGTGTGTGTGTGTGTGTGTGTGTGTGTGGAACTTGGATAAACTAAACTTTGGATGTAAACTCGAGTGTTAAATGATTTGTTCTTGAAACAATTAGACACTCAAAACCATGAACTTTTCTTGGAAGAATTTTCTCTCAAAAACTATCTCTAGGAGTTAGAATAGAATAAAAAGTTAAATAGAAAAAGTTCATTTGCGCACTTAAGAAGTTCTGTCAAAAGATAGTGGAAAAATTAAGTGGGAAAGTGGAAAAAGTTGTCAAAAGCTGCCCAAATAACTGTTCCTGCCAAATCTCATTCGAACGAGATTTTCGTTCGAACGAAGTCTCATTCGAACGAGCTTCTAGCGAAGTTCTAGTGTGAACTTGTTAAAAATCTCGTTAGAACATCGGTTTTCGTTCGAACGAAACATCGAACGACATTCCAGTGGCCAATCTGGGAACTCGTTAGCAAACTCGTTCAAATGACATTGTTGTTCGAATGACAAACTCGTTCGAACGAACTTCCAAAAGTTTGAAAAAATCTATTTTTAGCCAATAAACTTTATATGTTTTATTTTAAAGTTTTAATAAAATATTTGTGAAATTAAACAACAGTTTTAAATAAACTACACCCAATATAAAATATTCCAAGCTCCTCTCTCTCTCTCTCTCTCTCTCTCTATATATATATATATATATATATATATATATATATATATATATATATATATATATATATATATATATGTATATATATATAATAAAATGCATTCATACCTTAGGAGTAAACGAAACATTGTTGATGATGTAAAAACGAGGCATTTTAAGCTCAGCATTTTGATGAAGCTTTAAACTTAGCCGCTACGTCTTCAACTTTAGTATGTCATAGGCTTAAAAGATCATCAATAACTCTATTATATGACTCAAATGTTTTTGTCCAGAATTGAGCAAAAACTACAAAGGACTCAATTGGAAATTTGTGTCCTTACATGTATAAATATCCACATTTCTAAATTAGGTGCGCTCACGACCCATAATTATAATTCTTCACTCTTAGCACATTTTTACTTAATTATCTTGCATAACGGATTTGTCACTTTTATTCTCATATATATAAGTTACTCCATACCTACTTTTCGTCTCTCAAAGTATTCTATCTCCCTAAGTATAATTTCAGTAGGAACTCTCACTTACCTTGTAGTCTAACTTCCTTACAAGTCTTGACCTTTTATTAAATGTACGCATGACTTCATATGTAGTAATAACTCCCCGTTAACCCTTAATTTCTTCTTACATTAAGTTCTCACTCAACGGAGTTTACTTAGACCCTACTGGTCCTATTTATATCCCACTATGCTCTAACAATAATAATAAAGGGTTACTACACATTTTAATTGGATTAAGCCAACATAAAGGGGGAATATGTAGTTTTCGAGGAGGGATCGATCGATCGAGGAAATGGGGTCGATCGATCGATCGATGTTCTTGGGTCGATCGATCGATCCAGCAGTTATGACGAAAACTACATTAACCCAGTTACCGGTTTGATTCTCCAACCTCAACCAAATCTCTATATATCATTCCCAAACTCCCAACCAACATTACTAGAAGTACTATATACCTAAACACGTGATTCTCTATGTAAAATATGTCCCAATTCATCAATTAGTACAATTTAATGGGTAAAAATTTCCTAAACTTCAAGAATTATAATTTTTCTTTTTCTTTCAATTCTTCCAATTATTTTCCAGAATTCCTACTTCTAAATCCATACAAATTCGTGTTTTATCCTCTACATGCGATTTAGATATCCAGAATATGATTACTTCTTCTATAACATGTGATTTTAAGTCTCAAAACTATACTTTCTTTCATGAAACAACTTCTAAACAACCCTAGACTAACATGATTGAAACATTAACTAAAAATAAAGCATAATAGATACTTTCCTGGAATTTGAGTTTCTGATTTGAGTACGAAAGAGGTATGTTTGTGTTCCTCATCGCGCAATCTATGCTTTGGTGGTGGTGGCGACGTAGACGGTTGAGTCATTGGCCTTGAGTTGCTTGGAAAGCTCTGCAATCCTTCTCTAATGGTCGTTCTTTGATTTTATGATTTCTAACCCTAGAAGGCAACTCCTAAAGGCTGATTTATTCTTAGGAATTTCATGGGTTTAATTACCCAAAAATGTTAAATGTCAATAAAACCCTCCCGAGATGCTAATTATTCCTAAAAATTCCCCGAGACCCAAACTAAACCCCGGATATATTATTTTGACTATCTCGACCCTTCCGAACACATTGGCGCACTTGAAATGACCATACGGGTGACTTACAATTCATTCACTTTTAATAATAAAATTTAATCCCGACACGACACAGGCGCGTCCCGATTTAATTTCCATAATTGTCAAATTATACACTCATGATAATTTAATAAATTCGATTATACATATTACTTTATCCACTAAGTAATGTTCAATAAATTTCCAATAATTAGTAACTCTCATCACGCTGGTAGAAATTAAAAATTTATGGATTAATATTAAATTAATATCTCAATTTAAATTTAATAAATCCCCAAATTTAAAAGTCATAAAAATACGGGGTATTACACCGCAGAATTGGCTTCGACCCGCAGAATTTGTCATCTCACCTTAAGCCCGCAGAATTGGTCACCCACTTTAAGCCTCCAGAATTGGTCATCACACCTTAAGCCGGCAAAATTGGCTTCGACCCGCAGAATTGGTCATCTCTCCTTAATTCCGTAGAATGGGCTTCAACCCGCAGAATTGGTCATCTCACCCTAATCCCCCAGAATTGGCTTTGACCAGCTGAATTGGTCACCTCACCTTAAGCCCATAGAATTGGCTTCGACCCACAGAATTGGTCACCTCACCTTAAACCCGCATAATTGACTTCGACCCGCGGAATTGGTCATCTCACCTTAAGCCCACAGAATTGTCTTTGACCCGCAGAATTGTCCATCTCACATTAAGCCTACAGAATTAGCTTCAACCTGCAGAATTGGTCACCTCACCTTAAGCCCGCATAATTGGTCATCTAAAACATAAGCCCGTAGAATTGGCTTCGACCCGCATAATTGGTCATTTCAAACTTAAGTCCGCAGAATTGGCTTCGACCCACATAATTGGTCACACACCTTAAGCTCGCAGAATTGGCTTCGACCCTCAGAATTGGACATCTCACCTTAAGCCCGCAGAATTGTCTTCGACCCGCAGAATTGGTTATCTCAGCTTAAGCCCGCAGAATTGGCTTCGACCCACAAAATTGGTCATCTCACCTTAATCCCACAGAATTAGCTTCATCTCGTAGACTTGGTCACCTCACCTTAAGCCCGCACAATTGGCTTCAAACTGCATAATTGGTAACCTCACCTTAAGCCCGCAGAATTGGCTTCGAACCGCATAATTGGTCACCTCACCTTAAGCCCACAGAATTGGCTTTGACCCACAGAACTGCTCATATCACTTTAAGCCCTCTTAATTATCTTCAACTCGCAGAATCTGTAATCTCACCTTAAGCCCATAGAATTGGCTTCGACCCGCCGAATTGGTTATCTCAAACTTAAGCCTGCAGAATTGGCTTCAACCCACAGAATTGGTCATTTCAATCTTAAGCCCGCTGAATTGGCTTCGACCCATAGAATTTGTCATCTCACCTTAAGCTCGCAGAATTGGCTTCGATCCGCAGAATTGGTCACCTTACCTTAAGCCTGCAGAATTGGCTTCGACCCTCATAATTGGTCATCTCACCTTAAGCTGGCAGAATTGGCTTCGACATGCAAAATTTGTCATATCACCTTAAGCCCACATAATTGGATTCGACCCGCGGAATTTTTCATCTCACCTTAAGTCCGCAGAATTGGCTTCAACCCGCAGAATTGGCCATCTCACCTTGAGTCCGCAGAATTGGCTTCGATGCACAGAATTGGTCACCTCACCTTAAACTCGGAGAATTGGCTTTGACCCACAGAATTGGTCACCTCACCATAAGCCCGCAGAATTGGCTTCGATCGGCAGAATTTGTCATCTCACCTTAAGCACGCAAAATTGGCTTTGACCCGAAGAATCGGTCATCACAACCTAAGCTCGCCGAATTTCTTCGACCCACAGAATCGATCATCACAACCTAATCCCTAGAATTGGCTTTCACTCGAAGAATTGGTCACCCTCATCATTGGTGTAGGTCCTTAGAATTAACCTTAATCTTTCCTTTAAGACCATACCCATCATTCCCGTTTAAGACCTCAGAATTGGCTTTGATTCGTAGAACCAGTCACCCTCATCTCCAAGCCCTCATAATTGGCTTTGACCCATAGAACCAGTCACCCTCATCTTTAAGTCCTCAGAATTGGCTTTGACCCGCAGAATCGGTCACCCTCATCTCCTCGCCCTCAAAATTGGTTTCAACCCACATAATTGGTCACCCTCATCTTTAAGCTCGTTGAATCGGTTTCGACCCATAGAATCGGTCAACCTCATCTTCAATCCCTCAGAATCGATTTCAACCCACAGAATCGGTCATCCTCATCCTTAGGTCCTCAGAATCGACGTCGACCCCCGATCATCCTCTTTCAAAGGCATCATGTGGTGTCTATTCGATGACTTTCGTTTGTTCCAAACTCACCCATCTAGGGGATCTATATACACCCCATTATAATACCCCCAACCTCTCCTTAGGTCCCTAGCACCTGCCTTCATCATTGCAAACCCATGTCATACCCCGGGTATTAACCTAAAGGCCATCGGGCACTCCCAGGCTCCGTTTGACCAAAAGGAAAACTTTTCAGCTCGAATGAAACTCAATGAATCTTCTAAGGGAACTAAATCCCCTTTATAATGGTCCATCCCGTGCACAATTCTGACGTACGATGCGGACGTACGACCTGTTTTCCCCCAAAACTCAATCAGGAGGTCACCAGACGCTCTTAGGCTCTGTTTGAAGAAAGTCAACTCTTCAGCTTGACCGAGACTGAATGAATCTTCCAAGGGCACTGAAACCCCTTTCCACCGGTCTACCCTATGTATAAGTCTAACTTACCATGCGGACAAACGATCCTTTTGCTTCCGAAGTTTCCTCATCCAAAGGATCGACAAATGCTTCCGAGCCACATTTGACCCAAAGTCAACTCCTCGACCCGGGAGAAGTCCAAAGGAATTTCTAAGGTCTCTAAATTACCTTTCCAATGGTTCACCCCGTGCGCTATTCGGATCAACGGTTCGCGCTCTACATTCAATTTTCCAAAGGAACCTGAAAGACAGTGCTAAACGGCAGGTTCCAAACCCTGCCTATTGGCAGTGTGCCTAAACACACCTGTTGATTAGTAGGACCAGGGCTATGCTCATCAAAACTACCCTATGCCTATAAAAAAGAGGTCCTAACCTCATTCTAAGAGGAGGAAAATCAAAGATCCATCGCTCACAGCAAGTTCAAAAAAACCCTCTCGAAGTTAGCGTGATTTCCAAATCCAAATCCCTATCCCTTTCCAACCTTCACCTTTTATCACTTTCTTCATCAAAATTGGTGAATTAAGTACCCTCCATCATCACCCAAGTGCAAGGGTTTCTCTCCAACATCCAAGATCAAGCTCAAGATCTTCAAGAAGGTCCAACTTTCTCAACTCTCTCTTTAAATTCCCTTAAATGCGCATTAACTTGTTTTATTACTTAGCACTTTTATTCTCTTATCTCACATATCCTAAAATACTTTTTATCTAGTATTATTGCACATCTCTTATTTTCATATAAATAAAACCCAAAAAAATAAGAAAAAGAGGATTTGCTCAAAAATTCCAAACGAGAATTCTCACACTCTCCTCACACTTTTCTCACAACTAAAACACTTTCTTATACACACACACACACAAAAATAAGAGAAGTTCCCATTTAGATTCATGGGATAAATACCACCCCTCATTATGCATACGAACTACAAAGACTTTCATGCCTCTATAGGCTACATAGGCGCCTCGGGGTAAAACCTGAGACTAGAGTCTTTTTCCTATTTTTTCCCTACTTTTCCCACATTCTTTAACGTTAACTCTCTTAGATTCTCACCCTATATATATATATATATATATATATATATATATATATATATATATATATATATATATTTTGCTCTTAGTGTCATATTATTCCACATGCATTATGATTCCCTTATAATGATCGACGATAGGATAATCGCAAGAAACCTATTTTATAATATTATTTTTTAGGAACATTTCTATGGATGACTCACTTTATCTCTTCCATGATACAAGTCGATGATTCCTATCTCCGCTATGTATACACATGCACACACATCACGGGGAAATGAAGGAAAATGGCAATAACCCATGTGATACCGTAAGAACGGAATGGGTGCCTAACACCTTTCCATTTCGTAACTTAGCCTCCGGATCCTTTTCGAATCGTTTTGGTTTCATATGTATGAGTATGTCTTTTGATGCTGTCCTTTGGGGAGAATCCCTTTTCTTTTGTCTATTTTGAGTAAAATAGACTGGTGACTCCATCTCTCTACATTTTTCACCTCATCAATGACGCCGACCGAAGCGCTCCCGAGAGGGACGCGTGGGACCAAAGTGATCCTCTCCCGCAGTGAGGATCGGGGATGGACACAAGCGGTATATAACTTTCCCATATAGGAGCATAACTTTCTTGCATGTGCGAGGTGGTACATCTACTTCCTCATACGTCCTCTTTCCTTTTCCTTTTTCTTATTTTGGTGAAACTCTTTGACCCAGTCAGTCATGGACAAACATTCTTGTGTGAGCATCTCCTCTAACCACCGATGTCCCTTCTAAACTTCTTGCTGAGTTCCTTCTTTCTTCATCCAGTTCGGTGTAGAATGCGACATCCCCCAGATGGGGCTCTTATATGGAAAATGGTTTCTCCATCTCTTTTATCATATCTCCATACTGTGAATGCTGGCCTTAGCCAACAGTTGGTATGTTGATGGCACTCTTCCATGAGTGTGAATCCACACCCAACCTATAAAAATCTTGTAGCTAGTATTGGCGTTAATGATATAAAACTTAATATGGAACGTGAAATTACCCAACTTGATTCCCACATTCATATCCTAGTGACTGTATGCCAACACTGTCAAAGCCTAAAATCACCAATGACATTAGTACTATCTTATTTTGAGAGATGCCCATCTCATATAACATGGTAACACTACACCAAAAAGGCCAAATTATCACCTTTCAGCCGGCCAGCCTTGTCATGGTTATTTACAATGATAAAAAATACGAATTTTTTGTCATGGTCAATGATCGTGACAAGTCCGTGACAAAGGCTTTATCATGGTCATTGACCGTGATAGGTCTGTGACAAGTATAGTTGTCACAGTCAATGACCATGACAACCTTATAAAGTTATCACGGTCAAAGACCGTGACAGGCCCGTGACAATTTTCCCAGTGAAAAAATCTCCCCTTACTTTTTTCCCACTATTTTGGTTTCCCTCCCTCTTTCTCTCTCTAAGCGATTGCTCTCTCTCTCTAAGTAATTTTTATGTTTTTCCTCTCTTTCTCTTTCCTTTAAATATATGTGTGTGTACATTTGTGCGTGTGTGTATGTATGTGTGTGGTGTGTGTGTGCATGTACAAGTGTGTGTGTGGTGGGGGGAGGGAGCAAGATGTGGTGGGGAGGGGGTATGGGTGTGGTGTGTGTATGTGTAGGTGTGTGTGTGTGTGTGTGTTTATAGGGGTGTTTGTGTGTGGTGGGGAGGAAAGGGGGAGTGGTGGGCGAGGGGTTGGAGGGTGGGGCAGGGGTGCGTTTGTGTGTTGATTGGGGATTTGAAATTAATGTTTAGTTTAGGACTTGAAATTAATGTGTAAATACCCAAATATATGTTGTACCTTTAAGTATAAATACCCAAATATATATTGAGATTTTTATCACGGAATAGTCATAATAGGAATTGAAATTGGGGCTTATAATTATTATTGTTAATTTAATTATGACTTTTGTAAGGACACAAATTTCCAATTGAGCCCTTTGTAATTTTGGCTCATTTCCGGACAAAAACGTTTGAGTCATAGGATAGACTTAATTGATCCTATTTCAAACCTATGACGAGTTTGTTGCAGACATAGCGGCCAAGAGTATAAAGGTTCATCAAAATATCGAGTTTAAGTGCATCATTTCTACGTCATCAACAGCGGTTCCATGCTCCCAAGGTATGAATGCATTACACACATATATACAGAAGCTTGGAACATTTTTATATTGGGTGTAGGTTTATTTAAAACTGTTGTTTAATTTCAGAAAGATTTTAATAAAACTTTAAAATAATTTTATAAAGTTTTGGGGCTAAAAATAGAATATTTCAAACTTTCTGGAAGTTCGTTCGAAAGATTTTGTCGTTCGAACCACATTGTCGTTTGAACGAGTTTTCCAACGAGTTCCCATATTGGCCACTAGAACTTCGTTCGAAATGTCGTTCGAACGAGATGGCTGTTCGAACGAGATTTCCAACGAGATTTCTAACGAGTTCACACTGGAACTTCGTTAGAAACCTCATTTGAATAAGATTTCGTTCGAATGAAAATATCGTTCGAATGAGATTTGGCAGGAATAGGTATTTGGCAGTTTTAAGCAGTTTTGACCCACTTTCCCACTTGTTTTTCCCACTATCTTTTGACTAAACTTCTTAAGTGCGAAAATGAACTTTTCATTCCATTCTAACTTCTAGAGAGAGTTTTTTAGGGCAAATTCTTCCAAGAAAATTTCATGGTTTTGAGTATTCATCTTTCAAAGAAAAATATATTTTGACACTCAAGTTTACACCCAATTGGATGTTTAACCCAAGTTCCATATATATATATATATATATATATATATATATATATATATATATATATATATATATATATATATACTTTTCTTAGAGTTTGGCACCGGTTTTTCATCCCTACCATTTTGAAGAGATGTTTAGGTTTGCTTCTAAATACCACAAAGAAGAAGATGTTTGCGTTGATTTACCCACTTGGACAAAGGCTCCTTGTTCGGGTGACGGTGACCATATAAATTTCGGTCGGTGGATTCCAAGACCGCGGTGGAGCTCCGTCGTGTCTGCAAGAAGGAGTATCGGGGCTTAAGAGGGATCGAGTCGAGTGTTGTAAGTCTGCTGTCTTGTATTTCTAAATTCCGTATTTAGTGGATTTGAGGATAGGGTTGCCCGAGGTTTTTTTTTGTTATGGGTTTTTCCTCGTACATCGCGGCGTAGTGGTTTTATTGTTTATTTTATCATTTCTATACTCATCTAGAACGCATGCTTAGGTAATTCAATATAAAATTTGATTTTATCACTACATATTTAACTTGATGCTAATTTAAATATTAGATAATTTTTATTTAATCTAATTCAAGTCTTTAATTTAACTTGTTAAAATTGGTTTGGCCTAATTTGCTAATATTGAGAAATATGACTTAGGCAAATTTTCTAGGACTTGGGTTAATTAATTTGGTTTAAGTGAAATTAACATAAGTGTGTATTTTAATCTAATTTCACTTTGTGTTTAATTTTAATTTCGAGAAGAAATTAAGATTTTCTTAAGTGTTTTATTTTAACAATCATCTAAACTTCCGCATATCTATCTAACAAGGAAATTGATTTTAAAGTGTAAGATTTTAAAATTGGGGGCCTTCGGGACGTTTTCAACTTTAATTGTATATAAATGAGTTAGGAGCCTTTAGATTTGATTTATTAATTGTTCGTTTTGAATTAGTAAGTAGTTAGTTTGAATTGATGTTTAGGATTTTTAGTAATTGTACATATTAGATGTTGTTATATTGGAATTCAGAATTAAGTTATTAAACATTAATATTACACCGTGACAGCTGAAACAAACAAATTGATTAATAAAATATAGCTTTCATTGTAACTTTAAATGTATAGCTTTAATGATGATATATTTATAGGACGTGATGGAATGAATTAATTGAGTAGATGAATTAGAAGGAGTACGGGATACACATTTGCTGGTTTGTTGTGGTTGTTGCTATTGGATTATAGTGGACCGATGTTGGGTTGGTTAATTTTGGAAGTGGCATGACCACTGGATTATTATACAAATGGGGGGAGGGGAGTTTTCAACTTTTTCTAAAATTAATTTGTGTCACGAAAAATATATTATTAATTCATATATATAGTATGTTTCATATATGATAATTAAATGAAACGTTCTTGAAATTACATATAGTGCGCATAGATACTAGCCTTCTAGTTTTTATGCATACGGATTCAATTGCCCTTAGACCCGTTCGAGAGTCATTACTCCTGTAATGAGATCTCTCAAATTATCCCGTTTGGTCAGTTTACGACTGCATAATTTTTGTATAATAGTATTCTTAGTGGCTTAAACTTATTACTTTTGGAGGAAGTTCTGCAGACGTGTCCTAATGTTCTCTGGGTACATACTAGATTGACAAGTGTGAGTGTTATTTCAATTGATAAATTTAAATAACACGCATGCTTCAAAATCTACTTCGTGTACTTGGAGAACTATGGGGATATGCCGTCGAATTTTTCTCAAATCATGACAATGTGAAGGAGCTGTTAATTATATTTCAAAAATATGCGGTCTTGAATGGGATAGGACCAGTCACCCTTTAGAGGAGATGGAGGAAATAGGAATTAATATTATAAATCGAATTTGAATTTGAAATTTAAAAATCGAATATCAATAAGACATAATTAAATGAAACATACTATAAATCTATGTTTTGTATATACTAATCCATGTATATATGATTCTTACCTTTAATAGGTGATTATTTGTAGTAACTCTAATGGGATATCATAAATACAAAGAGTGGATGGGTGAGACAAATGGAATGGGGGATGTGTTTCGCAGATGTGCTAATGAATTTGTGAAATACGCAAAGAGATGTCATAATAATAAAGAGTTTATGTGTCCGTGTTCTAGCTGTGAGAATGGTAAGGTGTTTGAGTGGAAAACAATTGAACTACATTCGTTAAGATGGGGTATGCAAGATAATTATCGATTTTGGAGTTTTCATGAGGAATTGAAAGTTCCTTTTGTCCCCAAGCAACCAACACAACAACCTTTAATAAGTAGGATAGATGTAGAAGGGGATGACATAGATCATAATATGTTAGAGGATTTAGTTGATGACGCGTACGACATTTATGAATTGGAAGAGAATGAGGTCACTGACGATGAACAAGGTTCAGGTTCTCATGAAGATAACAGGATAAACCTTGATGATGACTACCAAAGTTTAAAATTTAAAGCGACCCTACCGTTATACTCTGGTTGTGAGAAAGATCAAACAACTTTACATGCCATGGTTGGTTTGCATAGCTTGAAAACCTAATACGGTTTGTCTGGAAATAGCGTGACATGAATTCTGAATAGGGTGAAGGGCTTTCTACCCAAGGAGAATACGCTTCCAAATAGCTATCCTGTTATGAAGAAAAGTTTTGATGGTTTGGGAATGATCTATAAATTGATTCATGCTTGTGTGTATGACTGAATACTATACCGAAAGGAGTATGAAAATTTTGATTGGTGTCTGGTATGCGATGAACCTAGATATGTCCAATCTACTGGTAAGCAAGGCACAAGCTCAAAAGTGCCTCAAAAAGTGTTGAAATATTTTCCCGTTCGTTCTAGATTCAAGCGATTTTTCATAGTACCATGGATAACGGAGGCAATGACTTGGCATGCTAGGGCAGAAGTAGGGGATAATTTTATGCGTCATCCTATTGATACTATAGCTTGGAAGAGGATGAGATATGAGTATCCCGATTTTGCTCGAGAACAGTGTAACATTCATTTGGCTATATAAATAGATGGTTTCAATCCATTTGGAAATCTAAGCACGAATTAGAGTGTATGGCCAGTGATCCCCACTTAACCTCCATCCTTCACTGTGTATGAGACCTGAATTTTTGATGCTATTTTTATTGATACCCAGGCCAAAGGCACTAAGTGATGACACTGATATTTGCCTAGCTCCTTTGGTAGAAGAATTAAATGAGTTGTGGGAATAGGGTGTGCAAGAATTTGACTCTTTTAGAAAAGAAGAGTTTACGCTAAAAGCTATGTTGATGTGGGCAATTCATGATTTTCTATCTTATGAGAGATTATCCGGTTGTGTAGTACATGGTTATTTGGGGTGTTCTATATGTGGAGAGGAGACTGAATCTCTTCGTATCCCCTCTAACTCAGAAAATGTATACCATTACCATAGGAGGTTTTTACCCCTGCTCATAGTTTCAGATTTGAGAAAGGTTACAATTTTTTATTGGGCGGGGTTGAACATAGGCTATCGCTGAGAAAACTTTCATGTTTAGAAATTGAAAGTAAATCTTTTGATTATGGCCTTAATATGCTAGGTAAAAATCCTAAATTTAAGAATGCCAAGCATAAGAAGACCCCAAATGGGAATGAATCTAAGACAAGAAAGGCATGGTCTAGGAGGTCAATTTTATTTGACCTTCCTTATTGGAAGAATAACCCGGTGTGCCATGTATTGGATGTAATGCATGCAGAGAAGAACATCGTGAACATATTGTGGGCACATGACTTGGGGGAGTGATTCGAAGGATGGAGAAAATGCATAAAAAGACCATAAATCGTTAAAACTTAAGCCACAACTATGGTTCAAAGAAGATAGTAGGGGAAGGACAATAATTCCCCCTGGTGCATTTACTTTGATGAGTGGGGAAAGGAAGGTGCTTTAAGACACAATATATAATTTGAAGGTTCCATTTAATTTTTCGTCCAACTTGCAAAGGATTATGAATTATGCTACCAATGATTTACAGAAGTGTAAGTCCCACGATTGGCATATGATCATGCAATTGCTTCCTCTATTGTTTAAGCGTTGTTTCTCCAAGCACAAGGATTTGCGAAGGGCTATTATGAAAATTAATATATGCTTCTCACTTTTGTGTGAGAAGGTAGTCAATCGAGAACACATAGTGGCCGCCAAATTGGCAGTGACAGAAGCGATTTGTGTGTTAGAGAAGTATTCCCCCCATCATTCTGTGACATAAGGGTTCACTTGTTGGTAAACCTATGCGACGAGGCACTTTTTTGCGATCCAGTTAGCTATCGATGGATGTATCCATTTGAAAGATTTATGAAAGTTTTCAAAGATTACGTCAAGAATACACGATTCATTTCATGATCAATTTCAGAGGAATACATCACCGTGGAGTCATCAATCTATACTCTTGAATATATGTCTGACTCGACCAACTTTGATGACATTGATGAGTTCGTCGATGAGGGTGGTCATGTGATGGGCAAACGTGTGAAATTAACGAGTTTGAAACATGAACAAGTAGCTCGTTATCTATTTGACACACATGAAGCTGTCAAATAATGGAAAAAGTAAATTTAAATTATTTTAAGATTTGCATTATTTTAGATTATTTTATACACGATTAATTTTGTAATACGTTCATCACATTAAATTTATGCAGAAAATATGAAGCCTCTGAGAGAAATAAAAGACGAAAAATAATGGCACAATAAGATAACAAATTTATGTTGTGGTTGTCACACAAAGTAATTATCATGAAAATGGTTGTTATGTAACATTATATTCTAATAAAAATTTACAACTAACCAAATTAATTTATCTATATTCTAAGCTCTTAAAGACGGGTGATGCGACATCAAGGCTTGCTCGTCTAGACACTAGACCCCTGTTCATGGCACAAGAGTACAAAAAGTATCAATTGAACGATTACGTATTTGATGCAAGGGTGTACGAGAAAAGCACAAATGTACAGAACTCGGGCATTTCATACAAGGCTTTTACTTTCTTTCGAGTGAGATCAAAATATAAAAACCTCGTTGAAGATGAAATGACTTACTATGGTGTAATTCAAATTATATTTGAATTGAACTATGTAAGCTTCAAAGTGGTTGTATTTTTCTGTGATTGGGTAAGATTTGAGGATAAAAATGCTTGTAAAGTTGATCGTGGCACCAATTTGATCATGATTGACCTGTCCAAGTTGAAGAGCAACGAGCACGTGAGCGATGAGCCATTTGTTTGTGCATTTCAAAAGGTCAATCAAGTGTTTTACTCGGAGTATATCAACAAAGAGACATGGTCAATCATCCTACATGCGCCAAAGCGTCTAAACAGTAGTGTGGATAACTTGGCTTCTCCTACCGAATATCTATCCATTTTTTATGATAACCCAAATTTGAAACAATTTTTAGATTTGTAATAAGTATTCCAATTATCGAAAAATAGTTTAATGCTTTTATCGGACATTAGTTTACTTCTTTTAATTCATTTGTACTTCATCTTTTTCTATCTTTCTCTCTTTCCTTTGTATATGTGTGTGTGCGTGGGGGGGGGGGGGGGGGGGAGTTTTCACCTATTTTCCAAAATTACTTCATGTCACGACCCATTCGAGAGTGGCGCAACCACATAAAATGTTTGTATGTATTCTAATTCATTTGTATTCTTTTAATTCATTTGGATTTGTCCTAATAACAACAATTTTTACAGAAAAAAGTCTCCTTCAGGGATTAAGGCAAGGATGTTGATGATGACGATAATGATGATGTATTCTTCAGGGCTCAGTGGTAGCGGAGGCGACAATGGATCCTCGGTCCCTAGGCTCCCCAAATGGGAAAAAATTGGAATGGACATTGAGAACAAGATGGGCTTATTGCCTAGATCCCTCGAGCCAGTGAAGACGATTATCGACTCGGGGTACACAAGTTGGAGGTAGGTGACAAATGAGCTCAAGTTCTCTATTTGAGTGGCACTACAGGTAATGTTTTTATATTTCAATTTCAATTTAAATTTTAATTTCAATTTCAACTTCAATTTCAATTTTAATTTCAATTTATATTTATTCGCGACTAACACTTACATTATTTTTGTTTTGTATTTATTTGACAGGAACAATTCAGCCTGCGCCCAGAACTCTACGATCCTGTGTTGGAGCCGTTGAGGGATAAAGACAAGACATGGAAAAAGAATTTGTGGGCTCGGTACTTTGGGAAGACCAGGAGTCCATTATCTGAATACGTGAGTCCATCCCAGCGAAGGAGTAGATCGCATTGGAACATTCAAAAAAGTTCATTGACAATGAGATCCAGGAGTGACAATTGGCATCTCGCCAATCGGGGGGAAAACCAGGCGAAAAAGATAGACGTGCACTACTCTAGCCGGACGTCTTACGCCGAGGTGGAGAACAGGATGGTAAGTTTTTATTTTTCTATAATTTTAGAAATATATTATTCTGCATTATTTTACTTTGCATTACTTACTAATTTTGTATTATTTTATCTCAAGGGATGGGGAGTGGCCCTGGGGGTAGGACACATAGTCGCGATGCCTAGGTGGCATTTCATATGAAGAAGGTAAAAGATAAGGAAGTGTCCCCGAGAATCACGATCACGATTGTAAGTAATCTCACAGTTTAGTTTTTGTGAATTACGTTATAACTTGTTATTTACTTATTTAATTAATCGTGTGCTTTTTCTCATTTCAGGAAAAGCTTGAGAAAGTTCATGAGTCGCAGTTTGATACCGAAAAGGAATCTTTATCCGTGGACACACTCAGCCAAGTGCTTGGTGCTAATCGCAAGGGGAGGACTAGGGGTGAGCTCGCCGGCGGGCAAATATAGGATCACCGGAATGGAGATGAGCAACATCGGGTTGGCTCGTCAGGTGGACACGCATGACCCGAAGCCATCAAGGTTGGAGGCGACGGTCCTATATATGTACACATTCATGAAGTCTCAGTTGGGTGGAAAGGGTAAGGCCAAAGAGAAGGAAAAGTGGGTGGAGGGGGAGGGGGAGGAGGACGAGGACTTGAACATTATTTCTTCATCGTCGATATGCACGTACTCACCGCTTGAGGATCAAGTCCCCTACTTGGCTCCTGTCCAGCGGCTTACGTCAAGAATTGGTTGGCCGATCATGTTTTTACGCGACATATGTGATGGCCAGCTGATAGCGAGGGGGTTGAGGGACCCGAATACCATCGAGGGTATGCCAGCTAATGGACGTAACCTTCAAAACATTGAGGCCAAGATCCTCGTCATGCATGTCATACCCATAAAGGAGAACTCTGCATTGTGGTTGCGCGAATAATTCGGCTTGATGCATATTGAGGGTTGTCTCAATGTGTATATCATGTGGCCTTCCTTCCTCCTCAAACCTACCCCAGACACTATGTTGTGACATTATTTGTATCTATTTTTATTTCGACACTTAGATTATATTTGAATTGTTTTGATTTGTGCATTTGGATATGCAATGAATTGGCTCATTCTTTATATTTTATTTAGATATATGTTATTTGAACATGTATAATTTTTCTATAATAGGTACAAATATACTTCTAGACAGCGGTAGTGGATAAACTGCCTAACATTTTTTTTTAAATTCTGTCCAGATTTGTCGCGGTCATTGACTGTGGAAATTTTTTAAAGTTTATCACTGGTTTTTGATGGTCTCTAACCATAATAGGACCGTGACAAGTATAATGAACTTATCACGGTCAATGACAGTTTTGTGATAAAAAAACGTTTTCACCCTCAGAATTGTCACAGTCATTGACCTTGACAAGTTAGACTTGTCATAGTCACTGACCATGACAATTCGACATATTGGTGTAGTGTAATGAGTATGATATTAATGGAAGATCCTCCATCCGTTAGCATTCTAGGAAAACTGATCCCATTAATCATGGTTGTTACGTAGAGAGGTGGATTGTGAAAATAAGGCACTTGCATATCTTCTTCTGAGAAGACCACCTTTGTGGTGTATCTTTTGATTAATCATACTATAGTCCCATGCCAGTTAAGAGAGGGATACTCTCGCTACTGGACTGATTCTAAAATCCTCCTTGTGATGACCACGCGGGTGTCATTCTTTACCCCAATCTGGGTGAAAAAACACGTACTTTGACCCAAGCGGATAGCGAGGGGGTTGAGGGCTCCTCACAATAACCGCACACTCTGATTCTAACTTCACTTTGTATGTTTGTGCATTACATACATACTTTTCCTTTTATGTTCCTCCCTCATCCAAGGCAATAACTACATCTTCTCTACCTCCCAAGGGGTTTGCTTGCTCAACCCTTTCATTTTTCTCTTCTTATCTATCCAGGCTCAACCCCCATGGTTCTTCAAACATTTTTTCATTGATCCACTATTCTTTCAAGTCTTGAGCTTCTACTTCATCGTATGCCACCACCATATTGGAAGTACCGTAGTGATGGGCTGAGAGGGGATTTTCATTAACATCTATGAGTGGTATTTGTATAGTACCGTTGGCCACTTACTTGCCAATAATTCTTCATAAGTAAAATAATATTGAGTAGCATGCTGCACCGTATGGTGAACCTCACAATAATTGGTATATTCTTTCTCTATTTCAATTGGGACTTGCCTATTATAGTGAGTTGGACATTCTACTCCCACTCTCACCAAAGTGTGGTAGTATTCCATGGCCTTCACCGCACTACATGGCATAACTGGTGGATCATCATCCCCAAACTTACTTTTTCTCAGACTACCTCCTTTCAACCCTTAGCCTCGCTTCTTGCCCTTCAATTTCCCATCCATGTAGTTAATAGCTTGTCTTCTATAGACATAAAAAATTCCTGAGGTTAGAGGCACTTGTGTCCTCCAACTTGATGATCTGGGTTTAATGATCATTGTAATGTTATTGTCTTCTCCCATGAACTCTCTAATCGTCCCATCCCTAGTCTCATTGACCAAGTGTATTTTTACTCCTGCAGGAGTCCCTTAACGTATATCTGCAACAGTATTGATTCACCATCATCTTCATGAACATCCAATGACCTCTTACGAAAGTGCTTGACGTATTGCAGAAGTTCTTCGCCTCATTTTTGTACTTCTTAAGTGAGGTGCCTCGATGTGAACTCATCTTACGCTATGAAAACTTTCTGGAGGAACTATCTGTGCATCTCTTTCCACGTTAGGATGATTCAAAGCGATAGTACTAGGTGTTTACTTTCCTTGTGAGAGTTTTTGATAAATCTCGTAACTTCTAGTCTTTATTATTTCCATGCATACCCAAGTACTCTACAAACCTCTTTACATATTCTCTAGAGTTTCCTCCTTTTCTATTTGACTTTATGAACTTTGGAGGAGCATACCCCTCTGGGTGTGGCATTTCATTGATACTTTCTGGATGAGGGTTCTGCAGCTCCTTATATATATGAGGGGGGCTTCTGTTTAAGAGGAAAGCAACTTATTTACCTCTTCCATAGTGACAATCTTAGAAGGAGATTCTTGTAGTTTAACCTTCTTCACTACTAGCGAAGTCACTAGTGTTACTGCTTGCTCCTCTATCGCCTTCAGCAGCGGAGCCATCTCTTTAGTTGTTGTTACTGTTGTGGTTGCCCCTCCAGTAGGGGCCACAACTGGTGTTGTGCAAGACTGACTTAGGTTTACTAAATCAACATTGATTTGATTCAAAAATTGAAAAAATGTACTAATTACATTCATACCTGCCAACGACATAACTTGTTTTGTGTTAGCATGCCCCACCTAAGGAGAAGGTGTTCTCACTCTTGTCACCACCAACTCTTCTTATGCGGTATAGTCGATCTGAACTCCATTACTAGACAGAGTATCTTTAACACATAATTACTTTGATACATTATAACTTTAGTTGCCAATGGAAATAAGGATACCTCCTCAGCGGAGTCGTCAAATGTAGGAGAGTGGTTGTATTGGCATATGTGAAGAACTAGAACGGGTGAGGCATTACCCACTCTAATGGATTATATCTTCTTTAAATTTTGAAGAGCATCTCTAGTAGAAAAGTTTCCACTTATGGTATCAATGAAGTAGATGCTATGACCTTCTTCTTTGGAAAGAAAACTTCATAAGAAATAATGATATCTAAGGGAGAGAGATCTCCTGAGAATAACGGTTGTAATGATGATGGTGAAGAGACAAGTACTTTGACACTTAGAGAGAGAGAGAGAGTAGGGATATAATACTAGTTTTGGTGATATTTTGGCAGAGTAATAGCATAACTTGAGTTTTCTATTTTGTCTCAACCTTACCAAAGGGTCCTATTTATAGGTTTATAATAGGATGTATTTGCGCCTTTTTGGCACCAAAATTGTGGGGGAACTTAGGGATAAGGTCTACATAATACCTTTTGTCCCATCGGTCTATTAGCCACCTGTCCCCTCTGACAAGTGACACCTGGTGCGGACCAAAGTCAAAATGCAAATGTGTCTCCTAATCGTGATAAAATATTTATTCGGCAAATATCATTTTCAAACAGTAACTTTTTGTACAAACTTTTTGAGAACCTTGAGATCCACCTTCTCCAAACTACATTTTATAAAATTATTTTCCCTTGTAAGTTACTCACTAATCCAATCACTTCTTTATTTTAAGCATGGGTTATGAGAGGGCTTGAGTGACTCCTCGAGCCCCTCTACTAGTATTCTCTTTATCTTAAAGTTTCAAGTGGTTGAGTTTGCTCAACAAGCCTTGTCTCTCATCCACCAAACCAAAACTCCTAGGAGATCCCAACTGGCTTGCTTGAGAACTCTTGATCAACTAAGACTACCTGTACAAGCAAATAATCATTAGTAATTTATTAACTTATGATTAGAAATCTTGAGGATTGGGCCACTTGTGGTGGACCCCTCGCCCTATGATATTTCTAGGTGATAGTTTAGGGTATGAGACAATCAAGATGAGTCCCCTCACCCTTAGTCATTTTCTTTAGTATCAATCTTAAGCAGTGGGTCCACTAGAATTGGATCCCTTTACCTTCACTCATCTTAAATAATGTCAAACTTGGGGTAGTGTGAACCACTCTTAGTGGAACCTCTCGCCCTAGGATATTATCTATTGGGAGTTAACTTTGGGGCAGTGGGATCCACTCTAAGTGGACTCCCTCACCCTAGGCTATTTTTTGTAGTATCAATCCTGACCAGAGGGGCCACTCAAGGTGAGTCCCATCGCCCTGGACCTTTTTTTCAATAATATCAATCTTGGGTAGAGGGGCTAATCAAAGAGAGTCCCCTCGCCCTGGGCCTTTCTTTCAATAATATCAATCTTGGGCAGAGTAGCTACTCAAGGTGAGCCCCCTCTCCCTAGGCTTTTCATTCTTGGCATGTCAATATTAGGTAGTGGGGTCACTTTAAGTGGACCCTCTCACCCCAGCGAGTGAGTACTCCTCTGTACAAATATACTTTGAGTCTTGTCCTTGAGGTCATTCTATAAAAGCATCATGCAATCCATTCAATATACCTCCCCACCTTCAATCATATCCTTTTATACAACTATTAACTAAGGTAAATGGACACGTATACTCATACACATTTTACTCAAACATGTCATTTCAAAAAAATACAATTGTGTGTGTGTGTGTTCGTGTGTTTTTATGAATATTTGGACTTATCTATAAAATGAAAAACTACTTTTGAAAATCTTAAAAACGGCATTTGAAAAAGACTATTGAGCACAGGAGACCTTTGTCATAGTGACGAAATAGCTCATTACATCGACAATGTCTCGTTGATCGCGCCTTTGTCCAGAGATTTTTTCTTTTTCTTACCTTGTATCCTCGTTACTAGTTTGCTGCATTGACGCAAAAGCTTAATGTAGCGACACTATCTCTGTTGTTGTATTTTGCCTCGTTAAAAAGTCTAAATAAGTGTGTGACCCAAATTGCCTCAGGTTCGTCGCAGTAATGCGGCAGCTCGCTGAAGTGACCTTGCATCGATACACGCCTAACTGCGCCAAAAATTTCTTTTTGAATTAGTTACATTAACATCTTTCTTGGTATTTGGACGAACTAAAGATATTTTGATATTTCTCTCTTAGTCCTTGTAGGGATATAAATGGGGTTGGATGAACCTGCTTTCTCTGATGAAGATACTTAAGGGTAATGAATTGTGGTATTGGCATAACCCAGGATTATTGGAATATCTTGATCCTCCTTTCTCAATTGACATTAGTTGGATTCCTTCTGATGCCATTCCTCAGAGCTTGACCAAAAAATACATTAGGAGATTTCGGCCTTAAAGGAGAAGTGGAGTATGTTCGTCCCCAGCATCTACTTGATCGGCCGAGTAGCAATAGGTGTACTAGGAGGAGAGATTTTAGGTTTATCAACCATCCAAGCACCCTTGATGAACATCCCGTTGGGATGACCAAAGTTGATGGAAAATGCCCAGGAGAGTAGACTTGCATTCATTGCTTTGTTGACCTTTACGTTGTAGTACATATTTGTTGGAATGATATGAAGTTATTTGTGATACTTTGTCTTCTTTATTTGGGGTTGTGGTTAATTTTAATCTTATTAATGACTAGGCAATCTGTAAGATGACTAGTTAGTCGTCTTATTAACTAAATAACCCACTTATATTCTTGATTCATGATCGAATTTAATTGCAATGTCTTAGATTCTACTAATGTTATTCTTAGACAAAACTGTAAATATTTTTGTAGAACTAAGTTATATCATTAGTTATCAGTGGTGACCGAGTATATCAGGAATGCAAAGTTATCCCTGTGTTTTGACTTAGTTGGGTAAAACCTCATGTGTTTGACTTTGAGTCTTACATGAGGTTTTACTAACGTCTTGTTCTTGATGTGTCGAAGACAAAATTATACATTAATTCTGAAGTTGGAAAAGTTTAAGTAATAACTTTTCTGAAATTGGAAAAGTTTGAAAATAAGTTTTCTAAAGTTGGAAAAGTTTGAATTAAAATTAGATAGAACCTTTTAATTTTATGGTGGTATCACACCATACTCTAAAACAAAACATAAAAAGGAAGTACAATGGAGAGAAACCTGCAACTTTATTAAATTGAATAACTTATTACATCAAAAACGAAATTACTGGTAATATTAGGGGAGATAATCGGCGTTCCATGGGTTATTAAACTCTTTAGCTTCCAATATTTCTAAGTGATATATTTCTGGTCGGATAACTGTCGAGATACGATATGGATTTTTCCAGTTAGGATCTAACTTGTTTTTTTAGTCACTTTCTTTATTACTAGATCTCTTTGTTTCAACTTACACTACAAAAAAGTACTTTTTAAGACTGAACTTTTTGAGATGGCTGAAATTTGAGTCTCTAAAACCCAGTTTTTGAGACAGATAAAATTAGCAGTCTTAAAAACTACTCTTTTAAGACCCTTTTTGTTACCATCTCAAAAAGTACTACTAAAAGTGACTGCAAATCAGTAGCCATCTAAAAAAATACTACTTAAAAAGACTGAAAATTAGTAGCCGTCTCAAAAAGTACTACTAAAAGAGACTGAAAATTAGTAGCCATCTCAAAAAATATACCTTATGAGGCGGCTAAAAAATAAATTTCGTCCCCCCCCATCAATTTTACTCTCCCTATTATTCTATCACCTTAAGAGCCTAAGGAAAAAAATCAAAAGACCACAGGTTCTTCTCCTTCTTCGCCCGTTCTTATCCTTCTTCTTCACCTGCACATCTTCGTCTCCCTAGCCCTAGCTCTAGACACTCTAGCCCAAGAACGACTCTAGCCCTAGCACCCGCCCTTTCTATCGCCCATATCGTCGTTAGTCATATTACAATTTTTTACTCGGGTATTATTTTTGTTTGTTGACTATTTTTATCTTCTATGCCATTCTTGTATGTTAAAGGGTTTATGTTCTTAATTGAATAGGTTGGAAGATTGTATAAGAGGGGGTGAGTTATGCCATACTGATTTAAACACTGGACCAATTACTAATTTTATTGAATCATTGGATATTCTATTGATTTTAGCAATTTTATTTCAGTTACGTGTTTAATAGTTGGGATTTAGTTTAATCAGTGATACATGGTTGACCTTAAACTTTGTTTTTATGATTTTTGAATGATGCCGGAAGACAATCTAAATGATTAGATCGAATGAGCTAATCTAGTCCCGAACATTTAAGTTATAGTACCATCAAATTCATACGGATAAAGGTAATTTCAATTCTTGGTCGTTAATTAATATAATTAGTTTTTGTACTCGACTGATTTATAGCGGTGATAGGAGGTTGAGGGTGAGCCAATTGAAAACTCGGATTGTCAACTGGTTGTTGTAGTATAGTTTTAAGATTAATTTATGAAAATATTTGTATACTTGTTTGTGTGAATTTTAGTTATAATTATTGATACGTTTGTTTGTTTTAATTAATTCATGTCCTTTGCAAGTAGTTAATTTGATTTTCATTTTGATTTTGATTTTATTTTGTGATATATGTGATGGACCCAAATTAATTCAAACATCCATCACCGTTGAAAAATCACCAATGTTATCCAAGTATCTCATGGGAAACTATGAAGCACGACAATAGATATGGGTGTCGTGTTTGACACGGACAGGACAAACTTAAAAAATAAGTACATGGCACAGCAAAGACAAGACGACATTTACTATGCATTTCAAAAACAAAAACTTGTTTTGAAATTAATATACTAAAATTAACATGGCTCAGTATTTAAACATTTAATAATAACTTTTAAATCGTAAGTCAAAGATATGCATTTAAATTAGGAGGGATAATAACTTTATTCTTCTAACTTTTCTTATTATTATTCATACACCCTTAAAGATTTAATTTTACAAGATGACACTAGAATTTCTTAGTGTTCTTTAATTTTGGCACCCTGTTGTGTCCATGAAATGTCTGGGCCATGGTCGTGAAGTGCCCGCCTTTTTTTGAATATGCCAAATAAGTTTGACAAGCCATACGGAGTGACGTACGAGTGTCAAAGTATCCGACACGGGTACATCACCTTTGAATAAGTGCCCTTGCTTCTTAGGTGGGAAATGTCCATTTTCTCATTGGACTCGATTTTTTAAATTTACTAGTAGACGTTCGTTTTGGGTGGCGACAAACATGAATGAAGTGTCATGGAAAGTCTCAAATAATTCCAAAGGTATCAAAGTAATCTAAGGGAAGGATCCTATCCTCAGCGGGATCCTAGTTGCTGAAGTTAACTAGTATACGCTTGTTATAGGGTTGAAAAATGAGATTTATAAGTCAAAAACTCAAAATTGGAACTTGGTGGCTTAATAATAGACACAGACACCCCAAGAGGTATTAATATATCCTGTGGGAAGAGACAGTTTCATTATTAAACATCTAATTTCAGAAATTATCTCACTTGGGTATGTTCTTTTGTGTGTCAAAATGGGCTTTTGGAGGCAAAAACTCAAAACATTAATCAAGTGTCCTTAAAATAGGAACGTACACCCTTAGATGCACAAAGGGAACATGTGGGAAGTTTCCTTTTCGTAATCAAACTTCATTTGCCAAAATTGACTAGTATACCCTCATTGACTTTAAGGAGCGAAAATTCAAAACATCAATCAAGTGGCCCTGAGAGAGGCACGAACACCCCAAGAGGTACAAAAGTAACTGTTGGGAAGTGTTTGTGTTATCATCGGACTCTATGCTTTTGAAGTTTAATAGTAAATGGTTATTTTGGGGTTATAAGTCGGTTTTAGGGGTGAAAAGTGAAACAACAACGAAGTGGCTCGAAAAGAGGCACATATAGCCCCAAAGGTATCAAAGTAACTCAAGGGAAGTGGTCGTGTCTTCACATGACTCTCAATTTTTAAAAGTGACTAGTGGGAAGGATTTGGGCAAGTCAAGTACTGATCAAAACACTTTTCAAGTCTACTTTTCTTTCACTCATTTTGGACATGTTCTCTTTATTATTATCTTATTCAAACACGAGGAGGTCGTCATTCTCTACCCAGACAGTGGTGGGCGAGTCATTATTCCTATGAAGCACGGACACTCTTTTGAAAGCCAACGTGTTGTGTCCGATAATGTATTCGACTCCTATCAAGCACGAACACTCTTCCGGAAGCCACGAGTCAACTTTGACTCAAGTCAGGGTGATTGTGCTTTATTAATGATATTTAAGGTCAAAGTGTGTTAGCATTTTGTTTTGTATGGTCCATTTTCTTAATTTCATGTTAAGAATACTCTAATAATCTATTTTATGAAAAAATATGTATTATTTCATTAATATATATTTAAATATGTATTATATATTATATGTATCATAATGTGTCGTATCCTAATTTTTGAATCAATCACGTGTCACCTATCACGTGTCGAAACACGTATTACGTGTCCGTGCTTCATATTGTTCCCCGCATTGGATCGTGCATATGATTCGCACCTAGTGATTGGTTTGAACCAACAATTGGATACCATATTCTCCGCCTTCTTTATCTCTCTTTTCGATGTCAGGTTCCGACTTAAGTGTCTTAGGACTAAGGATGGCACCGTGAGTTCAATGCACGACATAAACTTGGATCATTTTTCTCTTATAGGTATTATCCGAACCGTTAACTTTATACTCTCACCTAGATTTATATACTATTTTTAGACCCCTCTGTTTTCTTTATTGAATGATATGTGTGGTTAGTGTGTTGGCTGTTAAAAGACAACACCACTTTGATTCTATTGCCTAGTGTTTTTGCATTGATAATCGATATGCTTGGCCTTTTGTGTCTATTATAATTGTTAACCTTGACTTATGTTTAACCTTTTTTTAAGAAATAAGTGAGTAAAATGATGAATTTACTCTTTAAAAGTATGTTACAAAACTAGTATGCCACAAAACCAGAGACAAAGAAAGGGAGGGGGGAGGGGGGGGAGAATTGGCAACTCTGATGCCATTATTGTAATGATGACTATGTTGGGTCCTATTATAGAGCAAAGGAACATTCGTTACAAAAGATGGAGTTGGAATTAAAATTTGTCCTAAAGTGAGTGCTAAAGTTGTCTTGGATGTGAAACGATTACCAGAAGAGGCTGACAAGAGGAGGGGGTGCTTTTTGTTCTTACTTGAATTAAACTATATTTCACTATGATTTATAGAAATAAATTAATGTTGAAAGAGTAATGTAACTTGATGATAGATTTAGTCCCGGGGGCGTTACTCAATTTAAGGATGGAGTTATGCACTACATTGACTATATAGAAAAGGTACGGTTGAGACTTCACTCCTCCGCTCTATTTCTTCAATTGATTTGGTTTTCAAGGCCTCGAAAGAAGCATTATGTAGCTATATAGAAAAGGTACTTGAATTGTGGGAATTAGAGAATATAATATATACGTTTTTATTGGGGTCATATTCTTGTTCAACAACAATCTCCAAACATATCTACTAAAAGGCGATGTTGATCTTATCCTTCATTGACTATAAAAATCTTCCATCATAGATATACACATCCATGTCCAAATCCATCAGTATTCCCTCACCTATCCTATACAGAGTCATCGAATAGGAATCTGATAGAGTCGTGTGAAGAGAATTTTGTAAACTATTATTTTACCAAAATCATGTGGACTAGGTATAAATCATCTGACAAATTATTTTTCTCATGGGGTTTGCTTTGGTGACAAGTCCACAGTATATTAATCATCTATCTCCAAACATCACTAATAGTCAGGTTATCATGTCCCTCAATGAAATTCTATAACACTCATCATCAATAACATATCTAAGTGCACATTTGATGAACTCACAGTGAATAATTCTCGATGCACTCACATGACCAAAAGTAAAATGGAATACTTTATATTTTACACTTGCAAGCCAAATTCTTTTTGGCGAGGGCTACATTAATTCTCTCAATACTAGACAATCAACCAATCTATAAAGATAAAAGGGATATGAAACATTGTTGGTCTATCGATATTGATGACACATGAGACGACGTTTCGGGTTTAAAGTCGCATAGTATTTCCTCAAGTTGAGAACATGACATCAAACCTCTCTCATCACTCTCACAAGATTTACCAATTAACCGAAGCAATTTGAACTTAGATCTTGAGGATTGGATAAATGGGGTAGGATTGGGGGGATGAGAAAAGGGCGTGTGAGTAGCTTAGGAATCCTCGACCTGTCATTTTGGTCCCACGCGAGGCATTTCTTCATAAGATGAAGAAGTCATGGATTAGGAAAGGGCTCAAATGTAATTTTGTGGTTCGGGTCTGTTATGACTTTAAACTTTGCCCAAAATGTATTGTATTCTGAGAAGGGTGTTCTCCCATAAACCATTTGGTAAAGGATGCAAATGAGAGAACAGATATCTGATGAATTACCACACTTTATGATATTTCCATTTTCATTTGTCTTGTTTCACATGAATGATTCAGGGGACTTGTAACTCAGTGTACCCACCTGTGAATCTCGCTTAGTGTTTGTTGTGTTGCTCATTATAGATTTATCAATACCAAAATCAATTAGCTTCAATGAGCCTTTGACAAGAAGAGAACTAGTTGATTTTAGTACTGAATGCACGATACACTCCTCATGTATGTGCTATTAATAGCTAGATATATTTCCTACCAGTAAAATTGAATCTAGTTTTCATGAGTAGTTGACTCAGAGCTATTTAGTTCTTTCCATTTCTGGGATAACATATGAGCCAAATCAATTTCAACATATTCAAGTACCATGTATATAAATCCATCTTCCCTAAACATGAGATCCCCGTTAGTCATGGAATAATTCATTACTTCCTTGAGAAAAGCCTTATCTGTCACATCATAGTCAACGTGTCGAATGTTAAGGTTCTTTCCCTTCGGTTTGTTCAAATATTTAATTTCCTGAAAAAATCCATATGCAGTGGCATAGTCACAATATTTAAGCTTATTTTTTTCATGGAATAGATTATACAATCCAAATAAATGATTTTTTAGACCTCACTACTTCCTCCACTGCCTATCTTGCCAAGCCTTTGACAGAAGATTCCATTAACCTTAAAAACAAGTAAGGATTGTAGTTTTTCTTACGAGGTGGTGATGCCACTTTACTGCTTGCAACTTTTTCTTGTTGTTTTGACTTTTTACCTTCCAACTTCACATCCAAGGATATATAATTAGATAAGGGAGCCTACAATTGCACATCAGTAGCACTAACACCAACTGAAGATGATTTAGCTTCTATTGCCTTGCCATTAAGAGGTGGAAGATCTTTTTAAATATCGCATTGCTTTTGCACATTGCTTTGCTGGTCCTTGTAGAGATTATATTCCTTAACTTTTGATTGGGTATCCACATAAAAGCTGGGATCTTGGGATGCAATGGATGTCTGCTGAGCAGATAATCTGCTGGTGTCCTCAGACAAAAGTTGTGGTGGGTGCACCATATCCTATTACCTCATGGGTTGAGAGCTCACATCGCAATCTCTGAAAGATTCTACACCCGCATGAGAATTTATATTTGGGTGAAGATGAGAAAAAAAAAGTTGTTGAATTAAGCCTGGGAGCAGAAGCTGAATTCATTAATGTTGTGGTAGTGTAAAATGGCCCAACAACTGAAGATTGGGTCATCAGATGACTAAAGTTACTCTATAGAAAGTTAATGAATTAGTGCACTTCATCGTAGTATTTCAATAATGGTAAAATAATATTGATTTTTTATCTCCTAGGCAGATATAACTATCTTTATCCCAGAAATGACTGTCATAAAGGATTGTTTGGTAGGGTCATCAAACTAGGCATTTGTATAAAAATCTCTCATGAGGTCAAGGCATATTTTTTCCTCGTTTTGACCATGATATCAAATTTCCAACCATTGAAAATCAAAGAACAAAGTGTATACTTGTGACAACTTGTCATATATCACCTCTCAATCCATAGTGCGTTCAGTGATTGAGGTTTGATCCTTGAACTTTAAATCAAAATTTTATCCCTTTTCATATGTGGGATTTTCACTCTCCCATGAGAATTCTATAAATTTTTTTAAAAAGATGTTCATGTAAGATATAGAAATGGAAAAGAAAGAAAAATAAAAATACATTTAAAAGATGTTAAAATATATAGAATTTAGACTCATCTGCCTAAACCCCGTCTACTAAACTCCCATTAAACAACCTGAACTATACAGAGTACTCACATCACTTTGACAAATAAAATTTGTCTTCCTTTGAAATTTGGTATGAATGTTACTCTAATTCATGATGAAGATTAGATCAGGCCTTCTGCCTCAAATCTGAGCACCAGTTATTTCAGGATCTAATTTTATTATCAATTATTAGCTAAGGGCACAAGAAGTGAAAGAATATGTGTTTAGAATCATATTGATATGTGTTGAAATACTTGTGATGAGTTTCCTTATTTAATTATTTGGGATTTCAATGTAGTCATTGATCAAAGTAAAAAAATATGGGGTAATGATATAAATTTTCATGCATTGCAAGACTTTAAATGTGTCATTTCCACAACTGGTCTGACTCATATTGATGCTGCCTACAAATTTTATTAAAATCTATTCATTGTTTGTTACTGTTCTGGTTGTTCTACTCAGATTTGCTGCTTAAATATTCCTATGTATACAAAGGTTGCATATATTTCGTCTTGTTTATAGTATATGCTTTACACCACAAATTAATTTTTAGAAGTGTTTATTCTTAGAGTGCTTAAGCTAGCTGCACGAGTTTTTTTTGTTGTAACTAATGTCATATCCTATATCAAACTACTAAATGAGAGTAAATACCTCAACTTAGCAATATAAATATATAAAATCTTTATGTATTTTAGGGTCTGGAATAATTTTGGGGGCTAACTACATATGATGCATATGATGCCTCCCCTCTTTTTGTACGACATGGAATATCATTGATTTAGTCCTTGCAAAAATACTCGAACAAACATGCGCTCATAGTTTACATTATATGTCTGTTATGTGGTTTGACATTGTACTTTCGTTTTTGCATTATTTTGCAACTTGGTTATGCATCATTTTACTTGACTCCCTATTCATTATGCCTTATATCTCATACCTCCTATTCAGTATGCCTTATATCTCATACCTCCTTATAGATAGAAATGGCTTTGGTGTCACCTTTACATCTATTAACTGGATTTTGAAATCCAAAAACTATTTGAGGTTGTTCATATTGATGCTAGAAGTACTATATCTTCATGTTGTTGACAGTAGGTTCTCAATTGAGTGTTTATCTTGTGCAATCTCCTTCATTTGGTCAAGAACTAGTTTTTGTAGATGGACACATGTCAATTTTGTATCGTTTATCATACCTTTAATGCTAGCACTAGATCTTATTTTAGACCACCTAATTCAAATTGAATTTCACTCACCAATAGAATTTGTCAGTCAAAAGGTTAGGCTAAAATCTTAGTTAAAAAAAGAGCTCCTCTACTTGTTTCCTTATTCATAATGCCTTGTTAGAATCTCCTCTCTTGGAAACTTGTAGTTATTCCATTTTTATGTTAAGTTTCTAGAAGTTCTTATTTGACTTGTCTCTCTCCATGCTGATATAGGGTTATAGACGAGAATGCTGGATGTGCGAAATGCAACTCGACTTATGGTAAGCTTCTCATAAACAATAAAAATTCGTAGAAGTTGTTTGCACATATATCACTGTTTTTGTCTTTATAGAACATCAATATGAAATCCTAGTCAGTAATTTTATTCTCCTTTTATGGGTTATATTTCACTAGGATGTCGGATGTGAAACAAAAATAGTTAGTCAATTATTTTGTTTATAGTGAGGAATGATATTGTTTACAAGTATTGTCCCTCCTGTACCTCAACGATCTATATTGAGTAGGTAATAACACATCTTTATCATTATGAGATTGAAAACACTACTTATCATGTATCGAGAGAGTAATTTTTCCAATTACACATATTTTACCTTGAAACACATATAGTTTATTTCTATATATCTATGTGAGGGAGTGTTAGGTAGGATACATGTATCAAAATTTTCTTCCCTTAGGATATATTATATGCATTTTAATATTTTTTCGGGCAGAAAATACGCCCTTGTCAAGTTACATGTTTAAAGTGTTATGGCTATGTCATCGACAGGAGCTCGAAGAGTTAGATATTCGCAACCAACAAGCTTTATTACAGATGAAGAATGATATGCGAAGTGAAATGCAGAGTTTGTTCCAAAGTATTACCCCTCATCATGCTTCCGTTACCTCGACGATTTAGTCTGACTAGGTAATAATATATAATACATAATTCATACATATAATTACTTATATATATATATATATATATATATATATATATATATATATATATTGAGAGATATCCGGGTGGAAAATTCTCTCATTTAAAGTTAACTTTTCAATGGTGGTGGTGAAAATATGCTATGGTGGTGAGAATTTATTATGGTGGTGGTCAAAATTTTATGTTGGTTGATGTTTATTATTCTTAGAATAAATTTTAATGTTTAAAACAGGTTGGCTACCTGTGATTTTCATGAATAAACAAAGGAGACTCTGCCGAAGTTTAAAAAAAAAAGTAGTAGTTAAATATTTGTATTGTTAGTGATGCGAATATACTATATTGATTGATTTTGCATATTGTATTGTTGATGAGTGGGGTATTAATTCTGACATAATTGACACTATATTTTTTTTTGTGCAGGTGAACATTTTTGTAGAACATGCAAATGTTTATCAGTGATTTTGGAGGTCGTACGCTTTAGTGTTGCGAAATTATTTTGATAAAAACATTTCATGTTTGGGAGTATAAGAAATTATTGTATTTAAAAATTTTGTTATCAAGTCAAATATTTGAACTTAGTGTTATAATTTTTATTATGATGAATATTTGGAGATGGTTGTAAGAACTCTAACTATTGTTGAATGAAAATAATTCATTTTTTGGTTGAAAATCATCTTATGTATTACATTTTATGATGATTCGTTGTTTTCGTTGTCTCAAATGTAATTCAATCTATATTAAATTGTAGTGATAGATTTTATTGTCAACAAAATATTGGTGCAAAATTTTTGAGATCCCTTCACCTCTTTTAGGATGGTTAAAACTGTCCCAAAAATATATTAAAGACAGATATATTATCGTCTTAAAAATGTTTTATAAAATAGTAACCTTTTGAGACAGATTAATTCTTATCTCAAAAGCACTCTTTTGTGACAGCTCTCGTGCCGTCTCAAAAGGGTTATATAAAATTAGGACCTTTTGAGACGGATTTGTTCCTGTCTCAAAAAACTCTTTTGAAATAGCTATGACGTCCCAAAAAGTATTTATCACCCCCTATCAAAAAGCCCCCCTAGCCGTCCGAAATAGTGTCCCAAAAAGTATTTGAGATGGATAAACCATCTTTTGGGACTGTTAGGCCACCGTCCCAAAAGTTACTTTTTTTTGTAGTGTTAGTCGGTTTAACTCTATAATTGTAGAACCTAGAAGTCCTTTGTTGATAGGAAGCCATATGAATGGAAGCAACTTCTCTCACTTCAACCATAGCTATATCTACCAGCCTCATCATATCACTCTTGGGTGAATAAAATTTAGCACCTTGTGTGTTGGTTGACCTATTTCAGTTGGTATTACTGCCTCACTACTGAAATCATGCATGTATGGAGTCTTTCCTATTGCTGTTCTTGGCGTAGTCTTGTAAGCCCAAAGAACGTTGTGTAGTTCTTTGATCCAATTTACCTTAGCGTCATCCAATATTTTCATCTATCCATCGAGAAATTTTTTATTAGTGACCTCTGTTTGACCATTAAAATGTGCGTGTCTAGGTATTTAATGTAGTTTCTGAATCTTGGATCCGATGTAATAGTCCTCGCACCCTTCATCACCAAACTGAATAGTATGATTGGTGATGAAAGTATATGGCATTACATAGCGACATATGATCTGCTTCCATATGAAATTAAACACTGTTTGATAAGGCATACCTATCAAGGGCTCAATCTTCACCCATTTGGTGAAGTAATCCATCGCAACCACTAAATACTCGAACCATCTTTAGTGGTCAGTAATGGTTTGACAAAGTCTATTCCACATATAGAAAAAGGCCGGGGATAAGTAATAGGAGTTAGGGAAGCCCATAGTTTTCTTTGAATAGCAGCAAACTGTTGTCACATGTCACACCTCTTGGCAATGGAAACACGATTTCCTTTCATTATTGGCCACTAGTAGCCTTGCATGGCTATCCTTTGTACCAAAGATCTTACAGTTGAATGGGCGCTTCTTGAGCCTTCATGGACCTCCTTAATCATATTATGTACTTCAGTCATATGGACTCAATGAAGTAAAGAGACTGTGTAGCCCCTTCTATACATAACTCATTTCTATAGGACGTAGCTGGCTGCTTCGTATCTCATTTTCTTTACTTCCTTCTGATCAGATGGTAACAATCCTTTTTTAGTGTATTCCTTAATTCTATCCACCCAGGAAGGACCCAATTCTACAAAAATGATACTGACAACTTTCGCATCAATACTTCTACTAGTGAGAATCTCTACTGGAATGGTTCGTTTAAGCTCCATTAAAGTTACTTAGGTTAGACAAGCAAGAGCATATACTCAGGCATTGTCCACCCTTAGAATTTGAACTATCTTGAATGAAGGAAATCAACAGATAACCTACATAGCCTTATTCAATTATCTTACCATTGTTTCTCCTTTAAGTCTATATATTTAAAGTAGATGGTGATTAATAAGTTGAGAATGACTGTGAACTATAACCTACTAGGCACCTAGTGATGAGGCTAGCTCTAAACTTGTAATTAATGCTTCGTATTCAGCTTCATTATTGGTTTCTTGAAATTGAAGTATTAATGCCTACTCCACATCCAAATCGTCCGGAGTGTTGATAATGAGTCCAACCCCACTACATGTAGTGCCCAAAGATCCATCTATGAATAGTTTCCAAACTGGGATGTCATTGTTGAAGTATTCATCTAATAATTGTCTGTATTTAACCACCTTATTTCTTTCTTCAGCTAGTCGCAGAGTTCTTTCTTGACATGTCGATGACTCTAGTTGGTCAGCGACAATCTCAGTTTGCTTTTGAGCTGAGCTATATTCCAGAGAAGTCTTCTCTGGACTTTGTGTATAAGTGAATTATACTATGAAATCTGCCACAGCTTGCACTTCCAATTATGTTATTAGATCATAAAAAATCGCATATTCTCCAAGTTCAACCGCCCAAGACATTAGTCTTCCTAACTTTTAAGGTTTGTCAAAAGATTATCGCAGAGGTAGTTAGTGTATATTATAATGGTATTGGCCTAAAAGTATCACCTCATTCTTCTAAAATCTTTAATGAGTGCCAATGCCATCTTCTCCAAGCATAGATATCTTATTTCTACTCCTCGAAATAGTTTACTGGTGTAGTACACTGGTTTCAAATGCCTTCATCAAGTTGGATCAAGGTCGAGCTAAAAACAGACTCTAAAACATCCAAATATAAATACAACTTCTCACCCAAAAATGGTCGGGAGAGTAGCGGGGGAGATCCCAAGTACTTATACAACTCTGAAAAATCTTTCTTGCACTCTTCATTCCATTTAAAGGTTTTTTTAATCAACTTGATGAATGGAAGACATTTTTTATGGCTCAAGAAATAAAGTGATTTGAGATATCACTTTTCATGTTAGTTTTTGCACATCCTTCTTGCTAATCGGGGATTTCATCTTTAGTAAAGCCTTTAATGTATCGGGGTTGGCTTTAATTCCCTTTTTATTTATGATTTACCCCAAGAACATACCTTCATGTACTCTGAATATAAACTTGGTTGGATTGAGCTTCATTTGATGTTTTTCCAACTGGTTAAATGTTTGGGCCAAATCAACAATATTGTTGGCAACAAATTTTCTTTTGTGAGCATATCATATATATATATATATATATATATATATATATATATATATATACTTCCATGTTCTTGCCACTTTGGTCCTTGAATACTTTATTTACCAACTTTTAATATGTTGCTCCAACGTTTTTTTAGCCTAAAGGGCATAACATTGTAGTAGTAGTTTCCTCGGCTAATGATAAAGGATGTGCTCTCGTTATCCTCTAGCTTCACCGTAATCTAGTTGTAACCAGAATAAGTGTCCATGAAGTTGAGCAGCTCATAACCTGCTGTTGTATCTACCAATTGATCTATCCTTGGTAAAGAAAAGTGATCCTTTGGGCAAGCTTTGTTATGTTCAGTGAAATCTACACATATGCGCCATTTATTGTTCATCTTCTTAACCATTACCACATTGGCCAACCAAGTCCAATATTGTTCATCTTCTTGACCATTACCACATCGAAAACTGTGGACTTTTTCTTGATTGGTTTGGCATCTTTATAAATGTCGTGTGCGTGGCTGATGAAATTAGGGTCAATCCCTAGGATATCCTCATATATTTGGCGCAACACGTTCTTCTTATCTCTAAGGAATGTAACTAATTCCTGTTTAATAGATTGTGTTAGTCTTAAAATAATTTGAGTGGTCCTTTTTGGATTCTCATCATCAAGAACAATAGTTTTTGTCTCTTCCATAACTTGTCCCTTCACCAAATCTTCCTCTTCGCAAGGATCTAAAATGTCAATGTGGAAAGTAGTTGTGCCCCTCTGTATCTCTTGTTGGTCGGCTAAGGTATAGTATCATTCCCTAGATTTTATCTGGTTACCATTCACTATGTCAACTCCATAATTGGTATGTAACTTCATGCACTGATGCACAATAGATGGTCTTACCTCTAATTGCTTGATCCTTAGTTTGCCAAGGATTATATTGGAAGATGAAGGTATGTTTTTGCCTAGTACAAAGAAGCTAATTATTTCATTTTTGCTCACTGGCTAAGTGCCGACCAACACATATAGCTTGATCATTCCCAAGGGATATATCCTTTCTCATGAGAACCCTATGAGAGGCATGTTATTCATTTCTATCTTATTGTCTCATAGCCTTAGGTTATGGAAACAGTTGTAGAACATGACGTTCACTGAACTCCCGTTGTCGGCCAAAACTCTTTCCACTTTACTATGGTGGACTATACAAGTGATGACTAACGAATCATCATGGGATAGAGACCCCACTCAAATCATTTTTGGAAAAGACGGTCACTAATTTGTCTTTGTTGACTTTCTAGGCCAATCATCATAGTTCTTGGACATGTCAATCTGTTTTATAGTAGGACACATTTTGGCTTCATTTCGATACGCTTTCCTTTTAGTAAGTCCATCTCCTTCACCGGTATCTCCTCCTACAATGAACTTAGAATAAAATAAAATCATCCTACATACATCTCTGGCTTATCAGGTGTCTTTGGCAGGTTAGGATCATCCTCATAATCATTGTTGGATGCCCTTTTGGTGTCATCTTAGGTGACTCAGATTTTCTCTTACCATCTCGACTACAATTTTGATCAACAAATTTAGCCAATTTTCCTGGCCAAATAAGAGTCTCAACTTCATTCTTGAGGTCAATGCAACTATTAATATTGTGTCCACGATCTTTATGAAAATCGCAGTATTTGGACTTATCCCTCCTATTGAGAGGTTACCTCAATTTCCCAGACCAGTTCAAATCTTTGTTGCCCCTGATTTCTTCCTGGATGTGATGGATAACTTTACTAAGTGGAGTATAGTTGTTATACTTCTTGATCCTATCAATATTTTTGTCTTTCTAATTTTTCTTGAACGAATTATTCTTCTGACCTTCGGTTTTGATCTCCAGTACTTCTTTTGCTACCATAACTTACTCGACGTTCATAATCTTTCCATCCTTAGCCATCATCTTTGTCATTATTTTGGGTGGATTCTTTGCTAGAGCATAGTTAAGATCCTTGGCCTGTAATCCACTCATTAGGGATGCAATGACTGCCTTTTCTTTATAATCCACCACCTCTAGTTTCTCATTGTTGAAACGTGTTATATACTCGCGGGTGCATTATTTTTTTTTGGTGTACGATCAAGAGATGAGTAACACCCTTGATTGTATTATCCCCAAAGACAAAGTTATCAATGAATAATTCATCCAATTGATGAAAATTGGAAATTTTACCTCTGGGCAGATTGTTGTACCATATTTGAGTCGGACTAATGATGTAATTGGAGAAAGCCTTGAACCTCATCTCGTCGGAGATAGAATAAATATCAGCAACTTATTGATAATATTCAGTATGGATGACTGGATCAATTTTCCCATCATATTTAGGAATGACAATCGGTGGTTTGAATTTGGAAGGTGTGGGGTAATCTGCAATAGCGTGGATAAAAGGTGAGCCACTAACAAAACTTCTTTGCAAAGGATGTTTTGTTTTGGTCATTTTCCCCAGCCGCTCTTCTAGTCCCTGCATGGATCCTTTTCAGGAATGTTCCTCTGGTTTGGATCTGGTATAAGGAACTTTTGTGGCTTCGCGATACATATATGGTGAGATCTCTTCTTGAAAAGTCTTCTCGTCCTGCCACAGAGCCCCTCATGCAAGCTCTAGATCTCACGGATCCATCTCTATGTTCAAGGTGAAGTTCCTGCTCCTTACGTTGACTTCTAGTTGACCCAGGATCCAAATGGTCAAAAGACAATTCCCTACATAGCCTCTCCAATATGCTTGGCCTCTTCTTGGAAAAATGTCTACCATCACAGTAATCTGTTGATCATAATGAAAAGGTTGCTCGAGGAAGGTATAATCTGTCATGAGAAGATAGGGGATGGTAACTCCTTTCATTCCAGGTTATTAGAGGAGGCATTTCTCTCCTGGAATTAGAGGATCTATCTTGCATCATACATGCCAACTGCTAGATTAACTCTTTCATGGCTTCCTGTCCTGTAGCCATGTTACGTGAAGTTTTTTGGGGATCTATCTCACTAGAGGGAGAGGATATATATGGTTTGTTTCCGGCATCCGCTAGAATGCTTTCAGGAACAGTAGTCATTCTTCAAAACAAACAATGAATAAAGAAACACAAGAGGTAGACAACGATGTGAAGTAGTCGTGTCCCAGAGACGCTGACAGTTTGTTGATGTCTAAAAATGGAGTGGGTCCAAATTTTATAATCACAAATAAATAATAAGGGAAATCTAAGAAAACACACAAGTGGATTTTTTTTTAAAGTGGTTATGCTATTAAAAGCTTTCATCCACTGTTGGTACTATTATTGATGTTTACAATAGATCAGTATGGTGTGCCTGAGATTGGTTCAATAGTCCCTTTGAGCTAAGGGACATTATATATTAATAGTAGTCCGGAACCCTAGAGATGGAATGCCTTTATATCTTTAGGCACTTACATCTGAATATAATAAATAAGACTCTCAACATTCAGTGTTGGTCGCCCTTTCATTTGAGTAGATCTTTCCCGAGCCGACTAGGTAACTCTGATGAAAATCAAGATAGTTGAATGGCCACTTAAGATGTCATGTGTCTATTATTCATTAGTCCACGTAGAAGAGTAATTTTTACATACAAAAGAGAGCTAGTTCGTCGTAACAGGCTTGGACCCAGTTGGTTTTAGCTACCTGAATTTCGAGTATGACGCTTAGCGAGGCTACTCGGAGTTCTATGGGTAGGAATGCTTCCACATCATGAACTAGTGAATATGGGTGGCCCCGATGGAGGTTCGCACTATCGTACGGTAGCCCCATATGGAATATTAGAGTTTATCTCGCCAGTCACTACATGTCTCTATCATCTTGCTGATCATGTTTTTAACATTTTTATTAGCATATTTGACTGCTCCGTTGGTTTGTGGTCTGTATAGCATTGACTTATGCTAAGTGATCTCGTACTTGTATAACAGTTTTGAAACCTCTTTCTTTAAGTGAGACCCATTATTTAATACTAATTCGTGAGAAACATCAAAGCGGCATATTTTTTTTGCCATATGAATTTGGCCACTTTATTAAATATCTTTGCATAATATTAATCTTTGACCCATTTTGTGAAATATTCGATGGAGACTAAGATGAAACGTGTCCACCGGAGGCCTTAAGAGTTAATTTCCGTATGATATCTGTCCCCCGAGTGAATAAAGGTGAGGGTGGGGTTATGCAGTAGATCTCACTAGGAGGCAGATGTTGTTGTGGGGCATATAAATGAATTTTTAGGAACCACTTGATATAGTTTCTACAATATTTTTTCATGGTGGTCCAGTAGTATGGCTGTCAGAGTTTTTTCTAGGATAGGGTGTGACAACTCATGTGTGAGCCACATTCGCCACTACGGATTTTGCTCATAATTTTGAGGGTCTCTTATTTGGTGACTAGCCATAAGTGTATTCCATTGAATACTATTTTGTAAAGATGGATCCTAAAGATGATGAATTAGGCTTCCAATCTTAATAGGGTAAGTCAGTGATTGGAAGAGGCACTCAATGGGTAGTGATTTTTTTCGAAGTAATTTCCATATTTTGTTATACCAGACTGGGGGTCCTATTATTGTTTCTTCGATATTGTCAACCTCAAAGAAATATGAAGGGTTATTTTCTATGGTTATAGTGAACGTGATTCCTAGAGTGCCCTCTGACATGTCAATTATAGAAGTTATGGTTGCCAATGTGTCTACGAAGTTATTTTTAGACCTTGGGAGGAATTTTAATTCGAAGTGTTTGAATTGGGTGGCTACTTCTTCAAAATTGGCATGGTATGGTTAGATCTTTCCATACTGGATCTTTCATTTGCATAGTATTTGACTGATGACTAGGTTAGAATCTCCCTAGGCTTTCAGATTAGTGATCCCCATTTTCAGGGTGATTTCGAGTCCCGTGATGCAGTCGTCATACTCGACCATGTTGCCAGTGGACTCTGATATAATTTTTTTAGCAGTGGAGAGTCGTCTTGATTCGAGGGATATAATGATAATTCCTATGTTGAACCCCCTTTTATTGAATTCCTTGTCAAAGTATAGTTATTAAGTCTCTCTATCATTTAAAGCAAAGAGCTACTCATCCAGGAATTGTGCCTCGTATTGTTCTTCGTCTAATAGGGGTTTCGTTTTGTGAAAAAGTCGGATATGGCTCTCCCTTTAATGTAATTTTTTGATCCTTCTAGAAAGATCGAGTTTCTCAAATAGGTATTTCTTGGGGTCCATTCTAGAGATGAGTCTTATGCTAAAAGACATCATGTAGTTGTGCAATTCGCGAGTAATAAATATGAATGGTGGTAAGATGGTTAATGAACTGACTTATAAACTTTAGTTGGCCTAGGAATATTTGAACTTTATTTTCTGTTCAAGGTGGAGACATTACCTTTATGGATTTGACTTTGGTAGCATCTACCTTAATTCTATCCTTGTTGACTATTTATACGATAACTTTTCCCGTCATGACTCAAAAGATACATTTGTCACACCCTACTAAAATCTGGCGTTGGCCGCCACCAAAACTAAGTCGGGCGTGAGTAGATAAAATATCATTGTTATCATGAGACAGATATGAGAAATATAAAATTATTCCATAAGATAAACGGAAATCAATCCCAAAGGATAAAGCATCCAACTAAGCGATAAAAGAACCATCTCCATGCTAAACTCAAAGTAAATCCAATCTCTAATAATATGAAACTGAAAAATCTCCAACTGAATCTAGTGAAATAACTAAATAAAACCCATAAAAAATTTAGAACTGAATTGCCCAATCGAAATCATAAACCGTTTCTTAAAGTAAATATGAAGGAATGGAAAACTAAACTAAATCAATACATATAAGGTAGAGCAACTCCAACTGCACCTCCAAGAAAATCTTCAAATAATTCTATACAGCTTCTCCAAATAATATTTCCTAAATATTTATTCAACGCACGATGTCAGATCTCTGAGCATGAATACACACTACTCCTCTCAAATAGGATCCTTGAATCCAGGCAATAGCATTATACACAATAAAGATCACAATAGAGTATTCTAATTAAACGAGATAATTGAACGCAAATATAAATCACTAAATACCGTCAGAAATTCCCATTGCAAAAAGCATACCAATATGATTTTAAATTCCCAAGTCCCACGATGTTAATTTAATTAAATTAACCCAATTAATCATTCCTCAATTTTTATCTTAATTATAGCAGTCCTCCCGCCACGGGTGGTAATCCGCCAAAGTTTTGCACTTCCCCGTATCAAATGGCCTCTGATCCATTTAAACTATCGACCCCGCCCCATTGCAAGGTTCCACACACGACACGACACAACATAAATCGCTCGCAGACCCGTTTAAACTGTTGATCCCTGACACATTATGTCGCCACAAATTTCAATACCCAATTTTATCTTAGGCATTAATTCTCATTTTCTCAATTTCACATTTTATAAATTACCCCACCCTTTTAATCGATGTGAGATTGTCAAAATGACCCTTAATCCCATACCTAAGGGACCCCAATTATACATACGTCATATCCTACATATAGGGTAAATCGCCAATATAAAACACATTCTAGTCTCATGCCTAGGTTAATGAAATGAGGATACAACATAAAAATCTACCCCACCCCGAAATATAAAATTCCCATGAATTTACACTAACTAGTCCCATACCTACCAAGTATAAATTTTAACCAAGGCCTACTAAATAGTCCCACACCTAGTAAGCACCCTAAAATAAGGTTTAGCAAAATACTACCCATAAGCCCCTCGTTCCCGTGATGGTAAAAGTGAGTAAAACAATTCACATAAAGCACAATTCAATATGCACAATATAGCAATTTAATAAAAAAAGGTCCCAACTTAATTTAAATCATTTAATAACACCAACGTTGATTTCAACATGATTAATTCCATTCAATAATGTTAAATTAATTAACATATAATAATCTTCAATAAGACGTAACCGTTTTCTTTTATAAATCATCTACTTTTTATAACTATGAGTGCATCCTAGTAACCATATAAATAATTCCCTAAAAATTCTACATGAGAACCTACACCAAATACCATAAACCCCTAAAAATCTAACTTACACACCCAAGGGTTTTAAAGATTAAATCTGTAGAGAGGGCTTGAAGGTAATACTGAGATTAGGGATAATTCGCCCATTAGCAATAGTGTTTGGGATTAAGAAACCGAGGCAGCTCCGCGTGGAAGCTCAAGCGTGGCAACCCAGCAAGGTAGCTTAGCGTGGCAACTCATACTTTATCTTGTTGTGTTAGTCATATTGTATTTTTTTTTATATTGACTATAAGCTATAACGGTTGTAATGATGTAACGAGAATAATAAAGAGTTTTAGTGTGAGTTCAAACGGTACTCGCGAGAGACCAGGCTTGGCAGCGCCTGGGAGAGCCTTCATGCTCTATCGAATGACCTCATCGTGGGAACTTTAGAGGGACTTGGTTTGGAGGATTGAGAAGTGAGGCACCATTGGGGATTGTCCTCACCATCTTAGATATACCTGGTAAGACACCGAAGAACCCTTAGTGTGGAACCTCGGGCGGAGGAGCTTGGAGTTACACCGGGCATTGAGTTGTGAGCTAAACAACCCTTTACTTAATGTCACATCCACTTTATCTGATGTCACTAACTAGCTAGGCAATGTCAGATGCACTTGAGTAAACCACCTTGTTATTTGGGGCTGTCAAACAGTTGGCGAGCCACCTCTGTGACAATAGCCCCCTAACACATTGGTTAGGAAAAAGGCATGTCTTGGCATTTAATGTTTATGACGTGGAGACAACTAGTGCATCAGGTATTTAATGTTTGTGACACAAAGTATGAGGGATGTATTTCACAGGCATTAATGGCAGAGTTGCCTCGGGGGTGGCGTGGGAGGCTATTTAAGGACTCGAACCACCTCTGAGGAGAGGATGATCTTTTTGAGAGTTTAGAAGTTATTAATAGAGATAATATACATCGGAGAGAGTTATTACAAACCAGAGAGTTTACTCACCCACCATTGTCATTTATTAGGAATCTTTTAATACTTGATAGAGATTCTTAAGGGTGGTTGGAGTGTTTGGATGCCTCCTAAGGTGTATCTAGGGTGCTTACTTCTCTGTCCCTCTAGCTAAGTTACTTCTAAGTTCATTACTACCTTCTGAGTTATACACGAGATATCTGTGATTTCAAACTGGGTTTATCTTCATCGATTAATGTTTGTATGTCCTATGGTTAATCAATCGTGTCAATGTTTAACTTGTCATTAATATACTCAAAGGGGTTACACCTCCATATTATGTAAACTACCCTTTTACATTTGGCGACTCTACTGGCGAGGCATTCTTCTAAATCAAGGAGTATGGCACAAGATAACGTTAATCGAAGGCTCAACTTTGATGACATTCAACACAATGAAGAACAATCGGCAAGAGAATTGGAGGCTTTAAGGGATGGGGCTCCTAGAATAGAGATACCTCTAATTCAGGCGACGACAAGCGTTCTAGGGGTGACACAAGCTTCCACGAGTGCTGGGTTGGGACCCACTCAGGTGGCACTCCTCATGAATAAGTTTTATGATTTTTTACAAACTCTAATACATTCAACGGTACTGGGAGTATTTGAAGCCAACTCCTTTGTAACACCAAGGGCAGCCCCAACGATCCCACCAAGTGCAGGTGTAACGGGAACAGTCCCAACAAGTATACCTTATGTTGTTAATCCAACAGTGGGAACATCAGGATTATCAACGGCCCCAACTGTGACGACTGTTCCAGCTACAACGGGCACTCAGCCCCTGGTCCCGTTAGTTATTGCCCCAGTAGCATCATCCATGGAGGAAATGAGGAAGGAGATGAAGAAAGAGATGCTGAAGTTCATCCAGGCCTCCTCGTAATCTGCTGGCAAGATAGCTTTGGTCTATGATGAGTTTCGAACACCTTATCACCAAGAATACAACGATGATCCCTATCCAAAGGACTATATTCCTCCTATTTTTGAAAAATACACAGGGAAAGGGGGAACCCGAAGAAGCACATTAAGCGCTTCGTTGAACATTTGGGGGCACATTATAATAATAAGAAGCTTAGGTTGAGGGAGTTTTATAAATCCTTGACCAATAAAGAATGTACCTGGTATTCTCATTTGGCTCCCAATAGTGTTTCTATGTGGGAAGAGATGCATGTTTTGTTCGTCCAAAAGTTCTTTCTGGCAGAAGATGAGTTTACTTTAACCCAACTAGAGAGGGAGAAGCAACGACCCAAGGAAGAAGTGGTGGTGTACGTTCGAAGGTTCAGGGAAATATCCCTTGATGTGAGGGAGGAGCCCAAAGAGTCCAAGTTATTGCAGATCTATGCGAAAGGACTGCTTCCTGAGTACATCTGTCATCTCATTAATGAAACGCGTGAGGGGAGTTTTTCGGCGTTCTTAAAAGCGGCAAGAAATATCTCCTTGGTGGTGTGACTAAATTCGCTGGTGGTGATTATGATGTTTAGGCAGCCGATACAACCTACATGGGGGAGGTCTCAAACCCCACGGGTAGGGTACACAGAGGGAGAAGATGGGGGAAAGGCACCGAAGAAGGAAAATAAGAGGAAGTTTGGAAGAGACAAGGAGGACCCACCACCATTGCCTTGTATTATGAAGGAAGTTGCCAGCTGTTATAACACGATGGTCCAAGGAGGAGCAGTCTACGAACTAAAGGGCATTCCCATGGGGGAACCCAATGTGACAACAAGGGCGAACCCCAAATATTGCCAGATTCATCCGAAGATTGAGCATCCGATAGAAAGGTTTTTCACGTTAAGGAGAATCATCGACAAGTATGTGAAGGTAGGGACATTACAAATCCCTCCACATAACGCCAGCAATAACCCACTGCCAGCACATGGGGCCAATCTCGTGGTGGCCTATGACTAAGAGGCTGAGAGAGAAGGAATAGAGCCAACGCCGAAGCAGGAGGAATTCGAAGAAGCTCTATAAGATTGTACGAAGGGAATGGCTAATGTAGTACTAGCCTATGATGAGGAAAGAACCAAAGATGTGGAGGACGTATACAACATTGAAGGTGAGGAAACAAACCCACTCCTAAAGTACTATGCAGTTTTAAGATCCCCAAAATTCACCTAGTTCTTCGAACAAGTGGGGATACTGAAAGAGAGTACGTTGGAAATAACTCAGACAATACTTGACATTGCGAGGAAGAATGCAGTCCCTTCGCTGAGATGGAAGGGACCCATGGCCAGGTTGGTGTGGAGGTTTCTGTCAGAGGTAACTTTCATTGATGTAGATAGGACTATGAGATTCCCTCATAACAAGCCATTATATGTGACCGCCAGTGCCAACAGAATTAGTTTCGCAAGGACTCTGATGGATGGGCGAGCTTCCATCAATATTATGCCAATCAACTCCTTCCACGCAACTAATATTCCAAAAGAAAGGTTGGTCCCCATGCCTTTGGTGATTTCGGGGTATGATAACCAATCTTCGAAATCCATTGGGTACGTTAATATTGGGATTGTAATGGGAAATATGAGTTCCCATATCAAGTTTCAGGTAATAGAGAGCATAACTTCCTATCATCTGCTAATAGGAAGGGTGTGGATGCACAAATAAGGTCTAGTTCCTTTTACGTACCACCAATGTTCTAAGGCAAACATAAAGGGAACAAAGGTGACCATTAGGGCTACAAAAAGTCCCTTCGCTATTGAGGAAGCTCACTTGGTGGACGAGGCATTTTACACATAGTTGGAGGAGGATGTTCGAGTCCTAACGAGAAGAATGGAGGAAGCATGGATTCCTTCGATCAGAGAAAGGATGGGGCCCTTGAACGAGTAGAATAAGAAGGTTGCAAGCAGTACAAAAATAATGTCCGAAGAAGCTCATCAGGCAGTCTCTCAGCCCCAAAGCAGCTTTATGACAAGATGAGGTCCATAGTGGATTCGATGGAGCATGAGGTCCAACAGCAAAGTGTGCTGAGCTGATTTTAAGGAAAAATAGTGGTCGAGGTTTCTAGAGAGAAGAAGAGGATGGAAATTACAACTACCAGTAGACAGTGCAAGAAGGTTTTTACCGAAGAAGGAAAGCTGATATATCGATTATAATGGTGTGAGCGGGTGGCTGAAGAAGCTGACAATGAGTCTAACCCGATGCATGAGTACCTTTTAGTGGATCAATGGGGACATTGTATGGTGATAGACAACTCCAACGTATATGAATTTATAGATGAGGTCATCGAGGAACCAGAATACATGGTAGATCAACCGAAACCGCAGGTGCAAGAACTGGAGCAGTTGAACCTGTCGAAAGAAGAGGAGGACCCAAGGCCTATTTTTATCGCGAAAGATCTCAGTAACGAGAAACGAGAGTCTTTGGTTATGTTGATTCGAGTGTTCATAGACGTTTTTGTGTGGAAATACACGGAGATGGAAGGGATGGATGAAGAAGTCAGCTGTCACAAATTGAACGTAATGCCTTCAGCCATTCCGGTGAAACAAGCAACAATAATGTACAAGCCTGAGCTAGACTTAAAGATAAAGGAAGAGGTCCAGCGCTTATTGGCGGCAGGGTTCATCAAACTGTTACAGCAGCCGCTTTGGTTGTCTAGCATTATCTCGTTGGGAAAGAAAGACAAAAACTAAACAAGGATCTGTGTAGACTTCAAAGATTTGAATACATCTTTCCCCAAGGATGAGTTCCCTCTTCCCTCCATTGATATCCTGATAGATGCAACGGATGGTCATGAGATGTATAGCGTCGTGGATGGGTATATGGGGTACTACCAGATCAAGATAGACCCCTCGAATGAAGAGAAAACGGCGTTCAGGACCTCGTTGGGAAATTTCATGTCGAGAGTAATGCCGTTTGGACTTAAGAATGCTGGGGCTACTTACTAGAGAACAATGATGACCATTTTCCACGACTTCTTCCACAAATTTATGGAATTCTATGTTGATGATTTTGTCATAAAATTAATAAAGGAGGAGTCCCATCTGGGCGATTTGAGGAAGGTGTTCGCCCAACGGAGGAAGTATAAATTGAGGATGAACCCGCTAAAGTGCATCTTTAGGGTAATAAGTGGGAAATTTCTAGGCTTTTTGGTCGATCATTAAGGGAAACAAATGGACCCGGACAAGCAGCGAGCAATTTTGGAGATTCCAAGTCCAAGAACGATGAAGGAGCTGAAGAGTTTCCTCGATAAAGTCTCCTATCTTAGGAGATTTGTGTCTGGGATAGCCGAGATGACACACCCATCGATGCCGCTATTACGAAGGAACATGAAATTCAAGTGGGAGTACGTTCACCAGGATTCACTCGCTGGGCTCAATAAGCTCCTCATTTCACCACAGATCATGGTTCCCCCACAAGAAGGAATACCACTGCAGCTATACCTCACACCCACCATGAGGTCCATGGGAGCTTTGTTGGCAAAGGATATTGAGGGGGAAGAACAACCGATTTACTACCTCATCAGATATAGTATCTTGGAAAGGAATTGTTTAGATTTAGTCTTTGTAGCACAAAAACTTAGACATTATATGATGTCTTTTACAATTCATATTGTTACTAGATGTGATCCTATTAAGTATTTGTTGGCAAGAACTATATTAATGGGAAGGGTAGCTAGGTGGTTCATTATCCTCTCTGAATATGACTTGAAGTGTGTGGTTCCTCGGGCGATCAAAAGCCAAGCTTACGCCGATATGTTGGTAATCTTCCCCTGAGGAACGTTTGAGCCACCCAAAGAAAGTATTCTAGGAGATGATTTTCAGGCCAATCACCTAGACGCAACAGATGAGGAATGGAAAATGCAGTTCGATGGATCTTCGGCGAAAAAAAAGGAGGAGAAGGGGTTATTCATTCAAAAGGAATGGAGGAGATTTTCCTTTCTTATAAATTAGATTTCCCTTATTCTAATAAAGAGGCAAAATATGAAGCATTGGTGCTAGGGTTGCTAGAGGCTCTTCGAAGGGGGATTCGTTCACTTTGCATCAAAGGTGATTCAAATTTTGTGGTTCAGCAAGTGAATGGAGAGTAAGCTTTGAAATGCATGAGCCTAGCACCATACTGAAAAATAATCATTCAGAGGCTTGTCTTCTAGTTCCATCAGACCAAGATCAAGAGACAACCCAGAATGATGAATCATCACCCAGACACCTATGCCACCATTGCCCAGAAGATGGTCATGAGAAATGATACAACTACCGTCGTGATCCAACGAAGAACACCACTTCCAAGAGTACAGTCAATTCTACCGATGGAAGATGATGCAGACTAGAGGGGGAGATTAGATGGCAATTAGAATTTGAGGAAGGAGCGATGGGGCTAAGATAATTAGCCCAATACTTCACGAACTAAGGAACCCTTATTTAAGGAATGCTGGGGGATGGTTGTAGAGGTGCATTGGTCCAGAAGAGGTAGAGCAGAGATTAAAGAGAACACATGGAGAGCATTGTGAGACAACTGGCATACCACTCTTCCGAAGAATTTAGAGAGAGGGGTATTTTTGTCTACGAATGAAATAGGACGCGACGGAGCTACAACGAAAGTGAGATAAATGCCAGTTATTCTTCGAAGCAGCTGAATGTCATTTCGTGGAAGCTCAACATGATTGAAGACTGATGTATATTGACTTTATCAGGGATGGAGTTACCCCAAAATAGAAAATTGACGCAATGGGACTTAAGCAGAGGGCCCCGAGATTCTATGTTCAGGAGGGCCATCTTTATCGAAGAGGCTACTTCAATAGGCTATTGTGTTGCAAGGAAGAAGCATTCGAAGTCCTCAAATTGGCGCATGATCAAGCTCACATAGGAGGGGCCAAGTTATATGAATAATTGATGATGTTGGGGTATTATTGTCCAATAATGGATAAACACTCTGTTGAGTTCGTTCGAAAATGCAAAGCTTGTCAAGTTCACAAAAAATATAATCCATGCCCCATCGGTAGACCTACACTCCCTGGTGATGCCTTATCCTTTTCACACTTGGGCGTTCGATCTAGTAGGGGAAATACATCCTTCTTCGAGGGTGAGATATGGATACGAGTAGCAACGGAGTGTTTCACAAAGTGGGCTGAAGCGATATCACTGAGAAGGGCAACAGCTGGGGTGGTGAGCAACTTCATCAGAGAATACATCATTTGCCGTTTTGGGATCCCAAAGGTTATCCTTTTAAATAATGGAACCCCTTTCATCAATTCAGAAGTAACGATGCTCACAGACAAATACTCCATTATCTATCATACTTCAACGGTGGCATATCCAAAGGGAAATGGTCAGGCCGAAGCAACTAATAAAACTTAGGTTAATATCTTGGCTAACATAATGTAGTATTTCCCAGGAGCGTGGGATAATAAGATACCAGCTATATTGTGGGCCTATCGAACAACTAAGAGAAATCCCATTAGGTATACTCCGTTCTCCCTTGTCTATAGGACCGAGGCGATTCTCCCAGTGGAGTTAGAAGTTCCATCTGCTCGATATGCTTTGCGAAGTAGCATGCTCCCTCAGAATAGACATGTGCAGTTAGAAGCGTTGGACAAACACATATATATAATGCGATGCAACCCTTTTAAATGTATACAAAACAGCTCTCGAGGGCATATGATAACTCAGTGAGACCAAGGAAGTTCGTGGAGGGAGACCTCGTATTGAAAGCAATAGTGAAACACATCAGGGGGCTTCCTCTACCCATGTTTGCAGAAAATCGGGAGGGACCTTTCAATGTAAAAGAAGATCATGACTAAGGCTATTGCTTAATTTCTAAGATGGAAGAAGATAAACCATTCAAGATTAATAATAAATGGTTGAAAGTTTATCATATGTAGGCAATTATGTTTGGACCACTGATGAATCTGGTTGTTGTTATGAATACGCAAGTTCTTTTTATGATGAGTATGCAAGTTCTTTTTATTATAACTCAAGTAGAGATGAAAGAATTACAAAACTTCACAATCTATGTAAACAGTTGTAACACAAAGAAATGGAATGAGAAAATAAATATCTTTCTTCATTCATAAACTTTGGGGCATTACAAAATTGGGAGCTATTGCCCAAGAATTACATGAGAAGAAAAAATATCTGTATAAAAAAGTTCATTAGCCAAAGAGGAACCATAGATCTGGGGAAGAAAAAAAATCTTTAGGAAGGGACAAAGAAGCTGCCAGGCAAGACTGTTGGGCATTCATAGAAACATCCAGCCTCGTTTGTGCTTGTGTACGCTTGATGAGGAGCTTCTCTCGCTTTGACTTCATCAAGAATGAGATCTTTGAGGTCCCCTACATCTTTGTCAACGACTTTAAAAATAGGTGCTAACTCAACCAACTTGGCTTCCTTAGCCCGCTGATCCTCTTGATGTTTTCGAAGTAGTTCCCTCTGGATATCTAGTAGTTGGCTCTTCAAAGGATTCAAATGCGTAATAAGCTAAATGAGACGAAAGCCATGACGACCCAACTCCTTCAGGTGACCCAGGAAATAGTTGAGAAGGGCTCTAGTAACGGTTGAGGTCGGAGTGTTGGCAATTTCAGCAATGACGGTAGCCATGACCTAAATTTTGTAACTTATAACAGAGATGTTTGAATGCAGGTAATCCATCGTGAACATTTCAGGATGATGATTTACAAGATGCTCAATTATCAAACGATGGTTGACAGGAATTTGAGGACAACATTGAAGCACCATCAAAGAAGAAGGCGTGAGGATACAGGTCGGGCATAGGAAGCTCATGGCCAGATTCACTCTCAGCGGTAGCACCGGTCTTGGAACCTTTATCATTATGGCAAGAAACTTCTAAAATGACAGGTTCCCGATGGGGCGAGGGAATGGGAGAAGGAACTGGTGGAGAATCCTCCCAAGCAACCTGAAAATAGTTAGAGGAAATAAGGATTTTATGAAAAACATTAACAAATGTTCTCATTGTTAAGTCACCAATATAAGTGGAGTTTATGAAAAATCTTAACAAGTATTTTTGTTGTTAAGTCACCGATATAGGTGGAGTTTATGAAAAATCTTAACAAGTGTTTTTGTTGTTAAGTCACCGATATAGGTGGAGTTTATGAAAAATCTTAACAAGTATTTTCGTTGTTAAGCCACCGATATAGGTGGAGTTTATGAGAAATATTAACAAGTGTTTTCGTTGTTAAGTCACCGATATAGGTGGTGTTTATGAAAAATCTTAACAAGTGTTTTCGTTGCTAAGTCACCGATATAGGTGTAGTTTATGAAAAAAAAAACTTAACAAGTGTTTTCGTTGTTAAGTCACCGATATAGGTGGAGTTCATGGAAAAAAAAACTTAACAAGTGTTTTTGTTGTTAAGTCACCGATATAGGTGGAGTTTGTGAAAAAAAAACTTAACAAGTGTTTTCGTTGTTAAGTCACCAACATAGGTGAAGTTTAAGAAACTAAGAAAGGCGGAGAAATTAGTGAAGTACCTTAGCAGTAGCATCAGCGAGAATAGGAACCACCGTGGAGGCCTCAACGGAGCCCCTAACTAAAGAAGCCTCAGCGGTTAGTAAAGCTCCCTCGCCAAAGGAGTTTCGCTGAAAGACCTCAAGGAACCTCCTAGCGATGCCCCAACATGGGTAGACACTGAAGAATCACCACACGGGACAACAACATCAGCCTTGGCCTTGGAAAGAAAAAGTCCACTAAGAGCAAAGGGTGGGGTAAGGCTTGGCGAAAGCTGCAGATACAAAACCAAGTGTTAGACACAAGGAGCGAGTGTACGAAAAGGTAGCAACACGTCTAAGTGTTATTTACCCCCGTTATGGCACCAAAAAGGGGAATTGCAGTTAGGGGTCTCATTAGTGCAGTGGGAAGGAGAATGTTAGCTATCAGAAACGCCACTTCCACCTAAAACATTCCAACATATCAAAATGATAAACAAAGCAATGGGACAAGGAAAATACGTGAGGCTTGGCAAGATATTTACCTCAGGGGAACTCTCCTTGACTAGAACAATGGGCAGAGGGACCTCTTGCTCGGATGGTAATTCAGAATAGGCTGGAGTAGTTGCCTCTGATTGGCTAGATATTTCAACAGATTCAATGGTAGTAGCCCTACAGCCGCTTCTTTAGCCCGTTGGGAGGACAAACAGCGAGAGTAGGTGACACCTGTCATGGGGGAATAGGGGGACTAGTATCGGCTTAAGAGACATCGAAACTCCCCCCCCCCCCACGAAATGGCTCACGGGGGAACGAGTGGGACTGCTCCTTTCTTCATCTCCCTGCACTAAAGTTATCAAAGAAATAAGCAAATGCAGCTTGCTTTAAGAAAAGGGGAATAAGAATAAAACATTCATAGAGACCTGAGATCCGGAGGGAGAACGAGAAGGCTTAACCACTGGTGACAGCGGAGAGGAGGGAGCAATAAAGGGAGCTGAGGATGGAGGTATCTCAGCAGTCCGCTGCTTCTAGGACTTAGTGCCCAGAGTTTTCTTCCTTGCACCCGTTGCATCAGTACCTTGAGGTACCCTCAACCTTTTTCTCCTCTTTGACGTTAGCTTAGTGGGATCAACCATGGTCGTGGGAAAGGAAGTCGAAGGAGGAACGACGAGAATCAACAAACTCCGCTGGTTTGTCATCTTGCACGATGACGTTTATTAACTCCATAACCTTAAAGCTACTCAGGTTAAAAACTCGATATGCTCTACTAGTCGATGAATATCCTAACAATATTCCCTCATCGCTCCGGGAGTCAAACTTTCCTAATTTCTCTCTATCCCGTAGGAGGTAGCATTTACTCCCAAAGACATGGAAATATGAAAGGTTAGGCTTCTTTCCAGTCCACAATTCAGAGGGTGTCTTAAGTGTGTGTGGATAAAGGTAAACCCTATTCACCATGTAGCATACGATAGGCATAACCTCTGCCCAAAATCTCTTAGCAACTGTACGGCCTAGAATCATGGATCTAGGCATCTCCTGAATCGTTTGATTCTTCCTCTTAATAATCCCATTTTGCTGAGGAGTCTTCACGGCCTAAAATTCATGTTTTATCCCGAGGCTATCATAGTAAAGATCTACTTTACCTTCCTTAAATTCATTGTCATTGTCACTACATATTCTATTGATAGTGACTCCGTGTTGATTTTCTAGGATACGACACTTAGTCGTAAGAAATTCCACAACATTGGATTTCTCTCTTTGAAAACCTACAATCGAGTAACGAGAGAAATCATTTACCATCATGAGGATATACCTCTTACCACCCAAAATCTCAATACGAGTAGTACCCATACGATCCATGTATATCAACTTAAGCACTCGTGAAGTGGTAATGGAATTCAACTTCCTGTGGGTAATACAGACTTTCTTTCCCAACTCATAAGGTCCATAAACTGTGAAAGTCGGCGTTCTAAGTGATGGTAAGCCATGTACTAGGTCCTATTTTGCTAATTTCTCCAAATCTCTAAAATTCACATGATGTAGACGTTAATTCCACAGATCTATATGAGTGATCGTGGCGCTGTTGCAAACAAATGAGTACTTGGGCAACCCCATAGCAATTATCTTCAGTCCTCACCCCTTGTAATAGAAGTTTACCGGCTTGATCATAAACATTACATTCATTTCATGTTTCATGTTTAAGAGTACATTGCATGTTTCATGATGCACGTATGAAGATGATGGATGCATAGATTAGGATCATGGCCATCATGGATGATCGTGTTGACGTGAAGAATATAACGATATGAGACATACTTACTTTGATCTACGACACATAGAAAATTACTAGATTTTAACTCGGACATTTATAAAATCATGTCCTTACATATTATGGTATATTTTTTGCTATGTGACTTAAATGACCTTTTTTAGTACACTGGTGATCCTGAACCGGTCGAAATAGTCCAGAATATGTAACAAAAAATTATAGTTGGGTTCCGAGAGCTTTTAAGACGTAGTGGAGGACGTTTGGGGGTAAAGTGGACTTTTTACACCTAGGATTTAACTTTAAAATGGGATTACGATGTAATTAATGAGTATTTAAGGCTTAGGTATAAGGATGACACCCTCACTTTTGCCCCTGCATAATTGAGACTAAGGGGGAGATATATAAGAGAAAAGGAAGAAAAAAGAGAAGAGAGAAAGAACATCTCAAGATTCAAATAATCTTATTGAGACTTCATATTTAGAACCAAAAGGAAAATGTTTACTCTCTTTAGATTGCAATTTATGCGGTTAATTACGATCATAATTGATTGAGAACAAATATGAGATTTAAAAGATGAAAACTTAGAGAATTAATTAAAGAGATTTCAGTCGTGTTTACCCTCTGATCATAATTGATATATTGATTGACAATGAATATGTAAGATTTGTGTGGCTAAATTATGGTTTGATGATTATGAACTTGAGAATATTGATAGGGTATTAGAATCAGTGAAATTTCAAGGTTTGATTAATTCTGAATTGTAAGAAATCATTTATGATTAGGAATCCTTATGTTGTGATTATACATCCAGGTATATTTTTATGTTAAAATTATTCTGGGTTAATTATATATTTATGGAGATGTCAATTTAAGGATTTGGGGGGCTTAGAACCTCCATTGGATGGTTCAAGAGGTGAAAACCCCAGGAAGAAGATTATTAGCAGCCCAGCTAACCGAACAATCTCGCTGGGGGAGAAAATCGATTCGGTCTAGCGAATTGGTTCGATTTTCCAAGCGAATCGATTTGATTTTCTAGCCGGCCTAGATTTTTTTTGCGTATTTTTTGACCCGTTAGTATTTGGGAAATAGCCGTATGGGATTTAGGGGTATATTTGTTCTACTGGAGAATAGTATCAAGGGTTGGTTCGTGTGTTAGGCCAATAATTAGATAAGTTCGAGTGAGATGAACTAATATTCAAGTTAGTGAGCACTTATAGCTATAATTGGGAAGTATGTTCGGACTTTGGGATTGTCCGACTAGTATGCTATGGGATTTATGTACTTAGTCAGTAATTTATATATACTTATTATGTTACAACTGGTATATATATATGTATGTGATTGTTTATGCATTTATTTAGAACATACCTACTCAGAAGTGCTATCATAGGAGGTCGCACGTAGTGGACAGTTCACCCTATCGTTGACTAGCAGGTGTTGGATTGATTCCCTAGTTCATAGTACTATTTCATGGCCACTATCCATGTGTGAGGATAAGTGTTTGTTTGGAGAATATTTGGGTGCGATGTGGTATAGTTGCGACACTTGGACGTAGGTTTATGACCGCCGTTATTTTTTGTGTTTTGGGTTCGGTGGTGATATTTCGACCTGGTGGCTCAGTGTGATGCGTGATATATCTGGAGCCTGATAGCACACGATGGATGTATTCGCGAGGTCCATGGTATAGGGATAGGAATTATACGTAGATATCAAATGATATATACATATATACATATATACATACATACACACACACACACACACACACACACACACACACACACACACACACACACACACACACATATATATATATATAATAAAGTATAAAACTTATGTATGTCATAAGCTTACTTGATGATGTCCTATATATAAGTTATTCCCGCACTTCCTATTTTATCCTTGAAAATTTTAGATTCCCTCCCATTTTATTACATTCCAAACTTTCACTTTAATTCAAAATTGAGGGTATGTTGGTGAAACTTACAATGCTTCTCTAAATTCTCTCCTCACCTAGACCCTCTCTCCTTGTCACACAAACATTTCTCCCCCGTTCTCTCATTGGCAACCCAAAAGTTTTGGGATGCATAAACATCCCCACACCTTCAACCGTCGCGCCTCTTACATGCCTCTCTTCGCCGTTATAAGAAAGGGGATTTTGCTTATATTTGATTCTTTTGATTTCCAAATAGGGTTTATTTTGTTTGTTGATTTTGGATAACAACCTAAAATAGGGTTTATTTTTTTATTTTTTATTTTGTTTGAACTCTTTGATTGGGTCTTAACTAACGGCTTGATGCTTTGACGTAATTTAGTTTTCTTGATATTCAGATCGAGCCTCATTTCCAGTAATATCACTCTTCAAAAATTAGGTATTTTAATCTATCTTTTTCACCCTTTTCTCCGGCATACGATCTCTATCTCTCTCTTCTCCTCCTTCCCTCATGCCCAAATATAAATAAACAAAATCGAAAGTTTAAAGATTTTGATATGGTGATTTTTGCTATACATGCATATTTTTGTATCTATATCTACAACATTTTATGTTTGTGGCAGCGCTAGGATGTGGTTGAGTTTAGGGTTTTGATTTTGGCTTTGTAATTTAGGGTTTTATATCTTAGGTGCTGACAAAGGAGAAGACCCACTTGGATCTATACATGTGTGGGGGTAGGTTTCCAAAATGGGTGGGGCAATTAAGGATTTTTGAAATTTTGAATTGGGGATCTACATAGTTACGGATCTGTTTGGGGGATTTTATGTGTTTGTTGAAATTTTAAATTGGGGACATACATTGTTGAAATTTTGAATTGGGAATCTACATTATTGAAATTTTGAATTGAGGATGAAAAATGCGTTACTAAAGCCGTTTATTGAAAATAAACTATTTAAGTAACTCCGAGTTGTTTTTTGAAGAAACTCTTTTCTTAAACAAAAAAGGATTAATCACAAGAAGTGTTTAATAAAACAGTATGTACGAGATCTTATTCAAGATTTAGCCAACAAGTTTAAAAGATAGTTTAAACAAGTTTTAAACACAGCACAACCAAGACTGAGATGAGAAAATGTAGAAAGATTCTTTTCATAATTTTTTACGTGGTAAAACCTCAACAATTGAGGAAACATCCACGACTCCCTCTACGGAGTAAAATGAAAAATCCACTAAAACAAATTTATGAGTTACAAACTATATAACTAACATGCAAACAACTCAGACCTATATAAGTTTAGGAATGTACCTTCTGGTGTTCTTATAACTTCTCTGCAGTTCTGATTGTAGATGTAGTTCTCTCAGTTTGTCAACTCCTGATTTGTTCCAGCACTTTACGTCGACTTATGATCACAAGATCTTATTACCAACACTTTTCGTGTTGTAGGGTGTAAGTGTTTGTGGAGGTTCTTTCTAACACATGCATGCACACACACACACACACACTTATTAAGTACAAACAGTCCTAACAAATTATAGTTACACTATATGCTGTGATCTTTTCTTTTCTTTCTTCTTACAAAACTTTTCACCTTATTTGACCTTTAAATCATTCCCAGAATCCACGGATACCTTGCTAGGAAGACAGACAAGGTCTTAATCAATCTCAGAATTTAAAGAAACTTTTCGAGATTGAAAACCTCTAAGTGAGATTCCAAACTAGGTCAAAGGTTTAGTTTTACAAGAACAAGAAACAGAAAGCATTTATTGTTGATTTCAAAGTAAGAAAACGTTTTAGAGAAAATAATCAACAATATATTTCTCAAGATGAGAAATAAAATGAAACTAAGTGTAATGTAACATGAATAACTCAGATCTGAGATTTCTATGAAATCAGAAACTAGATCGAAGTAAAAGTCTAAGTTGGAAACAAGATCTTACGAACACAAGGCTACAGCAACAAAAATAACTCAACTCAAACTCTCAAACACTCAAGAACACTCAGGGTAGTGTTTTTGGATATGGTGTTTGGGTTAGGTTTGAAGAGGATTTAGACGAATGAAGTTAGGGTTTCTAACTCTCTCTCTTCTCTCTCTTCTCTCTCAATTTCTCAAAGGAAATGAAATGGAAAAAGTCTTCGAAGTCTGAGGGAAGGGTCCTTTTTATAGTGGGAGGAGAAGGTTCGAGATATCTGATCAAAACCAAGGGCTGAGATCGAGTCAATTTAAATTGACTTGAATCTAAGGGCTCACACAAGGCGGTGCTTAAACGAACGCTGATTGGCTTAAAAAGTTACACGGGGATCCATCAAGGCAACATGCAGAACATTGATAAGAAATGATCCAAGGGCTGATAACACACGCTTTTATTGTCTCAGTTAAGAAACACAATTCTAACCAATCAGAGGGAAACAGGTGTTGTCTAGTTAAAGGATGTAAAACGCGCGTCCAAACTAATTACAAAGAATACCCTGAAGCCTCTGCCGCTTTTGGATTCTACCCAAGGTAACATTAGGCCATAATATACAACAAATAATATTAAGAGATTGACCCCAAAACTTTTTAAATCAAGTTTTAATTATTAAAACATTGTTTAAAAATTGTTTAAAAAATCCCAAAAAATTATTAAAAATCAAGCTTAGGGATTTAAACACGCTCAACACATGTACACACATTATAATGCAATATGACATGCATGAATTGAATTCTAAGTGTGTGAGTGTTGGCAATATTCTTGATCACTACAAGAAAGAGAGATGAATAGGCATAGCAATTTCTGAGGCTCTTTGGTTTCTAGGATGGACATAATTTTGTCACAATTTCCAAACTAGATGAGCACTTATACAATATAGACTCAAGTGAGTCAAAAGTATAAGGGCTTCAATCTCCCCCTTTGGAAATATGAGACAAAATATCCTTTGAGTCAACTAGGACTCATAGGGCAACAAAAATAAGAAAAACTTAGTCCTATCAAAATTCTATCTACCCAAATCCTAGAAATCAAAAAGTACATAACTCAACTATTTACAATTTAATACCCTAATACATCAGTTGAGAATGACTGTACAAAAAGGATTACATGCAATGAATCACTAAGATAAAGCTGTTTAGAATATGTAAGAGATTAGTAGACTCAACTTTCTCCCCCATTTTGTCTCAAATGGACAAAGGGAAAAACTTGGATAAGCAGCAAAGGTATTACTCAGCACAAACCATACCAATAGATTTACGTAATGAAATGAATCTATTATAATCTAGAGGTTTGGTAAACATATCTATGAGTTGTAGATCAGTAGGAAGATAATTGATTTCTAATTCCTTAGATTCAACTAATTCGCGTATAAAATGATGTCTTATTTTTATATGCTTTGTTCGCGAGTGTTGAACAGGGTTTTTAGAAATATTAATCGTACTTTGATTATCACAATAGAGATGCAATTGGTTTTCTTGAATACCATAATCACTTAGCATTTGTGTAAGCCACAATAATTAAGCACAACAGCTACCAGCGGCTATGTATTCAGATTCAGCAGTCGAGAGTGATGTGAAGTTTTGTTTTTTTACTACTCCATCCTACCAAGTTATTACCAATATAATAACATGCTCCTGAAGTTCTTTTACTATCATCAGTACATCCAGCCCAGTCAGCATCAGTGTACCCAATAATAGTGCTTGGTGTGTCTTTAGTGTACCAAAGTCCTAGATTCAGAGTGCCTTTAATATATTTAATTATACGTTTAACAGAATTCAAATGGCTCTCTTTATGGTTGTTTTGATAATGAGCACATACACACCCAACATACATGATATCAGGATGCGAGGCAGTAAGATAGAGTAGAGTGCCAATCATACTACGATATAGAGTAGGATCTACAGATTTTCCATTTTCATCTTTTAACAATTTTACCGTAGTACTCATAGGTGTGTTAACATCTTTAGCACTTTCGAGGTCGAATTTCTTAACAATCTCTAAAGCGTACTTAGATTGCGAAACAAATAGTCCTTCTGGATTTTGTTTGACTTGGAGACCTAGGAAGAATTGCAACTCCCCCATAAGGGACATCTGAAATTCCTTACTCATAATTTCAGAAAAGGTTTTTACTTCTGAGGTAGAAGTTGATCCAAATATAATATCGTCTACATATACTTGAGCAATAGTAATGTTTTTGTCAAAATGTTTGACAAATAGAGTTTGGTCATTTCCACCTCTTTTGAAACCTTTATCTAAAAGAAAACTGGAGAGACGCTCATACCAAGCTCTAGGAGCTTGTTTAAGGCAATATAAAGTCTTTTTCAGACGAAATACATGATTTGGATATTTAAGGTCAATTAACCCTTTAAGTTGTTCTACATAGGTTTCCTCAGCCAGAATTCCATTAAGGAACACAGATTTGACATCCATTTGATATAACGTAAAACACATGTGACAAGCTATAGCTAAAAGCAGATGAACTGATTCTAGACGAGTAACAGGGGCAAAGGTCTCGTTAAAATCAATTCCTTCTATCTGGGAGTATCCTTGAGCAACTAATCTAGCTTTATTTCTAATTATTATCCCATTTTCATCAGTTTTATTTTTGAAAATCTAACGTGTACCAACAACCTTTTTGTGATCAGGACGTGGAATGAGATACCATACATCATGAATGACAAATTGTAAAAGTTCATCCTGCATAGCAGAAATCCAGTGAGAGTCATTCAATGCCTCATTTACATTCTTTGGTTCCACAAGGGAAACAAAACATGCATAATGTGCATAATTTCTATGTTGGGATCTTGTACGCACTGGCTCACTAGGGTTGCCAACTATGTTGTTTATGGGATGATCTTTAGAAACCCAGTTAGGTACTTCAGGTTTCTCAATAGGTAATGAATTATCTATTTCAGAAGGGTCATTTTCTAAAATATTTGAAGACTCTTCTTCAATAGATAATTCACCAGTCTTGCTTTCTACAGTAGTGTCACTAACAATTACATTTATGGATTCCATCATGGTTTTAGTGCGAAGATTATACACTCGATAAGCTCTACTATTAGGCGAGTATCCTAGAAATATGGCTTTATCTCCCCGGCTCTCAAATTTAGATAAGTGTTCCCTATCTTTGCATACATAACAAGTACTGCCAAAGGTTCTAAGATATTTGAGATTAGGCTTTTTATTGTACCAAAATTCATAAGGGGTTTATTTGGAATTCTTTCTAAGATAGACCCTATTAATGATGTGACACGCAGTACGAATAGTTTCTACCCAAAAGTATTTAGGTAAATTCTTGGCATGTAACATGACACGTACCATCTCTTGCAAGGTACGATTCTTTCTCTCTACGATTCCATTTTGTTGAGGAGTCTTAGGAGCACTGAACTCGTGTTTGTAACCATTATAGTCACAGTATTCTATAATGCCAGTGTATTTGAATTCACCACCTCTATCACTACGGAATCTATTTACTTGAGTGTCCTTTTCATTTTCAAATCCTAAGAATAATTTTTAGGAAGGTTTGAAAAGTGTCAGACTTTTGTTTTAAAAAGGCTACCCAAGCAAATCTGGTGAAGTTATCAACCATAACTAAGATATAACTGTGACCACAAAGGCTAACAGTTTGGGAAGGACCCATTAGGTCCATATGGATGAGTTCTAAGGGATTAGAGGTGAGAATATCTTTGACTTTCTTATGAGGGGCCTTAACAATTTTACCTTCTTGACAGGAACCACAAACAATATTATGAATGGGTTTAATTTTTGGAATTCCTCTTACTATGTCGTGAGTAGACAATTTACTAAGATTATCGTAATTTATATGACCCATTCTGTTATGCCATATCTTGTTGTCATCCATTCTGGCAACATTACAAATTTCAGAATTGTTCTTGACAGTGTAGCAGTTGTCAGGAGTTCTGAATCCAGTAATAATGCATTCACCTTTTTCATTTAAAATCTTGCAATTGTTTTTTGAAAAAGTAACAGTATGGTCTGAGTCACAAAATTGTGAAATACTAAGTAAGTTGGCCTTTAGACCTTTAACTAGAAGAACATTTTTAAGAATATGAAGCCCATCTTCTTGGAGAGTTCCTTTGCCTATGATTTGAGATGAAACTCCATCACCAAAAATGACTTTACCACCAGCAAATCTGGTTTGGTTTATAAGTTTAGATTCATCTCCAGTCATGTGCTTAGAACATCCAGAGTCTAAATACCAACCAGATGATGTGTGTTCGGCTTTTAAAGAAGTAACAACAATATTACACTTCATCTGAGGTAATAGATCATCTTTTCTAATCCAAATTGCTCTAGTTTTCATCTTGCGCTTATTAGCTCTCAACTGATAAAATTTGCGAGCATTAGATTTTTGCTGAAAAATGTTTTGCGCATGATTTTGAATTTTATGAAAGACTTGAGCATTTGGTTTATGAAAGTGCTTAGGATTCCTTCTAGGAAATGTTCTTTTAGGTTTGGTCTTCCTCTTTCTATAGTTAGAGTTTTTATCTGGCTGTCTAGGAAGTATATAATTGTTTTGACTCCTCCTAGAATAGTTAAAGTTCTGGTAAGTACGAGGATTATAGATAGGTTTGACAAGTCTCCTAGCATAGCAACCATCGAAAGAGTGACCATATATGTGATAGTAGGAGCAATAAAGATTGTTCAAGATGGGGGTTTCCTTAGGAAAGTCTCTAAACAGAGGTTTTGAAAAGTTTCCAGTCTGAACTTTATTCTTGGGTAGTACAGGTTTGAAAGTAGGTTCACTCTTTCTGATAAAAGGGCAGACGTATTTAGCCTTAGGTGAACTTTTATGCTTAGAGAAACTTGATTCCCCAATGTTGAAGTTTTGATGTTTTAAATCAAACTCAGTTTTTAGGGAATGAAAATCTGGGCATGTTTCAATAGGTCTTTTGCCTCCTGACACAAACTTGATAGGTTCAAAAGGTTTTATTTGTGTTTTCAAATTGGGACAAAATCCAATACCAGTTCAATCATCAGAATTGTTTTTAGATTCAGCAACAAATTCATCAAAAGAGTTAGAATTATTTTCAAATTTTGTAATTTTTTTTAAAACAATTGTTGTCTTTTCTTTGGTTTGTTCCAATTCTAACAATGTCCCTTTGTATTTTTTCTCCAGAATTTCATTTGTTTCAGTCAAATTTTTCAGTTTTTCATCAAAAACTTTAATTTCACTTTCATGAGTTAAACATTGGGTAGTGTACACTTCAACATTGAGTTTAACCATCGGGCTTAGATCTTCCAATTTCTTGGTAAGATCTTTAACAGTCTTTTCTAGTCTAGCGCTTTTCTTGAGAGTCTTAGTGTAAAGTGTGTGAATGTCTGGGAGGTCTTCATTGTCCGAATCACTAAGTGTGGTGTGTGAAGTGACCCCTAAGGCTTCATTCTTAGAACTCACACACCCATTAGCATCATCATTATCGCATTCCCTTTGACTCACACACCCCGAGGTAGAACATGCAACATTCTCAGTAATCAAAGCATCTAAACCAGTAATAACCACATTCGAAGTATCAGTCATAAAATTATTTGGTTCATCCTCATTAAAAAACATAGGCATGTCATCATTATAAATAATCTTGGCAAAGAAATACATGCAAGGATCAAAAACATCTGATGACTCAGGTTCCTCATTTTCAGATTCACTTGAATCATCCCATGTTTTGCAGATGTTAGCTCTAGTGTGTTTATTTTGAGTGTTTAAATTAACTCTATAGTCTTGTGCAATGTGTCCCAGTTTACCACATCTATAGCATTCAGTCTTCTTAAGGTCTCTATTAGGTCTGATATGAGAGTCCTTGTGATTTTTGTCATTGTTTTTCTCATGAGGTCTGTGACAAGAGGGAGTTGGATGATTTGACTTGCCTTGTTTATTTGCCACTTTGTTTCTAAACTTAATGATTTTCTTGAAATGTTTTGTCATCAAGGAAATCTGATTGTTCAAACTCTCTATATCGCAGTCCTCATCAGATTCATCATTGGAAGTATTAAACTCAGGCTTAATTAATTTAGAAGATAAGCTTAGATTGGAACTAGTCAATTTCATATGGGATTGGGTTAATTGTTTCTTAAATTCCAGTTCCATTTTCACATTTCTTAATTTACTACTGAGTAATTCAGGAGTGAGATTTATATCAGACATTTCCTCAATAGCATATATTTTGTTATCAAACTTCTGTGGTAATGATCTCAGAATTTTAGAAACAATTTCTTGTCTATCATAGGTTATCCCATTAGCATGCAGTTTGGTCACAATATCAGTCAGGTTCATATAGAAGTCATCAAATGATTCAGTCTCAGACATAATTAAGGAGTTATACTGCTGGATAAGCATTTGGGTTTTAGCAACCTTAACTCTAGTGTCTCCTTCATGAGCAATAACCAAGGTGTCCCAAGCTTCCTTAGAAGTGGTACATGATGAGATTCTTTTGAACTCATGTTCATTTATGGACATAAATATGACATTCTTTCCTTTGTTATTATTTCGAGAAACTTGTTTCTCTTCTTGAGTGAACTCACTTAAAGCTTTCTTAACTCTCTCATTACTTCCTTCGTTGGCTGGTTTAGTAGGAAAAGTATAACCATTTTCAACAAGGTCCCAGACATCATCTCCTAAAGTTCCTTGAATGAAAGCAATCATCCTTACTTTCCAGTAAGCAAAATTGGTTCCATCAAAGATTGGAGGTCTGGTCAAGTTACCAAATCTTTCATTTTTCTCGTCCATATTTGATTTTCAGAAAATAATTTCAGAAACACAGGATCTCTTTAAAAGCAGTTTTACCAAGCTCTGATACCAATCAAAAAATGCGTTACTAAAGCCGTTTGTTGAAAATAAACTATTTAAGTAACTCCGAGTTGTTTTTTGAAGAAACTCTTTTCTTAAATCAAAAAGTATTAATCACAAGAAGTGTTTAATAAAACAGTATGTACGAGATCTTATTCAAGATTTAGGCAACAAGTTTAAAAGATAGTTTAAACAAGTTTTAAACACAGCACAACCAAGACTGAGATGAGAAAATGTAGAAAGATTATGTTCATAATTTATTACGTGGTAAACCCTCACCAATTGAGGAAACATCCACGACTCCCTCTACGGAGTAAAATGAAAAATCCACTAAAACAAATTTATGAGTTACAAATTATATAACTAACATGCAAACAACTCAGACCTATATAAGTTTAGGAATGTACCTTCTGGTGTCCTTATAACTTCTCTGTAGTTCTGATTGTCGATGTAGTTCTCTCAGTTTGTCAACTCCTGATTTGTTCCAGCACTTTACATCGACTTATGATCACAAGATCTTATTACCAACACTTTTCGTGTTTTAGGGTGTAAGTGTTTGTGGAGGTGCTTTCTAACACATGCATGCACACACACACACACACTTATTAAGTACAAACAGTCCAAACAAATTACAGTTACACTATATGCTGTGATCTTTTCTTTTCTTTCTTCTTACAAAACTTTTCACCTTATTTGACCTTTAAATCATTCCCAGAATCCACGGATACCTTGATATGAAGAGACAAGGTCTTAATCAATATCAGAATTTAAAGAAACTTTTCGAGATTGAAAACCTCCAAGTGAGATTCCAAACTATGTCAAAGGTTTAGTTTTACAAGAACAAGAAACAGAAAGCATTTATTGTTGATTTCAAAGTAAGAAAACGTTTTAGAGAAAATAATCAACAATATATTTCTCAAGATGAGAAATAAAATGAAACTAAGTGTAATGTAACATGAATAACTCATATCTGAGATTTCTATGAAATCAGAAACTAAATCTAAGTAAAAGTCTAAGTTGGAAACAAGATCTCACGAACACAAGGTTACATATACAAAAATAACTCAACTCAAACTCTCAAACACTCAAGAACACTCAGGGTAGTGTTTTTGGATATGGTGTTTGGGTTAGGTTTGAAGAGGATTTAGACGAATGAAGTTAGGGTTTCTAACTCTCTCTCTTCTCTTTCTTCTCTCTCAATTTCTCAAAGGAAATGAAATGGCAAAAGTTTTCGAAGTCTGAGGGAAGGGTCCTTTTTATAGTGGGAGAAGAAGGTTCGAGATATCTGATCAAAACCAAGGGCTGAGATCGAGTCAATTTAAATTGACTTGAATCTAAGGGCTCACACAAGGCGGTGCTTAAACGAACGCTGATTGGCTTAAAAAGTTACACGGGGATCCATCAAGGAAACATGCAGACCATTGATAAAAAATGATCCAAGGGCTGATAACACACGCGTTTATTGTCTCAGTAAAGAAACACAATTCTAACCAATCAGAGGGCAACAGGTGTTGTCCAGTTAAAGGATATAAAACGCGCGTCCAAACTAATTACAAAGAATACCCTGAAGTCTCTGCCGCTTTTGGATTCTACCCAAGGTAACATTAGGCCATAATATACAACAAATAATATTAAGAGATTGACCCCAAAACTTTTTAACTCAAGTTTTAATTATTAAAACATTGTTTAAAAATTGTTTAAAAAATCCCAAAAAATTTTTAAAAATCAAGCTTACGGATTTAAACACACTCAACACATGTATACACATTATAATGCAATATGACATGCATGAATTGAATTCTAAGTGTGTGAGTGTTGGCAATAGTCTTAATCACTACAAGAAAGAGAGATGAATAGGCATAGCAATTTCTGAGGCTCTTTGGTTTCTAGGATGGACATAATTTTGTCACAATTTCCAAACTAGATGAGCACTTATACAATATAGACTCAAGTGAGTCAAAAGTATAAGGGCTTCAAAGGATCTACATTAATGAAATTTTGAATTGAGGATCTTTTTATGCACTTTTTTTAATGTATTGTAATTTGTATTGCCATCTCATTAATCTCTTATTTTAGATATTATCCGGACGTGAAAATTATATACTCTCCAGGTATTTGTGAAAATGCCCAAATGTACCTTTGTCAAATTGCATTGTCATTATTTTCTTTTTTGTTTTAATTGTCCACCACTAATTACATCTTTGCGGGTCTATTTGCAGTTACCAATATGGTGCACGAGTTTATTTTTTGGTGGATTTTTAAGATTTGGATAGGAAACTTAAATATTAATAAGATCGTTATTATAAATCCTTTTGTTCTTTATGTCGTTTATATTAAAGGTATTTGCTTTAATTGTTTATTAATGCTTATTTTTGTGTTTGTTAATATTTTCATGCGGTATAAGGAACTGTTAATATCATCTTTATGCTAATGATCTCATGTTAGTATATGCATCTATCAAATTGTACAGAATGTTATAAAATGGATTAAAGACATTTACACTGAAAGTATTTGATGTTTTTCTTTGCTTAAAACATGGGATGCTAATCAGATAATCAATCATGTTCAAGTTCTTTATCACTTTTTTCTCTTCTCTTATTTCTTATTATACACGATAATGATTTGACTTCAAGTATACAATTACATGAGATGTAATTACAGGAGTCAATAATTACTTGATATTGCGTCCATATTCATGATCAGCATTGATAATTTATCTTGGTAAATGTGAATTTTTCTCTATCCTTGTGTGTTGAAGGTACATTGTATTTTCTTTACTATTTTCCACTTAAATATATGATTAGTTATTTACACATGTATAGTATTTGAAGAAACGAAAAAGAAAGAACAGTCAACCTCAAAATGGTAACCATGATAGCTCATTCTTACCACTAATTATTTTCGACTTACCATGAATCTTTATAAAAAAAAAATTGCATTTGTCTAATTTAACATTTCTATTTTCTTTTGTAGGTAGTTCTCATTATGTTTTGTTTTAATACCACCATGCTGATCGAGAAAGTCGGGAGGGTAAGATTGTAGAATGACAAGACTCAACACTAATCCCATTTATGGAGTCGTGGGCAGACCCATGCCTTGAAATCTACACTTTTATAATAGTCGTCTGACAATCCTACTACACCTGCCCTCGGGAGATGACAACTTTCAAAGTTTCAGTACGATTGAATCGGATGCAAGGGACACCTAATCTATATGCATCACAGCATGAAAATTTTCTCTTGGCCAGGGACACTTAATTGGTGTTTTACTTTTTCTTAATTTCTTCGATTATGTTATATTCTCTCTTCAATTGGAGCACTTATTGGTTAGATTTGTCGAGAACAAAATACATTGCAAATGATAGTAAAGAAAATGGTACGCCTCTTACATGTTTGGGCCAATTGAGAAATAGAGGTGGCCATGTGCATGTGCAAAACACTTGATTAGGAGGCGAATATATGCCTAGGGGGTAGAGAATGGTCCCGAGTTCACTATTATGAGGCCTTTTAACTAGATTGGTGCACGGATGGATTTCATATAAGGGATGGATGGTTCCAGTGAGGGTGTCCCCAGGGTTTTGGCGTGTTTTAGTAATAATCTACTATGGGGTGAGCCCCTCAAGATCTTGGACGGTCAGGCAGCTTTCTAAAATGATGTTACAGTTGATCAAGTGGTGAAGGCTATGATGATAGTGCTTATGGGGTCATTTGGGGGTTGTTTTGAGTTTTCACCGTCTAACGGCATGTTCTGAGCCTAAGTCTATATTTTTAGAAATTGTCACCGTATTCTAAAACCAGGAGTCCTATGACTACGCAATCAGTTCCTACATGTTACGTTGTCCCATACTAGGTGTTCGTTCATCTTATGGTTGTTTTGGATTTTTGTCTCTAACGGTATATTTTCAAGCCCAAGTCTAGATTTTTTCAAATTATCGTCGTATTCTCAAACCGTGAGTCTTGTGACTATGCGATCAGTGTGACAACCCGCTTAAGTAAATAACGGGCGGCCAACCCTATACTAAGATGAAACAGGAATCTCAGGTAGATCATTCTCATTATCAACTGTTAAATCTAAATAAAACATCACTAACCTCTCAATAATAAAATAAATGAGTGCCAAAATTCCAAAGACATACAAGAACCACAATTCAACATATATATAATGAGCAGAGAACATGATAATATATATGTGTGTAGAATAAAAGACATACCCGAATATGCTATCGGGTAATAAACAATACAACATCCACATGATAAAATCATAAAAGAGCTACATATATATTCCTAACCCTTGGGTATACACCCGATATACAAAATGGATCCTTAACTAGATTTATAAAAATAGGAAGCGGCTACAACTAAATCCTATAACATTTCGCATCTACCACATCTCCAAGGACTTTGAACAGAATGGGCATCAATGGCATCCTTGCGGAGAGACACCTAATATATTACAATATATGTATAGCAAGAGAAAAGATATAAACGGACCAGAGGCCGAGGTTTAAAAATAATTTTAGCAAGTGAATTAAAATTAATAATAATTATGAATGTACAAATTTCATAATTAAAGTGGTGTCACACTCTCTTGGGACTTAACCTCACCCCTCAACTATAGCGTGCGCTTAAACATAAGCCTATGAACCTTAATTAAGCTACCCAATACATTTTAGATATAATTATGCTTAAATCTACGTCTAATCCTCAATTACGTAACTCACTATAACTAAAACATAACCATATATCTACTTATTCTATCGTCTCCTAAGTTTATGCCGAAACTAGTACATTAATATAACTCAATTATATTTTATCGACTTCTAATTATTAACTTTCTTAAGTTATTAGCATAAGATATCACACATTATCATTAATGCTAGTATTATTCTCCCACTATTTCACATAAACCCAAGTACTAAGGACCAAACATCTCCCCACGCCCAACATTGCGTCAAGTTTCATGCGTGGGAGGTCTCGCAAAGAGAAATCCAAATAAAGAACCCCCCGATACACTACTACCTAACACTGTCGCTCGTGAAAAAATCCACTAGGCCCCCAGTCCATAGTACGCACCCCTTGCTTCCCGTCTATCGGTATAAGAGTATACTCATCCACTCTCATGCTACAAAAGATAAAACATAATGCACATATTTATAACTTACCCTAGTTATAATATTAAGATATCACACACTATCTATAAAGCTTATATAATATTACTCACACTTATTAGACATTATTTAACAATCTCTAATAAGTGCACATACATAACACATAATATATGTATACTAATAGTCTTTACAATGCTATCATATTCCATAGAATTACTCATATATCACCCTGGGTTACCAGTGATCGGACTCTAACACCGACTTGGTATAAACCAAATCACAACAGTAATGAAGCGGCCATAGTTACTCACCTAAAGGCAAGACGAATCATGCCCAAGATGTCTTACCCCTACCTCACACATGGTAAAATACTGGACGCTATGACTTGGGGACTATACTCTCCCTGCTCCTCAAGCCAGGGGGATTCACCCACATCGCACAACTTCCCATGATAGCACTAGAGGGGTATGCACCAGATAATATATATCATACACACTAGATATATATGCACATACACATTATATATACAAACCATCACACAAGGTATATACATTCACACCATATATATATACCATCTCACGTCCACATGTAAAAAGTAATGAATCTGGCTATATGTATATAACTCTCATATACAAACCCAAAAAATCTCGCATACTTTCCCAATTAATTTTTATTATTCAATCCATCACTTGAAACTTACTAATCCATCACACCTATGATTTGAATAGTCACCCGGTTTAATAACACTAAGGACACATGATATTCCTCTCTCATCCAGTAAAATATTCGGCGTTATGTAAATTCCTACTACTCGGAGAATTTACGAAAGGATTAGGTATTTTAAACTACGAAATATACCTCCATAATAGCCTCGATGTAACTCCACCATCGTGACATGCCATATACCCAACGTTTATGACAAAAACATATCTATCGTATAATAATAGAGGGTTTCCAATCCCTAAACCCAATTAGAAAAGAGAAACACAAGAATTTATAAACTGTAGTGACCGGACCGGACCGAGGATATCCCCAAAAAACAACCGGTCTGGTTCCTAAAATTCGACAGAAGAATTTTAATGATTGGACCGATCCGATGCCTCTTAAAAATGAACTGGCCTGGTGTTGTTCAGATTTATTCCCCCGAGATTCGTGCACAAAACCTTACTCTACACTTGCAAGATCTATTCTACATCTCTAAGACCCAGACCTACTTTATTCCAACAATATCCTAACATCAAGGCCCATCTCAAATATTACCCCCCACCATTTTCATCATCAAATCCACCATCCTAACACTAAATGCAAGATATCAAATTCTAAGGTTTAACCATTTAAGCTCACAATCAACTAAATCACTAACAAAATTATGAGATAACTCACACACACACAATTATTTAACAAGTTTAATCACTTGCCTCAAAGTTCTAGGGGTTGAATCTTCCTTGAATCCACATATTTGACCTAAAAATCTCCAAAGCTCTAAGATTTCTATTCTTTTCTTCTCTTCCACTTCTTTCTTTGGTTTCTCTCTCTTTCTCTCTCTCTAGAGTTTTCTCAAAATGAGATTAGACTAACTCTTCCAAGCCTAAATAACCCTTATCTCTGGCAACTCCCAGCTGTAAATAATAATACACACTTAAAATGACTTATTTACCCATATTCGGGTCAAACTAGATCAAAATACTCCGAAACCCAAATTCAACCCTCTAACTATCATTTTGACTATCTTGACCCATCTCAGATCAACTGTGCACTTTAAATCTTCATCCAAGACTCCTAAGAAAATAAATTTATTTCACCAGAAAAATTATATTCCTATGTCCTCGAACACACGGGGTGTTACAATCAGTTCCAACGTGTTACATTGGTCTTCTGCTAGGTGTTCGTGTCTTTTACGGTGGTTGCTTTGGGTTTTCACACTTTAATAGGATGTTTTAAGACTAAGTCTAGATTTTTAAAAGATGATCGTCGTATTCTTAAGCCAGGAGTCTTGTGACTATGCGATCAGTTCCTACGAGTTACATTGGCCCCGTGCAAGGTGTTTGTGTATCTTACGGGGCCGTTTGGGGTTGTTTTAGATTTTCTCCCTTTAAAAGCATGTTTTCAAGTTAAATCTAATTTTTTGCAAATTATCATTGTATTCTCAAACCGTGACTCTCGAGACTACGTGATCAATTCCTACAAGTTACATTGCTCCCGTACGAGGTGTTCATGCCTCTTACGAGGCGGTTTGGGGGTTGTTTTGAGTTCTCTCCATGTAACAACATGTCTTAAGCCTAAATACAGATTTTTGCAAATTATCGTCATATTCCCAAACCAGGAGTCCCGTGTCTAGACGGTCAATTTCTATATGTTACATTTTTTTCGTATGAGGTGTTCATGCCTCTAACGTGATTCTTTTGGGTTTTCACCCTCTAAGAGCATATTTTTAATAAATTTAGAACTTTTATTTATTTATTTATTTATTTTTTATCAAAGATGGATGGTACCCCCACACATTTTATTAATATAATAAGGAGAAAAAGCCTCTCCGAAGCTTACAAACCCAAGCAAACTTAAAATCTAGAGGTTGGGTCCAATACTCTAGATAGAAATCAATAAATATGGGATTTTATAATAACCCCATTACATAGAGAGAACTTGAAAGAAATATGGAGATTTATCTTATCCCCATTTACAACTTTAAAATTCTATGCCTTATTTGAGGAGTATGCAGACTATCCAGCATAAGTAAACCTTTAACCAACCTCTGGAGAGAGGTATGATCCCAATATAAAAAGTTCGTGTTGAAAAGAGAAGCCCTTGAAGCTAAATGGTCATCGACTGAGTTTGATTGTCTCCAAATATGATTGTAAGTCACTTCATCAGAGCATTGGAAGTCTTGAAGAATCTTTCTAGCTTTCCAAGGAGGTTTAGCTTTTTTCAATAACACATCTATTAATAGCTTGCAATCAGATTCCACTATCACTTTTTGAATATTTAATTGAGAAACCAATTTCATACCTTCAACCAAGGCCAAACTTTCTGCAAAGAAAGATGATTGAACTCCTATAGATCTTTCAAACCCAACAATGAAGTTCCCTTGCGAATCTCTAATCACCCCTCCAATACCACTATTACCCGGATTACCTTTAGAGGCGCCATCAACATTTAATTTAAAAACACCACTAGAGGGATTAGACCAAACGCATTTTATAAGCTGAACAACTTTAGGACTGATTTGAACTTGAAATTGGTTTATGATATGAAGATCTAAAGAGTTAGGAAGATCATAGATTTTTAGATTTTGTAGAACGGAAGAAGCTAAATAAATTATTTGATTGATTATAAAATTAGCAGAAGACTTAGAGTTTTCAAAAAGCAATCTATTTCTCACTTTCCATAATTCCCAAAATATAATTTTAGGAATTATGACATAAAGAATTTTTAGAAAATCTTTGTTATTTTTAGTCATCCACCAAGATAAAATCATAGCCCTACAAGAAGTATTTTTAGGAGTAACATTAAAAAGGTGACAAAAATATTTCCAAACTTTTTTAGCAAGATTACAATCTAGCAACACATGATTATCGCTATCATCATTAGCTAAACATTCCCTGCAAACCGGAGCAAGTCTTATACCAATTTTTTGGATTTCAGTCTCAAAAGGCACAGAATTATTCAACAACTTCCAAATGAAATTGGGTTATTTTTCCTACATATTTGAAAAGCTTCTTTCAAAGAGAACTCACCATAGTATGAAGGAATCCATATTTGATTTTCAAAATCAGTATGATCATCCGCTATGCTAGAAACAGATTTAATTCTTCTAATAGTGGAGGAACCTGACTTCAAAACCATAATATCCTGATATTTATTTCTCATAAAAGAAGCCCAAATACCTCTATCAAATAAAAACTTCCAATACAATTTCATGCTAGAAGCATTAATGATATCTTCCATTCTTCTAAAATTTAATCCACCTTCTTTAAACGGAAAACAGATGTCATACCATTTAGACCATTGGTAAGGTTTATCTTTTTTAACACCACCCCAATAAAATTTAGAAAATATATTGTGCAATCTTTTAATAATAGTTTTAGGGGGACAAATAACAGAAATGATATGAATAGGGATAGATAAAAGAACACTTCTAATTAAAGTAGCCCTACAAGCTTGGGAAATTAACTTGGACGACCAAGAATTAAGCTTCTCTCTAATAGAATTCATTAGATCAGAAAATTGAGACAACTTAATTCTACCTTTATTAATGTTGCAACCTAAATACTTCATGGGCAATGTTTTGATAGATAAACCAGAAATGGTTCCCATCTTCGTTCTAATAGACGGAGAGAGATTTTTATCAATATAAATAGATCTTTTAGATATGTTTATAGATTGACAAGAGGTATTTTCATAGGTTTTAAGCAATTTAGAAATAGCGAGCAAAATTTTCTTATTCCCATTAGCAAAGATTATAATATCATCAGCATAAGACAAGTGGGAAATCAGATTACAATTTCTAGGATGGGAAAAAGGAATGGCTTGACCATTCTTGAACAAATTATCAATATTCCCTCTTAAACATTCAGCAGCTATAATAAACAAGCTAGGAGACAGTGGGTCTCCTTGCCTAAGCCCTCTAAAAGATTGAAAAAAACCTTTACATTGCCCATTAATGGAAACAGAAAACCAATTATTCGAAATTAACCTCCAAATCATGTCAATAAACATTTCATTTAGAACTTTTATTGATTTTAGAAAATTTCAACAAAGTTTACTTTATTTATTCATTAAATCCAACTTGTTTTAACATTTAAAGTAAACTCCCAATAGTAGCAAATTCAACAACAAAACCACCAACAAATCCATGCCACCAATTTAACTAAATAAGCTCATAAACTAAGCCATTTTACATTTGGCTATTTTTTGCCGCAATTTGAAGCTATTTTTCCATTTAATGCTGCAATTTCTAAAGAGAATTTGAGACTAACTAGATTCCATTTGCATTTTGACAGCCACTCGATGAACTCTCCCTGCCATAACTTCTAAAGAGTGCCTCTCTTTGCTCCAACAATGTCATTAAATTCTCAAATCTTCTATTATGAGTATCGTTTAGTTCCTCAAGAGATAATATCTTATCTTTCAAGTTTCTCAGCTCTTCATTATGAGATCGAAACTATGCTATAACCGTTGAAGTGTTACAGGGCTTTAGACCAACACTGAATCCTCTAAAATAACCTGACTTCTTCCCAAGCACATCAATTGTTATCTCTTTCCATGACATCTGAACTGTGTCGAGCTCCTTTAATCTTGCATCTCGCTTTGGAAACTCCTACGATTTTTAAAAAAAGTAAAATATATATGAGGTGAATTATTTTTTTCATTAAACTAATGTTGGGTAAATAAACAATATAAAGACAAGAAGACTTATATTATAAGGTTTGTATCCTAAAATATCAAAAATGATAAAAGAGGAAAATAACTTAAATATATATGTGTCTCCTTGCACATATCATTCATCAAATCATCCTTTCTCTTACTCCACTTGAAGAATTTTGCGATGCCAAGTTTCACGTAGGTTTCATGTTCCTGATTTCAAAATTAACGCATGCAAGAATATAATCATACTAGTTGATGGTACTTGTAAAGCATGTCTAATATGCACAAATGATCGTGGAGTGACTCATAAATTGAAATCAAATTTAGTAAGGGTAAAATCAATTTGATAACTAGATAATAGTTTTGAAGTTAATAAATGCCTCACCTTGATTGACATCGCGGCTACAAAATGATTGTGATCCGCATGCATGATTTTAAGGTAAATGTGCAATCGCATTTTTATTTTGGTCCGACCGGTCCTTAAAGCATAAGTAGTTATACCAATCATAATTTGTAAATATTACGATGGTAGTACAATATTCACATTAAAGAAAAATTGTAAAATTACGTGTTAAAGAACGATGTGATCTTCTAATCGGGGCCATGTTTGAAACTTGAAAACAAAATATAATAAATAATTAACGATGACATTCATAATAATAGCCAAGAGTATGTGTTTTTAGAGTTTAACTTCAATATCAGAGATAAAATCAAATTTAAATGGACTTTCTAACATAAGACTCCTTATTTATTTGAGTATCAATACAGTCATTATGGGCATCATCTCCGACATACAAACTAATCTATTCCCCACCATCAAAAGATATATAATCATCATTTTACTTGCTCATATTTGTTCTTTTTTTCTTACCCGAGATCGTCTGCCTGTTCTTCTCAATCACACTCCTCAAAGAATTTTTCAAAGGACACACCCCAAGGGAAGTCATTTTTATTTTACTATTTACAATATTATTCAATCTTTCTTTCTCATGCGCTAACACCATGTGGGTCTTATATCCAAGTTTGACACATAATTTTGTTTTGGGGGCAGTTTTGCAATTACTAAAACAAAAGTGAAATAAACATGCATTATAAATAAAACACAAAACCAATTAATAAATTATTGGGGAAAGTACTCTTAGGTCCCTCGTAAACAAATTTTAAACACTTAGGTCCACTAGTTCTCTTCTTGTAGAAGTCAATACTAGGGGCGTAACAAGTGGACCTGATAGTAATTGTACCCTCCTTTTTAGGCTCACCATGTTGATCAGTTTTATCGTGCTCACTATGCACTACTAACGGTGGCATGTGAAATGTGAGGTTGATTATGCACTACTAATGGTGGCATGTGAAATTGCGGATGTTATCAATTTTATTGTAAAAATAAAAGAAAAGAAAAAGAAATGTGAGATTGACTATGAACTCCTAATGGTGGCATGTGAAATTGTGGATGTTATCAAGCAGGCGTGTATGAGATGCTTATATGTACCTCTGTAAACATTGTAATAAAAATGGTTTGAAGGACAAAAAAAATATTAGGTAGCTTTTGTAGGGACAATAAATTATCAATTGATATTTTAATTAATGTTTTTTATGTAGAGATGTTATCCTATCCTCATACTCATGCGCCGCATTTCATTAACTGTGTTATCAATGTATCAAATCTTCCATTATTGTAATATTTACTTCTTTAACCTTCTTCCCTTTCATATTCCACTTTCCACACACTCCACTAATTTCCCCATTGGTGATAATCTTTATTTCACCATTTGTATTGGTGTTTTTTGAAAATAATAAAATAAAATAAACATTAAAATCAATAACTCAAACGTATAAATTCATTTGATGATATATAATTTTCATTGTTTTTAATATTTCTCATAATATAAATTTGTTTGATATGAAATTCACAGAAAATATTTTGAGGGGATTTATCAAAAAGGGATCGTGGTTAGATAAGTAATTTTGCTACAAATTTTCAAATTTAAAGACATTTTTTTTTATTAAAAAAAGTATTACTCTACACTCTTCATCTTTGAAGACATTTGTTAATTAGTTTATTAAAAATGACTCATATCTACTAATGAGATCAAGTTAGAAGTGATTTTTTTTAAATATACTAAGAAAAATAATAATACCAACATGTAACACATATATTAGCTGGGATGCGAAATCAATCAACGTGAGATGAATTCTAATTCGAGGCCATTATGTATGTCGCCCGCACATCGTGCGGGTTACATTCTAGTTACTTACTGTAATGCTAACCAGAATAAGTAATGTATCAATTTTTTTAATATTAAACCTTAACTAAGGTTATACTAATGCTTTGTATACTATGCCAAACTAAAAATTAACTGAGGTTGTACTAAACAAATCAACGCTTAAAGGTTGTGATAACATTACACACTCAATTTTCAACAAATAACACGATTTTTAGCGGACTCACTAATTACGACTAATTAATCAGGTCTAATAAAAAAAATATACAATTTATTTTATGATTTTAATTGAAACAAATAGCAAAATATTTACAACTGAAGAAAAAAGGGGGTTACCACCATCAAACTCATAAAAAAAAAAGTTATGCGTAATAGTCAGATCTACTACAAAATCCCAAAATACCTTGATTCTGGAGCTTTGTTCGGCACGGTGGAATTAAAATCTTGTTGAAGGTTCTTGTTGAATTCAAATATTCTGATTTTGTTTCGTTTGTACTATAAATGTTAACAAAAATAAAATCAAATAAACACTAGCATTAGTTTTTTAAAATCATATCAAAACTTTCTCGCTTGAGTTAATTTGCATTATACTGATTGGAGTACTCAATTCCAATAATTCCAAAGCTAAAAAAGATTTTAAAAAAGAAAAGAAAAAAACTTCCGCTCTTCAAACTATAGTCTAAAAATCGAGGCTATGAAAGATTGACATATTCACATTAAAAATACATTGATTTGTAATTTTGTGCTGATATCGTTTCTGTCCAAAGAGGGGGAGGGGTTTTGGCCAGGGAGGGGGTTGAAGATTTCGGATGTCGGAGCAGAGAGAAGGGTTGATACGGATGAGAGAGAGTGAGAGGGAGGGGTTAGAGACGGGTGATCCGGGTGAAGCAGAGAGATGGAGGGGTTGATCCCATCTCCTAAATCTCGGGCTGATAATCTCAAAATACCCATCCCCGACCCTAGATACCCTTATCCCAACTCTCCGGCAACTTACCAAGGCTACCTATTTCATACCCCTTCCCTCTTTCGGCCAAAATTCAACTAGGAAACTCACATGGCCGAGATCTTTTCCAAGGCAGAGAAGAGCATGAATGCCTAAGAAGTGATGTGTATAAAAAAAACGTTCATCCACAATAAACTAGAAGAAGGTAGTATTTCAGGGAGGATGGAAAATTTTAAAGTGGGATCTAAGTCGAAGAAAGATATGAGGCCAAATCAAAAGTACGATGACTATAACTCCCTTAAAATGAGAATTCACTATATCCTAGATGATATTCGAGGAAATGGGGAATTAAATTGGGCAGAAAAATTGAAAATTCCAACTGGAAGAAGAGATAAGAACAAATATTTCAAGTTCCAGAAAGACCACGAAAATAAAACCAAAGACTTACTTGATTTGAATGATAAAATTGAGGCCCTTATCAAAAAAGGGAAGCTGAATAAATATGTTAATAAAAATAGCATGGAAGGAGATCACGGTCGACTTATAAAGAAAATAAGGAGTCGAACAGAGAGAAGGAGAATAATGATGAAGAATATCCAGACCTCCCTCCAGGGCCTAAAGAACTAGTAAAATAAGTGCACATGATTTATCTGGGGTGTAGTTTCATAGCATGAGGTGATGCTGGTGGTGGTAATAGATCAGCTGAGAGAAAGACATACCTCAACAAAGCAAATGCTTTCACCAATACAAGAAAAGTAATTATGTCAACTGCAACAGACATCAAATATCATAAGGTCTCTAAGGATCAATTGATGATAGGGTTTTCTAGATAATAACTCTCGAGATTTTTGAATCCTCATAATGACCCATTGGTAATAACCATGATGGTACACAAAATGAGCATGAAGAGAATCCTATTAAAGAATGGGAGTTCGGTAGATTGACTATTCTATAACTATTTCATAAAACTAAAGTTATTTGAAAGAAAATTACAAGCCTATCTCCTTTGTAGACGCGGACGCCCCTAAATTTTAAAAATCTTCTTTTAAAATAAAATAAAAATTTCTTTTAAGTTCGGAATAGGATGGTTCAAACACAACACAACACACACAAGTTACACATTTTAATTTCTTACGAATACAAATTAAACATAACTAAAAATGACATCAAAATAATCAACTAACAAATATTCACTTTAAACAAATTAACTCAATTCAAGTCCTAAAATTTGCCAACATAAATTAATTATTTTTTTCAAATTAGACCAAACAAAAATTTACCAAATTAAATTAATGACTTGAATTAAATTAATCCAAATTTCACCCAAAATAATTTTTGCACCATATTAAACAAGAGTAGTGAATTAAACCATATTTTATCTTTTAGTCCAAAGCATGCGTTATAGGTGATTTATAAGATAAAATAAATTCACAACACACTACGCCGTAATGTACGAGGAAAATCCAAATGGGAAAAATTTCGGACGGCCCTAGCCTTAAGTCCACTAAGGACGGAATTTTACAAAAACAAGATAGATGGCTTACACAACATGACTCGACTCCTTCATGCCCCTGACGTGTCTTTTTGTATCAACCTCTACTTAGACAACAATCCCGAAACTCCACCGAAACCTTAGAATCCACCAATGACGCATTTGGACAACCGTCAACCCGTAATCGAAGCCTTTCTCTGAGTGGAAATTTCGCAACAACAAACAAGTCTTCTTATTTAAGGGATGTATAAGTAAACCCAAACAACTCTTCAAACGGTAGAGTAGAAACTGGTGCCAAACATAACTCCAAGAAAGATATATGTATGTAGATATACTTGGCTTAATCAAACTTAACTATAGGTGTATACACATGTGTTTGAGGAAAATTTTATATTGAAATTTAACATAAGAAAACATTGATTTTTGGTTGGAATTTTTTTTCTCAAAAATCTCTCTAAGGATGCTCAAAAATCACTTGAAAAATTCTTGTCCCGAAGTCATAAAAACCGTCAAAAAGTAGAAGGACAAAATTAGTGGGAAAATGGAGAAAACTGCCAAAACTGTTCCCCGCCAGAAATCTCGTTCGAATGATTTTTTTCGTTCGAATGACCTTTCTAACGAAAAGTCAGTTTTCAAAAAGAGAAACTCGTTGGAAAAACTCGTTCGAATGATGTTCTCGTTAGAACGAAATGTTAGAATGCCCATTTTTCATTTTAAGCTCATAAAAATTTATTTTAAATAAAATTACACCCATTAAAAATTATTCCAAGTCTCCTATATATATATATATATATATATATATATATATACGTGAATTCATACCTTTTGGAGACCTGAATTATGAACCGTTGAGGATGCAAAACTAGGCACTATGTAAAACCGGACACTTTGATATCTTCACTTTGAAATACTGGCAGCTACGTCTTCAATTTAAACTTCAAACGTCATAGGGTTGGATGATACTCATGATTATAGTCTAATGACTCAAATGTTGTTGTCTAGAATTGAGCCAACACTACATTAAGACTCAATTGAAAATTTGTGTCCTCACAAATCTCCCCCTTGGCTATTCCGAGATAAAAACTAAACAAAAATCCTAAAGGGCCGTCAAGCTCAACTAGACTCGAAACCCAACGATAAATAGCTTTTACAAATGAAGTTTTTGCTAAAAAAGGACGAATTTTTCGCTAAACAAATTCCTGCACACTTAAGCAACACATTAAACGCATAAGGAATATCAAAACTATAAATACAATTAAAATAAATACTCCCCCTAAATTAATTCTCCCTTCTATAAATAAAATACCTACTTAGAAAGACGAATCCCTCTAAGTTGAATCTCCTAAACTAAATGTTTAGATACCAATTCTCCCCCTTTTTGTTCAAGAATAAACAAAGGTTGAAGAATTAATTAAATACTCATTACTCCCCCAATGTAACTAAGTACCATGTCTCCCCTTAAAAACTACATAGGGATATAAATGTGAGAAATCAAGTAAACAAGATGGGAAACAATAAAAAGAATTAATCCATAATAATGATAAATAAATACCAACTTATGATGCAAAAGAAATTATACCAATTTATGAATTTGAAAGCATAAAAGGGATTGGCTAACATGGCAAAGACTAAAAAAAAATGCCATATATATCTATATAAATAAAGAATATCACTAACGCACATGCACATTTACATAGATATAAATACCACACATTAAAAAAATACATTAAGCTTTTCATACTCGTATGAAAAAAATGTGTCCAAATACACGTGGTAAACGGAAGTGTAGGGGTCCGAACGGGTAACAATTAAATTTCGACCCAATCACTCAAAACATGATCACGGAGTTCTCATTTGATTGCTAAACTTTATCACATTTAAATATAGACTCATGTGACAATATAAATTGAACTCGATGAACAAACACACACAATGCACATAAGCCTAGAATTTTGATGATTCTACAAATCAATAGAGTCATGACAATAAATACTTAACTAGGATATAAAGTCATTGTGAAAATCCATAAATATTTCCAACAAAACTCCTCATAATTTATCTATTCTTTTCTTTTGAACATATTAACGAAACCATTTTTGGTATTGGCAAATATTCTTTTTAATGCGACATTTTTTAAGGCCTAAAATTCAATGATGGATTTTCATGCAAAGTTTTCGCAACCCGATTCCATTGACAAAACAACTACACCGGATAAACATATTTTTCTATTTTTAAATCCGAAAAACGGTTATTACATGCATAAATCCTCCATAGTCATAGAAAAATGTAGATGACTAAATTGATGGGAGAACATCTCACTTAACTCAAATATACACGTGACATTTAAATTTCAAAAGATCCCGTGCATGTGTGAATCGAGGCATGTAAAAATAGAATCCATTATGCAACACAAAATCCAACAACTCCATGCATGCATGACAAATAACATTTTATGGATGGACAATCTTCCCCAAAAGTTCTAGCCACATAAAAGCGAAAAGAAAAGGATTCAAAAACAAGTATATGCCACATAAAGGGTGTCAAACTAAAATACACACAAAAAAAAATCTTTTTGACTTTTTTAAACTTTTTAACCAAACACACAAAATTTATTTACTCAAAAGACAAACAAATATAATTTGTATTTTTCATTAAGATCAAATAACTCAAACAAAAGTACCAATTATAAATAAAATCATTTTGTATTTTTTATTTAATGAAAACTAAAATGAAAAGAATATAATACAAAATATATACACAAATCATAATTCTAGCATGTGATTAATCATGGAGAATAGACGAGAAAAAGGATAAACAAACATACAACTAGCATGAATATATAGCATGTAGCACAAAAGCTAGTGTATGTAAAACATGCGTGCAATTACACATAAGATATAGCAAGTGAAGAGTCGTGTGCAAGCATGCGAGAACTATCAAAACCTGAAAATTTCAAAAAAGGCATATTTTTCATTTTAAAACCTCAAACGGATCTTAAACGCAATAATTTAGCGATCCTAGCTCTAATAACCCTTGTAGACGCAGAAGGCCCTAAATTTTAAAAATTTTCTTTCAAAATTAAAATATAAAATTCCTTTAAATGCGGAATAGGATGGTTCAAACACAATGCACACAACTTACCAATTTTAATTTCTTACAAATTTAAATTAAACTAAACTAAAAGTTAAATCAAAATAATCAACTAACTAATATTCACTTTAAATAAATTAACTCAATTCAAGTCCTAAATTTTCCTACACAAATTATTTCATTTTTGCAAATTAGGCCAAACCAAATTTTATAAAATTAAATTAATGACTTGAAATAAATTAATCCAAATATCACCCAAAATAAACTTTGCACCAAATTAAACAAAAGCAGTGAATTAAACCATATTTTATCTTTTAGTTCTAAGCATGCATTCTACGTGATTTACAAGATAAAATAAATTCACAACACACTACGCCGCGATGTACGACGAAAACCCAAATCGGAAAAACTTCGAATGGACCTAGCCCTAAGTCCACTAAGTACGAAATTTTACAAACACAAGGCATATGGCTTACACAACTCGACTCGACTCCTTCAAGCCCATGGCGTATCTTCTTGTATCAACCTATGCTTATCCAACAATTTCGGAACTCAACCGGAACCTTGGAATCCACCAATGAGGCCTTTGGACAACCTTCAACCTGCATCCGAAGCCTTTCTCCGAGTGGGAACGCCGCAACAAAAAATAAGTCTTCTTCTTTAAGGGATGTAGAAGTAAACTCAAACAATTCATCAAACGGTAGAGTAGAATCCGGTGCCAAACATAACTCCAAGGAAGATATTTGTATGTAGACATACTTGGCTTAATGAAACTAAATTATGGGTGTATAAACATGTGTTTGGGGAAAATTTTCTATTGAAATTTAACACATGAAAACATGGACTTTTGGCAGGAAGAATGTTTCTCAAAAGGCTCTTTAAGGATGCTAAAAAGTCACTTGAAAAATTCTGGTCCCGAAGTCATAAAAATTGTCAAAAAGTAGTGGGACAAAAATAGTGGGAAAATGGAAAAAAATGCAAAAATTGTTTCTCCCTAGAAATCTCATTCGAACGAATTTTTTGTTCGAACGACCTTTCGAACGAGAAGTCAGTGTTCAAAAAGGGAAACTCGTTGGCAAAACTCGTTCGAATGAAATTCTCGTTCGAACGACAATTACGAATAAAATGTCAAAATGCCCAGTTTTCATTTTAAGCTCATAAAACTTTATTTTAAATGAAATTAAATGAATTAAAAATTATTCCAAGTCTCCTATATATATATATATACATGCATTCATACCTTTTGGAGACCTGAATTATGAACCGTTGAGGATGCAAAACTAGGCACTATGTAAACCCAACACTTTGATATCTTCCTTTTGAAATACTCGCAGCTACGTCTTCAATTTAAACATCAAACATCATAGGGTTGGATGATACTCATGATTACTGTCCAATGACTCAAATATTTTTGTCTAGAATTGAGCCAATACTACATTAAGACTCAATTGGAAATTTGTGTCCTTACAAATCTCCCCCTTTGGCTATTCCGAGACAAAAACTAAACAAAAATCCTAAAGGGCTGTCAAGCTCAACTAGACACAAAACCCAACAATAAATAGCTTTTCCAAATGAAGTTTCCGCTAAAAACGAACAAATTTTTCGCTAAAAAAATTCCTGCACACTTAAGCAACACATTAAACGCATAGGGAATATCAAAACAATAAATACAATTAAAATAAATACTCCGCCTAAATTAATTCTCTATATCAAATAAAAGACCTACTTAGAAAGACGTATCCCTCTAAGTTAAATCTCCTAAACCAAAGGTTTAGATACCACTTCTCCCCCTTTTTATTTAGGAATAGACAAAGGTTAAAGAATTAATTAAATACTCATTACTCCCCCAATGTAACCAAGTACCATGTCTCCCCCTACAAACTACATAAAGGATATAAAAATTGGAAAGCAAGTAAACAAGATGGGCAACAATAACAAGAATTAATCCAGAACAAGGATAAATAGATTTCAACTTATGATGCAAAAGAAATGGTACCAATTTATGAATTTAAAAGCATAAAGGGATTGGCTAACACGGTAAAGACTCAAAAACAAAAACAAAATACCATATATATGTATAAATAAAGAATATGACTAACACACATGAACATATACATAGATATAAATACCACACATGACAAAAATACAATAAGCTTTTCATACTCGTATGGAAAAAATGTGTCCAAATACATGTGGTAAACGAAAGTGTAGGGGTGTGAACTTGTAACAATTAAATTTCTACCCAATCACTCTAAAATGTTCACGGAGTTCTCATTTGATTACAAAACTTTATCACATTTAGATATAGCCTCATGTGACAATATAAATTGAACTCGATGAACAAACATACACAATGCACATAAGCCTAGAATTTTGATGTTTCTACAAATCAGTAGAGTCATGACAATAAATGCTTAACTAGGATATAAAGTCATTGGGCAAACCCGTAAATATATCCAACCAAACTCCTCATAATTTATCAATTCTTTTCTTTTGAACATATTAACTAAATCATTTTTGGTATTAGCAAATATTCTTTTTAATACCACATTTTTAAGGCCTAAAATTCAATGATGGATTTTCACGCAAAGTTTTCACAGCCCGATTCCATTGATAAAAAACTATACCATATAAGCATATTTTTCTATTTTTAAATTCAAAAAACGGTTATTATATGCATAAATCCTCCATAGTCATAGAAAAATGTAGATTACTAAATTGATGGGAGAACATCTCACTTAGCTCAAATATACATGTGACATTTAAATTTCAAAAGAGCTCGTGCATGTGTGAATCGAGGCATGTAAAAATAGAATCCATTAAGCAACACAAAATCTAACTACTCCATGCATGCATGACAAAGAACATTTTAAAGATTGACAATCTTAAAGCAAAATTTTTAGCCACATGAAAGAGAAAATTAAAGGATTCAAACACAAGTATATGCCACATAAGGTGTGTCAAACTAAATACACAATTTTTTTTTTTTGAGTTTCTTAAACTTTTTAGCCAAACACACAAATTTTTTGACTCAAACGATAAACAAAAATCATTTGTATTTTTCATTAAGATCAAATAACTCATAAAAATAAAATACCAATGATAAATAAAATAATTTTGTATTTTTCATTTAATGAAAAGTAAAATGAAAAGAATATAATACAAAAGATATACACAAATCATAATTCTAGCATGTGATTAATCGTGGAGCATACACTAGAAAAATGATAAACAAACATGAAACTAGCATGAACATATAGGATGTAGAAGAAAAGCTAGTGTATGTAAAACATGCAAGCAATTATTCATAAGATATAGCAACTGAAGAGTCGTGTGCCAGCATGCGAGCACCATCAAAAACTGAAGATTTCAAAAAAGGCATATTTTTCATTTTAAAAACTCAAAAGGATCTTAAACGCAATAATTTGGCGATCCTAGCTCTGATACCACTTGTAGACGCGGAAGGCCCTAAATTTTAAAAATATTCTTTTAAAATAAAATTTAAAATTCCTTTAAATGCGGAATAGGATGGTTCAAACACAACACACACAACTTACAAATTTCAATTTCTTACAAATTTAAATTAAACTAAACCAAAGGTGAAATCAAAATAATCAACTAACAAATATTTACTTTAAATAAATTAACTCATTTCAAGTCCTAAAATTTGCCTACAAAAATAAATTCATTTTTACAAATTAGGACAAACCAAATTTTACGAAATTAAATTAATGACTTGAATTAAATTAATCCAAATTTCACCCAAAATAATTTTTGCACCAAATTAAACAAAAGTAGTGAATTAAACCATATTTTATCTTTTAGTCCTAAGCATGCATTCTAGGTGATTTACAAGATAAAATAAATTCACAACACACTACGTCGCGATGTACGAGGAAAACCCAAATGGGAAAAACCTCGGACGGACCTAGGTTAAATCCACTAAGTACGAAATTTTACAAATATAAGACAGATGACTTACACAACTCGACTCGACTCCTTCAATCCCCTGACGCGTCTTCTTGTATCAACCTTTTCTCAGCAACAATTTCGAAACTTCACCGGAACCTTGGAATCCACAAATGAGGCCTTTGGACAACCTTCAACCTGCACCCAAAGCCTTTCTCCGAGTGGGAACGCCACAACAACAAACAAGTCTTCTTCTTTAAAGGATGTAGAAGTAAACTCAAACAACTCTTCAAACGATAGAGTAGAAACCGGTGCCAAACATAACTCCAAGCAAGATATATGTATGTAGAGATACTTGGATTAATCAAACTAAATTATGGGTGTATAAACATGTGTTTGGGGAAAATTTTCTATAAAAATTTAACACCTGAAAACATGGACTTTTGGTTGGAAGAACTTTTCTCAAAAAGCTCTCTAAGGATGCTAACACGTCACTTGAAAAATTCTGGTCCCGAAGTCATAAAAACAGTCAAAAAGTAGTGGGACAAAAATAGTGGGAAAATGGAGAAAACTGCCAAAACTGTTTTTCGCCAGAAATCTTTTTCGAACGACTTTTTCTTTCGAACGACATTTCGTTCGAACAACCTTTTTAACGAAAAGTCAGTGTTCAAAAAGGGAAACTCGTTGGCAAAACTCGTTCAAATGAAATTCTTGTTCGAATGAAATTCCCATTCGAACGACATTCTCGTTCGAACGAAAATTATGAACGAAATGTCAAAATGCCCATTTTTCATTTTAAGCTCATAAAACTTTATTTTAAACAAAATTACACACATTAAAAAGTTATTCCAAGTCTCCTACATACATATATAATGTGCATCCATAACTTTTAGAGACTTAAAATATGAACCGTTGAGGATGCAAAACTAGGCACTATGTAAACCCGGCAGTTTGATATCTTCACTTTGAAATACTGGCAGCTGCGTCTCCAATTAAAACTTCAAACGCCATAGGGTCGAAGAATACTCACGATTACTATCCTATGACTCAAACGTTTTTCACCGGAATTGAGCCAACACTACATTAAGACTCAATTGGAATTTCAGGTCCTTACAAATCTCCCCATTTCGCTATTCCGGGACAAAAACTAAAAAAAAATCCTAAAGGTCCGTCAAGCTCAAGTAGACTCAAAACCCATGGATAAATAGCTTTTGTGAATAAATTTTCCACTAAAAAAGAACGACGTTGCCGCTAAAAAGATTCCTACACATTAAACGCATAGGGAATATCAAAACATTAAATGTAATTAAAATAAATACTCCCCCTTAATTAATTCTCTATAATAAATAAATGACCTACTTAGAAAGACGTATCCCTCTAAGTTAAATCTCCTAAACTAAAGGTTTAGATAGCACTTCTCCCCCTTTTTGTTCAGGAATAGAAAAAGGTTAAAGAATTAATTAAATACTCATTAATCCCCCAATGTAATCCAGTACCATGTCTACCCCTAAAAACTACATAAGGGATATAAATATAGGAAAGCGAGTAAACAATATGGGGAATAATAACAAGAATCAATCCAGAACAAGGATAAATAGATACCAACTTATTTTGCGAAAGAAATGATACCAATTTATGAATTTAAAAGCATAAAGGGATTGGCTAACATGGCAAAGACTCAAAAACTAAAAAAAATGCCATATATATGTATAAATAAATAATATCACTAAAGCACGTGCACATATACATAGATATAAACACCACACATGACAAAAAATACATTAAGCTTTTTATACTGGTATGGGAAAAATGTGTCCAAATACATGTGGTAAACGAAAGTGTTGGGGTGAGAATGAGTAACAATTAAATTTCGACCCAATCACTCAAAACATGTTCACAGAGTTCTCATTTGATTGCAAAATTTTATCACATTTATATATAGCCTCATGTGACAATATAAATTGATCTCGATGAACAAACATACACAATGCACATAAGCCTAGAATTTTGATGATTCTACAAATCAATAGAGTCATGGCAATAAATGCTTAACTAGGATATAAAGTCATTGTGCAAACCCGTAAATATATCCAACCAAACTCCTAATAATTTATCTATTCTTTTCTTTTGAACATATTGACTAAACCAATTTTGGCATTGGCAAATATTCATTTTAATGCCACATTTTTAAGGCCTAAAATTCAGTGATGGCTTTTCACGCAAAGTTTTCGCAGCCCGATTCCATTGATAAACAACTAACACTGGATAAATATATTTTTCAATTTTTAAATTCGAGAAACGGTTATTACATGCATAAATCCTCCATAGTCATAGAAAAATGTAGATGACTAAATTGGTGGGAGAACATCTCACTTAGCTCAAATATACATGTGACATTTAAATTTCAGAAGAGCTCGTGCATGTGTGAATCGAGCCGTGTAAAGATAGAATCCATTAAGCAACATAAAATCTAACTACTCCATGCATGCATGACAAAAAACATTTTAAGGATTGACAATCTTAACCAAAATTTTTAGCCACATGAAAGCGAAAATAAAAGGATTCAAATACAAGTATATGCCACATAAAGTGTGTCAAACTAATATACACAAAAAAAATCTTTTTGAGTTTCTTAAACTTTTTAACCAAACACACAAATTTTTTTACTCAAACGATAAACAAAAATCATTTATATTTTTCATTTAGATCAAATAACTCATAAAAATAAAATGCCAATGATAAATAAAATCATTTTGTATTTTTCATTTAATGAAAACTAAAATGAAAAGAATATAATACAAAAGATATACACAAATCATAATTCTAGCATGTGATTAATCATGGAGCATACACTAGAAAAATCATAAACAAACGTGCAACTAGAATGAATATATAGCATGTAGCAGAAAAGCTAGTGTATGTAAAACATGCAAGAAATTAGTCATAAGATATAGCAACTCAAGAGTCGTGTGCCAGCATGCGAGCACCATCAAAAACTGAAAATTTCAAAAAAGGCATATTTTTCATTTTAAAAACTCAAAAGGATATTAAACGCAATAATTTAGCGATCCTAGCTCTGATACCACTTGTAGGCGCGGAAGGCCCTAAATTTTAAAAATCTTCTTTTAAAATAAAATATAAATTTACTTTTAGTGCGGAAGAGGATGGTTTAAACGCAACACACACTACTTACAAATTTTTATTTCTTACAAATTAAAACTAAACTAAACTAAAAGTGACATCAAAATAATCAACTAACAAATATTGACTTTAAACAAATGAACTCAATTCAAGTCCTAAAATTTGCCTACACAAATTAATTCATTTTTGTAAATTAGGCCAAACCAAATTTTACCAAATTAAATTAATACAAAATTTCACCCAAAATAATATTTACACCAAATTAAACAAGAGTTCTGAATTAAACCATATTTTATCTTTTATTCCTAAGCATGCGTTATAGGTGATTTACAAGATAAAACAAATTCACAACACACTATGCCGCGATGTACGAGGAAAATCCAAATGGGAAAAACCTCGGACGACCCTAGCCTTAAGTCCATTAAATATCGAATTTTACTAATCCAAGACAAATGACTTACACAAATCGACTCGACTCCTTCAAGCCCCTGACGCATCTTCTTGTAATAACCTCTGCTTAGCCAATAATCTCGGTACTCCACCGGAACCTTGAAATCCACCAATGAGGTCTTTTACAAATACATCTGTTTGTGGAAAATGTTCTATTGAAATTTAACACATGAAAACATGGACTTTTGGTTGGAAGAATTTTTCTCAAAAAGCTCTCTAAGGATGCTAAAAGTTCACTTGAAAAATTCTGGTCCCGAAGTTATATAAACTATCAAAAAGTAGTGAAACAAAAACAATGGGAAAATAGAGAAAACTGCCAAAACTGTTTCCCGCCAGAAATCTCGTTCAAACGACTTTTTCGTTCGAACGGCATTTTGTTAGAGCGACCTTTCTAACGAAAAGTCAGTGTTCAAAAAGGGAAACTCGTTGGAAAAACTCATTAGAATGAAATTCTCGTTCGAACAACATTCTCCTTTGAACGACAATTACGAACGAAGTGTCAGAATGCCCATTTTTCATTTTAAGCTCATAAAGCTTTATGTTAAATAACATTACACCCATTAAAAATTATTCCAAGTCTCCTACACATATATATAATGTGAATTCATACATTTTGAAGACTTGAAATATGAACCGTTGAGGATGCAAAACTAGGCACTATGTAAACAAGACACTTTGCTATCTTCACTTTAAAATACTGGTCTCTATGTTTCAATTTGAACTTCAAACGTCATAGGCTTGGAGGATACTCATTATTACTATCCTATGACTGAAATGTTTTTATCCATAATTGAGCCAACACTAAATTAAGACTCAATTGGAAATTTGTGTCCTTACAGTCTTCCACTGATCGAATTCCCAGGTGAAAAGGTTTACCCGCTTAGAACAATTGAGTTGGAGGTTGATATTGGAACATGGTTTGCCTATAAATATAGACAATGAGAATATTCAATATTAATAAGAATGTTGCATTAGCCTAAAAAATTATTATAGGAAGAATGTGTTTAAAATAATTCGAGGTTATTGCCTCAACTATTCATCAATGTCTAAAGTTCTCTACCAATTTCAGTGTGGGAGATGGGAAGGAAAATCTTATGGAAGCATGCGAATGCTACTATAACTCGACCAATGAAGAGGAAAGATAGATGAATGTCAAATATATCATAGCGAGACACTAGATCCTAGGAATGAAGATGAGCTGGTAACATGGGAGGCCATTGAGCAAATAGAGATAATAATTATGGTTGATGAGCATCCTAACAGGACAGCCTGGATCGGCTCATCCATAGATTTCGTCTTCCAAAAGCAACTGGATGACTTGTAGTGAACTAGAAAAATATTTTTTTCTTAGAGACACGAATATAGTTCTGGAATTATTCCAGGCATTATTAGTGACGAGATCAACATATCAAAGGTAGAAAATCTAGTAAAACAAAAGCAATGCGTATTCTCTAAAGAGAGGAACATTAAAATTCAAGAAGAAGTGTCCAAGCTGAACAAGGCCAATTTTATTAAAGATGTGAAGTATCCCAATTGGTTAGAAAACTTGGTGATGGAACCAAAAAGAACAAAAATTGGTGAATGTGTGTGGAATCTATAGACTTATATAAAACATGTACTAAGGATTTTTATCCTTTACCTCGAATTGATAAACTTATGGATGCAACAGTTGGTCACAAACTATTGAGTTCATTAACTCTTATTCTTGTTATAACCAAATAAAAATAAAGATGGAGGACAGAGATAATACCTCCTTCATCACCAGTCAATGTTCTTTTCATTATAATAGTATGCCCTTCATGTTGAAGAATATATGGGTCACATGTTAATGGCTGGTGAATAACATGTTTAAGAAAAAACTAAGAATATGGAAGTTAACAAAAATTATGAAGGCAGACGACGATAACCAAAACCTCGGCTAAACCTTCGACGAGCTAGAGAAATATCAGATTAAGCTAAATAAAGGCAAGTGTGTGTTTCGAGTTAAGGCTAGAAATTTATTGGGTTTATTATTAATCAAAGGGTCATAGAGGCCAACCCTGAAAATATTCGTGCACTGATAAATATGCAGCCTCCCAAGATAAAGAAAGAAATTCAAAGCTAAACAGGTCGGTTGGAAACCTTAAATAGATTCATATCCAGTGCAATCGATAAGAACCTCTAATTATTCTTGGTGAATAAAAACACTTTTTAATGGACAGAGGAATGCCAAGTTTCCTTCCTGGAGATGAAAAAAGTACCTAGGACTGCTCCCATTTCTTTCAAGACCAATCCTAGGTGAAATACTATACTTGTGTTTGGATGTATCATAGTCAACAACTAGCTTGACTCTGATCAAAATTAATAGAGTAGTTCAAAAAATGATATACTACACGAGCGAACCCTTTGTCGGTGCAGAAATAAGATATTTTAGAATGAGGAAATTGGCTCTCGTTCGGATATTGGCATCCAGAAAGACAAAAAAGTATTTCCAATCCCATTATATAGTGGTATACATCGATCTCCCACTTCAGTAAACCATCCATAAACCCGAGAAGTCTGGTTACTTGATGGCATAGGAAATAGAGTTGGGTGAATGTAGTATCCTATATTAGCCAAGGACTAAAATTAAAGGTGAAGCTGTAGAAGGTTTTATTACAGAATTCATCCATGATGAGAAAGGAACAGTCGAGAAAGATAATATAGTTTCAGTCGATCTCCCCCAAAGACCAACAGAGTCCCCGTTCGATAAAAATAATACCGGCTGGAGGGATAAATTCTAAAAAAAACTATTTAAATATAGTTCACTAATAGAAGGAATCTTTGAAAAAGTGCTACCTGTGTGGATGATATTCTTGGATGGATCGTCATGTTCAAATGACAAAAGAGTTGAACTAATAGTCAATGCACTTGATGGAGATGATATAGAATACGCTCTCTAATTCAAATTGAAAGCATCCAATGATGAAGCAAAATATGAGGTTTTTATTGATGGGATGGAGTTTTATTTTTCACTAGTGGCTGAGAAAATAATAGCCCATAATGATTCATAATTTATGGTGAACTTGGTTCTGTGAGAATATGAGACAAGAGAGGAGAACATGTTAAAATAACTGTAATGGGTGTTGTTGTTGTTGCCAAAGCTAAAAGCGCTCCAAATGATCATAATCTCCAGAATTGCGAAAAGTAGAGAAGATGCATTAGCTCATTCTATATAAGCCACCAAGGAGGATCTGAAGAGAATCGTGTCCGTAGAGATACTGTTATAAAGGATCATTGATGTAGAAGAAGTCAACTTTTTAGGGCTAACCATGGGGCCATCATGGATGGTGTTGATATAAGATACTTAGAGGAAGGTACTTTCCCGGCTAATCAAAATGCAGAAAGAAGACTTCAATACAGGGAGGCCAAATTTGTTATGGAGAATGGAGTTCTATACAAAAGAGGTTTTACTGTCGCAATGATAAGATATATTCACCCCATAAAGGTACCCAACCTGGTGAATAAAATACATGAAGAATCACGTGGTTCGCATGCAACAGGTCTGAACTTCATAAAAAGAATGATAATCTAAGGATATTCTTGGACCATATTAACTAAAGACGGTGAAGAATACACCTAGAAGTGAGACAAGTGTAAAAGATTCAAAGGGGTTCACAAGAGACCTGAAGTCAAGTTAATGATCATCTGGGGAATGTATGTGGCCGACCCACTGATAAAGACAAAAGGAAGTTTCAGCTATCTAATGGTAGTAGTAGATTATTTTACAAAATGGATGAAGACCAAACCACTCATATACTTGACCTATGAAAAGGTCTTCATTTTTATATGGAAAAATACAATATGCAGATATGAGATCCCCTATGCCTTTATTTCCATCCACGACACCCAGTTTAACAATGAGTAATTTTAAAATGTTTACGATAGGCCAAAATTAGAAAGTTGTACTCATTAGCACCTCATCCACAATGCAATGGGCAGATAGAGGTCATAGATTTAACAATATGATAAGTAATGAAAAAAGAGTTGGCTTCAGCTAAAAGGAATTAGATAAATGAACTCCAAAGTGTGATTTAGGGCTACAGGACAACACTACGAATAACAAGAGGAGAAACATCCTATATATTGGCCTTTTGTAGTGAAGTAATAGTCCCAGTTGAGGTCATCCTTCCAAGCCATAGGTTCATCAACTTCGATTCTTATAAAAGTTATTTTGCAAGAAGGATGGATTTATACATGGTAAAAGAGGTCAGGGAGGTAACAGCACTCAGAGTAGCAACTTATCAGAAATGCACGATAAAATTTTACAACAAAAAGTCAAAAAAGTACCATTAAGGAAGGTCACTATGTCTTAAAAGGTCACAAATAAATCCAAAAAGTTAGATGCTAAATTGGCAAGGTCCCTACCACATGGTCGAAGTCGTACAACCTTGTACTTATCGGGTTAAAAATATGAAAGGAGAGTTTTTCAAGAACCCTTGGAACCCTGGGCACCTAAGATGTATTATCACTAAATAAATATTTTAGTTAGTAAGAAAAATGAATCAAGTGGGAAGTAAAACATATTGTACAAACATAGGTCATTAATAATAATACCCGTTAACCCATTTCGATTTCATTATTTTCAAATTCTTTTTGGCTTCATTTAAAGTTCGTTAAAAAATATGGGAATAAACTTCAGTTGAAGACATCTTGAGTTCAGAATTCATTGCATTAAAAATTCAACACAAATTTTTTAGAAAATAATATATGGTTATGTCTCCTTGAGCCGATCCAAATGTCCAAAACACGTCTTTGAGTGCATAAAAATCATTCAAGATCTGGTTGACTTAGACCAACCCAATTGACCAAAGCAAGTATTTGACTGCAAAAAAATCTTTTAAGCTCAAGTTGGATTAGTCAAGCCCAACTAACCAAAGCACATCTTTGACTATATAAAAACATTTCACGAACAGGTTGGCTCAGGCCAACAACATCCAAAGCATATGTTTAACTGCACAAAACCTTTGGAAGAGGGTTTTTGGGTGTTCTAAAAACTTACAAACACACCTTTCCTAACCAGACAACTAAACAGTTCGTTCCTAGGGAGCTATTAAGTCTAGGTTGTGATGATAAAATTAGGAAGCATAGACAAAAGGATAAGAAATACTAGAAAGACTAAAACAAAACATGGAATAAACTCCAAAATTTACTAGATCTAACAATTTAAATACATAAAAAAACATTTGGAAAATAAAATTATATAAATTACATGATGAACGATATAACCAGTTTTCATTTATCACAAATTCATGACATTTTTACATGAAAGGAAAATTGATTAAGCATATACTTTTCTCATTCATAGATAGTTCATATACGAGAGCAAGAACAGTGTTTGTAATAATAAAAAATATTTGCAAATATTCAATCAAAAAATAATTGGTAGATAAGTTAAGTAATGCCATCCTTGGGGGAAAACCGAGTGGTTCCAACAAGAGGAGCCAACATTTAGGGTTCCTAAAACAACGTGATATCTCACACCAGTAAATACTTGCCCTTACCCCTCTTAGTAAGACTACATAATTTCCCAGATTCATTTTGGCCATCCTCAGCTACGACTTAGAGCTCATCCTCAGACGATGACCCTACCTCTACTATTTTTATGTCCTCTTCCTCTACCTCTATGGCCTTGACCTCATCGTCATCTCCTTTTCAAGACATGACAACCTCAACAAGATCAAGGTAGTTCTTACCTACCCTCTTTTTGAGTTCATCATAACCTTGGAGGAAGGCCATAGTAGTATTAATGGTGTATTCTTCAGATATTTTGAAGTCCCTGCAGCCTCTTCTCCATCTATGGAAGTAGTGACCAAGGCAACATCAATTTGAACCATTAAGTCATCAAACTCAACTTTGGCATCCTTGAGGTCTTGTTACAACTTCTTGGCATCTTCTTGATCTTACTAAGGAGTTTAACCTTACTGACCATAAGATCTTAAGCCTCTTGAAGCTTGGTGTAGGCACGATCTTTAGCTCGATGAGCTTCAGATATATTGGCCTCAAGAATTTTAATTTTCTTTTCAAGTTCCTTTTTGGTATTTCTCAGCGAATCACAAGAGTTCATGGAAAACAAAGATTTCTCCCTCATTATTTTCATGGCAATATTATCGTGCATGAAAAGAAACAAAGAAAATAAGTTAAAGTAAAGTAAATCGTCTTAGAGGAGAATAATGGAAATTAACAGAATTCAACTCATCACAAATGCCTTTTGAGAGGTAAAATTCAAGAGATTATCCACATCTAAAGTCCTAATGAACTGAAAGTCATGGGTATAACCCATATAACCTAAGACTTATGATATATTGGCAGTATGTAGGGAGATAAAGGTCTGATACCTATGAAGTTGTTCCTAGGTCATCGGGTGTTTAATATCATAAATCTCAACATGACAATTGGGAGAAGAAGAATCTAGCCCCTCATACAGCCAGTGGGAACATCATCCATCAATTAAAATTTTCTCTTTGGAATTAAATATGGGGAATTTGATATCCTTAATAGACGAATTGTCTATAGGCTTTTTCTTTCTGGTTTACCTCTCCTCGGACACTTTGCTTTTACCTTTGTCAGTAACTTTCTTCCTTTTGTCCTCTTCAGCAGTTAATTTTATTGCCTTGGTATTTGTGAGCCAAGTCTTTTCATCATTTCTTTATTTGGTACGATCCCCCTCTTTGGCTTTCTTAGGAGATCCATTCAGGCTATTTCTTCGAGTTGTTTAGATTGGATTTCCTTCAATTTTTCACGAGAAAAATTCTCAAGAACCATTACAAAGGAGTTTAAATTTGGAGTTGATGCTGCACAAAAAACGTGGACAAACTAGTTAACAATGAAGTTGATATGAAGTATAAAGACACATAAAAAAGAGGGGCAACCTAAGAATTGTAAATGTTTCTCAACTTTTAAACCTCCTAATCGGCCTTCTCATAATTACCTTTAACCTAAATTAACTCCACCACATCTTCCTCCTCTATCTCTGAACATTTCTCATCATCATCAGTCGTCCTTGGTGGCCTATGAGTCTCCAGATCAATTGGTCTAATACTCAAGTAATTGATCATCAACCTAACCTTCTTAGGGGAGTATACATCCTCAAAGTACAGAGGGTGTGAGGTGCAAACTTTCGTAATCAAATTTACTGGCCTTTTGTCTAATAATGGGACACTTTTGATAATCAAGTCTAGGGGACACCAGTCCTTAGGAATGTTGATGCCTCTTTCTGGATCACTGGGAAAGAAATTCCATTCACTAGATATTTAACAGAATTTGGTTTCCCAGTTATGGTTACTACTTTGGGTGACTTGGACTATTTTGGTGTTGGAATTTCGAGGAGAAAAATAATAGTATCTGGACTTTTTACATTATCCTTTAAACCATATGCAAACCCGAATATATTCCCATTAATATTAAACCCCCCAAATTTGTTCTAGTAAATCGTAGACACAATAATATACCTATATGCATTCGGATATAGTAATGTAAGAACAACTCCACACCCATTTAAAATGGATCTTATTAAGGGATGAAGGTGGAAGTCTAACTCCAACATGGAATTCCCAAAGGAGAAGAAAACCTTGCTGAAATTTCTTTTATCATAGGTCATGTCCTCCAGGTCAGGTATCCTAATGATCACATCGTCGGGTGTGAAATACAAAATAAAAGTATTGTAAAAGGTTACAGTAACCTCTCTAAGGTCCACGTCCTCATCAGTTAAAGGAACCTCAACAGGCAAGGTGGAAGGTGAATATTTACCCATTAAAGCCTTATATTAGGAGTTTAGATTATCAGATGAAGTTGTGTTACTAGTGTCAGCATAATTTATCCCCTAAACTCGATAATTTATGCTATAAAAACTCTCTTAGGTGTGATATTCACACATACTATACTCAACACTTAGGGGCATGGGAGCTGATGCAGAAGAAAAATCAAGTTTTGGGATGAATTTTGGTTCCACTAAATCTTCCCCACGTTTAAGGATCTCGAGTAGATTAGTAAACCTATTAGCAAAACCTCCTGAGAGAATCTTGTTCAGGTTAACACCTCATGTTTTTATTAATTAATTTAATTAATTAATTTGAATATTCATAGAAATAAAACTTTGGATTAAATGATCTTTAATAATGAAACATGTTGACTTTTATATTCGAGTAGTAAATTTTTCAACCAGAATTAAATTGAAGTTATAATAAAATGTTAGAATGATTTTTAAAAATATTTTAACATGCAGGTACGTTTTTGATGAGTTAAATAATATTTTCTTAAGTTTTAAGATGGTGTTTTAAAAGATTTTAGTTTTGATGTTGGGTTCGTTCAAACGACAGCGTACGTCGTCCGAACGACATAGCATCTCGTTCGAACGACAACGTACGTCGTTCGAATGACAGAGCCGAAGGATGGATTAGAGAGTCTTAATCATATTTTAACTCTTGCACCCTTTAAATACTAAACTGATATGGGGATGGAACCTTGAAAAATAATTTTCTCTCAAACTTTCTCCAGTAAGGTTCTCAAAATATTATTTCCTCACATCTTCAACCCCTAGCCCCAACTTTTAACAAGTTTTGAAGATTCAATTGGTGTTTTCGCAAGAGGAGTTCAACCTTCTACTCAGATTTTATCCAACTAATTTCAGACATGAATGCTCTATTCCTTTCCTTTAGTATTATGCGTTTTACATGTTGTCTAAACCCTTAATTGCATCTTTTTCTTAAAAATAGTTAGCAACCTAATTTGAGAAAGTGGACATTAAATCTTTGGACTATTTTTATAAAATCTTTTGATATGGATAATATTCATAAACCTTGGGTACGTAGGATTCATGAGTGGATTTTGGGTTTTATTAGTGTAGGTTGCATGACCCTAGTTTTGAATTAAATGAATTGGGGGTATATAACTCATGTGATTTGTGTTGACATAATAAAGTTGTAATTTTGATGTATTAATGATGAAATTTTGGTGTATTTAATTTAAAATAATTAAATGGGATTAATTGGGTGTTTATGACGTTGTGAAAAATTAAATTAAGAATTAATTGAATTCGTCTATCATGCGTATTTTTATACGTTGATTAATTATGCTTGTTTGTGTAAGTTGTTGGTATTTTTATATTGCCTTTGTGACGACGGGTTATTATTTATTTTATGCTTTAACTATATTTTAGGATGCCATCAAGGTATGGGACTAGTGGGTAGGCGGTTTGGTAATTTATGCCTTCTAGGTATGGGACTAGTGGGGGCATATTATTACGACTTTAATATGTCAGGAGTGGGTTGATTTTTAATACTTTATCGTCGTTACGCTAGCCTAGGCATGAGACTAGAGTAATGTTTATGTTAGAAATTCATCCTATACATAAGGTAGGATGTATTGATAACTTGGGGACCCTTTGGTATGGGACTAAGGGATAATTTGAGGATCTCACTTCGATAAAAAGGGTGGGTTAATTTTTAAATTTATAAATTGAGAATTAATGCCTAAAATAAAACTGGGTATTAAAATTTGGGGCGACATAATGTGTTAGTGACAGACAGTTTAAATGGGTCAGGTTGTGTGATTTATGTCGTGTCGTGCGTTGGATCCTTAATTACTCGTTTAATTAAAATATTCTATTGTGATATTTATTGCGTATAATGCTAATGTCTAGATTCAAGGTTCCTATTTGAGGGTAGTAGTGTGTATTCATGCTCGGGGCTTTGACCTTGTGCGTTGACTATATTTTTAAGGATAAGTTTTGGAAAAGAGTATAGGAGTATCGGAGTTTATCGTTTGGAGGTGTAGTTGGAGTTTATTTATTGCATCGCTTTATTTAACTTAGACTTCCTTTTTAGTCGTATTTCATTATGAGACTTCACTTGGGTTTTATTTGTCCATTCGGTTCCAAAGTTATTTAAGGATTTCAGTTGGAATATTTGTAGTCAGTTGATTATTCAGATTTTAAATTAATTCATATTTTGGAGATTTGGATTTATTTGGAGTTTTATCATGTGAAGAATCTTTTATCGTTTAGTTATTATCATTTACATTAGGATTGATTCAATTATTGATCTTGTGGATTGACTTATTCATGTCTCATATCTATCTTATGCTAAGAATGGTATTTAATTTGTTCACGCCCAACGTAGTTCGGCGACGGTGGCTAGCCACCCCGTCTGTCGGATTTCGTGTGGTGTGACAGATGGTATCGGAGCATGGTCTTAGGTCTCGTAGGTTATGAATCTGTTTTAGCTTTCGCGTGCTTATATTTTATTCCCTTTTCAATGATTTGTACTCTTAGTCATTTCAAGTCTGATGTTATTTTGTTCCTATCTTTTCAGATGGTGAACACAAGGAGAGTTCGTAATAGGAGAGAGGAGTCCGTTTCTGGTCCTGCAACTCAGGAGGGGCGATGAAAGATTATTTTGGTGGGCGAGGAGTTAGCGTCTATCATTCATGAAGCCACGACGACCGATATAGATATGGGGAGACAAATATGGGTGACTTTAGAGGCACAACAGTGGGATGCACCCATTTCGACTTAGGATAGGGTGAGAACCAGTTTCCTTAAGGGAAATCCTTCCACCTTCGGAGGGGGATCTGACCCAATGGTTTCTCACTAATGAAGGAGGGACATGGAGAGGCATTTGAGGATGGTGGACTGTACGGATGTACAAAACCAAATGTTAGCAACATTTAATCTAACAGGGGATGTACTACAGTGGTGGGAGAGTGAAACTACATTAGAGGATAGATATTAGTTGGGTTATGAAAAGTTTTTGATAAATTTTAACAATAAGTACTTTTCGTATGCAATTAGGAATGCAGAAAAGAGAGAATTTATGGACTTGGATCAAGGTTCAAAGTCAATTTTTGAGTATGAACATGAGCTCACAAATTTATATATGTTTGTACCAGAGGAGGTTAGTACCGACGTTAAGAAAATGAAGTGTTTCATTAAAGGATTGTCTTGGTCGATTTGGCAAATGGTGTTGGGAAATTCAGTGTACACTACTTATGCTCATGTGGTGGATGTCGCAATGTTATTATGGCAAGAGAAGGCCAATTATCAAAAGAAGTTAGGAAAGTGACAAGAGTAAAATGGACAAAGTGGTGAGAATAAGGGTCGTAATGACAAAGATTAGAAGAAACAGAGAACAAACCAGTAACAACAAGGACAAGGATAAGAGCGAGAAAATACTAGACATTAAGAGCTTTTAAGGGTGAATGATTTTTTTTGGGAAAGTAGGACATTAGGTGGCTAAGTGTTTCAAGAAAGAGGAACAATAAGGCCAAGTGGCTCCAACCCAACAGGGTCAAGTCACACAAGGACGATAAGGTCAAGGAGTACAGAACAACAAGGACTGAGGCCTTTAATTCTCGCAACAACAGGTGTTCAGGTGGCACCAGCCGCACCGGCTGTGTCAGGTGCGTAGTACCAACCAATACTCCTTATGGGAGGTGCTACGTGCCTCAGCCTCAGCCTCAGCCTCAGGCAGAACATGATAGATTGCGTGTCTAGTTGAGTATCGCGGTATATAATATCTTCATAGATACTTATATATGTAGGCGTTATATATATTTCATTTTTATTAAGGATTGCGTTTTGGTAGATTTGGTATATGGTCGCCTAATGGTGGTACTCTACACGTAGGCATATGTGAGCCCTATTTTATGTTGTGTGAATTTACGCGTTGATGTGTATGCTTCGTTTTATTTTGAGGACAAAATTCCTTTGCTTGTGGGGAAGTATGTAACACCCCGTGTTTTTATTAATTAATTGCAATATTCATACAAATAAAACTTTTGATTAAATGGTCTTTAATAATGAAGCATGTTAATTTTTATATTCGAGTATTAAAATTTTCAACCAAAATTAAATCGGAGTTATAATAAAATATTAGAATGATTTTTGAAAATATTTTATTATGGGTGTACATTTTTGTTGAGTTAAAGACTATTTTCCCAATTCTAAAGTCAGTGTTTTAAAAGATTTTAGTTTTGATATTGGGGTCATTCAAACGACATCGTACATCATTCGAACGACAGAGACGGTGGATGGATTAGAGAGTCCTAATCATATTTTAACTCTTTTACCCTTTAAATACTAAACTGATACGGGGCTGGGACCTTGAAAAATAATTTTCTCTCAAACTATCTCCAGTAAGGTTCTCAAAACAATATTTCCTCTCATCTCCTATCCCCAACTTTTAACAAGTTTTGAAGATTCAATTGGTGTTTTCTGAAGAGGAGTTCAACTTTCTACTCAGATTTTAACGAACTAATTTTAGGCGTGAATGCTCTACTCCTTTCCTTTAGTATAATGCATTTTAAGTGTTGCCTAAGCCCTTAATTGCATCTTTTTCATAAAAATAATTAGCAGTCTAATTAGAGAAAGTTGACATTAAAACTTGGGGCTATTTTTATAAATTCTTTTAATAAAAATTATATTCGTAACCCTTGGGTACGTAGGATTTATGTGTAGGTTTTGGGTTTTATTGGTGTAGGTTGCATGTAGAAAAACCCTAGTTTTGAATTAAATGAATTTGGGGGCCTATAACTCATGTAATTTTTGTTGAGATAATAATGTTGATATTTTGTTGTATTAATGCTGAAATCTCGGTGTATTTAATTTAAATTAATTATATGGGATTAATTGGGTGTTTATGACGATGTGAAAAATTAAATTAAGATTTAATTGAATTGGTGTATCATGCGTAGTTTTATATGTTGATTAATTATGCTTGTTTGTGTGACTTGTTGGTATTTTTATATTGCCTTTGTGACGACGGGTTGTTGAGTATTTTATGCTCTCACTGTATTTTAGGATGCCTTCTAGGTATGGGACTAGTGGGTAGGCCTTTTGATGATTTACGACTTCTAGGTATGGGACTAGTGAGGGTAGATTATTACGACTTTATTATGTCGGGGGTGGGATGATTTTTTATACTTTACAGTCGTTATGCTAGCATAGGCATGAGACTAGGGTGAGGTTTATGTTTAAAAAATTTATCCTCTACATAAGGTAGGAAGTATTGATATCTTGGGGACCCTAATTTGAGGATCTCACATCGATAATAAGGGTGGGGTAATTTATAAATCGAGAAATTGAGAATTAATGCCTAAGGTAAAAACGAGTATTAAAATTTGGGGCGACATAATGTGTCAGTGACAGACAGTTTAATTGGGTCAGGTTGGGTGACTTATGTCGCGTCGTGGGCTGGATCCTTGTCATATTGTGGAGGATCGGCAGTTTAAAAGGATTCGGCTGGCTATTAACAAGGGAAAGTGTGACATTTTGGTGTATTAGCACCAAGGGGCGGGAGGACCGCCATAATAAGAAGTGAGAACAATAATAAAATTGAGTTAATTTATTTAAATTAATAAGAGCGAGAAAATACTAGACGTTAAGAACTTTTAAGGATGAATACTTTTTCTGTGGGAAAGTAGGATATAAGGCAGCTAAGTGTTTCAAGAAAGAGGAACAACAAGGCCAAGCGGCCCCAGCCCAACATGGTCAAGTCACAGAAGGACGACAAGGTCAAGGAGTATAGGGCAGTAAGGACTGAGGCCTCTAGTTCTCGCAGTAGCAGGAGTTCAGGTGGCACCAGCAGCACCGACAGTGATAGGTGCGCAGGGGGTAGTCACAGTACCAACCAATACTTGTTATGGGAGGTGCTACGTGCCTCAGCCTCAGGCAGAGCATGATAGATTGCATGGCTAGTAGAGTAGCGTGGTACGTAATATCTTCTTAGATACTTATATATGTAGGCATTATATATATTACATTTTTATTAAGGATTGCGTTCAGGTGGATTAGGTATATGGGCGCCTAATGGTGGTACTCAACAGGTAGGCATATGTGAGCCCTATTTTACGTTGCGTGAATTTACGCGTTGAAGTGTATGCTTCATCTAATTTTGAGGACAAAATTACTTTGCTAGTGGGGAAGTATGTAACACCCCGTGTTTTTATTAATTAATTGCAATATTCATACAAATAAAACTTTGATTAAATGGTCTTTAATAATGAAACATGTTGATTTTTATATTCGAGTAGTAAAATTTTCATCCAAAATTAAATTGGAGTTATAATAAAATGTTAGAATGATTTTTGAAAATATTTTATTCAGGGTGTACATTTTTGTTGAGTTAAAGAGTATTTTCCCAATTGTAAAGTCGTTGTTTTAAAAGATTTTAGTTTTGATGCTGGGGTCGTTCAAACAACATCGTACGTCATTCGAACAACAGAGACGGTGGATGGATTAGAGAGTCCTAATCAGATTTTAACTCCTTCACCCTTTAAATACTAAACTGATACGGGGGTGGGACCTTGAATTTTTTTTTTCTCTCAAACTATCTCCAGTAAGGTTCTCAAAATATTATTTCCTCTCATCTTCAACCCCTATCCCTAATTTTTAACAAGTTTTGAAGATTCAATTGGTGTTTTCTGAAGAGGAGTTCAACATTCTACTTGAACTTTATCGAACTAATTTCAGGCATGAATGCTCTACCCCTTTCCTTTTGTATTATGCGTTTTAAGTGTTGCCCAAGCCCTTAATTGCATCTTTTTCTTAAAAACAATTAGCAACCTAATTAAAGAAAGTGGACATTAAATCCTGGGGCTATTTTTATAAATTCTTTTAATAAGAATAATATTTGTAACCCTTGGGTACGTAGGATTCATGGGTAAATTTTTAGTTTTATTGGTGTAGGTTGCATATAGAAAAACCCTAGTTTTGAATTAAATGAATTTGGGGGCCTATAACTCATGTAATTTGTGCTGAGATAATACCGTTGATATTTTGATGTATTAATGATCAAATCTCGGTGTATTTAATTTAAAATAATTTTATGGGATTAATTGGGTGTTTATGACGATGTGAAAAATTAAACTAAGATTTAATTGAATTGGTGTATCATGCGTAGTTTTATACGTTGATTAATTATGCTTGTTTGTGTGACTTGTTGGTATTTTTATATTGCCTTTGTGACAACGGGTTGTTGAGTATATTATGCTCTCACTGTATTTTAGGATGCCTTCTAGGTATGGGGCTAGTGGGTAGGCCTTTTGATGATTTACGCCTTCTAGGTATGGGAGTATTGAGGGTAGATTATTACGACTTTATTATGTCGGGGTGGGATGATTTTTTATACTTTATAGTCGTTACGCTAGCATAGGCATGAGGCTAGGGTGAGGTTTATGTTTGAAATTTATCCTCTACATAAGGTAGGAAGTATTGATAACTTGGGGACCCTTAGGTATGGGACTAGGGGATAATTTGAGGATCTCACATTGTTAAAAAGGGTGGGGTAATTTATAAATTGAGAAATTGAGAATTAGTTCCTAAGATAAAAAGGGGTATTAAAATTTGGGGCGACATAATGTGTTAGTGACCGACAGTTTAAACGGGTCAGCTTGGGTGATTTATGCCGTGTCGTGTGTTGGAACCTTATCATATTTCGGGGAATAGACAGTTTAAATAGATTCGGATGGCTATTGATAATGGAAAGTGTGATGCTTTGGTGTATTATCACCGGGGGTGGGAGGACCGCCATAGTAAAAAGTGAGATCAATAATAAAATTGAGTTAATTTAATTAAATTAACATCGGGGGACTTGGGAATTTAAAATCTTATTGGTGTGCTTTTTGAAATGGGTCTTTGGGTAGTTAATTATGTATATTTATCGTTCTTAATCACTCATTTAATTAAAATATTCTATTGTGATATTTATTGAGTATAATGCTACCATCTGGATTCAAGGATCCTATTTGAGGGGAGTAGTGTGTATTCATACTAGGGGCTCTGACCTCATGCGTTGACTAAATTTTTCAGGATAAGTTTTGGAGAAGTTGCATAGGAGTAATAGAGTTATTGTTTGGAGGTGCAACTGGAGTTTATTTATTGTATCTCTTTATTTAGCTTAGACTTCCTTTTCAGTCATATTTCATTATGAGACTTCATTTAGGTTTTATTGGGCCATTTGGTTCGAAAGTTGTTTAAGGATTTCAGTTGGAATATTTTTAGTCATTTAATTATTCAGATTTTAAATTAATCCATATTTGGGAGATTTGGATTTATTTGGAGTTTTAGCAAGTGAAGAATCTTTTATCGTTCAGTTATTACCATTATCATTGGGATTTATTCAATTATTGATCTTGTGGATTGACTAATTCGTGTCTCATATCTATCTCATGCTACGAATGGTATTTATTTAGTTCATGCCCAATGTAGTTTAGCACTGGTGGCTGACCACCCCCTCTGTCGAATTTTGCGCTGTGTGACAAAGTTGTTCCTAGATTCTCAAAGCCTCACTCATATCGGGCACATTTACACCTAAAATAACCCTCACTAAATCTTAGAGATAAAAAAATACTAGCAAAGATCCCTCAACTCAACGCACACCCAAACGAAAAAATTGTAAATGATAGAGAAAGAAAGCATAAGGAATACATGATGTTAAATACGAATGAAAAGTTGAATCTTAGAATGTCCAAGTAAATTGGAAACATAAGGTTGATGATTGTTTCTCAATCTAGAAATATTGGGCACAAAGAGTTTGAATACACTTAAAATGGCTTCACTCTGATTTTCTAAGGAAAAAATTACGCGTGTCAAACGAGCCTGTCAAAGACCCACCAGATTGCCGAAACATGGCACACTTAAGTCAGCTAAAAATTTCCTCAAAAAAATTAGCATTCATTCTTCTCGACGGGCTGAGCAGAATAGTTATCGACCTTTAAACTAAGAGATGCCAATCCAGGATAATTTGTAAAAACTTCACTCACTTGTTTACTTTATTCTTTTCCTGAATATTAAGATCTACAATTGTGCAAAAAGTCTTAGAGGCTTTTGTTATACCATATTTTTAGAGCATCTAAGACCTGAAGAGAACTAAGTGAAACATTCAATAGTGAGTAAGAGCTCATCCCCAACTGAGAACACTTACCAAGGGATAACCTCGACTCAGTATAAAAGATCAGTCATAGGAAATGTGGCTGACCTCTTTTCCACCTGAACGTATGATATTCTTTCCATCAAGGCTAACTGATGGAATATAACTTTTATAACGTTGCTAAAAGTTGACGAGTATTACGTTAGTGACATTGTCAGAAGAAATCATGTTAAGGGACATTTCTTCGTGGTAAACCTTTAACCATCCTACATCTTGTTTGTAATCGATTTAAAAGATTCTCCTACCGAACTTATAAGGGAAGGACACATGTAAACCCCATACTCTCGGCATGACATACATCCTCTCATACTCATTCACTATAAAAGTAGAGATCCTCCATTGGGATATACACCAGAAGTCAGATACACACAGTGAGGCTATCAAATCATTGAGCGAGTATAGTTTGAGTTAATTGCATTGTTCTTAGACTTCTGGTTACTGGAAATATAATACAAAAAGGCTACCCTGTGGATGCAGGCTCCTCCTTGAGTGCTAAACCACATAACGTTTTGTGCAATTAATTTTATTCTCACGATTTCTTTACATATCAATATTTTACTACATATATATTGTTTTTATCTCGAATTGGATCTCCACTTGATAAGACGAACTTTTAATCCAAGTTTAGACGATAACACCGCCTAACTTCACTTTTGAGGAAAAATAAGTAATCTCCACATGTAATCTCACAAATGGGCCTGCCAGTCCCATGACTTATTTATGTTTCCAGATGAATTCAGTCCAAATATAATAGTCCAAGGTTTGACAAAAGAAAGTCTCTAAAAATGGATTATTTGAAAATCTCTCGATCTCCTTATTTCAATGAAACTGAAGGAATACTTGGTTGCATCTTAGAAACATTAAGCATGGGAAGATGTGTATTTCCAATCTCTCGAGGTCATTTAATGTGTAGAAATTTTCGAGAAAAATTTGGTAACTACTATAGGATCGGGCGATAACTAAAACGACTCGATGAATCAGTAAATGAGCCCAACAATGAAACCATCACTATGTATACCTCTTTTTGTGGGATAATTTTCTTTAAAGAACTCATGTTTGAAATCAATGAAGTCTCTTATTCCCTCGAGGTTGATTAATACATGAGATTAAATTATATCCATCATGAATTAAACACACAACTCGATCAGTTTGATACTATACGAATTTAGTTCCTTTCATAGACATGCCCACAAACAAGTCGAAACAAGTTACTGGAGAACCACCATTGCCTTATATGATAGTAGAGGAAGTAAAGACTACTGAACAACTAAAGAAAACCAAGGAAAACATGAAAGTACAGGGGATATTCATTTCCTCTTATCTCCATGAAATCTCTCTGATATATCTCCTTTCGTAAGTAACATTTCCTCCCACTATATCTCCTCATGATGCAATTTACATAGTTAGTACCTTTACCACCAAGATGACCATTTCCTTTTTCGATGAAGAATACCCAAATCTATTCCCAAATCTAATTAATCTGTTAACATATTAGTTTATGTCTTCCAGAAGGCTGTTCCATTGGTGTTAGTTGACAATGGTTCCGCTTTGAATGTATCTCCACTCTGAACGGTCTAATTCTTGGGATTACAAGCTCGTGACCTCACCCCCATATTTTTTGTTGTGAACGCTTACAATAATTCTCTTTGATAAGTCATGGGATAGATTCTTCTTACACTGGGGTCTATTTTAATTTTCCCTCAAGTTGATTTTTAAGTAACCGACATTTAAGATTATTTCAACCTGCTTCTTGGTTTCTCATGGATGCATAGTATATGAGGTGTTTTTACCTCTCTACATAAAAATCTTAAGTTCTTTATAGATAACCCAATTATCACAATCATTAGCGATGATGATAATTCAGATGGTATCAGGATCACCAATTCATTGTTAGAGATTCAACATAACACAAATGACATGTTACTCTATGGTTTCAAGGTTGACCCACTCCCTCTCCCCATAGGTGATGATTTAAAAGAAGGAGTGAGTACCGAGCATAACTCATATGGAAATGTAAATGTAATCCAAATATTAAAAAAGATGAGTTTCATGCCTGAAGTTGGGCAAGGTCAGAGATAGCAAGGGAACATTAAGCCAATTATTATAAAGATTTTATATTTGCTTCATGGTTTGAGGTACCAACCTTCACTAACAAAATTTTTAGCTCTTCGTTAATCGTATAAGAATAGGAAATTGAAGAGAAATGAGGTAATATTTGAATACTCCCTCAACGGTCACTTTATTAAAGTAAGCGGAGATTTTTTATATTACAGATGTCCTGATCCATAGTATGATCTAATGTATAAGAAGATGAAATTAGGATTTGAGATATTCTTTGAAGAGAAGATAACTTGGAATGAATGGTTTGAACATAAAGTGAATCCATTGGCCATTAAATCCTCCAACTCAATCTCTTTTGACAGTAAAAGCATCAATAGAATTGTAAGTGATGAATCACTCAACCTTGTTGAACTTGGGATGGATGTTCTATGCTCCATGCTTAATCCGATATGTCAGATCCTACTAAGAATATCTTTTTTCTGATAAGTCTCTGCATAACTGGTAGAGCATCTCAGCAAGTGCAACCCTACCAACCAAAAACCTTGCCATTTACTATCTTGCGACTGAACCTACCCTTAAATTTTTTGTTTCTAATGTTGATCTAAATGAGACCTCCTTTGAGGAGGTTCTCGAACTATTTTTCCAAATGGCAATTTCAATGAAATAAATACCGATCTTGATAATCCTTGTGTTCCATGTATTAATTGCATTGATTCTACTAATAAAACAATTAATGAAGATGATTTAATAAGTAAATAATTCTTAACTAGTCTTAATAAGGAAAACATTATACAACATAACCGCATTCAAACTAATGATGAAGAACTATTATAATTAATCTTGATTTTAGAAGCAATCCGCATGAGATCAGAATCAAATCAACTCTCAATGATTAATAACAGTCATAATTCGAAGAGATTTCAAAAGAATTTGTGGATATCTTCACATGGTCTTATAGCAATATACCTGATATTAATGCCGAGATTATGCAGCATGAGATCCTTACGTATTGTGAATGCAAGCTTGTTAAGTAAAAGTTGAGGAAGTTTCCCTTAAGGTCAAAGATGAAGTGGTCAATTAGTTGAATGTGGTTTTTATTCGCATGGTCAAATATCTGACTTGGCTCAACAACATAGTCCCCCCTTCAAAGTCCGAAGGGAAAGTCCTCATGTGTGTCGACTATCAGGATTTGAATGAAGTCTCGCCAAAAGATGACTATCATCTTCCAGACATCGATATGAGCATCGACAACACTACCAACCATGCTAAAGTTAAGTTATACCCATTATGTATGATCTCATCTATAACAAAGTTGAAGTCTTCATTAATGACATGATTATCAAATTCAAAACTTGAGAATGACCCATCTCGACCTTGAGAAAATTGTTTGAACAATTGTGATAGTACCAAATGCACCTCAATTCGAAAAAATACATCTTTAGTATCACTAAAGGAAAACTCCAAGGTTTCATGATCAACTAAAAAGGAATTGAAGCAAAACCTACCAAAATCAAAGTGACCCTCAATATGTTGCGACCCTGAACTGAGAAAGAAGTGTGAAGTTTCTTAGGAAATATCCAATACATCAATTGATTCACAAACCAACCCACTTCCATCTATAAGCCCATCTTCAAGCTCCTTCGAAAGCAATCAACCAAGGTTTGGAATTAGTCATATCAAGAGTGCTTCAATAATATTAAGCAATTTTTTACCTAACCACCAATGGTCATGCCACTATAATTAGGCATACCTCTCCTCCTATACCTGGTTATTATCGATACTGTTGTTGGGGGTATGCTAACCCAATACATCAAAGGTAAACACAAAGATAGAACCATTTACTACGTCAGTCAAAAGATGGTAGGAGATAAAGTGAATTATACTAAATTAAAAAGGCATACATTGCCTTAATCTGGGTCACTCTAAAGCTTCAACATTATATTCTTGTATTCCCCATCAAACTGGTGTCCTGAATTGATCCCAACAGTAACTCCTATAAAAACTTGCCTTGTCAAACTCTATGGTCTGGTGGTTTCTTCTACCAGTTGAATTTGACATTATTTATGTGACACAAAAATCCATCAAAAGAAGAACAATCTCTAACTATGTACTAGATCACCCAACAAAAGTCATTGATGTACGGATCACATAATTTCCAGATGTAGCAATCATATGCACTACTATCAAAGAGCTCTGATAGCAGATGTCTTATAATGAATCTTCCCAAAAGAAAGGATGCGTAATTATGATACTTTTAATTGCACCCAATGATTCTCATACTCCCATTAGCATCAAGTTAAATTTCTCTTGCACCGACAACATGACGAAATATGAAGTGTGAATAATTGGACTCAAAGTTTCTTTCAATAAGGGAATACAATACCTCTACGAGTATGGATATTTAGTTCTAATCATAGGACATGTTATTAGAAAATGGAAAGTCAAATATGAAAAGATCCTACCCTTCCATGCCCATCTCGAAGAACTCAATTCGAAATTCAAATATTTCACTTTTCATTACCTCTCCCATTCGAGAAATAACTTCACTAATGCACTAGAAACACTAGACTTTATGATTGATATGCTCGAGGGAAGGATGATTGGCCCATAGAAAGTTCAAAAATAGTCTAAGCCAAACCATTACTATTACCTAAAGCTCACTAAATAATATCCGGATAAGGTTGGACTATGGTATTATGACATTTGGTGCCTCCTCAAATATGGATGATATCCTCAAACAGTATATATGAATGACCTCATAACCCATCTAAAACTTGGGTCTTAGTACTTCTTTACAAAACCTCCCTATTAAAGAGGAGTTTTGATGGTACCCACTTACAGTGCGTAGTATGGGCTAGCATTGAATATATTATATCCACAATTTAGAATGCGGACCCACATAAAAGACCACATTATCTCCAAGAATATCATTCAAAAAGGGTAATATTGGACTATCAAGGTTCAGGACTGTGTCTCAAATGTTAATGATTCACCAATACCTAACATTTTCCACCTCGCAAGTTATACAACATGAATTCTCCATGACCTTTGTTAACTTAAGGCATCGACATCATTGGGAAATTCACTCCCAAAGATTCTAATGGGTGAGAATTCATAATGGTCACCATTGATTATTTCACTAAATGGGTTGACGCTGAATCATACACCATGTTGAATGCCAAAAAAGTAACCAAGTTCATTCAAAAGAATATTATTTGTTGCTACAGAGTTCCTCATGATCTCATATGAAATAATGGTCTCAATTTTGAAAAATAAGTTACAAAATTAGTCGAGGAATATGGAATTAAAAGGCACAAATCCTCACTAAATAAATAATAAACAAATGGGGTCTTTAAAGATGAAAATAAAATTCTCAAGTTCATTATCATCATGATGAGCGATAGCTGCCAAGATTGGGTTGTTAAAATCCCTTACACCGTCTAGGGCTATTGCTCATGTATCAAAATGCCAATCGGGGCTACTTCATATTCCTTTGTTTATGGCATGGATTTCGTTTTACCTATTGAACTTAATATCTCTTCCCTATGAGTCATGATTGAGAGTCAAGTAAAAGAAGGTGATTCGACCCAAATCTGCTATGATGAGTTGGCACTCTTAGATGGGAAGACATTGAAAGAGTTATAACACATACAAGGGTATCACGTTCACATCAAATGATCGTTAGATAAGAAAGTCAGAGATTGCGGTGTGTGAGAGAGTGAACTTGTTTTCAAATAAATCGTATAACCCATTTTTGACCCTCCGGGAAAGTTGAAGCCCAACTAGAGCGGGCCATACCTTCTGAAGAAGATCTTATTAGACGTTGCACCTATACAAATTGACATCAAAGGATAAGGGATGATATGCCATGTTAATTTAGACCATATTAGAAAGTTATATCCTTGATCCGACTCTTGTCACACTTAACACTTAACACTTCTCTTCTATTAAATAATTATAAAAAATCTTTCTTCTCCCCCCCCCCCCCCCCCATATAAGAACTACATACGACGTGAACCTCTCAAAATATTTTATCGCAGAAAAACCTTTTTTATCCCGACATAGGTACGTAGAAAGTTATAAAATAACTTTAGGTTTGAACCTTTATCTTTCAAAAAGTACTCTTGTTTTCTCCCATCAAGAGGCATAAGTCTCTCTCATTATGTTGAACTGAAAAAAGGATTATGTATGCCTTGGCGATTAGAATATATGATGTATACAAGAAAGATTCTTTCATAAATATAAAATAATACATGAGAAATAATCATTTGATTCCATATAGATATATTTCATTCAAAAACAACAACAAAACATCACAAACATCGAGTTCGCCCATCCCCCTAATTAGAAAGACCAACAACCAACCAAAAACTCATAAATACACCGAACCTACACCAGACCTGCACTAACACCCAAACCTATATAAAACCATTAAAACATTTCCCATAGAGATTCACACAAACCTCCATCAATTATCGAAAGAACCCAATGTATCATCATCATCTTTGTCATCATTATCCTTTAGAGGTCCCTATTAATTTTCATTTTGGATATGTTCCCACAAACGCTCAATGCGATGATATGTTTTGAAAATATTAAGGGGAACCATCGTACCCCCTTCAACTACCTTAGCTATAAAAATCCACCCTTAATCAGATTACTCCATGCATACCCTCAAGATTAGGTTCCTCTATAGCCATTTCGGATAACTAGTTGACACCATTGAAGCTTCTCCCATAAAAAAGGGTTTGATATAACTAGACTTTCTTTATTTTCACAATCTCCTTAAATACACCTAAAACGATTTAGTCAAATCCTCCACTAAAAATAAGTTATTTATGCGAGGAGCAAGAACATGCTCCTAGTGCGTTTGATGCAAAATCCTCTAAGAAAGATAGAAAGAAGTTTGTCAAAGGCCTGCAAGTTGGTAATATCCATAGTTATCTAACTGCAAGGGGTATCAACTCACCCCACAATGACACTGATCAACGCAGGGAACTGGGTCCATTTTTCCATCAATCAGTTAGACTAGTCATCTGTAGATGCGCCAAAGTCCACACAAGGTCGACTAAAAAGTTATTAGTGCTAAAAGATAGAAAAAGAGAGGGAACGTCAAATCAAAGCCTCTCTGCTAAGCGCACATACATCATCACATAACTTACTCATAAAAAGGTGGAAGGATTCACCTCCCAGCTATCATGGCCAATCAATGCCTTCACCGGAATGGTAGCAACACGATTACAATGTCAGTCCATCCATAAAACTATGGTGGCAATTTGGGTATCTTCACTAAGACCACATGTCACTAGAAGTAACATGGAAATCAAACCTTTTGCAATAACTCCACTATACCCCGTAGATTAAACACCTTGATAGCATACTGACTTAAGCCTATGCACTAGTGGTCAAGCAAGAGAAGGAGAAATACGCAAAAATTGATGCAATATATCTCACAGAGATCAAGAAATTTTTGGCATGGTAGTTTGAACATGAGGGTATATACCTAACATGGCTGAGAAATATTCATAGTTAGGACATACCTCATTTGTCCCAATGCAAAACATGTTATCCTTCGAGTACCAAATTGCAAAGAAACCTCCAAAAGGCCCCATTTGATCTAATGATTGCGCGATAATGTAATCAGACATAAGTTGAAAGTTTCATAATCGATTTCATACAAGCACATATCTTCCAAATGGTTGAGGTAAGCAAAATAAACCTCAGTCAAACAAATAGCTATTTAAAGAGAAGGTTTCAGAGAGGGAGAAAGAAACTGGACATGACTGGTAATCTTAAAAGACAACATTTGTTCCCTTTTATATCATACATGACCCACAAAAGCGATAAGGAAGTAGAAATACCGAAATTACTTATGTAATCAGTGTACCCATACAGAAAAGATAATACAAAAGGTTGAATAAAAAGTACTTGGTACTGGCATGCCGACAAGAAGGACATGGGGTATGTCGGTCGGGACCCCTATTTTTGAAATTTTCACTTTTTCCTTTCTTATCTCCTTTTAATCCAAGTGATCCATCAATAAGTTCTTTTCACCATAAAAGTCCCTCGTTTATTTATTTATTCTTATTTTTAAAATTTTAAATTAGTATGACTTACTTTTTTTCTAAAAAAAACCTCCGTGGAAAATTAAAAGTGCATGTGGAATAAGTCACTTAATCAAGTTAATCAACTAAAAATGCACCATTTTGTATATATAATGCTTTGTGAAAAGAGAAAATAACAAAAAGAAAGAAAAATTGTTGGGATACAACCCGAAATTTCCTCCTAAAACCATCATCTATCACTACTCTCGGCAGACACGCTTCCCTCGATAGAAAGAGGTTGAGATCTCATTCCAGGAGCTAGAAGATGGAGGTATATAATCATCAAATACTGTAAGAGCAATGCAACCACGGGTCAACATTTGAATGTGATGAACCATCGAAGGCATCCAATCATAAACATCCTACACCCAAGATGTCAACAGAGATAGAGCCTACAAAGAAGAAGAGACAACAAAGACAACAACTATAGAAAAGAACTCAGAATGAGAAGATAAAAAAGTAAAGTAATAGTAATTACACCTAAAACACAATCCTCTATTAGGAAAGGAGTAATGGCATATAACTTATCATGCAAGAAGTGAGGATCTCCACTCCATCCCTTTCCTCCATCGTATATATCGAGAATTTAGACTATACTCACGGATTAGAGGATGACACACTCCTGGAGCATCAATACTCGAATCTTGACCCAAAGACCTGAGAACCCCACTTTTTTCCCTGGACTTTGATAATGGAGTCTTGTCCACATCATAGATACAGGTAACATCAACCAACTCTCCACGAAATATAGGTAAACGTGCATCACTACCATGCCATTATAGGTCGAATATTCCCCTATATAAAGGTCATCGTCCTCTTTGGGTCATGTATATGGACCGTAAGACACACTTGTGAGACCACCATCACCTACCTAATCACTTTCTTCCCTTGCTACCAATGTTGAGTTCATTATTTTGTATTATTTATGCCCAAATCTAGGCCTTGTTAGGCGTGATATATCATATTTATTGAGTTATTAAAGTCTTTTTTAATTTTGAAGAAAAAGGAAAGTTTGAAAAGAATTTGAGTTAATAATGCAATTTAGATATCCCAGGGTTAAAACCATAATTTTGATAAATTAATTTTCCTAAAAGTAATTTTAAAATGTTTATGTGGGTAATATAAAGTTCTCCCTAAAAATTGGTTGAATTTAGCATTGAAACAAGTAAGAAGTGAATTTTGGGGGTTAAAATGGAAATATTGGTAAAAATGTAATTTCTTAGATACTTACGACCCTAAATTTAATTAATTATGTGTAATTTTCATTTTTAAAGGTACTCCAGAAAAAAAACAGTGAAGATTGGAATTCAAATGGAGAAATTGAAAGGCTTAGGAGTCAAAGTGTAAAAGATATAAATGATTGAAGAAGGTCGTTATTAGTTGACTGGGAAGAATAATAAACAAAAGTTCTAGTTGTGTGGTAATGGTATAAGACTTGTAGATTCTTTGTTCAATCCACGCTAGGTGCATTTTATGCACCTACAACAGTCACATTCTACTAAACCTATGCATGGCCCAGTATAATTCAAGTTCCAATATTGGGATTTGTCTTATAATAAGGTATTTTATGCCTTATTTGAATAGTATATTTTTTTGTCAGTAGTTTTGAAGTGGAGGTACAATTGGCGATTTGACCAACTAGAAAAACATATGTGAATGGATAAATCCTCCTCTTTTTTATTTGTAGGTGACCACGGATAAAAGGATAATTTCAAATCTCTTTACAATCAATAATAAAGAGAAAAATATTTTTTAAACTTCAGTTATATACCATGGATCAGACTCCAGTTATCAAAGATGTGAGCTCTATTTCAACTCAAATTCATTCACTTAACCATATAAAAAAAAGGTCCGGGTTACATATTTGAGGATAATTTTTAAAGGACACGACACTATCTTTTATTCATTTTATTTTTTAAGTTTTTTGCGAAAAAATCGAGTGCAATATTGGGGAGGGTTTTTGTATTGGAATTCAAGTATTAACTATAAATTTCTAAGTTGATTATTTTACAAGAATCCATCCTCCAAATTCTTTGTTTTAATTGTATTTTTAGCTTAATTTAATTGCTAGTGTAAGAGAAAGTTTTATAATTACTCATTTTATGTTTTATTTGCCTTATACCATTACACACCGATGCATCTTCATGACCACTTTCAAGTATTGGAAAAGAAAAAGTTGTTGACATTTGGAAGATTGAAGATCGTTCATAAAAAAATATTCAAGAAATGTTATGAATTAGTTTGATAAAACCTTAAATTTTCAAGAGTCGTTTTTAAAAGAGTTTGCATTTAAAAGTTTTTAAAATAATTTTATCATATTTTTTATGATTTTAACTCTTTGGAACGAACATTATATGTCGTTCAAAAGAGTTAGGATGGGTCATTCGAATGAGGTTCCTATGTTCACACGCAGTCTAAAACTCGCATGCTCTAGAATGTCATTCGAAGTTTCATTTGAAACCGTTCAAACAAGATATAAAGCACGTTGGAAGTTGTTTGAACAAGATGGAGTACGTCGTTCAAACGAGGTGTCAAGTCATTCGAATGAGTATGCGTGTTTTTATTTTTTAAACCAATCTTTTCTAAAATTTTGAGATACAAATGAATATTTATATGTTTTTCTTAAGATACAAGTGAATCCATATACCAACATTTTCAAATTGGTATCAGAGTGGGTTTCTACATTTTTCATAGTTGAATCCAGGAGGATATATGGATAACTCATATAATATAACTCCTATTTTTTATGGAACCAATTATGCTTCCTGCAAAGCTAGAGTGAGATCGTCATTCAAATCGATTGATGAGCATGTTTGTCTTCTATGTAAAAGAGGGTGGATCCCATCCACTGTGACTAGCAACGATGTTAAAAGTCTTAAACATGTCACAACTTAGACATAAGATAAGTTTAGATGGAGTAATTTCAAATCCAATGGCTTAAGTGCCATCTTTCGAGTCGTCACCCCTGACAAGTTCCGTTGCATTATGACAAGCCCTATGTCTAAACAAGTGTGATATATCCTCTAAATCACTTACGAGGATAACAATGACGTGAAAGCTTCTAAGATACAAAATATCACCAAACGGTTTAAAACTATCATTATGCTAGAGACTGAAACATTTGATGAATTTTATGCACCATTATTTGATATTGTCAATTTTAGCTTAATTTGGGTGAGAAAATTCCTGGGACAAGAGTCATGAAAAATATTTTGAGATCCATACCGTCCCGTTTTAGTCACAAATTCACAATCCTTAAGTTGTTGGTAATTTTAAATAAGCTTCGATTATAAGAACGCATAGAAGACCTTCAAACTAATGAAATCGATATGTTCCTAAAAAATCAAAAGAAAAAGGGAATGATTTTAAAGTCCAATCTAAAAAGATAAAAGATGAGGTATTTTCTGACTCCAATTTTGATTTTGATCTCAATAATCTTTCTCTCTTTGTGAAAAAGTTAAAAAAAATTCTTAAGATAAGAAAAGAAAATACTTCCAAACAAAACAAAAGTGTTGAGAAAGAGAAAAATTTTAAGTCAGACAACAAAGGTTTGAAAAGAAGAGAGGAAAATACTCTAAAAAAGATAAGAAGAGATGCTATGAGTGGGAAGGTAAGGGTCACAAAACTTATTAGTGTTGTACGAGACTTAGGAGATAGGAAAAAGGCAAAGTCGCCTACAATGCCACTCTTAGCGATGGATATGTCGAGTCGGTTGATTCTTCGGACGAATCACCGCATGGACGTAATTTCACTGAATTCATGGCCATTATGTTAGTACTTGAATACGTCTCATGCCGATTCGACAATGTGTCTAGTCATTCGGGAGAGAGTGAGGGTGATGACATTTTGAGTGAGGGAGAAAGTGGCCTTCAATGTTCTTACACCGAACTTTACGCTAAATACTTTAAAATGAAAAATAAAAATAAAAATTTGGCGCTTAGGGTGTAAGGTTTATAGAAGAGAAGGAGTTAAGAGATTCAGGAGAGAGAGAGAGAGAGAGTCCTTGGTGGGAGATTCTTAGGCAGAAAGAGTTATTTAAGTAGAGAGGGAAAATAGTGACTTGACCAACAAAGTGGCTAGTCTTATGAGAGATCTTCAAGATTCATTAGAGACTTATGAGGACAATTTAAGCCCTTGTATCCCATCTCACAAAAGATCTTGAACGTGCACAGGAGCATAAGGTCACTATAGTGGAAACATTTAAGAAGGTTAGGAAGATGTTCCTCGATCCTGCTTTAAGTTTTAGGGAGAGGCGAGGAATGGGTTATGGCAGTGCATCCACTTGTAAAACCTCACCCGAACCGGTTCCTAAATTTGTTATAGATCCTTGTAGGACTCGATAAAAATAATAAAAGAGAGTTAAACCTAAGAAAGCTAACCATGTAGATCCAAATAGGTCCGTGTTTGCACCTATTGCAAAAGGAAAGCTAACTTTAAGGAATTTTTCTTCAAATTAGGGAGAAATCGACGTACAAAAACTCTCGTGCACCGCTATAGACATTTTGCTAGTCTTAGAGAATAAGTTGAGTTCCTAGTAGCCATTTTAATAAGTTTAATGGAAGAATTTTAAAGGATGTCTCTACCTCTTGAGCACACTTTTAACACTACGACTAGTTCAATCAACGATAAGGGCAAACTAAAGGTTACCTCCACTTTGGTACCTAAGCAAGACGATGAAGAACTTATTGTTCATGTTACTATTAAGGTTGAAGATGTTAACCAGTGGTATTTTAATAGTAGGTGCTCTAGGAACATGACAGGTGATCAGTTATTTTTTACTAACCTCATGGATTGCAAGGATGGAAAAGTCATCTTTGGATATGGGAGTAGGTCTAGCATTTTAGGACGTGGTTTGGTTGAGATACCCAAATTTCCTAAGATAAACAATGTGTTGTACATCGAAGGGTTGAAAGAAAACTTAATTAGCATTAGCCAACTTTCAGGTGCAAAGTTTGTGATAAAGTTTAACCGGTCCGAATCTAATATGTATAATCAATTCGGTCACCTTTTACTACAAAGAGTGAGTGCCGAAGATAATTTCTATGGTTGAGTGGGCATCAAACATGAGTATTCAACCATTCGTACGCCTCAATAAAATGGGATCGTTGAGAGCAAGAACTGAAGAATACAAGAAATTACTAGATCCATGCTTCTTGGGAGAAACTTGCCTAGATGGTTTTGGGCAGGGGCGGCTAATAATGCGTGCCATATGTTGAATAGGGTATATAACTTCGTTCACACCTGTTACACACGCCATATGAGTCATGGACGGGGAAGAAGCTTAACCTATCGTGTTTTTTAAGTTTATGGGAGTCCTTGCGACATCTTAAGAGATAGAGAGCATTTGGGAAAGTCCGACTCCCAAAGCGATAAGGGGATATTTTTAGGTTATTCAACTTCGAGTATGGCTTATAGAATGTTTAACCTTACAAGATCTAAGGTTATGGAGTCAATAAATGTCACGATTATAGAAGAAAAGTTGCCCGCATTTATTGACCCTGACCTCTAGTGTGAGAAAGATTCACCCTCTATTGACGATCTCATTATTCCCCATACTACCCTAGTGGGTCCCGCTCTTGATTTAGAGGATCCACCCTTGATTTTAAGTCAGTCTGTTGGCTTTTTCTTTTATAAAAAAATAGAAAAATATTCATGAGTTGTAAATTACAACAAGTGATCCTTAAATTGTTATCTCGTTATATCTTTCATATTCTTCCAATCTTTTATATTTGTGACTACAAAATACTAATAATTTAGATGATTACATATGTCGATTTGAATCAGATGGAACATTAATGATTTTTAAAGAGATAAAAAAAGCATGGACAAGAGTCTAACTCCTTCAATCACCGTTTGCCCACCAAAGTGTATCAATTGGGAGGACCTAAATAAACATTATAATGATATTGATTCTTAAAGTAGTCATGAATAATTTTGTGAGGAGAAAATTAGAAATAATTATACATGTAATTCTTGTGATGATTTTGATATTGATTTATGTTAATTTTTTCTATAATCTATTTGAGAAAAATGCTATTTCATCATATATGTGAGAAAAATTATTTAAGGAATCGTCATTCGATTCTATTGATGCTGCTAGTGATTTTTACTACCCTCCCATTTTTTTTTATCAAAAATGTATCCCCATTTGATACATATTCTTCTTGTAATTTTTCTAAAGTTTCACATTTACGAGTGGAGTATGGATCCCCAATTTTACATGACTATTTTAGAAAATGGAACAGTAAATATTTAAGCCCTTATTTTGATTTGTTACACCCATATAATGTATCGACATATGATTCATGTGATTTAGAATTCTTTTTTGTTGATGATGTCAATGATTACCATTATGATTATGAATTTAAATATGTGATTTGTATTGTGTTGGCATACTCTCAATTTTATTATGATTTTGTACTTAGTTCTATAAAGTTTAATATTTTAAATGACCCATAACTATTTCGATTATTAATTTATGGTGATGATTATAATTTTCATGACTTTGTATATTATTTTTTTTCTTTTTTTATTTAGTAGGTTTTTTTTAACATGCAATTTTTTTAACTTTGAAAGTGGTAAGAAAAGTGGAGTTCGCTGGTACTATCATCATTTTACTTATTTACTTTAGTTTCTTTGTTCATATTTTTAATCAAGCCCACATTGAGGAGAATGTAAAATTTAGGTTTGGGGAAAGGATGGTATTTTTGAATTTATATTTATAAAAATAAAAATAAATCAAAATCCAAAATGATTTTAGATATAATTGAGTTTTGAAACTACTTCTTAATAAAGAATTGATTTGTGAATTTCTCAACTTATGAAATTTTTACACAGTAGCCACATAATATGATAAAAATGGATACTGGGGAAAAATTGAAAGAACTTATCAAATAAATGTCAAGATTTTAACCCGATGACATTTTTGTCCATTCATCATTTTTAAAATAACTCAAACTTACTTAAGTGATAAATTCGTTAATGATGTCAAATTCTTTGTTTTGTTCGATTACTGAAAATAAAAGTCAAAATGTGATTCTTAAGAACTAGAAGTCTTAGTAATTAAACTTAAGAAACAAATTAACTTAATGCAATATTATAGATGAGAGTAATCCATCGTTACGGAAATTCAAAATTAAGCCCAAATCGACCTTTTTACATTATTTCGCCGTAAGCTCATTTGTTCCAAAAAGAAAAATATGTCTTTTTATTAAAAACCCATCAACCTACTTAACTCTAACAGGGAGTTTTAAACCAATTAAACGAAGCTATACCCATTTTCTCATAATATTAGGGTAAAATTACGATAAGAAAGACCAAATGAAATTAAATTTGCAAGAATAATGCTTGAAAGGAAAAGAAGGAGAAAAGGGAAGAAAGAATGAATCAGAAAATAAAATGAAAAAAGAAAAAGAAAAAATAGGAAATGAATACATGAGCTTAAAAGTAAAAAGGAAAGATAAAAGAAAAAGGAACGATTAGAAAAGTGTGTAAAAGTCAAAATATCGAAACCTCTATATTCTTTAAAAATTTTGAACTCCAAAAAGTCGTTCTTTCTATCCAACACCCAAGCTAATAATACATTCGAAGAAAAGATCTGATCGATCTTCAATAATGTTAGTCATTTTCTAGAGAGAAGATGAATATGATATATGGTGTGATTTAAAGTTTTTAACAAATAATCGATTTTTCTTTCGTGAGACCATATTCATCCATTATAAGAAAAGTCCATTTTTCATCATGTTTATGTGAAATTTTCTCATTAAATTTAATCTTTTATTCACATATGCCGAGTGAAAATAGCGATCTCCGAGTGTTAAATTCTAAGACCATCGTGTGAGATTTTGAATCAAAATGATCTTTCAGAGTATAACGACCAAATCTTTTAGAATGGACAGTCGTATTGGTTACATACACATGCACCAAAAGTTGATATTCAGAAGTGAAATTTCACTATATTTATAAAGTTTATATTTGAAACTTACTTATATTACTTTCTCATCTTTTGTATTTAGTCAACTTTCTTAATGTTCTGTTTAAATTTACTAAAGAATCTCATGAGATAAAACTCGTCGAATAGGCAAACTAGAGGTTTAATGGCTTGTTGCACATGCTAAGTGCAATCGTGCTTCCTGCGAAAGTCAGTTAGATTTTGAATTTTTAGTTATGCTTGAGGAATAACAAAGTTTATGTTTGGGAGTAGTTGATGAGGGCATCATTTTGTGTTATTTATTCCTAAATCTAGGCCTTGTTAGATCTATTGTATCATATTTAACAAGTTCTTAGAGTCATTTATGTAATTTACAAAAAGAATAATTTTGAAAAAAATTCAAGTTAAAAATATAATTTTAGCAACCCCGGGTTTAAAACCATAACTTCAGAAAATTAATATGCTGAAAAGAAATTAAATTTTTTTATCTAGGTAATATAAATTTCTTCTTGAAATTTGATTGCTACGAGTTGAATCGAGCAAGATATGAATTTTAGAGGCTAAAATATAAATATGGATAAATGTGTAATTTTTTAAATCTTTATGTCCCTAAATTTTAATTAGTTATAATTATTTTTCATTTTAACAGGTACTCTAGAAAAAAAAGTGAGGATTGTAAGTCTAACAAAGAAATTAAAAAGGTTTTGGGTCGTAATGTAAAAAGGGAGAAATGGTTGAAGAATGTGGTTATTAGTTAATTGGGAGGAATAAAACGAAAAGTGCTAGTTGCTTCAGTGGTGAAGGGGCATCTGCTAATGGTCTTAGACTTTTAGGTTCTTGGTTCAATCCGCGTGGGGTGCATTTTATGCACCTACAAGTTTACCAACAATTACATGACCAAGATTATTATTTTTTAAATGGACCAAGCGCGCGACCTAATATATTTCAAGTTCCAATGTTGGTATTTTTCTTACATCAAAGTATTTAACGTCCTATTTGAATAATACATTTTATATATGATTACTTTTTCAATGGAGGTACAATTAGGAATTTGACTAACTAGGGAGGCATACGTGAATACAAAATTTTATTCTTTTGGGTTTGGAGGTGATCACTGATAGATGGTGAAAGGATAATTTTAGATCTTTTTGGAATCAATAATAAATAGAAAAATATTATTAAAACTTCAGTTATATACCAATGATCAGACTTCAGTTATCAAATATGACAGCTCAATTGGAGGAGAATTTTTATAGAGCACACCACTATTTTTTTATTCTTTCTAGTTTTAGGTTTTAGGGAGAAAAAATGTCTGCAATATTGGGGAGAATTTTTATATTGGAATTCAAGTATTGAGACTCGATTCATAAGTTTATTATTTTAATGAAAATTATATTTTCATCTTTGAAATTATTTCTTTCAATTATGTTTCTAGCTTAATTTAATTACTAGGATTAAGTGAAATTTACCAATGGTTACCTAGTACATGTTTTAATTAGTTTAATTTATTTAACCTCCATAAATGTTCTTTCGGTATTCATTAGAATAATTATGAGAGTAATATTTTAAACCTTCGGGATAATCTATTTTATTTATATTCTTTGATTTTAAGTGCTTACGTTGAATGGATTATGCTTATGTTAAGTCCTTTGATAATTCATGCTTATGTCTGACATTTAATGCTTATGAGTGATATTTTCAAATGAATATGAATGTTTGCAATGTAAAAATAAATATAAAATATTTGAATTGAACTTTCACATTTCTTATGGAATTTATGCGAAGAGATTAGGTACAACTTTGAGTTATAAAAGGGAACTGTTAGTTAGAGTACGTAATCATAATTTAGTAAATCGGGTAAATGGATCAAAAATCAAAGAAATTTCCTCATATTCATTGCATACATTATGTTTGCATTCATGATTTATTCTTGTTTTATTTTATCTCTTCATATTTATTAAACAACAATTTTGTCTAGTAAAAAATTTTGTAATATATAAAAATTGATCAAATCCTCATGGGTTTGACCTGTATTTGAGTTCGCTCTATTAGAATAGATCGTGCACTTATGGTAGTAATTATAAATTTAACACCAACTAGTTGTGCCCAAACTAGGGGTGGAAGCGGTACGGGTTTTTACCGTACCGTACCGTTTTGGTCCGAAAAAAAATGGTTTTGGTTTCATATATTAAAATACCAGAAACTAGTCTTACCGAAACCGAAATTACCGCAAAAAAGTTGGTTGGTTTTGGTTTTAATATTTAAAAATCGATTTATCGAAATTACCGTACCGAATTTTATGAAACCAGAAAAAACTGTACCGATATTACCATACCATACCGTATTTACCGAAACCAGAAAAAACCGTACCAAAATTACCGTGCTGTACCGAATTTGTCAAAATTACCATACCGAATTTACCAAACCAGAAAAAAGTTGGTTTTGGTTTTGGTTTTAATATTTAAAAAAGTTGGCTGGTTTTGTTTTTTGTTTTTGGGGACTTTTAGTGTTGTTTACCGAAACATAAAAAATTGAAATCAGAAACCAGAAAAAACTAGAATTTACCAAAACCAGAAAAAACCAGAATTTACCAAAACCAGAAAAAAACCGAAATTACCGAAAAACCGAAATAGGTTTGGTTTTGGTATTGATTTTGGTGTACCGGGTGGTAAACTGGTACGGTTTGGTTTTACCATCTAGAGTTTGGTTTTGGTATTGGCATCTACAATTTACCGATCAAACCGTACCGCTTACACCCCTATCCAAACTCATCGACTATAGTCGATGAATCTACATATGCATATCAATAACTTCCATGTCTTCTATCATTCGATGCCAAGGGAAGAATGTTATATTTCCAAATAATCCCACTCATAAAAATGCAATCCGAAAAATCACAATCAATATAAATACAAATATAAGAATACAAAACAAACCTGGGTTCTTGTAAGGGTGTTTGGGACACTCATCATATCTTTAAGGTAAGGAAGGGTTTCGAAAACCCTATACTCCTTTATCCATATCCTCATCCTCCTCCATGCGCAAACCTCAAAGTCCTTTAATAACATCAGTCGTATGGTATACCGGATCACCTCATAGATACCACATCAGTCGTATGGTCCCCAACAATAACAAATAAAAATGCATGCTATCTACCACACTTACTATACGACTATCACATCCACCCGTCGACCCATCATGGCCTCCTTCAAATCCACCATGATCATGGAATTGCTCGAGCCATCTTGCACCATAGTCTCCAGTGATGCTTATGTCGCCTCACTCATAAAATGAAGAGAATGACTCACCACCACCTATGCTCTCTCTCACAACAACCCAAGGATGTTGTAGACATCTCTCGACTTCATCTCCCTTACTCCGAAGTAGAAGGTGTGGGTGGTATTACACAACCTCACCCCCAAGGCACATATAACCCTCAAAGATTGTGGCGTCCCATCCAAGGAGTTTATCAAATCACCAAAGCCCACTCCCTGCACCAAGATTTGTTCCTTATAAAAAAGTACTCCCATATGCTCCTCACACCGATCGACCCTCGAGTGCGAAGGCCAAGGAAGAAGTCCCCACCTGCAAAGAACATCCCAAATAAGTCAAAAAATATTCTTAAAAATATAAAAAAAAATAATAAATTTATTCCAAGATGTGTAAAAATTTAAAAACAAAATAAAATAAAAGTACAAAAAGATACACTTACATAACCACTAGAGTTCATCAAGAAAGTCGAACGATGGATCAGAGGCTCCTTCATAAGGATTCAATCATTCTCTATTGGACTAACATCGTGATATACATTCTCTACCCCCGACGGCCTCACCCCATGAGTAACCACCTCGACATTGGCCTAATCGTCACCATGCGTTGCATTCTCAAATGCCAATTATTCAAAAGCCATAATACAAATGCTTAGAACGATCTTTTTCTAGAGAGAGATTTCAAGTTATTCAAGGTGTAAAATAAGTTTCCCTCGCATTGCCTTTATAGGAGGGCTAAATGGCCTGCTAGCTGACACCCACATAGGTCAGCTTGTCGGCAGGAATTCCGTGTGCCCCCTTGCTACCAGTTCCCACATCGACAGACACCCACTCTTAAATTTCATTAAAAAAAAGCCTCTAAAAATTCCAAAACAAATCCTTTAAAAAATTCCCACAAATAATAAAAGATCAAAATCCATGAAAAAATCACATTTATCATAAAATCATCAAATTCTAAAATTACCCGAGAACTCAAAACATTATCAACAATATATTTAAACATCCCGAGACTTTTTTTAAAAATTATCATACCATAAAACATCCTTTACAAATACATCATACAATTTTTAGCTCCTTAAAATAGACCTTAACCCTCAAAATTAGGCCAAGATCCTTGTATTGTTCACTTAGACTCTTAAGATCCTCAAAATATGACCTTGGCCTTTAGAATTAGGCCGAGATTTCTATATTGGTTGCATACATTATTTTGGTCCTAAGAATAGACATTTTCCTTCAAAATTAGGTCATGATCCTCATATTGGTCGCATCCACTCTTTAGGTCCTCAAAATAGACATTGGGCCTCAGAATTAGGTCAAAATACACGTATCGGTCTCATAAACTCTTTAGATGCTCATAATGTAACTTGTCCTTAAAAATTATGTCGTGACCCCAACATGGTAATAACACACCCAACCCTCATAATCATGCATTAAATCTAATCTTGCACCCTCTAAGACTATATAATTGGGCCACAATCCATACCACACACTTTATAATCCCTAAAAATCAAGTCACAATACTTGCATTCTTAGCCCTCAGAATCAGTCCATAATCCTCATATGAATTATAGTCCCTCAAAATCAAGCCATAATCCTGCATGAATTCTAAGCCCTCAAAATCAGGCTACAAACCTCACATATGCTACTTACGACATCAGAATAAAAAAATTCTCCACCCAAAATAAGTCCTCAACCCTTATCACGGTCATGAATCACCTTGGACTTTTAGGAAATCCACAATCATTTCTAAAATATCCATTCCTCCCCAAAGTTCTGACACATAGGGACTCGGCATTCACAAAGTTCCATTGGATGCCTATCTTTCGATGACCTTTCTCTTGTCTTAAGATTGTAAGTCATGATGCCCTATAGACACCCTATCCCAACACCCATACACTCTTCTATAGGGTCTAAACAAAATTATTGTCAAATCTTAGACCTAGGGTCCTCCTTTAAACCCTATATAAAGAATAAAGATTATCCCCTCTATCATGTTCGACCTTGGTCAATTATCGAACCCAAGAGTCCCTTCTCAAAAAATCATAAAGTTATAAATGCTCGTTACAATCGTCCTGTCCATGTGTGAATGAGACTTAAGGTTTGCAAGTTATGTTTAAAAACCCCACCTATAAGAAGGATACCTCACATGTCCATAGGCAGTCTGAGATTAATTCATCACCAAGTCTAACCCACCTAGCGGCAGGCAATTTTAGGACCTTATCGGCTGAATGTTCCTCGGGGGGTAGAATGGTCCTTTGTATTATAGAGTTCTCCTACATAAGGAAACCCTTACCTCAATCATGTAGGACCTCTATTTTAGTGCGAAAATCATTCTGAATTTAGCATGCGTCACTTTCACTACATTTTCTCATACATTCCCTTACATCACATTACCCCACTTTCAACCACCACCATCCACACAGTAGAAACTAACAAACAAAGAGCTCAATACAAAATTCAAAAGTTCTTGAAGGTATAATCCCTTTTATATTTTATTTGTCGCATAAATGCAACTTTGCATATTTTTGTGTTCTTATTCCATTTCTAGCTTGTTCATTCTATTTCTCTCATTAATCCTATTTTGTTTGCTATATATACATCTTCAAGTCTTTTATAAACCCAAAACCCTAAAAAATAGGGCATACATTGATTCCATATTTAGAGTGTTCTCACATTTTTTTACAGTTTTCCCCATATTTCACCTACTTTTCATAAATAAAAGAGTCATCCTAAATTCGAATTATAGGTTAGACCCCAACCTTGTTCTTATTGTGGACTACATGGATTTGATGCCATTTTGGGTTATGTAGGCATCCTGAAGCTATTTTTGGATTCAAGTCTGTTTTTACCTATTTCGTTTAGTTTACTTATATATATTATCACCCCAGTCATGTAGCTAGTTTTCTAACATTTGTCATCCTTTTTCATCTATTCCACATATGCGTACTCACTTTCTCGTAGTGAGATTACGATTTTAGGATGTCATTAACACTTTAGAAGTTTTTATGAACTCCTCTTACAATTTTATTCATGTTAGTTAGTTTATCTCCTTAGGAGGATTCATACCATAATTTCCCATGATTTATAATATATGATTCCACTCCTCATAAACATGCACACTTGAACATCCATGTATATATTCACTTTCTTAACCATTCACACATGATACATTTTTCATATATATAGATATTCATGTATTTAGCAGACGGACAATATTTTGTATAGTTATGAGATCTCGAAAGGGTGGAATGGGTTCCTTATTTAGCAGAAGGAGAATATTTTGTATAGTCCATAAGATCTCGAAAGGGTGGAATGGGTTCCTTACACATTTCCACTCCATAACATACACTTCGAGCCCATATCGCATTTGATTTTGCATGCACTAATTATCTTTTTTATCTATCTCCTCAAAGGTGGCTCCTTATTTTGAGAAAGATAGTTTGGAAAATATGATATCTACACATTTACACACCTTGTATCACCAAATACATCTATTTATATCCTTTTTCCCGCACCACACATGTGCTACCATCATTTAGAGAAAGCACACATTGTCGCAAAGGGGTCAAAATTTCCACAGTCGCTCTGATAGAACTAAACACTGTAAGTGTACATATTCTCATGCCTCACTTGACTTAATACACATGCTTCACTTCACATGTACACATTCACACTCTTCACTTCACTTATACACATGCTTTACATCTCCTATACACATGCATCACTTCACTTGTATATATTTGCATGCTTCACTTCACTTGTATATATTCACATGTTCTCACTTCACTTATATATTCATGTGTTTTAATCCTTTGGTATATTATCTCCTTAGCACATACCAGCTATACATACTTTTCATTTTACTTGATATTTAGTATTTGTACATATCTCTCATAGCATGAATAATACTTTGTATGAAGTTACTAATAAGACTCATGCATTTTCACACTACACCACCACAAGCATTAACTTTCGACCTCATATTTTTCCCTTACTGGGGAGTCACTTTTTGAAGGGTTTTGGGACATGCGGGGTGTGGTATCCCTAAGAAATAAGATCCCACCTTCCATTGCCCAAGTATCCTCTACGTATATCGAATGGTTCCCCTATATCGTACACCTGTTCAGAACCACTATAAGATGGATATAATAGGAACTCATTCACGTACATTGAGTATATCTAATTCTCTATCACACATAACGTCTCCACGAGGTATATAGTGAGGTGGTACACGTACACTCGGGTATATCAAATGATTTTTCCACATGCACTAATGAATGATTGCCTCGAAAGACAAAAGATATATTGTGGAATTCATGCCAAATGAGGGAACCCATACAATATCCTCCCTTTGTATATCCCCCATTTAGATGTCTTCCCTTGGACATTGATATCAAAATTACAAGTTACAGCACAAAAGTCTACCAAATTTTGGGTTGCCTTACCGCTCAACTTTGTTCTCTTTTTGCCTATTTTTAAAATACGACCATGTTTGCTAGTCTAAAAATATGTTTGAACCACGTATTGCATAGCGTATCCTTTTTTACCAAAATTGGGTTTTCCTGGCATTTAACTTACACCTAAAGTGGAACATAATGCAATTGACACCTAATAAAAACAACTACACTAGGGAACTCTTTTGTTCTCCGCCCTCTCCCTTTTCCCAATACTTCAAAAAAACCAAAAACACAATGAGAGAAAAATATATTTTTTTTGCCAAAAATAACAAACAATATTTTAAAATAATAAACGCCTTCTCTCTTAGGAGCATTATCATTCTTTCATGATTGGCGTGATGATTTACTAGCTATGATATCCTATCCGACCACATTGGAGTTCTAATTCAAGAGCATTATCCTTTCTCTCACCTTCTTCAGACCAAAAAAAAAATTATACCTCAACTAACTCATTAAAACCCGAAATTCAAAAGTCAAACATCGGCCAAATTTGATCACTAAGTTAACTCAAGTCATCGCTAGATTGACAATCTACAATCAGATGTTATCGAACTATATAGGACTAAAGTCCTAGTTGTAGGGGTTACCAAGCCATACATCTTTCCAAATCAGTATGATACCTTCCATTCTACCTTATGTGAAGGGTTTCTTAAGCCTATATGGGATCCTGAAGAATATCAACCCTCCTTGGGGAATCATGTCAATCCATCAGAATCCCTTAATGTGTTTCACACATCAATGGGTCTCTGCCTGATCATCAATTTATGCCTAATCTTTCTCAACCATCTTGTAATAATTCAAAGAATTTGGAATTAAGGTCCTATCCAACTTAACCCTCGAGGAGGGAGATTGTGAAAGGATATACAACCTTTACACATAATCTCACCAGTGGGAACGTTAATTACCAAACTAGTTTGTGTCTCTAGATGAGTCTGGTTTAGACTGTATAATCTAGATTCTAATAGAAGCAATCCTTATGAAAGGGTTTATTTATGAAGCTTTCGATCTCCCTGTCACCATATGACTAAGAGCATATATAATCCTATCTAAGAGTCATTTATCCTCAACATGGGAAGACTTTTACCTTGAATATATTGAGGTTGTCGAATACATAGATAATATAAGTAGAAACATGATAACTGCTATAGAGTGGTAAGGTGACTTTGACCACTTAGACAAATCAGATGGTGAATCTAACAATGAAGGCACTAACAATTCCTCACTCTTTTATGGGATAATTTCCATTAAAAAAATTTGTTCAAAATTAATGAGGTTTCGAGGTCCCATGAGGTCGATGCAAAAATATTATTTTTCTTCAAACCATCATTAATGATTCATATGACCCACTCAGGCCAGTATTACAAGGACCCGGTTCTTTATACAAATAATGTTCTCATCTATAAGATGAAACAAGATGCTAAAAATATATCAATGCCAGAAATGATTATATAAGAAAGAACAATCTTAGATCAATTAAAGAAACCTCAGGTGAACATTACCCTTAGAGGGTTGTTTATATGCTCACAAATTCATAGTAATTACCTCATCAAGTTACTCACACACTCCCAAGTTCCTCCCATTACATCTCCTAGTAAGGCTATCCACATAGTCGGTACTTTCACTACTAAGAAGATCATCACTTTTGTTGGGGAAGAAATACCTAATTTTGTTCCTAGTCATAACTACTCTCTCAGTATATCAGTTGATGTCTAACAAAAGGTTGTCCATTTGGTACTAATTGATAACAATTCCATTCCCAGTGCTTTTCCACTCCGAACACTCCAATATTTGGGGCTACAAGTCAGAGACCTCACCCCAACATCTTTTATTGTGCATTCTTGCGATAATACCAGTTGGTAAGTCATGGGATAAATCCTTCTCACTTGGGGCAGGACCACTTTACCCAAGTCGATTTTCAATGGATCGACATTCCAACCCATTTTAAAATGTTTCTCGATCATTCATGGTTACAAATCATCCGAGGTATTACTTCCTCCCTACATCAAAAACCCAAGTTTTTTGCAAGCAATCGGATCATAGCAGTGAATAGGAATGAAGAAAACCTAAATGGCTTCAATAGTAGAAATCCATTTCTAGAGATTTAATACAACACTAATCATATCGTATTTTTCATCTTCAATTTAATCTATCTGATCTCCCTAGAAATGGACATCTTGAAAGAAAGAGTTAGTCCAGAATATAAGCCACGTGGGAATGTTAATGTGATACAAATGTTCAATAAGTTGCACTTCATGTCGGGAATAGGGATTTTTCATGGATAACAAGGAATAACTGAGCCAATCACTTAAAAAAATGCTTCAACTCTTCATGTCTTGGGGTACCAACCTTCACCAAAGGAACTCGTAGTTATCTGTTAGCCTTGTAAGAAGAGGAAAATAAAGATAAAGAAAGTCCTTTCTATGGATTCCCTCAAAGAAATTTTATTAGAGTGTGACACCCCGCTTATAACAATAACATGTGGACAACCCTATACTAAGATAAAACGGGTATCTCAAGTGGACCGTTCTCAGAATCAACTGCCGAAAAGATTAAAAAGTAACTAACCACCAAATATCAGAATAAACGGATGCCAATTTAAAAAAAACATATAGAGCAATCAAACCATATACAACAACGAAAAGTGATCATATATATATATATATATATATATATATATATATATATATATATATATATATATACATAAAACATGTACAACAAAAGAATATACCCGAATAAGATGTCAGGAAACAGGCAATACAATATCAAGTATGTGAATGATAAAAGATATACATCTGTACAACCCATGAGTACACAATCGAGTTTCAATTTTGAATCCTTAACTAGATTTACAAAAAGAGGCATGTATAACAACAACGATGAAATAGTCCGCACATGTTACCACTCCAAAGACCCTGGAATGGATAACCATTAATGGCGCCCTTGCGGTGGGACACCTATAATATATCACAATATATAGTAAGAGAAAAGATATAAACGAGGCAGAGCCCGAGGTTTGAAAATAATTTAGCAAGTGAATTAAAATGCATTTATCAATACACAATTTCATAATATAAAGTGGTGCCGCACTCTCTTAAGATTCAACCTTACCCCTCAACTATAGTGCGCACCTAAAAATATGCATTTCAATCTTAAAAAAGATACCCAACTCATCTAGGGATAACTCCACCTCAAATCTAAGCACTTACCCCACTCGCGTATCTTGTTTATCCAAAACATAAGAATTTTAATCTCATCCGAAATGATTATATGACAATTCATTACTTAATAACTTTCACTAGATATTTTTATAAAATATTACACATTATTTTCAAGTCTGTATAATATTAGTCTCACTATTATACAAAATAAATCATTGCTACCAAGTACACATACATAACATCCAATATATGTATACTAACCATACATCATAGCTTTAACTCAATTCATGCATTATCTACAATGCTATCATCTTTCAGGGAATTTCTCACATACCATCCAAGGTTACTAGCGGTCGGACTCTCATACCGACTTGGTGTAAACCAAATCACAAACGCAGGGGAAGCACTCATAGTTCCTCACCGAAAATAAGGTGAATCATACCCAAGACGTCTTAACCCTAACAAATGCCACATAATAAGTAAATAGACTCTTTAACATGGGGATTATGTGCAACCTGCTCCTCGAGCCAGAGGCCTCACCCGCATCACGCAACTTCCCATGATAACACTAGAGGGGTATGTCCACACACTCGATATATATCCTACACACACAAGATATATATACACATCATATATACATACAAATAATCTCATATCCGAATAAATATATTATTAATCCCGGCTACGTGTATATACACACCTTACACTAGCCAATAATCCACATAATTATTCCAAATTCATTTTATGATTCAATCGCTCACTTGAACCTTTGTCATCCATCACCCATATGACATTAATAATTACCAATTCAACACTTCACAGGGCACACGACCTCTCTCTACTAGCCCGTATCCATACTTAAGAAAATTTCTATCACTAGGAAAATTTACGAATGAAATCAGCATAACAAACTCCCAAATATGCCTCAATAATTGACCCGATGTCTCCCCAACCATCATGACATAACATTATCCTACCATTTAACTCATAAACATATTTATCGTATTATTTTAGAGGGCTTCCAGGCACCAAACCCAAATGGAATGGAGTTACAAAGAGTTTGAAATCTGACACGATCAAACCGAACCGAACTGCAGGTTCCCAAAAATGAACCGATCTGCTACACTATGAAGGGTGAACTGAACTGATGACCTTTAAAAATGAATCGGTTCGCTGATAAAATGAACCGATCCGAGTTCTGCAACCAAACCGATTTGGCTTGTTCAAATTATATTCCTACGAGATTTTTCCTACATCTTAAAACCCGTTTTCTACCTAATTTTATCATCATAGATCAACCTAAATATACTCCCAACCATTTTTTACACCATCAAACCCATACATACTCATCAAATGCTAGATTTCAACACAAAAATCTAGGGTTTATCATATGTACACAATATCACCATAAGTTATTCACAAATTATGAAATAATTAACACACTTAAACATTTAGCAAGTTTAATCACTTTCCTCAAAGATGTAGAGTCTGAATCTTTCTAAAAAACATGGATTTTCTCGGGATTCCCAAAGCTCCAAGGTTTTCTTTTCTCTTTGTCTTCTTCCTTACGTTTTTCTCTCAAACGGGTTTTCTCTAAAAATGAGATTAATTAACTTTCTTTTAAGCCTAATAACCCAGATTACTATTAATCCCTACTTTAAATGATAATACACACAAAAAGTAACTCGTATACCCCTATCTGAGTCCAACCAGCCCCCGAAGCCCAAAAGATAACCCTCAGGCACTCATTTTGACTTTCTCAATCCTTCCGAGATCAATCGTGCACTCCAAATTATGATCCGAGACTCTAAAAATAAAAATCATCTCCCAACCTCTTATAACTCACTCAAATGTGCCCCGATTGAGAAATAACTAATTCCCGCCGCTAATACACACATACGACGTAATTTCATGCAACAAGATTATATTTACCGTATCACATTAGTAAATGTACAATTCGCATAAATATTAACTATTCTACCCAAATCAATATTTATGTTAAGTTCTCATTTTAATTCACAATTATATTAAATCACACACACACCCGATAATTTAGTATAAAATAAATACACAAAAGTAAGGGGTATTACATACTCCCCCTTATAAAGGAATTTCATCCTCGAAATTCAGGAATACCTTATGGAAAGAGGTAAGGATATTTGGATCGCATTTCATCCTCTCGTTCCCACGTTGACTCTTCGGCGCTATGGTGCCCCCATTGGGCTCAAACTAAAGGCACTACTTTCGATCATAGCCTACACTCACTACGGTCTAAAATGGCAACCGGTTGTTCTTCATACGAGATATTAGGTTGCAACTCAATTTCCTCCAATGGGATATGACAATGAGCCCTCTCACTTCTTAAGTACTTTTTCAATGACAAAACGTGAAACGCATCATGGATTCTCTGTACATGCTTTGGAAAAGCAAGTTTGTAGGCCACATGACCAATTCTCTCAATAATTGGAAAAGGTCCTACATACCTCGGCGCAAGTTTGCCTTTCTTCCCTAATCTCATTATACCTTTCATTGGGGATATCTTTAGCAACACTTGGTCTCCCACTTCCAACTCCATGTGTCTACGATCTACATCGGCATAACTTTTCTACCAGTCTTGCGTAATGTGTATGCGATTTCGAACCAACTCAATTTTTGCCGAAGTGTCTTGGATCACCTTCGGTCGAAGAAGTTATTCTCCCCGACTTCCAACCAACATGCGAGTGAATGATATGGCCGACCATACAATGCCTCGTAAGGCGCCATACCTATGGTAAACTGGTAAAAATTATTATAAGCAAATTCTACCAGTGGTAGGTATTGTTCGCAACTTCCCCTAAAATCCAACATACACATTTGAAGCATATCTTCTAACATTTGATTTACTCGCTCAATTTGCCCATCGATTTGGGGATGGTATGCAATACTCAATTGCAATTCAGTCCTTATTTCTTCTTATAAACTCTGACAAAAATCGGAGATAAACATTTTATCTCGGTCAGACACAATATTAATTGACACTCCACGCAATCGCACAATTTTTGCAATAAAGAGCTAGGCATACTGCGTCGTCGTGAAATCCATTCTCACAGGTTAAAAAGTGTGCTGAATTAGTCAAACGATCCACCATAAACCAAATATATCCATTCTCATAGGTTGAAAAGTGTGCTGACTTAGTTAAAAAGTGATCTGGGATTTTTTTTTCGCCTTCTCCAACAACGTAACCAAGGTCAGGGCTATGTCGGGATTACGTGTGTGAAATATATTTTGTATAACGTCATCCCAGTTTTCTGGTAGAGAAAATAAAATACAATCGAACAAGTAATCTTAATGGATATTAAATCCATGATTTACAAGGTAGTTAAATTGTTTGATCTTTTTATTTTCGTACCTATAAATAAGAGTACCCTCTATATGACGCACGCTAATAAAAGAGTTATGTGTGCGGTCTAATTGCAACCTCTCCCACTCTTGTTGACAGTATTTATCACCGTGCCTCATTTTTCCTGAGAAAAGTATACGAGGGCATGAATACGAGTCCTGCTATTAAGGTTTAGGTTTGAAAGTTATGAGATTTTAAACATACATATACACATAAACAATTTGTTCATAATTACACACATAAACATACATATACACATAAATCTATACACAATTTATTTGTTGGCCCAAGTCCGCGACCCACTGGGTATGACAAAAAATGCATATTAATCGCAAGATATGTGATATACTTTTTCATAGGCAAATTAAGAGCACACCCAACAAATTTAATAGCATATACATTTATCGACACTAGTATCAATTCAATAAATTCAACATAGTATCCAACAACCAAACCAACAATATCTCACTATAGTAATGTGCACACGTGTTTGCGACTCGTATGTCAAAAAAAATCATTTAATTATATTTTCTCAAAAAAACAAACAAGACAAATATATTTTGTCGAAAAAAATATACACATATACAATCTAGGGTTTATTGACATAATCTATACATACACACACACACAATCTAGGGTTTATTGACATAATCTATACATACACACACATACTATTTAAGGTTTACTAAACCCTAATATTTTTTTTGACATAAATCTATACATACACACACATACAATCTATACATACACACACATACACATATACAAACATAAATCTACACATACATACACAAAAATTAGGGTTTTAGATAGAAATCACGAAATCCAAATGAATCAATACATACCAACTGAAATCGATTAGCCAAATGCAAATCCAACTGAAATCCAAATGCAAATCCCACTGAAATCCAACCGAAATCGCAGGAGATCGAAATCGCACTAACCCTAATAGCAAACGAAGTTGCACGTAATAAATGAGAAGCTGGGAATATTTCTTTTTAAGACCAGACTATGGTCACGGCCTAGACCCGTGACCCGATGTGCGTGACCCATTAATGACCATGAGGCTGGCGATTTCGACCTGGTCTCGGCCTAGAGCCGTGACCCATTACTGACTTGGGCAATGGCGATTTCAACTTTGTCACGGCCAAGAGCCGTAACCCATGCGCGCGACCCTTTACTTACTTGCAGGACAATGGCGATTTTGATTTGGTCACGGCTTAGGGCCGTGACCCATAATGCGTGACCCCTTTCCAGCAGCCTTGGTGTTTGAATGATGTATGGTCACGGCCTATAGCCGTAACCCAGACCAACAAATGGTCACGACCCTAAGCCGTGACCCTTAATGTGTGTGTTTTATGCTTCGTCATGCCTTTGGTCAAGGCCCAAGTCCGTGACCCATCCGCGACCAGTTTGGAGGTAATTTTGGCGCCAAATTGGTCACGACCTGGTCACAGTTCAAGTCCGTGACCCATCCGCGACCAGTTTGGAGGGAATTTAGGCGCCAAGCTGGTCACGACCTGGTCACGGCCCAAGTCCGTGACCCATTATGGTCAGGGATTTAGTTCGTGACCACTTCCAGAGCATGGATAATTTAGTGTGGTAATAAAATTGGTCACGCCAAATATTGAGTGGGTCACGGCCAAAGTCCGGGACTAGCTGGCCGTGGACTTGGTCCGTGACCCACTGGGCGTGACCATTCACAGGATTTGGTGTAGTGAGAGTCATGACTATGTTGCGACATAGGTAATCCCATGAAAAAATCAATGGATATGCTTTCCCATTTCCACACTTGAATCTCCAACGGTTGTAACATTCTAGAAGGTCGTTGGTGGTCCACTTTTACTAACTAACAAGTGATTCATTGGGAGATGGACTCAGTTATATCCCTTTTCATACTTTTCCACCTATATTATCGACGCATGTCCTGAAACATATTGTATCCACCTTGTTGGATCGTAAATTTCGACCCGTGAGACTCTGGCATAACAGCCTGTCGTAAATCCCAATCATCCGGGACTACCATTCTCTTGTTGAAACGTAATTTACCCTCTCCGTCAACAATTTGTGCACCCAGTCTTGGCAATCCCTATCTTCAGCTTGAGCTTTCACCACTCATATCACCATCTTGGGTGTGATTATCAACATTGTAATACATGCTTTAGTCACTGCATCATCTTGTCTAAGTTCCTTCCATTTGGCTTTCCATTCTTCCGTTCATTGCCCAGTGGGTCGATGACTCAACGTGTCAGCTATTACATTAGCTTTCCCCAGATGATATTAGATATCAAATTGATAATCCTTTACGAATTCCAACCACCTATGCTACCTCATATTTATATCTTTCTGGGTGAACAAATACTGTAGTGATTTTTGATCGATGAAAAAATTAAATTTCTCCCTTAGGAGATAATGCCTCCATATTCTTAATGTGAAGTTTACTGCTGCCAACTCTAGATCTTGTGTAGGATAATTCCTTTCATGGGGCTTAAGCTTACGGGAGGCATAAAAAATAACCCTATCCTCTTGTTGAAGCACCCCCCCAATCCCTGGAGAGATGCATCCGTAAAGACTAAATACTCCACTCTCGTTTAAGGTAACACAAGAACAGGTGCCGACATCAATCTGTCCTTTATCTCATCAAATGCTAACTGATAGGAATCATCCCACACAGACTTTACCCCCTTTCGCGTCAAATTCTTCAAAAATCCCTTAATAAATTGGCGATAATAGCCCTCCAAACCCAAGAAACTACAAATTTATATCGGTGTTGTGGGATGACCCCACTCCCTCACCACTGTAACTTTACTTGGGTCCATAGAAGTACCCTTCTCTGACACTATGTGACCTAAAAATTGCACTTCCCGCAATCAAAACCCACATTTCTCAAACTTGGCAAATAGTTGATGGTCCCGTAATGTCCGCAGAACCAACCCTAAATGCCCTGCGTGCTCGCCCTCTGTTCGAGAATAGACAAGGATATCATCAATGAACATAATCAAAAATTGGTCACATAAATCCCAAAAGACCCTGTTCATCAGATCCATGAACACTACAGGGGCATTGGTTAACCCAAACGGCATAACCAAAAACTCATAGGATTCGTACCGGGTAAAAAATGCATTCATAGGGACATCATGCTCTGTAATAAGAAGTTGGTGATACCTCGTACGTAAATATATTTTGATAAGTAAGAGTCTCCTCTCAACTATCAAATAAATCGTCGATTTTAGGTAAAGTGTACTTATTTCGGATCGTCACCTTATTCAATTCTCAATAATTTACACATAATTGGAGAGAACCATTCCTTTTATTTACAGCTAACACAGGGGCTCCCCGTGGAGACGTACTCTGACGAATAAATCCATACCCCAAAACTTATTGGATTTGGTTATATAACTTCGTCATCTTCAAAGGAGCCATATGCTAAGGATCTCGAGCAATCAACCTAGTCCCAGGAGCTAGATCAATAACAAACTTGATCTCACGACTAGGAGGTAAGCCTAGAATTTCTTAAAAAGATCAGCGAACTCCCTCACCACCAAAATCGAATCTAAGGAAACAACTACTTCCTAAAAAGTCTCCTCCTCGATATAATTCAAATGAGTACTCGAACCTCCCTCCGAAAGACATCACTTGACTAGGAATGGAAAATATAATGGACCTCCCAAAGAAATCAACCATGGCCCAGTATTGTGCGAACCAGTCCATACTTAGAAAAACATCATACCCAAAAATATCTAGCATAAGTAAATCATCAGGTAAACACAATCTTCCTACATTTATCTCCACTCCTCTACAAATGGAGTGAATAAGCGCCCCGTTACCAAAAGGAGAACCTACGCACATCAAAAGACTATCGGTAGACTCTAACCCCGTCGCTTGTGTAAAATGAATTGGATGCTCCCATATCAAATAACACCCGACCCATACACCCATGGATAGGGAACTTACCCTCAACTACTAACGAAGGCTGCCGCCCCTACGGTAACATCGCATTCAAGACATTATAAACTCGCCCATATTGCATTTGTCCCTATTGAGTCTAATCAACTAGAATAGGTGCTGGAGGGGGTAAGGTGCCTACTAAATCTGATGAGATCCTAATGCCTGTACTCTGTTCTGTCGTGGTCACTCTGCTCTCATGTGGATCATCTCCCCACACTGAAAGCAATGACCTAAAAAATTCTCATGTCTCTTGCCCTACTGCCTAAATTTGGATTGCCCTTGTCACTGGCCCTGATGACCTCGACCCGATTGGCCTCCCCCATTGTTCCCTTGGCCTGCTTGGCCTTGGGGATCATTCGGTTGTTACTGCTATTCGGCCCCTTAAAAACTCTGCCTAAAACCACCACCATCAAATCTAAAACCTCCTAAATGCTGAATCCCATGAATTGAGATCCCGTTCCTTATTCCCATTTCCCTATGCTTGAGCCTATTGTGCCCCACTGACACTAACTACTACCGACTTTCTCGGTGAGACTGAGTCCACAAACTTCTTACTCCCCTTGAAATGTAGACAGTGATCCTGACAATGTAACAACGCAGCCTTCATTACATTTGTGAATGTTAACAAAGTCGAGTTCTCCAACAGATGTTGATGAATTCTCCAATTTAATCCTCCCATAAACTTCAAAATCATTTTCTCCTACTGTGGCCATCCCCGATCCTCTCCGTGTGGGTGGTCGTGCGGAGGAAAGGATCCTTCGGGTCCCGCACGTCCCTATCGGGAGCGCTTCGACCAACGTCATTTGAGATGTGGTGTAAAAATGTAGAGAGATTCAGAGTCGCCAGTCTATTTTACTCAAACAGACAAAAGAAAAAAGGGAAGCCACCCTGAAGGATGGCATCCAAAGTCATACTGGTGCATACGAAACCAAGACGATTTGAGAAGGGTTCGAAGGCTTAGTTACGAAATGGGAAGGTGTTAGGCACCCATTCCGTCCTTTCGATCTTTCATGAATATTTGTTATTTTCCTTTTATTTCCCCCCGTGATATGTGTCCATGTGTATATATATAGAATGGAGGTAGTAATCCTCTACTTGTATTATGGCAAAGATAAAGCGAGTCATCCATAGGAAGATATAAGAATAATATTAGAAAAGTAAAATTTAAACGATTACCCCTACGTTGGTCATTATAATGGAACGATAACGCATATAGGGAAATACGTTACTAAGGGCAAGTATATAGAATATAGGAAGATTGGATTTAGAGAAGGTAGAAAATGAGAGAAAAAATGGGAAAAAGGACTCGAGTCTCGGGTTTTACCCCGAGACGCCTACGTAGCCTATAAAGGCATCAAAGTCCACGTAGTTCGCATAAAAAATGAGGGGTGGGGTTTATCCCATAAATCCAAATGGGGGATCTCTTATTTTTAAATGTGTGTGTGTGTAGAAAAAATTGTTTTAGTTATGAGTAAAGTGTGTGAAAAGTATGAGAATCCCTATTTGGAATTTGTGAGCAAACCCTCTTTTTCTTATTTTTAGGTTTTATTTATATGAAAATAGGAGATGTGCAATAATAATAAATAAAAAAGTATATTAGGATGTGTGAGATGCGATAATAAAAGCGCTAAGTAAGAAAACAAGTTATTACGAATTTAAGAGAAAGTTGGACCTTTTTGAGCTTGATCTTGAATATGGGAGAGCAGCCCTTGCACTTGAATGATGGTGGAGAGTGGATAATTCACCAAGTTTGATGAAAAGAATGATGAAAAGTGGAAATAAAAAAGGGATTTGGAAGTTGAAATCACGCTGCCTTTGAGAGAGGTTTATGGGATTCATTGAGAGAGGTTTTTATTAGATCTGGGCTCCCTCCTGCAAATGAGGTGAAGGCCTTCTTTTATGGGCCCAGGTGAGTGCCGATCGACATAGACCTGTTCCTGCCTATCGGCAGGTGCCGATAGACAGGGTCTGGAACCTGCCATTTGCTAGTGCGCTTCAGGCCTTTTTGGAAAATCGGCTGCCGAGGGAAAACCGTTGGTCAGAATCGCGCACGGAGAATACCGTTGGTGTAAGGACGCAAATTTCTAATTGAGTCCTTTGTTGTTTTGGCTCAATTCTGAACAAAAATGTTTGAGTCATAGGATAGAGTATATTGATAATCCTTCAAGCCTATGACGTGTTTGTTGAAGACGTAGTGACCAAGTGTATAAAGCTTCATCATAATACCGAGTTTAAGTGCCTCGTTTCTACATCAAAAATAGTGGTTCCATGCTCCCATGGTATGAATGCATTACATATATATATATATATAGGAGCTTGGAACAGTTTATATTGGGTGCTAGGTTTTTCAAACTGTGTTTTGTTTTCAGAATGTTTTCTATTAAAACTTATATATAAAGTATATAAAGGTTTCTGGGATTAAAAAGAATTTTTGAACATTCTGTGAGTTCGTTCGAAGTGTCGTCCGAACGAGATTGTCGTTCGAACAACAAGTCGTTTGAATGAGATTGCCAACGACTTCCCAATATGGCATACTGGAACTTCGTTCGAAATGTCGTTCGAACGAGATGGTCATTCTAATAAGATTTCCAATGAGATTCTAATGAGTTCATACTGGAACTTCATTAGAAGACTCGTTCGAACGAGATATCGTTCGAACGAAATGTCGTTCGAATGAGACGTCAGGCGGGAACAGTTTTTGGCAATTTTTGACAATTTTTACCCATGTTTCCCACTTGTTTCTCCACTAACTTTTTCAGAACTTATTATATGCGGGAACAACTTTTTCGAACTAAACTTTTCATATCCTACCAACCTCTAGAGAGTGTTTGAGAGAAAAAATTGTTTTTAGAAAAAGTTCATTGGTTTTGAGTGTTAAGTTTAAAAGAGAAAATTGTTTACCACTCTAGTTTACACCCATAGTTTAGTTTATCCAAGTTCATATATATATACATCTTGCTTGGTGTTTTGGCACCGGTTTTCTCTACACCATTGAAGAAGAGAAGTTTGGGTTTTCTTCTAAATCCCTTAAAGAAGAAGAATTGTTTAGCTGCAGCTTTCTCATGTGGTAAAAGACACCACGTGTGGTTGACGGTGTACCTATTGTCCGATTGGTGAGTCCAAGATCGCGGTGGAGATCCGTGGTTATCCGCTAGGAAGAGTAGGTTACAAGAAGACGCGTTAAGGCTTGAGAGGGTTCGAGTTGAGGAAGTAAGTCATCTGTCTTGTAAATGTAATTCCGTACTTAGTAGATTTGAGGCTAGGGCCGTCCGAGGTTGTCTCCCGTTGTGGGTCTTTCCTCGTACATCGCGGCGTAGTGTGATTGATTTATTTTATCTTGCATAATGACTTAGAACTCATGCTTAGGATAATTCAAGATAAAATTGGTTTTAATTGTCACACTTAATTTAATTTGGTGCATAATTAAATTTGGGTAAAGTTTATTTAATTCAAGTCTATTGTTAAAGATGGTTTTGCCTAATTTGGAAATATCGATAAATATGACTTAGGCAAATTCTAGGACTTGGATTAATTAATTGCGTTTAAGTGAAATCAATAGTGTGTGTGTATTAATCTTATTTCACTTGTTTTTAATTTTAATTTAGATAGAAATTAAAATTTTGTTTTAACTGAACCATCACAACGCTTCCGCATAGTAAACAAGGAAATTGATGTTACAGAATTAGTTTAATTTAAAATTGGGGGCTCCTAATCTTACAGATTGGTATCAGAGGCAAAGCGATAAATTATTTCGTTAAGGATCCTTTAAATAATTTTTGGCTAAAATGAAATTTTCCCCATTTTCAAAATTTCCTATTAACGATGGTTCTAATTACGCGTATTGGAAAGCGCGTATGTTGTTAACGGGTGGTCTCCACCAACTTATTTAGTAGAAAATGAACGTGTTCCCAAACCCACCGATAGATGGAGTGAGGTTGAATTTAAACTTTCTAACTTTAATTCCCGAAGTTTGAATGCCTTGTTTAGGGTTGTCACACCAGATGAATTCTGATGCGTTATGACGTGTGAGACCGCTAAAGAAGCTTGGGATATTTTACAACTCACTCACAAAGGTACTAGTGTCGTTAAAGCTTCGAAACTCCAAAACCTCACCACTCAATTTGAAACCATCAAAATGAAACTTTTGATGAATTTTATGCTAGACTTTCCGATATTGTCAATTCATCTTTTAACTTGGGAGAGAAAATACCCGACAACCGAGTTGTAAAGAAAATTTTAAGGTCCCTACCCGATAGATTTATTCCAAAAGTGACTGTTTTAAATTCTTTACCAACTTTATCCTCTACGAAATTAGAAGAGCTTGTAGGTGATTTACAAACCTATGAACTAGACATGTTTCCTTCTAAAACTGAAAAGAAAATAGAAAAAGGAGTTGCTTTAAAAGCCGAGAAAGAGGTCAAATAAGTAGTAGAGAGCGAGAGTGATAGTGACTCAGAAGACATGGGTTTGTTTGCTCGAAAATTTAGAAAGTTTCTTAAATTTAACAAAGATAAATTTAAAAATGATTTTAAGAATTTGAAACTTTTAAGTATGACAAAGTTGAGAAGATCCCTAAACCTATTAATGAACAACTGAATAGGGACGAGTCAAATAGGTGTTTTGGTTGCGAGGGTTATGGCCATAGGGCTTCTGAGTGCCCCACTAAACTAAGGAAAGAGGGTAAACGACCCATTTCATATAATGCGACCCTTAGTGATACTGATAAGGAAGAGGGACCCACTAAGCCTAATTTTGTGGCTTTTATGGCTAGTCATGTGAGTGATAGTGAGAACTCATCGATTGATGAAACTTTAACACATGATACTTCCAAGGTCATAATTTATGATTCTCTTGTTTTTGATGATAGTGAGAGTGGAAAAAAAAAGGGAGAGTGAAAATGAAGAAGAGGTTAATGTAAGTGAACTTCAAAATTCTTTTCAAGAATTATATAAGAATCAATTAAGTTAAAAAGAGCTAATTTGAAGTTAGAAGCTAGTTTAAAAGAGTGTGTCAATGTCATTAATGATAGTTTGTTGGTAGAAGACCTTAGGACACGTGAGAGGAGTCTTTGAGAGAAGCTTGAATATGTAGAAGGCGAGAGAGATAGACTTAGGGGTTTAATGGAATCCTTGAAAATGAAGCTTCTTGCTTTTGAAGAGCGAAATGTTTTATTAGTGTCTAACATTTTAGAATTGCAAAATAAATTAAAAGACCCAAGTAATGTCAAATTTGATTTAGAGTGTCGTTCGAAAAAATTAGATAAAATATTAGGAACGGTCCAAATTAAAAATGACACTTGTGGTTTAGGCTTCAATACTTGTAATGAATTTACTCATAATGCCAAAACCATTGTTTTAGGAGAATCTACTAGGAAAGTCTTTCGAGATCATTTCTTAGGTTCCAAATTTCGACTTAATTTTACTTGTACACATTGTGGTCGAAAAGGTCATCTTAAAAAATTTTGTTTTGATCTTAAACGAATTCATAGAAAATCCCATCGTAAAGTAACCACGGTAGTTAAAGTTACTACACCCCAAGATATTCATTCTTCATTAATTTGGGTTAGAAAATCCGACTTGGTTTCCTTGCAAAATAGGGTTTTTGATTCTCATTTACTTTCACATGCTTCCTCCCTCGCTAAATCTAAAGGATGAATGTGTTAGTGTTTGCATACTTTAGCTTTTGTGCTTTATGCTATATTATCATGTTAAAAGTACGCTTATTTAATCATTTTCTAGTCATTGCTTGATCACATATCTCATGCTAGAATAATGATTTTTGTTTATCTTTTGGATTTTATCTCTTGATAATTTAAGCTTAATGAAAAATCCAAATGATTTTGTTTGTCTTTTGAGTATATATTTTTATTTTTGATTAAAAACTTCAAAAACTCAAAAATATTTTATTTTGTGTGTATTTTAGTTTGACACACTTTATGTGGCATATACTTGTGTTTGAATCCCATCTTTTTCGCTCCCATGTGGCTAGAACTTTTGGTTTAGATTGTCAATCCTTATTATGTTCTTTACCATGCTTATATGGAGTAGTTGGATTTTTGCGTTGCTTAAATGGATTCTATTTTTATATGCCTCTATTCACACATGCACGAGCTCATTTGAAATTTTAATGTCACATGTTATGTTTGAGCTTTGTGAGGTGTTCTCCTACCAATATAGTAATCTACATATTTGTAATATAGGAGGACTAGTGCATGTCAAAATCCGTTGCACGTGAGATTTGTGAGTAATAAAAAATATGATATATATATGTTCACGGGGAAGGGCTCCGAAAGGATTTATTATCCTTTGCGATTGTAAGGCACCGTTTGAAATGGACCTAAAAGAAATACGTGGTCCAAAGGACTAAAAACAGAAAATGGCACTAAAAGAAAAATAATTGCCAAGGCCTATGTTTGTTTGATATATTCATTCAAAATTCATATATATGCTTATTGAGGGAGATTGGATGGTATATCAACGATTTGCACAATGTCCATTTATCATAGTTGTACTTTCAATGTCATGATTCTATTGGTTTTTAGAATCATCAACATGCTAGGCTTGTATGCATTGTGTATGTTTGTTCATTGAGTTAAATCTATATTGTCACATGAGGTTATATTCAAATGTGATGAAGTTTGCAATCAATTGAGAACTCCGTGAACATGTTTTAAGTGATTGGGTCTAAATTTAATTGTTACTTGTTCACACCCTAACACCTCCGTCTCCATATGACACATTATTGTCTGATGAGTGTGAAAGACTCCTATTATATTTTGTGTGTGTGATTTGTATATCTATATATTTGCACTTGAGTTTCTTTGGTATATATTATGTACACATATATTTGATATTTTTGTTTAATCTTTGCTTTGATTTCTAATCCATATATGCTCTAATTCATACTTGGTATCCATCTTATTGCATTCTTTGTTGATGTCATATCCTTAATAATTTATATATCATATTGCATCCTAGTTGGTCTAAGTTGTTATTTGTTGGATTAGTTATAATCTTGTTGCCCATATGCATTAATGTTCTATTCACTAAATGCACAATTACATGTTTTAGAGGGTGTAATGTTTTATTTGGGGAAGATAAGTCAATATTTGATTCTTTAAGCCTTTGTCTATTCCTGAACAAAAAGGGGGAGAATGATAGGGGGAGAAATGGTATCTTATCCTATTATTATCGTATCTTAGTTTACGGGAGATTTATCTTAGGGGGAGACGTCTTTCTAAGTTGATCGTACTTGATGGGAGTAGTTATTTTACTTACATTTAATATTTTTATATTCTCTATGCGTGTAATGTGTTTGCTTAAGTATGCAAGAATTATTTTATAAAGCGGCAACTTTCCACGACAAATATTGTTGATCCTTTGGGTTGTTTGAGTCAAGCATTGTATTTTTATTTTGGGTGGGACTTTTTATTAGTCTAGTAGATCTTGACAGCCCTTTAGGATTTTTGTTGGTTTTTGTCCCGGAATAGACGAAGGGGGAGATTTGTAAGAACGCAAATTTCCAATTGAGCCCTTTGTTGTTTTGGCTCAATTCCGGACAAAAACGTTTGAGTCATAGGATAGAGTATATTGATAATCCTTCAAGCCTATGACGTGTTTGTTGAAGACGTAGTGGCCAAGTGTATAAAGCTTCATCAAAATGCCGAGTTTAAGTGCCTCGTTTCTATGTCAACAATAGTGGTTCCATGCTCCCAAGGTATGAATGCTTTACATATATATATATATAGGAGCTTGGAATGGTTTATATTGGGTGTTAGGTTTTTCAAACTGTGTTTTGTTTTCAGAATGTTTTCTATTAAAGCTTATATATAAAGTATATAAAGGTTTCTGGGCTTAAAAATAATTTTTGAACATTCTGTGAGTTCGTTCGAAGTGTCGTTCGAACGAGATTATCGTTCGAACCACAAGTCGTTTGAACGAGATTGCCAACGACTTCCCAATATGGCATACAGGAACTTCATTCGAAATGTCGTTCAAAAGAGATGGTCGTTCTAACGAGATTTCCAACGAGCTTCTAACGAGTTCATACTGGAACTTCGTTAGAAGACTTGTTCGAACGAGATGTCGTTCGAACAAGACGTCAGGCGGGAACAGTTTTTGGCAGTTTTTGACAGTTTTTACCCATGTTTCCCACTTGTTTCTCCACTAACTTTTTCAGAACTTATTATGTGCGGGAACAACTTTTTCCAACTAAACTTTTCATATCCTACCAACCTCTAGAGAGTGTTTGAGAGAAAAAATTGTTTTTAGAAAAAGTTCATTGGTTTTGAGTGTTAAGTTTAAAAGAGAAAATTGTTTAACACTCTAGTTTACACCCATAGTTTAGTTTATCGAAGTTCATATATATATACATCTTGATTGGAGTTTTTTCACCGGTTTTCTCTACACCATTGAAGAAGAGAAGTTTGGGTTTTCTTCTAAATCCCTCAAAGAAGAAGAATTGTTTAGCTGCGGCTTTCTCATGTGGTAAAAGACACCACGTGCGGTTGACGGTGTACCTATTGTCCGATTGGTGAGTCCAAGATCGCGGTGGAGATCCGTGGTTATCCGCTAGGAAGAGTTGGTTACAAGAAGACGCGTTAAGGCTTGAGAGGGTTCGAGTTGAGGAAGTAAGTCATCTGTCTTGTAAATGTAATTCCGTAGTTAGTGGATTTGAGGCTAGGGCCGTTCGAGGTTGTTTCCCGTTGTGGGGTTTTCCTCGTACATCGCGGCATAGTGTGATTGATTTATTTTATCTTACATAATGACTTAGAACTCATGCTTAGGATAATTCAAGATAAAATTGGTTTTAATTGTCACACTTAATTTAATTTGGTGCATAATTAAATTTGGGTAAAGTTTATTTAATTCAAGTCTATTGATAAAACTGGTTTTGCCTAATTTGGAAATATTGATAAATATGCCTTAGGCAAATTCTAGGACTTGGATTAATTAATTGCGTTTAAGTGAAATCAATAGTGTTTGTGTATTAATCTTATTTCACTTGTGTTTAATTTTAATTTAGATAGAAATTAAAATTTTGTTTTAACTGAACCATCACAACGCTTTCGCATAGTAAACAAGGAAATTGATGTTTAAGAATTAGTTTAATTTAAAATCGGGGGTTCCTACTCTTACAGTTGGAAAGGAAATTAAGAGACCTTTGAAAGTCCTTTGGACCGCTCCTAGGTTCGGGAGCTGACTTCGGGTCAAATATGGCTCGGAAGCATTTGTCGGTCCATTGGTCGGGGAATTGTTCGGACGCAAACAGATCGTTCGTCCGCATTGTAAGTCCAAATCATGCACGTGGGGGACCATTGTCAAGGTTAGGAGATATACTTCGAGATTCCAAATAGTTTGACCCGGTTTGGGGATTTGACTTTGGTCAACTGGGCCCGAGAAGCATTCGGTGACCTCCCGGAGTCAAATGGATCGTTCGTCTGCATGGAAAGTCATAATCGCGCACGGGATGGACCGTTGGAAAGAGTATTCAGTGCCCTTTGAAGATTCATTCAGTCTCGATCAAGATGAAGAGTTGACATAGGTCAAACAGAGCCCGGGAGCTCCCGGTGACCTCTAGATCAAGTTTCGGATGCAAACGGATCGTTCGTCCACATGGTAAGTCGGAATCGCGCACGGGGTGGACCGTTGGAAAGGGTATTCAGTGCCCTTAAAACATTCATTCAGTCTCGGTCAAGACAAAGATTTTGACTTTTGGGTCAAACTGAGCCGGGGAGTGCCCCATGGCCTCCAAGTTAGTACTAGGGACATGACTTGGGTTTATGGTGATGAAGGGAGGTACTAGGGATATAAGGAGAGTTAGGGGGTAACAGACATGATGCTTTTGAGGGAGTATGATCGATTCAGAGGGTCGAGGCCGATTCTGGGGACCTAAGGAGTGTGCTGGGGATGAATGACGATTGGGGGTTTAGTTCGATTCTGAGGATATGAAGTGGTGTTGGGGAGGGTGACCAATTCTGCGGGTCAAAGCCAAATCTGTGGGCTTACGTGATGAGGGTGACCGATTATGCGGGTCAAAACCAATTTTGTGGGATTAGGGTGAAGATTTAATAACTGAGGTCAATTCTGACCTAAGAGTGGTAACGATCAAGGACCGAGGTCAATTCTGACCTAACTTGGGTGACGATCCAAGACCAGGGCTAATTCTGACCCAAGAGTGGTGACGACCGAGGATCGAGGTCAATTCTGACCTAACTCAGGTGATGATCCAAGATCGGGGCCAATTTTGACCCAGGAGTGGTGACGATCGAGGACCGAGGTCAATTTTGACCTAACTCAGGTGACGATCCAAGACCGAGGCCAATTCTGACCCAAGAATGGTGACGATCGAGGACCGAGGTCAATTCTGACCTAACTCAGGTGACAATCCAAGACCTGGGCCAATTCTGATCCAATAGTGGACAAAGATTGGATTTTAATTCTGTTGGAGAAAGAGCTTTGTGATTTTTATCTAAGATGGGGAGCTGATAGCTGGGGAAGCTTTTAGGAGACCTCGCAGGGGGGAATAACCTATTTTGGGTGCTGTAAGAGAATTTCGCTGGGGAAGTGACCAGGTGATCCTTAGGGATCCTCCGAAGCTTTGCCGGGAGGAGTTCTCACTTGGTTTTTGAGGATTCCACTGGGGAAGTGGGGTTCTGCTCAAGGGAACATGAAGTTTTCTTGGTAAAAACGCTTTAAATCCTTCCTGGGATTTTTGGGAATTTTTCGGGGATTTTTCGAGGTTTCCTGGTATTTTTTGGGAATTTTTGTACGAAATTTTAAGGGGGGTGCCAGTCGGCATAGTATAAAGGGTTCCATTCGGTAGTGGCACGGACTGTTGGGCTGCCTCGAGAAGGCAAGGGGTCAGTGCCGATCGGTATGGTATAGGGAGGTGCCGATCGGCATGGCGCTTGGCATCTTATATAAAGGGGGCGAATCCTCTTGTTTTTTCACAACTTCTTTTACTTTCTCTCTCTCTGCGATTCTTCTGTAAATTGTTTTATCATTATGATCTTTAAGAAATGTCCACTTTTGTGAGCACTGCAGTCCACCAGGAGTGGTTGACCGTTGATGATTGGGCGAATGTGGAGTGGAGGGATAGGGCGCCTCTTGATTTGGGGAGTGAGAACTCCTTTGATGCGTTCGAGCCTGTTGCGGATGAGAGGACCTTTCTGCGGGAGCCATCGCATCATCGCTCTTCGAGAGTGATCCCCGAAGGTTATGTAAGTAACCCAACCTTTAGCATTCTTCTCTTTCTCGTGATTTTTCTTTCTTGACTTTTGATGAGACTTTTCTTTTTGCCAGTCTGATATTTCTTGGAAGAACATGCGTGCTCATGGTACAATGGGGATCAATGATTTCTGGGAGCATCTCCCACCTGTGGTGTGTTGGATGGTAATATCAGTGGGTTTTGTACGGTTGGCATTGGCGCTGGATGAGACGCCTCGTTCGACAGCGGTCTTGTGCGCTTTGGGAGAGAGGTGGCGGGACACTACCCACACCTTTCATTTTGGCTTCGAGGAGATGACTGTGAATCCCATAGATGTGCAGGGGATGCTGGGACTGGATTATGATGGAGAGAAGATAGAGGTGGATCGCTCTTTATGGGTGAGACCAAAGGCAGTGCGTGCGTTACTTGGTGATGTAGGGAAGATAGTCTTTGGGGATTCTATCCGGCTGTCCTTACTGAAGGATGTTCTATTGGGTAGGGAGATCGATGTGGAGGAAGGTTTGCAAGTGAGGCAGATGGCCCAATTATTCATTCTACTGGTATTGGGAGGTTTCATGTTGGCGTCGAGCGGCGACGTCGTTCATTTGTGGTTTCTGCCGTACTTGAGGATATTTTCGAACATCCCTTTCTATGATTGGGGGAGTCTGACCTTGGTGACCCTTTACTTTTCTCTAGATGCATTCAGCCGGTGCTACCGGAAAACCTTCACTGGGTACACTTATCTTCTTGAGGTATTCTCCAGTTTGTGCATTTTTTCATGCATTCGCATTTTACTTTCATGCATTCGCATTTCCTTATGCGTCTCTTTTTTCTTGTGAATTCAGACGTGGTTCTATGAGGTGATTAGGTGCAATACCCCGTTGATTGCTTTATAGGATGACACTGTTGGGGACTTCTATCGATTGTATCGATGGCGTAAGGCCAATCAACGGTCGAAGGTGATGATGCTGGAAACAGCACCACCCTTCAAGGTGTTTGTTAGCTCAATTCAATGTTAACAATGGCAGCATAAGGGTATATATACACATATAGTAGAAGGAGGTGAGTAGAAGAGGATTCACACTGGAATATAAGTGGTTCAGCCAATTGGGCCTACATCCACTGTGCAAGTGTATGATATGTATCACTGTATGAGGGCTCTAATGGCCATAGTTACAATCTCTCAAGCTTTCTCTCTCTACTGTGTGTTTAGACAGAGTTTCAACTAGGGTTGCTAATTTTGGGGGTGCTTTACAAGGTAGAGGATGACCTCTATATATAGTCCCTAGGGGGTGTAATGTGCCCCCCATGCATGTAATGAGCATGTGTGTGTTGATCTAGCCAATATGGAGAAGACATCTATCACTGTCACATGTAGAGAATGATGACGAAATATTCTCCCCACGTGTGGGGAATGATTTTTTATAACTTATTTGTGTCCACGTGTCCTTATCCATGTCAATAGGTTCTCAGCTATCGTGCTTGGTTATGACCTCGGCCTGGGATAAGTCGAGGTTGATAAGTTAGTTGCTCGTTCAATCCGAGATGAGCCATGAAGGTCTCGTCTTAAGTTCAGCCGAGATAATGGATAGGGGTCAGCCTGGACCGAGGTTGAGCTGGCATGTGCTTGGAACATTAACTGATATCTTGATGATGTTGACCTTGGTAGAAGCAAGGCTTATTACGAGCTCGGCCTACATCTGGCCGAGGTTGCCATTCCCAGGTGTACTGGAGTGCTGTTGACCCTTATGATACGTTCAGTGTCCCTTAGAGAGGTTGGTGGTAGTGTCGGCCTGGGCCGACCTTGCTATGGCCGAGGTCTGATGTCGCGTGCCCAAGGCTTTTCCAGTGTCGGCCATAATCTCGACCGAGTTTGGTGTCTCTGAGCCAAGGTCACACTTGGGGCATAGCAATCACCCCCTAGCCCTTAGTTACATGTGAGAGCAGGTGACTATGGGATCTCTAAACCTCCGAGGCCTTTCTCCTATGAGTCAATGTTTGTTTGACACTTGTCCAATGCTGAAGTGTGGCTTTCTTGGCAAGCATGTGTTGTTAGCCTCCCTTTGGGGCTCCCAAGGCAATGATGGGCCTTGGGAAATGTGCCTGCATATTTAAGGGTTTTAACCCTCATTTTTCCCTCCTTCTTCCTTAATTCTCTTTCCTGGCACGATTTCACTTTAGCAGTTTCTCTCTCTAAAGGGCATTTTCTTCACGATTTTGCTTCAGAAGTACTTGGTGGTGATTTCCTCGCATTTTCTTCGCTTTTCCTCATCGTTTCATCCTCAGGTATCTTCTTCCCTTCCTTTGCCTTCATTTTTCCTGCTTTTTCCCTTACTTTTGTGTTTTCCGATGAATTTCTGAGTTTTCCGGTGAGACCACCATAGTTTCAGGCGGACTGTTCTTGCCTTAGTTTTTATAGTTTGATCCTTAAACTGCTTTACTTCATTAGCCAATCTTATTTGTCGTTTAGAAGCTCCTTAAGTGTAGTGTCTGCCTCTGATGCTCAGACCCCTATACCAACTTCTTGAGGAGTTCCCCTCTCTTAGAGAGAAGACTTTACAAAAAATTAGGCAAATAGAGAGAGCACAGGAGGAGGCTCTTAGGTCACAAGAGTTCCCTCTTGAACCCATCTTTCCACCACCCCTGAGGGTGACATACCCTGATCCATTGGAACCATTTAACCAAACAGAGGTCCCTGCCGAACCAGTACCGATGTTTGAGTTTGAGTCTTCCACCTCAGACCCTATGTCTATGGATTCCTTCCAGGAGGCCATGGACTTCACAACTCGGCAGAATCAGGCCCCTGATCAAGCCGAGGTCTCTAGCCGGGCCTCGTCCCATAATAATTCAAGCACCTCATCCTCTTCCTCAGAGGTTGAGATTGTTAGGCCGAGTGTGGCCATTCCACCAATTCTTGACGCCATTCCTCTGTCGATCGTCACCAGGGCCGAGTTCGCTCAGAGGTTCCCAAGTAATCCATTAACGTCTGTTCTGGCCGACGTTGAGCAAGATAATGACGACGGTGATGACGCTGAGAGTGATGTCGACGTCTCTGAGGCGGCCGAGATTGAGAGTACCGTTACTGAGGTAAACCTTCTTTGCTTAAGATATCTATACTCCATCAGTCCCTCCATAAAGCTTAGGATACCTCTAAGGGAAGAGAGGGCCTATAATGGCCGAGATGGTGAGATCTGCTTGTACGAGCAGATGTTCAAGTTAGGGTTTCGTTTTCCCATTCAACCCATCATTAGGTCCATCTTTGCCTTCATTAATTTGTCCCATTACCAACTGTCCCCTAATGCTTGGAGGGTCATAATAGGGGCCATAGTCTTATGGATGGATGTCCACCACTCAGACCTTCCACTTCAGGTCTTTGTTGGTTGCTATGTCCCTTCTTCAGCTAAAAATCATCCGAGCTACTATCATTTTGTAGCTCGGAAGCCTGAGAAAAAGATTCTCCAAATAACTCAAACTTCCAACCACAACTGGAAGCCTCGATATTTCGTCACTTCTGGGCCATGGGAATTTGGTCCATGTGTTCCCTCGTCCTTTCTAGAGCCGAGGATGCCCCTGAGATGGGGTAAGGTCACAATGTCTTCGAGGGCCGACCCTCGTCTGAGCCTGCAGAATCTTCAGAAGGTGAAAGACCTTCAAGATCAGGGGATGCATGGTCTGTTCATAAAATTCGAACACTTGATGACCCCCCACTACCTCTCTGAGACCGGCCTAGGTGTAAGTCCTCTTGTCGAGTTTGGTAAGCATTTTTTATTCCAGGTTGAACCTCTGAGTTTATTCATATCTGATTCTCTAACTCAGATCTATTAATTTTTACAGAGCGCCCAAAGGATATCTCAGACGAGCTTTGGGAAATGGCTGCGCCTAGATTGATGAGGCTCACAAAGAAGGCATGTCTTAATTCTCCTCTTACAGCTCCCTCTGCCTCAAAGCCCCAAGCCACGAAGAATAGGGCTCCAACTGAACATGCCCATGAGGATCAGAGGCAGAAGAAAAAGTGTGTTGATTCTGCTATCCCGATCTCTTCAGAAGATGCTTTGTCGCCTCGTCTAGAGCAATTAAAGATTACCGACAGCATCTTGGGCCACATTCTGTAGGCTCTGGATTCCTTCGGCTCCACCATGACCGAGGCTGATAAGTGTTTCTTTCGGTCATTGGATACACCCCTACTGGTGGAGTTCGTCATCCACAGATCCATCCAGGTATAACCTCATATTTCTTTGTAATTTTCAAGTGTAACCTCTGATCTGGTCTTCAACTTATTCATGATCACAAAATCTGCAGGGCTTGGCAGCTATGCACCACCTCTCCAATTGGACTCTGAGGAAGTTGCCCCTCATCCAGAAGGGTCAAGAGGCCGAGAAGGTGCAAAGCACTCTGAACTCAAAAATTAACTACCTGAAGTCTGAGATGGGTGAGTCTGAGAATAAGGTGAAGGGGTTGGAGAAGGAGATCTCTCAGCTTAAGAAGGACCATGCTGTGGCTCTGAAGGCCAAGGACGACGTTCTGCAGCGTAAGGTCAACTCGGCTGTGAAGGTATCCCTCGATGATGCCTCTGAGGGGATAATATTTGAATACAAAACCTCTGATGAGTTAATGAGATTCGGCTTTGAGTACCTTGAAAGAGGTATCAAAGCCACTATCAAGTGGGCTGATGTCAAGGAGAGGGAGGTTAGGAGTTTGAAGGCCTCTGATTTCTTAGGCCTCGGCTTTGCCAACCCTTAGCTCGCCCAGGCCCTTAAGGAGGTTGAGGAGGAGGTTACTGCGCCTGCAGAGATGGTAACATTGGATGACACTGAGATTGGAGGGGTCGACCATAGAGAAGACATTACTGAGGTGGCCCAGGTCGTCCAACAGGATCAGGCCGAAGACACTAGCTTCTCCCTTCTAACTCTTAGATTTAATTTGTGAAGCTTTACTCCATAACCCTTAAATATTTTTACTCTCTAAAGGATATCATTTTCTTCTTTTACTTTGTTAAATGTATGTCATGTGATGTTTTGGCTCTGAAGATTATGCAATGGTGTCTGCTTAAACCAAATTAGTAGTTTGACCTCAGACCTTTCCACCACTTAACGATGTTATAAGGGTCTGAGGTCCTCAACTAAGATGTTATCCAAACAATTAATTTCACCAAATTAATGATGTTAAGGGTCGGAGGTCATCCAATTATAATGTCTGACCTAAGACCTTTTCACCACTGAGTGATGTTATAAGGATCTGAGGTCATCGCCTAAGATGTTATACTCATAATTAATCTCACCAAATTAATGATGTTAAGGGTCTGAGGTCATCCCATTATGGTGTCTGACCCCAGACCTTGTCACCACTGAATGGTGTTATAAGGTTCTGAGGTCATCACCTAAGATGATATCCTCATAATTAATCTCACCAAACTAATGATGTTAATGGTCTTAGGTCATCCAAGTATGGTGTCTGACCTCAGACCTCGTCACCACTGAGTGATGTTATAAGGGTCTAAGGTCATTGCCTAAGATGTTATCCTCACAATTAATCTCACCAAATTAATGATGTTAAGGGTCTGAGGTCATCTCATTATGGTGTCTGACCTCAGAGCTTGTCACCATTGAATGGTGTTATAAGGGTCTGAGGTCATCACCTCACCAAACTAATGATGTTAAGGGTCAGAGGTCATCCAATTATAGTGTCTTACCTAAGACCTTTTCACCACTGAGTGATGTTATAAGGATCTGAGGTCATCGCCTAAGATGTTATACTCATAATTAATCTCACCAAATTAATGATGTTAAGGGTCTGAGGTCATCCCATTATGGTGTCTGACCCCAGACCTTGTCACCACTGAATGGTGTTATAAGGTTCTGAGGTCATCACCTAAGATGCTATCCTCATAATTAATCTCACCAAACTAATGATGTTAAGGGTCTGAGGTCATCCAAGTATGGTGTCTGACCTCAGACCTTGTCACCACTAAGTGATGTTATAAGGGTCTGAGGTCATCACCTAAGATGTTATCCTCAAAATTAATCTCACCAAATTAATGATGTTAAGGGTCTGAGGTCATCTCATTATGGTGTCAGACCTAAGACCTTGTCACCACTGAGTGATGTTATAAGGGTCTGAGGTCATCACCTAAGATGTTATCCTCATAATTAATCTCACCAAATTAATGATATTAAGGGTCTGAGGTCATCCCATTATTGTGTCTGACCTAAGACCTCGTCACCACTGAGTGATGTTATAAGGGTCTGAGGTCATCACCTAAGATGTTATCCTCATAATTAATCTCACCAAATTAATGATGTTAAGGGTGTGAGGTCTTCCCATTATGGTGTCTGACCTAAGACCTCATCACCACTGAGTGATGTTATAAGGGTCTGAGGACATCACCTAAGATGTTATCCTCATTAATTTCTGAAATAAGTGCACAATGAAGCAAGAACCGCCATGGGAACTGATCTTGTATTAATAACCTCTTCATAATAAGATGGTACATTTACATAAACTCTTTGCAACATCATATGTAATACTTCTTTAGGTGATTAGCATTCCATGGGTTAGCGAAAGGTTCCCCTTCTAGGTTTTCTAGCCTGTAGGTGTCTGGCACAACCTCTTCTGTCACTTTGTAGGGACCATTCCAGTTTGGGTGGAGCTTGTTTGCTTTCTGTAAGGTCTTTTTCAGCACTAGGTCTCCCACTGCGATGGGTCTTTACTTCACCCTCTGATTGTAGAATTTCGCTGCTCTCTGCTGGTAAGCTGCTTGTCTGGTCTCTGTGTCTTCTCTTCTCTCTACAATCAGATCTAGGTCTAGCCTCCTCTCTTCCCCATTTTTATTAGGATCATAGGTCTGAACCCCATGAGTTGGGATCCCCACTTTCGTTGGTATGACGGCCTCTGAGCCATGTGCTAGCATGAACAGGGTTTCTCCTATCGGTGTCCATGTCGTGGTTCTTTATGCCCATAGCACAGCATAAACCTCTTCAGTCCATCTTCCCTTCGCTTCTTCTAACCTCTTTTTGATTCCATCGAGGATTGTTCTGTTCGTGACCTCGGCCTGACCATTTGCCTGAGGTCGGCTAGGTGATGAGAAGAACTGCTTTATCCCAACACTTATGTAATATTTTTCTAAAGAGGAGTTCTTAAACTGGGTCCCATTATCTGAGATAAGAGTGTTTGGGAGGCCGTATCTGCATATGATGTTCCTCCAAATAAATTGGAAGGTCTTCTGTTATGTGATCATTATCATCGGCTCTGCCTCCACCCACTTTGAGAAGTAGTCAATGGCAACTATCAGGAAATGGTAATTATTGGCAGCTCTTGGTAGGGGTCCTACTAACTCAATCCCCCACACCACAAATGGCCAGGGAGAAGTGATTGATGCCATAGGTTGGTGAGGTTGATGAGGGATAGTGGCGAATCTTTGACATTTATCACACCTCTTCACGTAAGCTGCAGCGCCTTTGGACAAGGTTGGCCACCAGTATCCCTGTGTGATGATTCTCTTGGCCAAGGGTCTTCCCCCTATGTGAGTGGAGCAAGAACCCTCATGAACTTCTTGTAAGACTCGAGGAACTTCTGTGGTATGCACACATCTGAGGAGAGGCAACATAAATCCTTTCTTGTACAGGACGTCTCCTACTACCGAGAACTTGGCAGCCCTATATCTGAATTTCCTCCTCTCTAGCTTGGATTCAGATAACTCTCCCTCTCTGATATATCTGACGAGGGGGTCCATCCATGAGTCTCCTAGGTTCAAATTGTGACAATGGTTACATACCTCTTCTTCCTCGACGGTCGCTTTTCCTAAGACCTCGATTGGAACGGTCCTTCTGACATCTGTCTTCGTTGCCGAGGCCAACCTCGCCAATGTGTCTGCGTGTCTATTAATTTGTCGAGGCACTCTCTTCAATTTTGCCTCTTCGAAATATTCTAACATCGTTCTCACCTTTTACAGATACTTGGCCATCCTTTCATTTTTGGCCTCACAGGCTCCCAGTACTTGATTGACAACTAACCTTGAGTCGCTGTGGAGTAGGAGTCGCTTTACACCCAGAGTCTTTGCCAATAAGAGGTCGGCTATCATGGCTTCATATTCCAACTCGTTGTTAGAGGCCTTAATGTTGAATCTCAAAGCGTATTCGATGTTAGCACTATCAAGGGCTGAAAGTATCAACCCCGCACCGCTTCCACTATTGCAGGAAGAGCCATCAACGAAGAGGTTCCAAATCTCTGTATCCTATGAGAAGACCCCTTCCGACATGATTCCTTATTTGAAAAGGTACCGATCCTCCTCATTCTCCGCTACTCTGGCCCTAACCTTATTGGATGCGACCTCTTCCGGATCTCGGAAGACGTTTGGTGTCGTCTCTTCCTGATTTTGGAAGACACCATGGTTTGTCTTTTCAACACCCTTTAGGCCATTCTCTGCCTCGGCCTCTTCCCATGTGAACTCAATAACAAAGTCTGCGAGGGCTTGCCCTTTGATGGCTGTCCTAGGTTTGTAGGTAAGATCATACTCCCCCAACTGAATGGCCCAGGTCATCAATCTCCTAAACTTCTCAGGTTTATGTAGGACCTGTCTTAGTGGGGAGTCGGTGAGATAACCATGGAGTGGGCTTGGAAGTAAGGCTTCATCTTCCTTGAAGCATGTATCAGGGCGTAAGCTAACTTTTCCATATGAGGATAATTTTGTTCAGACCCTTGAAGGGCCTTACTGTTGAAATACACAGGCCTTTGGATCCCTTCGTCCTTTCATTTTATGGCTGCGCTGACGGCTGATTCGGAGACTGCTAGATACACGTACAATTTCTCTCCTGCTACAGGCCGAGATAGCAATAAGGGAGACCCCAAGTAAGACTTGATCTAGTTGAAATCTTTTTCGCATTGTTCGTCCCATTGGAAGGCCTTTCAAAGCACTTTAAAGAATGGAAGACACTTATTTGTTGCCCCCGAGACAAATCTGTTGAGTGCAGCCACCCTTCCGGTGAGCCTTTTAACATCCTTGATACTTTTTGGCATGTTCATATCAAGCAAAGCCCTGATTTTCTCTTAATTTTCTTCGATCCCTCTCTGGTTGACGATAAACCCCAGGAACTTCCCAGATCCCACTCCGAAGACACACTTCATGGGGTTGAGTTTCATTTTGTATGAGTCCATAATATCGAAGATCTTTTCTAGGTCTGCCACATGAGTGCAGGCTTTCAAGCTCTTTGTTAGCATATCATCTACATGCACCTCCATAGTCTTACCTATTTGCTCTTCTAACATCTTATTCACAAGACGTTGGTATGTTGCCTAGGCCGAAGGGCATCATTTTGTAGCAGTACGTCCCTTTGTCGGTAATGAAGGCTATCTTCTCTGAGTCTTCTGCATCCATGAAGATCTGGTTGTAGCCTGAATACGCCTCCATGAAGCTCATGAGCTCGTGTCCTTAAGTAGCGTCCACCATCTGATTTATAGGTAAGGGATAGTTGTCTTTTGGACAAGACTTGTTCAGGTCGATGAAATAAACACACATTCTCCACTTCCCATTGGCCTTGGGCACGATGACTGCATTCGATAACCACTCCGGGTATATGACTTCTCTTATAAACTCAGCCTCTTCTAATTTTTTGACCTCTTCCCGGATGACGTTGTACTTCTCCCTGGAGTAGACTCTTCGTCTCTGTTTGATAGGTCTGGCATCTTTGGTCACGTTGAGCTTGTGACTCATAACCTCACGGTCGATGCCGAGCATGTTTGTGTGACTCCATGCGAAGACACTGTGCCTCCTCCTGAGGAAGTTTATCAGATCTTCCTTGATTTTTGTCTTTAGGGCTTTGTCGACCTGAATGGTTTTTTTTGGCTCATCCTCATTGAGGACGATGGATTCTACCTCTTCCACGGCCTCTCCCTTCTTCAACTTTATCTCATCTCTTGGGTCAAGTGTATCAATGTTGTAAGTGGTGGTTGCCCTCTTATAGGCCTCTCTCTCTTCGGCTGAGTTGAAGTAACATTCTCGTTCTATGGTCTAGTCACCTTGCACTTCCCCTACCCCATAGGGGGTCAGGAATTTTAGCATCTGGTGGACTATCGACGACACAACTTCGAACTCCTTAAGGGACACTCTTCCTATGATGAGGTTATAGGCCGAGAAGACATTCTCGTCCATCACGAAAAAATTTATCTACTTGGTCAACCTCTTAGGCCACTCATCACCCATCCGTACGTCCATCTCATACATGCCCAATGGGTGGACCTTTTTGCCACTGAAGACCATCAAGGGGTGAGGATAGGGTACCAACCTTGCTCTACTAAGACCTAGGCTCTTGAAGCAAGTCCAAAACATCATGTCTGCCGAGCTGCCCCCGTCTACGAGGATCCTCTGCACCTCGCACCCATGCACCCTTGTTGTTATTACCAAAGGGTCATCATGGGGGGCTAAGATACCGTTGAAGTTGAGTCTGGAGAACCCAACTACAAGGGTGTCCATGTGTACATCATCGGAAGACGTTAGATTTACAACTTCAAGCTTGGCCACTGACCTGGCCTCTTCCACATGAGCCTTCCTGTCAGCTGCTTCAGAGCCACCTCTTGCAAATCCTCTGCATATGGTGTCAACACCAAACAAGATCATACCAACCCTCTTCACTGGGGTGTTGTCATCTTTCGACGGAAGATCCGTATCGTCTTCATCATCACCTTCTGAATCATTGTCCCTTCTCGATGGGGCATTGTCACGGCATCCGTCATTTCTCCTTTTCTTAGGGTTATCTCTTCCCCCTTTGGGAGCCTTACCGTCCACATACTTCCTCAACTTTCTAGATTTTAACATCTTTTCAATCTCATCCTTCAAGGCGAAGCATCTGTCTGTAACGTGGCCATGGTCCTGGTGGAACTCGCACCATAAGTTTTTATTCCTCTTATGTGGTGGGGCCTTCAGTTTCTCTGGCCATCTCAGAGTCCTGTCATTCTTGATCTCATTGAGGATGTGCTCACAGTCAGAGGAGTATAGTGAGCGAACTTGTCATCACCAGACCTCTTCTTTCCATCTTTCTTTCTTTGGGACTTCCCAGTACTACCGCGATTCTCATCCTCATACTTGGCGGCCATTGCCTCTTCTGCATTCATGACTTTTCCCGTGGTTTCCAGTAGCTCCGCCATAGACCTAGGAGGGTCTTTCGCGAATTTCCACAACAACTTCCCTTTCTGCAGACCCCCTATGAGGGCGTTCATGGCTATATTCTCTTCATATTTTTCGACCTCCAGCATCTCTTTATTGAACCTGGCGATGTAGTCTCTTAGGCTCTCATCCTTGCCCTGCTTGACATACAGCAGGTGAGTAGTCTTTTTTTGAGGTCTCACCCCAAAGCAGAAGTTGTGGATGAATCGTTCACCCAAGCCTTTGAAGTTCTCAATTGAGTTCTTCGGAAGAGAAGTAAACCAGCTATGTGCTACTCCTGTTAATGTCCTAGATAAGGCCCTACACTTCATCTCATCAGGTATCGAGTAGATGTCCTCCGCTGACTGATACATCGCAATATGGTGTACAGGGTTTGTGCTACCATCATATTTGGGAGACACCACTGGTGGTTTGAACTTAGCAGGGGTCGGGAAGCTCACTCTCTTAGCCACAAATGGAGAGCCCTCGGAGTAAACCCTTTGTAATGGGTCCTTGCTCTTGATGAGGTCTCCTATCTTCTCCTCAAGATGTTAGATAGAGTCATTCCATGGTCTCCTACCATCGGCTTGGCCGAGGTTGTCCCCAGCCACCTCCAAGGGGTGCATTGAGGGTTCCCCTGCCATAGCACAACGTCGGCTGTTGACCTCTTCCTGGTCCCTACCCCTTCTTTCACAGTGTCGATCTTGGTCTGGCCGACCCTATCTATTTCCTCTGTGAGAGCTTACTGTGCTCCTAGATCTCGACAATCTTTGTCTTAGGTCATTCACACGGCCTAACCTCTCAAAGGCTGACCTTCTGCTCAATTGATCAAAAGCTGACCCTCTTTGTTGGGCCTCTTCACCTCTTCGGCCGACACAACCTCGATTTTGCTGAATAGGTCGTACAGTATTATTGGACACCTCATACATCTCCCAGTAGTCTTCCGAGACCTCTTCTGCCTCAAGATCGTCATACCTGTCCTTCGAGCAAGGGTTTCCTTGCCTCCCCAGGCATAAGCGCCTAAGGTCAGCAACGTCCCTTCTCCGCTGGGGTGCAGGCTGGTCCTTTATTGGTGCCTGGAGTGGTCCCCTGGCGTCCGGATGAGGCTGGACAGCCGTCGGAGTGATCATGTCCGGTGAGACTCCAGGTGGCCTCATCATAGTTTGGCTGAGCTGTGCAAATTGTTCTTGTATAGCCTTTTGTGTTGCAGCCAAAGACCTCAAGGCTGCAGCTACCTCTGCCATTTCGGACTGGGCCGTTGCCTGCCTGGAACTAGGCCCCCCACCACTAGGTGGTGGAAGAGGCGGTGGCAACTCTGGTGCCATGTGTTGCTTAGTGAAGAGCTTAAGTATCAGGTGAGCTTAATACCTTAAAGGACCTCTTTCAATGGTGAAATAGCTCCACGCGAGGGGTGGTGCTTGGTTCACCACCAAAGTCTTCGGTGAGGTTAAGTGAAAGAAGGGGAAGAGATATCTTCTCGTTCCCACAGACGGCGCTAAAATAATGATGCTGGAAACAGCACTACCCTTCAAGGTGTTTGTGAGCTCAATTCAAGGTTAACAATGGCAGCATAAGGGTATATATACACATATAGTAGAAGGAGGTGAGGAGAAGAGGATTCACACCGGAATATAAGTGGTTCAGCCAATTAGGCCTACATCCACTGTGCAAGTGTATGATATGTACCACTGTATGAGGGCTCTAATGGCCATAGTTACAATCTCTCAAGATTTCTCTCTCTACTGTGTGTTTAGACAGAGTTTCAACTAGGGTTGCTAATTTCGGGGGTCCTTTACAAGGTAGAGGATGACCTCTATATATAGTCCCTAGGGGGTGTAATGTGCCCCCCGTGCATGAAATGAGCATGTGTGTGTTGATCTAGCCAATATAGAGAAGACATCTGTCACTGTCACATGTAGAGAATGATGACGAAATATTCTCCCCACGTCTCCGGAATGATTTGTTATAACTGATTTGTGTCCACGTGTCCTTATCCATGTCAATAGGTTCTCGGCTATCATGCATGGTCATGACCTCGACCTGGGAGAAGCCGAGGTTGATAAGTCTAGTTGCTCGTTCAATTCGAGATGAGCCATGAAGGTCTCGGCTTAAGTTAAGCTGAGACAATGGATAGGGGTCGACCTGGGCCGAGGTTAAGCTGGCATGTGCTTGGAGAATTAACTGATATCTTGATGATGTTGACCTTGGTAGAAGTAAGTCTTCTTGCGAGTTCGGCCTACATCTGGCCGAGGTTGCCATTCCCAGGTGTACTGGAGTGTTGCTGACCCTTATGATACGTGCAGTGTCCCTTGGAGAGGTTGGTGGTAGTGTCGGCCTGGGACGACCTTGCTATGGCCGAGGGCTGATGTCGCGTGCCCAAGGGTTTTCCAGTGTCGGCCATAATCTCAGCCGAGGTTGGTGTCTCTGAGCCGAGGTCACACTTGGGGCATATCAGAAGGGATTTTTTTCCCTGGAGGCAGTGCGTCAGGTCTTGAATGACCTGACCAGTGGTAGGGTAAGACTCTTTCCATTTCAGTCTTGGTTTTTTGCACCTTCTGATCTTGTATTGAATTATGCTCGCTTGGTGATTTTCAGGTGACCTTTTACCCGTGGGGGACAACCATTAAGGATGCGGGGGCGACCAAGGGGAATGTACGGATGAGGCATTTGCTAGCGCATGAGTTTGGCCATTCTTGGTACCTCGGGGAGAGAGTGGTTCATCAGATTGCTGAGGAGGAGGTGGTGGTGCCACCCGCGCAACCTCCTACATCTATGAGGCAGGAGCGACTGATGTCGGAGGATGCGAGGATCGCGGCGATGGTCGACGAGTCCTACTTTCTATACACTGATACAGCTGCGTCGGATGACTATATGGATTTTATGATGAGCTGGTTGATGGAACCCAGCATATATGATGCACTGCCCTTCCCTCCGGTGGGTTCGAGTCTGGCGATGGGGTCTTCCCACAACGGTGGTGGTCCGTCGGCATCGGTGGAGGCGACAACCTCGAAGGTCCCTTTTGTACGGCTGCATACCCCTTCATACAACATTCAGCGGGCTGATGGAGGGATGGTGCCTATACTGCACCATCCTTATGCGATGGATCCGGAGGAGTTGGGTTTGACAAAGGAGGTTCTTCGACCTGCGGTATACTTTTCTATTTCTCTCTTTCTTTGTTTTTTGTTTTGGTCATTTCCGATTTGATACTGATTTGGCCTTTCCTTACAGCAAGTCCGGGTGTCGACCACTTGTCAAAGGGACATCAGAGACTGAAGATCTTCGGCGACTGCCCATATTCGGGATGCGGTTCCTGTTCTTTCTTGCTTGGTGCCGCCTGCTTCGTCTGTAGAGGACTCGGGCTTGGGTAGTGGTGGCGCATCGTCTCGTCGTAGGGGAAGAGAGCACGCCGTAGGGGTGGAAGCTCTTGAGAGAGAGAGAGAAAGAATGTGGGTTCGGGCTGAGTCCGGTTGTTTTTGCTCTTTCTTTCTATTTCCTGTAAAGATGATGTAACACAAAAAACAGATATATGCAATGCAATGGAGTATTTTGATTATCTTTTATTTAATGATGAATGAATGCATGCACATGCGCTTTTTATTTCTCTGCTGAGACCGTAAAAAGGAATATTTTTGAATTTTTTTTGAAGGAACATTTTTTTAAAAAGGGGGAAATTTAAAAGGATTTTGAAATTTTGTCGAGAATATAAATTTATTTTAATTGAGTTTTCTGATTTGACAAAAGAGGAAAAAAGGGAAATTTCTAAAAATGGGGGGGTTATCGATCGGCAAGCACCCTGACCTGTCTATCGGCAGTTCAGTCCAGTCCCATCAATTCAAAGCTTTGAATGGTACCCTCCTCCGCCTTTGGTATCTTGTGTGGTAGGATTCACTCCGATTTCTACAGGGATTATGTCCCTTGTGAGGATTTTCAAGTATAAAAAGAGGTAAGGGTGGAGTGTTTTCATCACACCTTTGGATTCTTAGCTACTTGCCCACCATCTCTTAGCCTTGCAAGATGGCTCTCCCTGGTATCATTGAGTTTGTCAACTACCTCGAAGCCTTGGAAGCTATGTGCTCTTATAATGTCGATTACGATGCTTTCAACATGCATCGAGTCTCCTTCTGGCGTAATAGACCTATTGAGTGGAATATGCTGATGGCGGTGGTACAGTTCTAGTACCCTGAAGACCATATATTTCGCTTTGGGTTGGAAGAAGTTTGTCCTACCTACGAGGAATTTTCTGCCATACTGGGTGTAAATCCTAGTGTTGCTGTGGCTTTGCCCTAATTTTCTCGCTCTCCCAGTGATTTGTTGGACGAGCTTCTTCACATTTTGCCATTGGTGGCTAGATTATTGGTTGCTGGAGGAATGATCTCCCTCCCGGCAGTGCTGCGGTCCGTGTATTTCCGGAAAGTAGGTGATGCCAGCTATGTTGGAGCCGTTGTTCTGGGCCTGGTTTCAAAATTGTTGTTGGTGACTGGGGAGGTGCAAGTGGACCCACAACTTGCAGCCATTAGTTCATAGATGTCATACCGTCGCAATCCTACGGCGGTGATATTAACGGAGACTCTGAATGTCATGGATGCCTGGAGAGAAGGTCGTTCTGACTTTTTGAGGGGTAGCCCTGTGATACTGTTGATGTGGTTCTCTGAAAGATTCTGTTTGTCGACTCCTCCAAAATATCCCTTGTTGGCCGTACCCAACTTCTTTTCGCGCTACTTCATCCGCGTTGGCCTGCATATTGAGAACTGGGAGAATTGGCTTGTGAAGCATGAGGCTTGTGGTTTGTATTGGTCCGTGCCGTGGTGGGGACAGTTGCGGCCTATTCTGAAGCTAGGAGAGTATTCATATGTGCGGCTGGTTGGTCTCAGACAGACCTCTTTTTATTTTCCTTGGCGGCTTTTGTGCTAATTCGACTGGGCACAGGTCGGGCCCCCTTGGACCTCAAACTTCTTTTCTGTAGAATATTTTGGGTCTTTGTGGGAAAATCGACGTCCGTTGACCCGTCCCTCTCAGTTTTTTGGGAAGGTTTGGCATGTCCCCAAAGATTATATGAAGTGGTTGTGGAGGAAAGTAGTCATCAAGATGTTGGCAGTAGAGACTCAACAAAGATGGTTTGTTTTATCTGACACCATGGAAGGGGGTGTTGTGGTATTTTCGAAGATGGTTAAGGCTCATCGATCCATGGAATGTTTACGACACTTTATTCAGGCTGGGAAAACTTAGGGACCTCAGGATGTAGATGATGAGGGTGCAGGCTCCTCTGGTAGCTATGGGTAGGACTCTTGGAGAGTTTATTTATGTAATAGGGAATGTATGTGGGGATTTTATTTGGCTTTTTATGGTAGTGGGGAAGGGAGTTATCCGTTCCTTTTTCTTATGTAATCCGTACTGTAATTTCTTATTAATGCAATAAACAAGTTTTTGATCATCCAATTGTGACTTTCGATGAGTTTTTGTATTTTGAATTATCTATACTGATCGCTAAGGCATACATAATCCTTTTGTTCAAATAATTTTTTAATGAACCTCCGTTCTCGGAGGTAAGAAAAGAATAGTATTTTGTGAAAAAGAAAGGGGTTGCACTCATGTGAGGTGCATGAGTTTCCTACGTACCTCTAGGGTTTTTTGATAATGTTTTAAAATATTTTTTGTAGAGGATCAGGCCCACGTAGTTCTGGGTAGAGGGAAATGAAGACATTTTTTTAGGGAAGGGGGACGAGAAGAGTCGTAGCGCGCCGAGATTTCAGACTAGGGGTAGAATTTCTTGAGACGGTCCAGATTAACAGGACGAGCCATCTCTTCCCCATCTAGGTTAGTGAGCATGGCATCACAGCCGGATAAGATTTTCTTCATAATATAGGGGCCGCTCCAATTAGGCTTGAATTTCCCTCTAGGGTCCCAGATGGGTTCTACTATCTCTTTGAGGGATAAATCCCCCTCCCGGACATCACAGTCATTGACTTTTTTATGAATGATTGCGCTATTCGGCGATGGTACCCCTGTATATGGTAAAGAGCTTTTAATCTTCTTTCATCTAGGAGGGCTAGCTCATCAAGATAGCTTTGGCACCAGTCTTCTTCACTAACCTTGACTTTGAGCATAACGCGTAGCGAGGGTATTTCCAGCTCCACAGGTAGGACTGGTTCCATGCCGTAGACCAGGGAGTAAGGGGTAGCCCCAGTAGGAGTTCGGATCGAGGTTCGATATCCCCAGAGGGTGTATGGGATCCGGTCGGCCCAATCCCTACAACTTTTGGTCATCTTGCTGATGATGGCTTTGAGGTTCTTATTGGCGGCTTTAACTGCACCATTGGTTTGAGGTCGGTAGGGAGAAGATTTGTGTCTCTGAATCCCGTACTCGTTGACTACTTCTATGACTTTTTCTTCAAAATGCAACCCGTTATCTGATACCAGCTCGTGCGGGACCCCATATCGGCAGATGATGTTTTTCTTGAGGAATTTTTCCACTTTCTTGGCGTTCAATATTGCGTATGACTCAGCCTCGACCCATTTGGTGAAGTAATTGATGGCAACCAAGATGAACTCATGTCCGTTTGAAGCCTTTGGTGTAACATTCCCTATGATGTCGACACCCCAGGTGGAGAAAGGCCAGGGAGAGGTCATGTTGTATAATTCTCGCGGGGGAAAGTGTTGAAGGTTGGAGAATTATTAGCATTTTAGGAACCTCCGGACATAGGTGGTGCAATCCTTGATCATGGTGGTCCTGTAGTATCCCTGTCGAATGATCTTCTTGGCGAGCATGTGACCATTCATGTGGGGTCCGCATTCCCCGCTGTGGATTTTCTGCATTATTTTCTAAATCTCAGCCCCTGCGATGTAATGTATATGAGTTCCGTTGAAATTCCTCTTGAGTAGAGCTTTATGACAGATGATGTAATGGGCGGCCAGTCTTCGGAGGGTTGTTCGATCTTTCTTATTGGAACCCTCGGGATACCTACCATATTTGAGATGGCACCAGATATCGTAGTACCAGCAATCGGCTAGGTTATTCTTTGCTCTTGGTAGGTAATGAAAGGTGATATCTCAGAATCGGGAGGCTATCTCTTCTAATTGGGCATGAAAGGGTTAGATCTTTTTATCCTTCACTTTCCATTTTCTGAGCACTTGACCGATGATAAGGTTAGAATTCCCGTAGACATCAAGGTATTGAATACCTTTCTTGAGAGAAACTTTGAGTCCCATTGTGCATGCTTCGTATTCCATCATGTTATTGGTGCAAGGAAAATCCAATTTAATGGCGATGGGAGTGTGGGAGTCATCTAGGGCGATCAGGAGTATCCTAATGCCATATCCCTTTTTGTTTGCAGCGCCATCGAAGAACATTTTCCATCGAAGGCGGTCTTGAGTGGTGCAGAGGATATTTTCATCTGGGAATTCGGAGATCTGGACATCTACTTCTTCTATAGGGTAATCAGCGAGGTAATCAGAGATGGCTCTTCCTTTAATGGCTTTATGCGTGACGTACATGATATAGAACTCAGTTAGGAGCATCAACCATCAGGCCATTTGACTGGATAAGGAGGGTTTCTCAAGCAGGTATTTGATGGGATCCATTTCGGATACACGTTTGATGGAAAAGGCGAGCATGTAGTGTCGCAAATTTTGGGTAACCCAGACAAGTGCAATACATGCCTTTTCTAAAGCAAGGTAGTTAACCTCGTACCCAGCCAATTTGCGACTGGCATAATATATGGCTATTTCTTTGCGGGAGTCTTCAAGGTATTGGGCTAGCAAAGCCCCTGCTGCAGTGTCAGTTATGGTTAGGTATAGGAGCAAAGGGAGACCAAACTGTGGTGGCATCTTAAGTATGGCCTTCAGTTTTACAAGATCTTCTTCTATCCCCTTTTCGCTGAACATGAATCCTAAGAGTTTTCCCTTTGTAACACCGAAGACACACTTCTGTGGATTAAGTCGCATCTGATACCGTCACAGTCGTTCAAAGAACTTTCGGAGAGCGGGAAGATGACCTTCTCTAGTTTTGGACTTAATAATCTTATCATCCACATAAACCTCGACCTGCTTGTGAATTAGATCATGTAGGATGGTTGTGGCAGCCCTTTGGTAGGTAGCCCCAGCATTCTTGATACCGAATGGCATAACGATGTAGCAAAAGGTTCCCCATGGGTTAATAAATGCGGTTTTTTCTTGGTGGTCGGGGTGCATCTTGATTTGGTTGTATTAGGCAAACTCATCGACAAATAACTTGAGAGCATGACTGGCTATGTTGTCCACGATCATGTCCATATTGGGTAGCGGATAATCATCCTTCGGAGAAGATTTATTTAGATCTCGGTAATCTACACACATTCTAACCTTCCCTCCTGATTTCGGCACAGGTACAATGTTGACTAGCCATGTGGGATATTCAATCACCCGAATGAAACCCACATTTAACTGTTTGACTACCTCTTCTTTGACCTTGAGCAACCATTCGGTGCAGAGTTTTCTCAATTTTTTTTTAACCGGCTTGTAATCTGGGAGAGTGGGGGTCTCGTGTTGAGCTATTTCAGGATCGATGTCGGGCATATCATCATAGGACCATGCAAATACATCTACGAACTCTTTCAGTAATTCTTCGAGTTGTGAGCGCTCATGCTCGTTAAGGGTGGCCCCTATCCTAATCTCGCGCAGTTGGCTACTAGAACCGAAATTAATAACAACAGTCACTTCTTCATTAACTTGAACGCGATTATGTTGTTTATTATTAACCTTATTTAGATCAGTTAAGAATTGTTCATTTGCAAAATCATCATCATCATCAAAAGTTTGATTAGAATTCAAGCAGTTAATGTAAGGCACAACAAGATACTCAAAATCTTCGTTTATTTCATTGATTGGAAAAACATCATTGAGAACCTCATCAAAAGAGGTCTCGATTACATTTGAGCGAGGATAAACAACAGAAGCAGAAATAAGGTAAACATTGAGGTTAGTGGAGATTTCAAGAGGTAGAACTGGCACAACATGCGAGTTGAGGAGGGGTGTATCAGCAACATTAATCAGACGGGATGGGTCCATTGGTGTAGTGCCTGAATGAACCATGCAGAGTGCCAGCACCAGTGTCTTTAAGTTGAAGGAAACTTCGGAATCACTTTCCTCAGTCTCTTTGGTATCTTTGGTGAGCGATTATACTTGGTGTGGGAAACTTTCAGCCCATGGGTAGCTGTCTTGGAAAAAGATCTCCATTCCCGACCTCATCTTCTTGTCTATGTGGTCATATCATGGTTCTAGAAAATCGCAAAAGGGGAAGTCCTCGCCTTCTTTGATGAATCGTCCATTTAAGGAGTCTCCTGAGATAGTTCGGACATAGTCTAATCTTCTCTTTGGTCGAGACTGGTGGATCATTCTGAGTTCTTTTTCTAATGGTTGATACCCCAAGCCACAAGGAGGGAAATCTTTCTTCAGTTTGATGGGCTCGAGTATCCCTTGCTGCCTTTGTCCTAGCCCCAGTCCGGGCATGAAGTGCATGTTTCTGAACATTTGAATCACATTGACATTGCCATGAGGGTCATATTTTGGACAAACCCTTTCTTTGAAACCGTCCCCTGTCAGGAGTAGGAGTGGCTCAACTCAGAATCCTGATAGGAGCATATCATTTGACCCGTACTATATATAGAGAATTGGACTGCTGGTGTTTGCCCCTTTGGCATTTTCGTTGTCGCCCAAAATGGTGATGACTCGCCCATCGGCTAAGAACTTCAATTTTTGATGGAGTGAGGAAGACACACCCTTGATATTATGGAGCCAGGGTCGTCCGAGCAACAGGTTGAAACAAGCTGGGATGTCTATGACTTGGAATTCAATGACAGGGTTTATAGGGCCAACCCCTATTGCAAGTTTTATGGATCCCATCACCTCACGATGGGTATTATCGTTGGCATGCACAGCGGCGGAGGTTGGAGCGAGGTCGCTTTCTTTCAGGCCTAAACACTTGAAAGTTATCAGAGGGAAAACATTCAAGGCAAATCCGTTATCGACAAGGGAGAGTGGCACGACCTTCCTCATAACTTCAACGGAGATATTATGTGCATGATTGTGATTCGGCCCAATTCTGGGGATTTCCTCATCAGAAAATGATAGCATTCGGGTAGAGGTCAAGGATCCGACCAGATTTACCGCTTCTTCCGGTGTGGTAGAGGGGGGAACTATGGGTCCAGTGAGTAATTTGATTAAAGCATTTTTGTGTAGCTGGGAAGACATGAAAAGTTCATATATAGTGATGTTAGCTTGCGTTTTCTTCAGTTGATCGAGGATCTTTCTCTCCTCGATGGTCATCTCTAGCATAGAAAGGTTTTCAATGCCCTTCCCTTTGTCATTTGCTGGTAGTGAGCTTGGAACCGGGTAATGTCTCCATCATCTAGTCATGTGATTTACTGAAGAAGGAAAGAACATAAATCCCATTTCCACGTTAATCTCAAGTTGTGCTGCCACCCTATTTATTTCTCCGAGGAGTTCTTCAAATGATATCATCCCACATATGTCAGCTACTGGGACAACTCTTCCTGAAGCTTGTTCTTCACTCAAATCTTTGAATTCTTCCCCCCATCCGGTGGTAACAATTTTATCTTTCCTTGTGAAGTCGATGCATTCCACATCTTCAACGGTTTGTTCATATAAGTTCTCCCATTCTGTGGGGATTTGTGTGATTGAAGGGACCAAGCGCCCTTGTAGTTTCATAGTGTCAAGTAACCCGGTGATACTGCAAATGTTGTTGGTTTGCTCGAATAATTCTGCCATAGTCTGGACAACATCATCTAGGTTGACTTCGTCAGTTGGTACCACCCACTTGTCTAAATCTCGGGCCCATTTTTGTGCTTCCAAGAACAGTGTGCTGAACTTCTAGCAATCGGTGACCAGATGTGAGGGAAATTTCAGCCCAAACTCTAGGAGTTGGTTTAACACATCTGACAATTCCATACTTCCATTTTCATAATGGGTATGGACAGCGATGCATGCTCTGGTAAGGAGTTTCAGCGAGGCTAGTAGGGTGTAGGAGGAAATGTGGGCAAATTTGAAGAGGTTTAGGGGAGTATATGGGTGTGATTTGAGTTGAGGGATCAAAATCTGGGTTTCCTTTTAAGAAGAGGGCATTGGCATGATTTGGAAGTGGATTGTGAGTAGTGTTTGGCTTAGGATTGGCTGGTGGGGTGATGGTACCCCGGTCAATGAGATCTTGGATTACGTTTTTTAGGTGAAAGCATTGGTCGGTGGTATAGCCGGCAGTTTGGTGAAAGGCGCAATGAGCATCGGTCTTGAAGTTTCTTTGGAGTGGATTTGGCAATGGACGTGGATCCAAGGGTTTGATGAGATTTCGGCTTAATAGGGCTTGGTAAAATTTGGAGAGGGGAGCATGGAGCTCAGTGTATTCCCTTCGGATGGGGGCAGGGCGGCTTTCTGGTGCCCATGATGTGATTGGTTGAGAGATGTTGTTGATGGTCGAAATGATAGCACTGGCAGGCTTGTCATACTTTCTAGGGGGGAATTGTCCAAACACGTTATTTGGTTCAACCTCTATTTTAACAAGGCTTTCCTCGATTTCCACTCCAGCCTCTCTGAGAGCTCAGAAGTGGGGATAGTATTATCCTCCCATCGTTGCTCGAACATGGGGCAAGAACTTCTTCTTCACTATGTTGACCTTTTCTTCCTCGGATGGCCAATTAGTCATGGTAGCTGCTCGCTCCCTCCACCAGGTTATGAAGTTACTAACTGATTCTTCTAGATTCTATTTGAGCAGCTTTAAATCACGACAGGTGAACTCAAGCTCCTCGTTGTATTTGTACTGTGACATGAATTCTCGAGCTACATCTTCCCAACTACGGATTCGGGATTCCTCAAGAGATAAAAACCATCGTAGGGCACTATCCTTCAAAGTTTTCTGAAATAATTGGGCCATCACTTCTTCAGAAGCCCCTAGTAGAGTCATGGAACAATGATAGCTACGAAGATGAACAATTGGGGGTCCACTCACTTCGAAATTCTCGATATTTGGCATCTTGAACTTCTCGGGTAACCTTGCTTCAGGATAAGGAGACATGTGGGTGTAGTCCATGTAATTCCAAGAGATCCTGACCTGGTCAAACTTCTTGGTGAGCATCTTGAGATCCTCTTTGACTTTATTAAACTCCTACTCCTTTGGATCAACGACCAGAGGCAGGTTAGCCATAGGCTGGGCAATGTTTGGCATTGGAAGCTGGGCAGGCGGCGGCTCATTGGTAGGAGGGGAACATGGAGCGTGTTGATATTCTTCCGGAACCCAGATAGGCTCGGGTGGACCCATAACACGAGGGAACAGGACCTCGAGCTCTTGAGGAATAGGAACTTGGTTTCGTTGCATCTCTCGGACCTCAGTTTGGAGGTTGTCAATCTTGGACACGAGCTGAGCTAGGACTATCGTCAGATTCGACTGTATGACTGGTGCTTGATCTGTATTCTCCATGGAAGATGGATGGATTCCGGACTCAGAAGAAGTAGTATAAGAACAGATGAAACTCCGGGGTGATTTGACTGAAGACCGAAGACAATAGGGAGTCAGGCCAAGGGCTTTGCGATCGACCTGAGAAGGCGTAGGATGAGATTTATTTCTGAGAAAAAAGGAAGAACTATTTTTGGATTTTTGATAAAGAATGGAGAAATGTTTTTGGATTTTTAATAAAGAAGGGAGAAATGTTTTTGGATTTTGGATAAAGAAGTGAGAAATGCTTTTGGAGACGGAACTCAACATGATTATTATGTTTTTATTTGTATTTAATTCTCCTAAATGTAATGCCGGACGAGACCCGAGCCTGGAAAAGTGGGGGTATTAATATATGCAAAGCTACGGTTTGGACATGTAACCAGGCTCACGGATAGGGTCCAATTTTAAAAATGCGCAAAAATTGGGCGGCAGGCCGACCCAGAATTTCGGTAGAGTTTCGGGTGAAACCAGCAAACTAAAGTGTGTGTCCTAGGTTTGACACCTATATGCGGGTATGCAGTTGGTTGGGTGAATCGGCATGGGTTCCCCCATTTGGCGTGACTTCCACGATATACGTCTTGCTCTTACGGGCAATTGGTACGTGTGGACAAACCATTTGATATACCTAAGTGTACGTGAATTGCCTCACCATATACCTCGTGGGGACGGTACGTGTGAGAGCGAATTCGATATACTCAACGTACGTGAACGAATTCCCTGCGATATACCTCCCGTCATGACTTCGGTCAAGCGGTATGATGCGGGGAAACCGTTCGATATACGTCGAAGGTTCTTGGCCAATGGAAGATGAGAGTCATATCTCTTATGCTAACTGCGACCTGCCGGACCAGCGCCCATCACGAAGTGACCCTCCAGTTACTGGGTAAAATTTGTTCAATATCAATGCTCTTTGGTGATGTCGTGTGAATCATGCATGATTCCATTATTAGTATCTTATGATGAAAATGCCTTTCTTGATTATGCCAAACAGGGAGCAAAGTATAAGTACCCCAAAAGGTACACCAAGTATAGATGGGTGATGCGTGCAACATGGGGATATACATGTGATCCTAGGTGCACGTGGTGTGAAGTGTACATGGATAATGTTCTACAAGTGTGTGAACATAAGCATAAGCATAGGATACATATGAGAAAGGGGAACATGCAGATATGGGGGGAAACATAAGCAAATATAGCATTCATGTAAATAGAGTCAAACCCACAAACAAAAACACATATCCCCAGCAGAGTCGCCACTGTGGCCATCCCCGATCCTCGCCGTGTGGGCGGGAGCCGTAGGAAAGGATCCTTCGGGTCCCGCGCGTCCCACTCGGGAGCACTTCGGCCGGCGTTGTTTGAGATGTGGTGTAAAAATGTAAAGAGATTCAAAGTCTCCAGTCTATTTTACTCAAAACAGACAAAAGAAAAAGGGGAAGCCACCCCGAAGGATGGCATCCAAAGACATACTGGTGCGTACGAAACCAAGACGATTCGAGAAGGGTTCGGAGGCTTAGTTACGAAATGGGAAGGTGTTAGGTACCCATTCCGTCCTTTCGGTCTCTAATGAATATTTGTTATTTTCCTTTTGTTTTCCCCCGTGATATGTGTGCATGTGTATATATATAGAAAGGAGGTAGGAATCCTCGACTTGTATCATGGGAAAGATAAAGCGAGTCGTCCGTAGGAAGATATAAGAATAATATTAGAAAAGTAAGATTTAAGCGATTACCCCTACGTTGCTCGTTATAATGGAACGATAACGCATATGGAGCAATACCTTACTAAGGTCAAGGATATAGTATATAGGAATATGGGATTTAGAGAAGGTAGAAAATGAGAGAAAAAGTGGGAAAAAGGACTCGAGTCTCGGGTTTTACCCCGAGATGCCTACGTAGCCTATAAAGGCATCAAAGTTCACGTAGTTCGCATACAAAATGAGGGGTGGGGTTTATCCCATAAATCCAAATGGGGGATCTCTTATTTGTAAGAGTGTGTGTGTGTGTGTAGAAAAAGTGTTTTGGTTGTGAGGAAAGTGTGTGAAAAGTATGAGAATCCCTATTTGGAATTTATGAGCAAACCCTCTTTTTCTTGTTTTTTTGGTTTTATTTATAAAAAAATAGGATATATGCAATAATAATAAATAAAAAAGTATATTAGGATGTGTGAGATGAGATAATAAAAGCGCTAAGTAAGAAAATAAGTTATTGCGAATTTAAGAGAAAGTTGAGAAAGTTGGACCTTCTTGAGCTTGATCTTGAATGTGGGAGAGCAGCCCTTGCACTTGGATGATGGTGGAGAGTGGCTAATTCACCAAGTTTGATGAAAATAATGATGAAAAGTGGAAGTAGAAAAGGTATTTGGAAGTTGAAATCACGCTGCCTTCAAGAGAGGTTTCTGGGACTCGTTGAGAGAGGTTTTTATCAGATCTGGGCTCCCTCCTATAAATGAGGTGAAGGACTCCTTTTATAGGCCCAGGTGAGTGCCGATCGGCATAGACCTGTTCCTGCCTATCGGCAGGTGCCGATAGGCAGGGTCTGGAACCTGCCATTTGGCAGTACGCTTCAGGATTTTTTGGAAAATCGACCGCCGAGGGCAAATCGTTGGTCAGAATTGCGCACGGGGTATACCGTTGGAAAGGTATTCAGAGACCTTCGAAAGTCCATGGGACCGCTCCCGAGTTTGGGAGTTGACTTTGGATCAAATATGGCTCGGAAGCATTTGGCGGTCCATTGGACGAGGAATTATTCGGACGCAAACGGATCGTTCATCCGCATGGTAAGTCCGAATTGTGCACGGGGTGGACCGTTGGAAAGGTTAGTATATGTACTTTGACATTCCAAAGAGTTTGACCCGGTTTGGGGAGTTAACTTTGGTCAACTGGACCCGAGAAGCATTCAGTGACCTCCCGGAGTCAAACGGATCGTTCCTCCGCATGGAAAGTCAGAAATGAGCATGGGATGGACCGTTGGAAAGGGTATTCAGTTACCTTTGAAGATTCATATAGCCTCGGTCGAGCTGAAGAGTTGACATAGGTCAAACAGAGCCCGGAAGCTCTCGGTGACCTCTAGGTCAAGTTTCGGACGCAAACGAATAGTTCGTCCGCATGGCATATCAGAATCGCAAACGGGGTGGGCCGTTGGAAAGGGTATTCAGTGACTTTCGAAGATTCATTCAGTCTCGGTAGAGACGAAGAGTTTGACTTTTGGGTCAAATTGAGCCGGGGAGTGCCCGATGGCCTCTAGGTCAGTACTCGGTACATGACCTGGGTTTATGGTGATGAAGAGAGGTACTAGGGACCTAAGGAGAGTTAGGGGATAACAAAATGGGTTGTCTACACCTACGTATTTACCTCATTCGGCACAAAATTTTCCAGCCAGGTAAATTCTTCTTCATACTCAGCCACTATTCAGTCTCCTTGAGTAACATCTAAAAATCTCCTTGTCTTCTCAATCTGAACTTCAGGAGGAAAATATTTACGATCAAAATGTACCCAAAATTCTGCTATGGGCATAGTATCTTTCTGCTTAGAGGTAGTAACTGATTCCCACCATTGGAAAGTCGCACCCACTAATTTAAAAGTGTCGAGTATTTGCTTCTAAAGCTCACTGCATTCAACCCTTTGAAGATGCCTTTGAATGTCCGTCTTCCATTGACTTGTAACAATCACATTAGCCCCCCTTAAATTCCGAAGGATGTTCCTTCTGAAAGCTTCCCGTACTCTCTCCCACATGGATGGACCTGCGTGGATTTGAGCTATTGGAGCTACAGGCTATTGGTGAACCAAAGGAAGTTTTTCTGCCAGCGCTGTCATGGAAGCATTGACTACTTGTGCCATAATATTGGCAACTTTGGCTACAGTCATAGTCACCTTGAGGAAAATGGGGTTCCATATTATCAGCCTCTCTGTTTTCCCTAGTCATCCGACCTCTTTTCGACGACATTTGAAATAAAGACAAACTGTATTAGCCCACAGTTCAAACAATTATCATCATAGAAGATCATCAATGCGTAATGAACACATCAGTCCAAATAATAGGGCTTAAAGTAAAACAAATTATGCGGTAGAACGTAGAAAATCCACACAGATCCTAAGACTCTAAAAGTTGATGCTCTGATACCAACTATGACACCCCGCTTAAATAAGAACGGGTGGTCAACCGTATACTAAGATAAAACCAGAATCTCAAGTGGATCATTCTCAGCATCAACTGCTGAAAAGATTAAAAAGTAACTAACCACCCAATATCAGAATAAACGGATGCCAATTTTTTTCTAAAACATATAAAGCAATCAAACTATATACAACGGAAAGTGATCATATATATATATACAACATGTACAACAAAAGAATATACCCGAATAAGCTATCAGGAAACAGACAATACAACATTAAGTATCTCAAAGATAAAAGATATACATCTATACAACCCTTAGGAATACACCCGAGTTATAATTTTGAATCCATAACTAAATTTATAAAAAGAGGTGTCTAAAACAAAAACCCTGCAACAGTCCGCACATGTTTCAACTCCGAATACCTTGGATGGATGACCATCAATGGATCCCTTGCGGTGGGGCACCTATAATATATCACAATATATAACAAGAGAAAAGATATAACGGGTCAGAGCCCGAGTTTTGAAAATAATTTAGCAAGTGAATTAAAATGCATAATAATTATGAATGCACAATTTCATAGTATAAATTGGTGCCGCACTCCCTTGAGACTCAACCTTTCCCCTCAACTATAATGCGCACCTAAAAATATGCATTTTAATCTTAAACAAGATACCAAACTCATCTAGGGATAACTCCACCTCAAATCTATGCATTTATCCCACTCGCCTATCTTGTTTATCTAAAACATAATCATTTTAATCTCATCCTAAATGATTATATGACAATTCATTACTTAATAACTTTCACTAGTTATTTTTATAACATATTACACATTATTTTCAAGTCTGTATAATATTAGTCTCACTATTTTACAAAATAAATCATTGCTACCAAGTACACATCCATAACACCCAATATATGTATACTACCCATCCCTCATAGTTGTAACTCCATGGATGAAATCTCTACAATGCTATCATTTTCTAGGGAATTTCTCACATACCATCCTGGGTTACTAGTGGTCGGACTCTCACACCGACTTGGTATAAACCAAATCATAAACGCAGGGGAAACGCTCATAGTTCCTGACTGAAGATAAGACAAATCATATCCAAGATATCTTACCCCTGATAAATGCCACACAATAAGTAAATGGACACTATGACTTGGGGACTATATGCAACCTGCTCCTCGAGCCAGTGGCCTCACCCGGATCGCGTAACTTTTCATGATAGCACTAGAGGCGTATGTCCACACAATAGATATATATCATGCACACACAAAATATATCCACATCATATATATACAAACCATCTCATATCCGAATGTATATAATTAATCTCGACTACATGTATATACACACCTTACACTAGCCGATAATTCCTAGAATTATTCGCAATTCATTTTGTGATTGAATCTCTCACTTGAACCTTTATCATCCATCATACATATGATATAAATAGTTACCAATTCAACACTTCGTAGGACACATGACCTCTCTCTACTAGCCCGTATCCATCCTTAAGAAAATTCCTATCACTAGGAAAATTTACGAATGAATTCAGCATAACAAGCTCCCAAATTTGCCTCAATAATTGACCTGATGTCTCCCCAACCATCATGACATAACTTTATCCTACGTTTGAACTCATAAACATGTTTATCGTATTATTTTAGAGGGTTTCCAAGCATCAAAACAAAATGGAAACGAGTTATAGAAGAGTTAGAAATCTGACACGACCGAACCGAACCGCCGATTCCAAAAAACGAACCGATCTGCTTCACTGTGAAGGGTGAACTGAATCGAAGACCTTTAAAAACGAACCAGTTCGCCGCTATAATGAACCGATCCGAGGTATGAAACCAAACAGATTCGGCTTGTTCAGATTCTATTCCTACGAGATTTTTCCTACGACTCAAAACCCATTTTCTACCTAATTTTAACATCATAGATCAACCTAAATATACTCCCAACCATTTTTTTATACCATCAAACCCATACATACTCATTAAATGCTAGATTTCAACACAATTCTAGGGTTTATCATATCCCACAAGAGGACAAAAATGATAATACATGAATTATATCCAAGAAATTATGAGTATATTTGCAACAACAAGATCATATAAGATCCCGAAATGCAAAGGACTCTCAGTGACATGCATATATGTAGGACAAAAAGGGTGCCAATCAAAACCCTTATTTTGGGTAGATTCCTTTTTTCCATTTCTGACTATCTCTTTATCAGAAAAATCCCGATAAATGATTTTTATCATAAAAATACCCTAATTTTCCTCCATCCTTAAAACAATTCCAAGAATTACATATGCACCACATTCTTTTCCTCTAAAAATCTCAAAATCCTTAGTGGAAAAATAAAGGTGCATGTAGAATAAGCCATTTAACTATTATAACTAAATACAATGTACAATTGTATATAAATTTGTCTTGTGGAATTATAAATAGATTTCAAAGAAAAATAAAAAGATAATTGAAAAATTAGAATTGTCGAGACGTGGCCCAAACTTTTTCAATTAATTCCTTATTGATGGTAACGAATGAACTTCCTACGACAACGAGAAGAAGATCTCTTAGTAAAACCCTAGAGAAAAAAATGAAAAGGAATTGTAATCTTAAGACGCTAGAGGCGCGGTATAATAGCGAGTCAACATCTGAATATGCTCAGTTATTACAGCAATCCAGTCTCATACGTCTTACACCCAAGATGTACGAACGGACACAATTTGAAAGAAAAATAAAAAAAAGATGTCAGAATCAACAAATGCAAAGAAGAAGTAGAAAGCTAAATCAAGAAATAAAACACATATATGTTTCCCAACGATAAAACACATATATGTTACCTCTCAATGAGTAACCTTGTCTGATAAGTGGGGAACGACTGGCAAATAATAATTAGGTAATCTCTACCCTCTCCCCATTCCCCATCAACAATTATTTCGAAGGAAACCCAAATTCGTGAAGCGACGGATGATCCATTGACATGGGACTACTGCCCGACTTATGATTCAATGCCCCAAAAATATTTTTCCCCTTTTTTAGCATCAGGGATCGGAACCCTAGCACCATCAACAAATAGATGGTGGCAACAACTAACTCAAGGCAAAGTACGAATTGCCATATATCATCACCGTCTTTGTTAACCTTAAGTAGTTCTCCCCAACCATAGCCTCATCCCGAGACTCCTCCAACATCTTCTCCAGGTCCCTCATGTGGGCAGTACTACCTATAGGGGTGAAAACATCTCACCAACTATCGCCTGTTTTTTCACCCGCTCACTGAGGTACCATCTATACCCGAACTCATGAGATAAAAAATGGTGCACCTATATATGCTTGTCGGTGATTCCCATATCCTCAATACTTAGACGCCAGGGGAAGAAGGTCACCTTCCCAATCGAAACTCACTCATCCAAAATCTAATAAGAAATAGAAAAATAATAAAATTTGCAAGAAAATCCAAATATCCCAAAAAGAACCAACTGGCACTCTCGGAGGGGTGTTAAAAACATCCTCACATCCTTGAAACAAGGAAGAGACTTTGAAGCTCTATTCTCCTTCCTTTAGCTCCTCATCCTTGGTCTCATGCTCCCACCTCCAGGTCCCACAAAAGCACCAAATGGGTGCTAAACTCGATCATCTCATAAAACTATACCTAAACAAATAGAAAAAAAAAACAATAATAAGGCAAGCATAACGAAAGCATAAAATAAAATACCTTCAAAATATATGGAGGCCTTGTGAAAGTGGCCGGGAAACATCCGTTCAACCCATCCATAGATAAATAAAGAAATTCCAGCACCAAACTCCTCCAGTAAAGTAGACAAATTTAAGTGAAGTCCCGTAAAAAGGGTAACAACCACAAGTGGATCTCATCTACACTCTTCACCACCAGAGTAGTCCTCAGCGCACCATATATTGTACTTATAAAATGTTACCCACGTCTCTTTTAGATTCGTTACTTCAAATCCAACCCGCTTTAAAGGTCCCAAATCCACATATATTATCTCACTCGTCAAATGTAGGAAACGGTCCACCTGAATCTACATCACCTTGCACAACGAAGCCAATATCTTATACACGTCGGCTAGTGTCACGTCATCTCGCCCACTCTAAAATGGAATTCTTAGTTAGTATCCTATAACTTCTCTCCCAAGGCACACAGAATAGCTGAAGATTGAGGCGTCTCATCCAATGAATTAGCCAAGTCATCAAAGCTTGCACCCATCACTAAACTCTGTAAGTATAGGGTAAGATGCTCCCACACACTCCATGCCCCTAGATCCTGAGCGTGAATAGTCAAAGAAGGAACACCAACCTAGAAAAACATACCCCGAATAAGTCAAAGAGAATTAAAAAGAAAAAGAAATATTGATCTCTAAATAAAAATCAGAAATCAAAATAACACAAAAGGAAAAACCACTTACATAATCAGTTTTATTCTACAAAATAAGTCGAGCGATGTCACATAGGCTACTTCATGAGGATCCTCGTGTGCTCCACCGGTCTTGCACCATGATACACATTATCAACTCCTACTAGCATATCCCCTCAAGTGATCGCCTCCATGTTGGCCAGTCGTCATGGGGTGCATTCACGAAAGCCATTTCTTGAAAACCATACAAGATCATTTGGATCATGATTTTTATAGAAAGAGAGAGAAATTAGCAATGCTTCATGGTAAGAAACCCTTCAACTTCAACTCACGCCTAAATTTATAGAGTGTGGGGGGACGTACCAATTGATAAGTCTAGGGGCATACTCATCGGCAGGTATCCCTAAGTAACTATGAACCCCTTTTATCTAAGTGTCGTGCTGATAGGTAGGGACCAACCCATATCGGTAGATCCCCTCCTTAGTTTTGTTATAAAAATCCATAAAAAAATCCCAAAAAGTCTTAAAACTCAAAATCAATAAAAAAATAATTTACAACCTAAAAATCATTAAAATCCAAAAATGTACCATAAAAATCCAAAGTCAATTAGAAGACAACATAGAGCATTTAATACCATAAAAATGTATATGAACATATTAAAGAAAATCCGAATCTTTTCATATTTCATCATGACATCACATATCTCATACAAAGCTTCTTTACACTTTTTAGGTCCTTATAATCAGACTTTGGCTTTTAGAATCATGTTGTGATCCATGAATTGGTCACATACAAACTTTTTCTCCACAAATTAGACCTTCGATCTCACAATCAGGTCGTGATCCTTATATTGGTCACATACATGCTTTAGATCCTCAGAATTAGACCTTGGTCCTCAAAATCAGGTCGTGCTATCGATATTGGTTGCATACACCCTTTATGTCATCAAGATTAGACCTTGGACCTTTGAATCAGGTCACGATCTTCGCATTAGTCGCATAAACCATTTAATTCCTCAAAGCTAGACCTTGGTCCTCAAAATCAGGTCGCGATCCTAATATTGGTTGCATACACCCTTTTATGTCTTTAGAGTTAGATATCAACCCTCATAATTAGGTCACATACACTTTAGGTTTCCAAAATTAGGCCTTGGGCCTCAGAATTACATTATGATTCCCGTATTAGTTGCATACACCCTTTAGGTCCTGAAGAATAAACCTTAGCTCACAGAATCAGGTCGTAATCTCAACACTGGTAACAGATCCTTCAGGTCCTCAAACTCATACTTTGACCCACAAAATTAGATTTGATTCCCATATTGGTCGTATACACTCTTTAGTAACTCAAAATTTTACCTTGTCCCTTAGAATCAAGCCACGATCCCCCCCCCCCCCGATTAGTTTCATACACTCTTTAGTCATCAAAATTAAACCTTGGCCCATAGAATCAGGTCACAACATCCATACTGGTCGCATACATTATTTAGGCCGTTAGAATCGGACGATAATCCTCACATACACTTTAAGTTCTCTAAACCAGATCTTCAGCCCCTACAATCAGGATGCAATCCTCATGTACACTTTAGGTCCACAGAATAAAAACATGACTTTCAGAATCAAGCCACGATCCCCATCATTAGATTTTAATAAATCCTAAATCCTCTTTATAAGTGTATCACATACATCGCTCTCTTATCGGATTGTAAGGACATATTTTTAATTGAGCCAATTTATATGTGTTAGCTTAAATTCGAACAAAACTTTTGACCCATATGATTGAATTTTGTGACCTTTCAAGCCTATGACATTTAGTTGAAAACATAGTGTCCAAATATAATGAAGATCACATCATATGACGCATTTTGCGCCATGTGTCATCATCAATTTTTCAAAGATCTCGCAGGTATAAACGCATATGTTATATTGAGACTTTGATATTTTTATCGGGTTTCCTTTATTATCTAAACATATTTTAAAATGTCTTTTCTATTTTTTTAAGAAAAAATAAGTTTTCTGAAAAGTTGTTTGATAAAGTCGTTTGAATGACCTCCTTTGAACGAGATTCCTAGGTCATTCAAATGAGGTATCTAATAAGGTTACGCTGAAATCTCGTTTGATTTGTCGTTTATTTTTTCATTTGAACAAACTTATTTTTTAAATCTACTGTCTTCTCATTCGATTTGTCGTTTGAACGACATTATTTTCTCGTTCGAATGACAAGGCAATTTCGACAGTTTTCAGCAGTTTTTGTTTAACTTCCCAGTACTTCTTTTCCTACCTATTTTAGTAGTGTGTGAGTAACCATTTTCTACATACTTTTTCAATAGCTTTGAGAGCATAAACATTCATCCAAAAAGTCCTTTGGTTTTTGTGAATCATAATTGATTTTTTTTCATAAAAAAACAAGTTTACACCCATATAGTTTCGCTGATCCAAATTCCTTCTTAGCATATGTTTTGAGATCATCATTTTGGCACTGGATTTATTCTCTACACCATAGAGACTGTTTCTTGTGTAGGATTCTGTATTCATGGATTTTTTATACACTACACTTCGTATGCATGACGGTAAATTTGCCCCATCGATGGATTTCAAGGCATAAGTGGACTCTTGTATTATCACTGGGCGAAGGTGGAAAGAACAAAGAGCGTCTAGGCTTGCGAGGGCATGGAGCCATTGTGTAAGTGTTCTGTCGTCTCCTTTTTAAAAGCATACTTAGTGAAATTGTGGTTGGGTTATCTAAAGTGTTTCCTGTTGTGGGTTTTCCTCGTACATCGTGGCGTTGTGGTTGTGTTTATTTTTATCTTGCAAAATTCTAATCTAGTGAACTCCAAGTTTCCTTCCGTGAATTGTATGAGGAATCCTTAAAATTAAAAAAGGAAAACTTGAAGTTGGAAGGTAGAATGAGATAACATACCATAGGTAGTGATGCAAGTGTTTTAATTGAAGATCTTAGGGCACATGAGAGAACTCTGCGAGAGAAACTAGAGTATATTAAAGGTGAGAGAGATAGTCTTCAAGGTTTAATGGAGGATATGAAGAAAGAGCTTCTTGATTTTGAATAGACTAGGAGTTTACTTGAGTATAGGATAATGGAGCGTAAATTGAGATTATGAGACTTGAGTCGTGTGAAGTTTTATTTGAGGCTAGGTCCGAAAATTTGGACAAAATTTTAGTCACCGTCCCAATAAAAAATGATAAGTTTTGTATTGGCATCGATACTTAAAATTATTTCGCTAATAAAGCCGAAACCATGATTTTGAGAGAATCGTCTAGGAATGATAGAAAAGGTCAACCCTTATGGAATACTTCTCAGCATTTTTTTATTTGCACATATTATGGTAGGAAGGGTCACCTTAGGAGGTTTTGTTTTAATCTTATAAACGGTCCTTGGAAGTCCAAGGGTAGAGTCACCAAGGTCATTAAAACCCGAGAGCATCTTTTTATACCTATGTGGGTTAGGAGATCCAATTTTGAGGCTTTACATGATAGACTTTACGATTCTCATTTTCTTGCACATGATACTTCCAATTCTAAATATAAATGTTGATTGTGTTAGCTTTATTTTCATACACTAGTTGTGCTTCATGATATACTATTACTAGTTGTATGTTTTGTTTGTCATATTCTAGTCTATGCTTTATCATATACATTTTGTTAGAATCATGATATGTGTATCTTTCATATTTTTTATTTACTAGGTCTTATTAAAAAAAAAGATTTTGTTTGTCCTTTTAGTTATCTTTGTTTGTTAAAATTTGAAAAACTCAAAATTTTTTTTTTGTGTGTTTTTTAGTTTTTCACATTTTATGTGGCATATCCTTGTGTTTGAATCCTATATCTCTTTTCGCTTCCATGTGGCTAGAAATTTTAGTTATGAATTTCAAATCTTAAATTGCTCTTTATCACGCTTGCATAGAGAAGTTAGACTTTGATTTTCTTAATGGATTCTCTTTGTATATACCTCCTCACAGACATGCACGAGCTCTTTTGAACGTTAACTTCACATGTACATTTGAGCTTTGTGAGATGTTCTCCCATCAATTTTTGTTATTTATATGCTTTGTGACTGCAGAGGATTTGTTCATGCAAGAACCACTGGCTGTGAGATTTATTTAAATTATTTAAAAAAATAGATGATGGGTGGATAGTAAGGGCTACGAAAGGAGAAAATCTCATTTGTGTGGAAGCCACCGTTTGTAAGAGCCTAAAAAAGTGTGGTATTATAAAAAGTAGCCAAGGCCAACATAATTATTTTGATATGATCATTCAAAAGAAAAGAAAAGCATTACTATTTATGAGAGAGTTTGGATGAAAATATCAATATGTTTGCACAATGACAATGAATCCTAGTTACGCTATATTATCATGACACTATTGATTTGTAGAATCATCATAATTCTAGGCTTATGTGTATTGTGCTTGTTTGTTCTATAAGTTCTCTTTATCTTGTCACATGATGCTAAAGCTAAGTTTGATAAAGTTTTGCAATCAAATCGAACTCCTTGAACATGTTTAAGTGATTGTGTCATAATTATTTTGTCTCTAGTTCACACCCCTTCACTCCATTTACCACATTTTTATTTAGACACATTTATGAAATATGAGTATGGAAAGCCAACTGTGTTTAGTGTCTTGTGTGGTGTTTATACCAATATATATATGCTTTTGATTCATTGATATCATTTTTATATATCTATATATAGTATTATTTTTTCTAGTCTTTGCTTTTACATCTAATCCTTATATGCTAATTATTCGTATCAATATCCGTCTTGTTGCGATTTTTCATTGGTATCCCATGCTCATTTTAGTTCATTATAGTTGATATCATTTTGCTATCGCATCATAGGTTGTATATATTGTTCTTTATATGGATTAGTTGTTCTTGTGTTTCCATGATTTTTTTGTGTCTCTTGTGTCACTATACACCATTGCATGATATACTTGTTTTTCCATTATGCTTATCCCTTATTACATTTAGGGGGAGAATTGAATTAATTAGGGAGAAATGGGTTATTATGCACCTTAATCTTTGTCTATTCCAGAACAAAAAGGGCGATAAACCTTTTAAATTAGGGAGAACAACTTAGGGGGAGACGTCTTTCTTAGGTAGATATTGTTAGACAAAAGGGGAGGAATTAATATTATTATATTCCCTATTCATTTAATGGTGTGCTTAAGTGTGCAGGTTTTCATCAATGCGGCAAAGTTTTTTAATGCAAAGCTTCTCAACATATGTGTCGGTCAAGCATATATATTTTTTTATTGGTGGGATTGTGAGCTTGACGGCCCATAGGTTTTAGTTTTCGTTTTTTTCCCGGAATAGGCAAAAGGGGAGATTTGTGGGGACAAATTTTTAATTGAGTCAATTTTTATGTGTTGGCTTAAATACAAACAAAACTATTTGAGTCATAGGATAGAAGTTTGTGACCTTTCAAGCCTATGACATTTAAGTTGAAGACGTAGCAGCCAAGTCTAATGAAGATCACATCATATGTCGTGTTTCGTGCCATGTGTCATCATCAACTTTTCAATGATCCCTCAAGTCTGAATGCATATGTTATATTGAGACTTGGATATCTGTATTGGGAGTCCTTTAATATGTAGACATATTTTAAAATTTCTTTTCTGAAAATAAGTTTTCTGAAAAGTTGTTTGATAAAGTTGATTAACGACCTTGTTCGATCGAGATTCCCAGGTCATTCGAATAAGGTATTAGAATACCCCGTATTTTAGTGGGACTTTATTTTAATTATCGAATTTGGATTAATTGATTTAAAAGGAGAAAATTTAATTTATCATTAATCTAGATTTAATTGAAATAATTACCAGTGTGATGAGAGTTAGTATTTATCAGAAATAATTATGTTGAGTATTACTTAGCGAGTAAAGTAATATACGAATATGAAAATATTATTATGTCCGGGAGTGAAAAATAAGGTAGTTCCAATACACTTAGTTGGGACGCTTGTGTGAGTCGTGTTGGTATTACTTTATTGAGCTACAAGGGATAATTTATTTTTAAGTAATTCATATGGCCGTTTTGAGTGCGCCGGTGTGCCCGAAAGGGTTGAAATAGTCAGAAAACACTACTCGGATAGTTTATTTGGATTTCTTAGCATTTTAGCCCAAAACTATAGCCCAGAGGGGTATTTTGGTCTTTTGGGATTTTTGGGAATTAAAATGGACAAAAATATTGAAGTAAATTAGGAATGTACGTGGGTTAGAAGAGATTGGTCAGTTTCCAACTTACGTGAGAGAGATGGAGTGAACGAAGACCAAGAAGTAGAACTCAACCATGCTTTTGGGTAAGAAGTCAAGCCCTTCCACCGAAAATCACACAAACGCATAGATACCGACGAGAGGATCACCCCCATGACAATTTCATTCAATGATTTAGAGGTTCACAAAAAGGCAAGTGTTTATCTTGCTAAAATTCTGAGCATATATGATTCATGTTAACCCTAGTTGATGAGATAATCCAAGATACTATGAAATTGAGACTAAATTGTCAATTAATTTTAAAATTTGAGGATAGGTTTACATGTAGATGAATAACCCTATTGTAGGAATGATAAATCTGGAAATTTTAGGTTATAATCACGAAAATAATTGGGGGTTTTGAATGATTGTTTATGGTGGGTTTATTTTAGGGGACTTTTAGGGATTTGAGGTATTAGTTTCAATTCCCTATGATTATGTAAAGATTCGTCAGTTAAATTATGTTAGAAAGTACACTATTATGATTAGGAATAGTTTAGAATCATTGATTGAGAGTTGGGATGAATTTTAGATGAATTTGGATCAGGAAAGGATTGGAAAAATGAAGTTTGGAAGGATGGGGAAATCTCAAAATTCTCATTCAAAGAACTGCCCAGGTCATTCGCACGACTTCATTCGAACGAGAATTCCAATGAGACTTCTAACGAGATTTTTGAGTTCGTTCGAAGTGAGAAGATCTTTTAAACGACCTCGTTTGAACGAGAATCCTGGACTTCTAACAAGATTCCAGAATGATTATTTTTGGCCCGGACAAGTTAGGATCCTTCTAGGTTGGTCCAAGTAAGAGAAAGTAACCCACACTATCATCGAATGACTTAAATTCCTAGTTAGTATTAAGTTGAGAGCGTGACTATTCAAGGGGATATAGCGGGATAATAGTGCCTTAAAGAGAATGTACTTGTTAGAGAGATAAGTTGTATGGTTCAAACATTGTGAGTAGTAGAGATATAATGCTACATATAAACTGAGGGATATAGGATATGTGAATTCCTATTGTATATAATAAGTTGTGTGTATACTTATTGATTGAACTATTATGTGTATAACATACCTATGATGCTTACTATCGAGTGGAGGTTGTGCATTATGGACAATCATGCCTTGAGGAGCCTTAGGGTTTGATATTGGTTTGTACCACTAGATCATATAACCTAGGTACAAGATATATGTGAGTACGATAGTGATGATGGTCGTATGGGTGCGTAGGTATGTGCGTAGCCCATTGGCTTGGGACTATGTTTGCCTCCAATATATATGTTTTGTTTTGATCATTCGCGAGGGACTGAACCTTTACTCCTTTATGCGATGAGCGATGCAACATGACATGATAGCAGAGTATGTAGGCACCGCAGCTGTGTCTCGGGGTGAAATATTGTATATAAATAAGATAGAGTGTATATGTATATACTTGAAATGATGTTTACTATGTGATATAAGTAAAAAAGGATTGTTAATGAAATTTGAAATGAATTAAGTAACGAGCACTTAATTATATTAAAATGGAAGTGTCTGTTTATGCTAAAGAGGAATTGGTTATATGTATTATATTACGAGGGAAATCCATGGGAACGATGTCAGGTTTTGATTAGTTATGAGACAAGAAGGATTAGTTAGTATGGGATTAGAACTATTAGGAATTGATTATTCTCTAGGCGTGCACATTAGATGAGAGGTGAGCATCTCAAGTTAGTTCGATATCTTAACATGAAAAATATATGTGCTAATAAATCATTTTATGCACTTACTAATTTTTAAACCATTTTCAACTCAGGCTCTGACCCATTTTATGCAAACCTCTTTTCTTGTCAAATTATTTGAGGTGCTTATCTATAGGGATACCAGACTTAGGAGTTCCATTCATTCGACGAGTTGTAGCTGATGTGGGGGCTATAGGACTTTGGTAATAGACGCATCTGAGTCTATCATTCCTTATTTTTGAGTTATTTGCTTCAGTTGGACATATCGTCCCTTCTTATTTTTATATTCATAGATTTGAGATTTAATTCCTTACTCCTCTTAGTTGCTGGATTTATTTAGTTGGATTACTATATTTAATTTTTGACTGGATGTGTTTACTCCAGCTCCTTTATATTATGTCAGTTATTCTATTTCGTATGAATTTCAATTGAATAGTGAATGTTGAGTTATTTTCGTAAATGGTTTATATTAATTGAAAAGATAAAATTTTGGCATCATCATTTTTAAATATTAGGTGGTTAGTTTTAATTATAAAGTTTTTGATAGTGATGCATAATCTGAACCAACTGGATATTCTGAATTAATTAATAAAGGACTGATCACGTGGTATATATTAGGCGGGGTGTCACATGTCGTATCAGAGCATCAGGTTCTAGAGTCCTTAGGATCTGTACGACTTACTATATTTTTCACGCCTCTATCTTTGATGTAGAGCCCTTTATTTAGGACTATTGTATTCATTACTCGCGCATTTTACGTCTTCAGTTATTAAAGATATATACTGTGGACTTATAAAACTTCTCTCTCATTTCATATTCCTCCCAGATGTGCACAACGAGCCTATAAGGATGTCCAACCCGAGCCTCAGCCCGCTCCGGCCCAGGGTACGATGAATGCTGCAAAACTTGCCTCTATAGTAGCATAGGCGGTAAACGCAACATTAGCCATGGTACAGCAGGCTCCACCACCGACACCAGCAGTGGCTCCAGCACCAGTTCACGCTTTCCCTTCTTCTTGGAAGAGCGTAAGAGATTCCTTTCAGAAGGCACACCCTACAGAGTTCGTGGGGAGTTTATATGTAGTAAAGGCGAGCCAGTGGAGGAAAGATATAAAGAGGCACCTGAGGATGTACGAGTGCACAGAGGTGCAAAGATTCTGGATACCTTTAAGTCGGTAGGAGATGCATTACAGTGGTGGGAGTCCATCACCACCATGGAGGAGAGAGGCAGCTTAACTATCTGACATTTCTTGGTGCGATTTGACCGCAAGTATTTCCCTTCCACCATGCAGACCGAGATGAGGCGAAAGTTATTAAACCTCAAGTAGGAAAGGAAGACGGTTGCTGAGTATGAGAAAGAGTTCACCGATCTTATGAATCTAGTTCCAGACGAGATACCGACAGAGGAGAAGAAGATTTAGAGGTTCATGAACGGATTGACTTGGAAGATTCGCCAGCACTTGTTAGGGAATATCTCATTAGACACTTATTCTAACATTGTTAATGATGCCCTATTACATTGTCAACAAACGATTTGGGGAGTCCATCCAGTAGGGCCGAACAGGAGGTAGTAGTGCCGGTGGGGCACCCGCAGCTCAGAGACAGGTCCGTCATCGGGAGCAGGGTTTCCATCAGGGGGATCCTGCTAATCGATTCCGTTCTGGAGATTTTAGACAGGGACAGGTGGTCTTTAGGTAGGACCATTGGGGTCATCCTGGTCAGGAAGGCCAATAGGGGCAACAGCATTTTCAACAGGGCCAGCGGGGCTAGGGAAGGGGTTGTAACGGCTATCAGGGCCGAGGGAAGCAGTGACAGAGGGGAGGACACTTTCCAGAGAGGTGTTTTACTTATGGCAACACTGGACACAAACGTCAGGACTATCCTCCGAGGGATAGAGCCCCGTAGCTGCAGTATCAGGGCGCTTGTCAGGAGCCCCAACGACCGTTATTTCTAGTCGCCCTCCCAGTACCACCCCATATTCCAGCCTTGACAGCCATTCTAATAGCTCTGGTACAACAGGGAAAGTTATAGTACGAACGTGTCTACAACATCCATCAGGCCCCGGTTCATCAGGCGTAACCCGTTGTTGACGGTATGTTTCTTATCCATGGGACTATGGGGTGCATTTTGTTTGACACGGGGGCATCACTCTTCTTTATAGCTACTAGTTTTGCACGGGCCACAGGGTTGTTAGACATAGCAGAGAGTACCGTGACTTGTGTAGATTCACCACTAGGGAATGGGTAGTTCATTTTCTTTATATGCTGGGGAGTAAGTATAGAGATTGGGAGTTTAATTTTGCCAACAAATATGCTAGTCTTAGTTATGCACAAGTATGATGCTATTATTGGCAGGGATTGGATTCCTGCTTAGAGAGCCATGATAGACTATTTTAGTAGGAGTATTATCTTTTATATGTCGGGACATGAGATGTTCCTTGTGGAAATGCCTCGTTATGAGGGAAGATCGTCCACCCATTTATATTACATAGAAGAGGAGACCTCTAGGGAGATAGTGATCCCCATTGATTCGATTGCCATAGTTCACAAGTTTTTCAATATATTTTAGGATATACCGGGACTACCGCCTAGCCGAGAGATTGACTTCATCATAGATTTGATGTCAGACACTCAAACGATCACTCGAGCGCCCTACCATATGGCTCCAGCTGAGATGAGAGAGTTATGAGACCAGATTGAGCGATTTTTGGGACAGAGCTTCATTCGTAGGAGTACCTCGCCTTAGGGTGATCTAGTTTTGTTTGTATTGAAGAGAGATGGGTCATTGAGGTTATGTGTAGATTACTGAGAGTTGAACAAAGCCAAGATACAGAATAAGTATCCGTTGCCCCGAATCGATGACTTGTTCGACTTATTAAGAGGATCTACCTTCTTCTCAAAGATATATTTGAGATCGATATATCACCGGCTAAGGATTAGGTTGAAGGATGTGTTTAAGACTAATTTTTGGTCGAGGTATGGGTCCTACGAGTTTCGAGTGATGCTGTTTGGACTGATGATTGCTCCAGTCATTTTCATGGACTTAATGAATAGGGTGTTCATAGAGTTTTTAGATCAGTTTATCATCGTCTTCATTGATGATATTCTGATTTATTCACAGACTAAGGAGGACCATGTCGAGCATTTGAGGATGGTTTTATAAACTCTACATGAGCCCAAGTTATATGAGAAATATAAGAAATGTTGGTTCTAGCTGAGAGAGGTTCAGTTCTTGGGGCACATCATTTTTGCAGAATGGATATCAGTAGATCCGGGGAAGGTGTTAATGGTGAGGGAGTGGGTATAGCCCACGAAACTGACTGAGATACGTATCTTCTTGGGGATGGGAGAATACTACATGTTATTCATTCGAGGATTCTCGAAGATAGAGGGTCCATTGATAAACTTGACTCGCAAAGGGGTACCATTTATATGGGATGATGCCTTCTAATTGGCTTTTGACGAGCTGACGGATAAGCTAACTTCAGCACCAGTCCTAGCTCTACCCAGGCCAGGGATGGAATACCTAGTTTACACTGATGCGTCCTTATCAGGACTTCGGGGTGTGATTCAGTAGGAGGATAAGGCGATTACTTATGCTTCCCATAAGTTTAAGCCTCATGAGAGGAATTACCCCACCCACAACTTGGAGTTAGTGATAGTCGTGGTTGCGTTGAGAATATGGAGACATTATCTCTTAGGAAAGAGATTTTTCCTGTTCACAGATCATAAGTCGCTACAATATATATATTCACGCAGCGGGAGCTAAATATGCGTCAACGGAGGTGGCCTAAATTTGTGAAAGACTATCACTTCGAGATCCATTACCACCGGAGGAAGGCTAACGTGCTAGCAAATGTGTTGAGTCGTAGGCTAGCATGAGAGGTGGCCGAGGGGTGGAAGGAAAAATGGAAAGAATTCGGGCATCAGGATGCAGTTGCCCGCTCATTCATGTCAAGGATGACAATTACACCTGAGATAGTTACCAGGGTGATACAAGCTCCGACGACGGATTCCTTCTGTCAGGATCAGATTATCCATCTTCCAGCTGAGGGAGCAAAGTCTTTCTCAGTGAACTCGTATGGGGGTTTACGCTTTAATGGCATACTAGTAATCCCATAGGGGGAGGAGTTTCGACATGTAGTGATGACAGAGTCGCACGATTCCCAATTTATGGTACATCCCGGAGGGGATAAGATGTACCATGATATGAGGAGACAGTATTGGTGGATCGAAACGAAGAAGGACATCGCCGATTTTGTTTCAAGGTTCGCCACTTATCAGTTGGTGAAGATAGACCATCAGAGACCGTGAGGACTACTACAGCAGTTAAAGATCCCTATGTGGAAATGGGAGAGCATTTCTATGGATTTCATTACAAGACTACCTACATTGCAGAGAGGTCACGATTCCATATGGGTGATTATGGATCGATTGACCAAGGTATCTCATTTTCTGCCAGCTCGGACAGACTACACTACGATGAAGTATGCTCAAATCGTCATTGCCGAGATAGTGAGACTCCGCGGGGTGCCCCTTGATATTATGTCCGACCGGGACTATAGTTTTATGTCTAGATTTTAGGAGAGTTTCCAGTAGGCTATGGGCACATAGTTACGATTGAGTTCGTCCTATCACCAGCAGATGGACAGGTAAACAGAGCGGACGAACCAGATGTTGAAGGATATGTTATAGATGTGTGTCCTGGATTTTTCCGCGGGATGGGAGCAGTACTGAAACACGAGGCCCCAATTTTTAAATTCTTACTACAACAAAAAGTAATTTCAATTTCCTTTTAAAGATGCGAAAGCGAGATGGTTCAATTAAAGGGACTAAACAATGCTAGATTCACAATTAAAGTATTACAATTTTAATTCTTCCAAAATTAAAATTAAATTAAACCGGATTTTAATTTTCTCCAAATTAAAAAATTGCACTTTAAAACAAACTTGTGAATATTTAACATGTAGCTCAAAAGTAATTTAACCCAAGTCCTAGAAATTTTCCTACCAAATAATTAACTCAATTTTGCATATTAGGCCAAACCAATTTTAACAAATTAAATGATGACTTGAATTAAATTAATATATATCCAAATTTAATTTAGCACCAAATTAAGTAAGTAGTGATTTAAACCAATTTTATCTTTTTACCTACGCATGCGTTCTAGGTGAATTTTGCAAAAGATACAAATACACAAATAATCACTACGTCGCGATGTACGAGGAAAAATCCACAAACGAGAAACAACATCAGACAACCCTAGCCATAAGTCTACTAAGTATGGTATTTTACAAGTACAAGCAAAAAGACTTACAACACTCGACTCGACTCCCTTCAAGCCCCGATGCTCCTTCTTGTACCGACCTCCGCTTAGTTGATAATCCCGAACTCCATCAGAACCTTGGAATACACCAATGAGGTTGTAGGAACCACCGTCAACCACACATGGTGCCTTTCACCATGTGAGAATGCCGCAGAAAAATAAGAACTTCTTCCTTATGGTATGTAGAAGGAAACCCAAATGAACTCTTCAAACGGTAGAGTAAAATCCCGGGCCAAATACTCCAAGCAATGATATATATATATATATATATATATATATATATATATATATTGAAACTTGGAATAAACAATATGGGTGAAAACAAGAGTGTTTAATGAGTTTTTGCTTAAAAAATAGACACTCAAAACATGAACTTTTTCTTAGAAAATTGAACTCTCAAAACTCTCTCTAGGAAATGGAATAATATGAAAATGTTAATCTAAAATAGTTGGTTCCTGCACTACATAAGCCAGTCAAAAGATAGTGGGGAAAAGTAGTGGGAAAAACTACCCAAAACCTCCATTTTATTTTTCCGTCGAAAATCTCATTTGAACGAGATTTTCGTTCGAACGAAGTCTCATTCGAATGACCCTTCTAACGAAGTTCCAGTGGCCTGATGGGAAATCACGTTGCCAAACTCGTTCAAATGATATTCTCATTTGAACAAACCAAATCATTCGAACGATAATATCGAACGAAGTTCCAGACACAAGATCGTTGGCAAACCTCATTCGAACGATATTCTCGTTCGAACGAAAAACTCGTTCGAACGACAATATCGAACGAAAATCCAGAGATCTTAAAAACTCGATTTTAGTCCTGAAACTTTATTTTAAAGTTTTATAATAACTTTATGAAAATAATCAACAATTTAAACAAAACTTACACCCAATACAAATTGTTCCAAGCTCCTATATATATATATATATATATTTAAAATGCATTCATACCTTAGAAGTAAACTGAACCAAGTTTGATGATGTAGGAACGAGGCACAAGAAGCTCGACATTTGATCAAGCTTTATGAACTTGGCCGCTACATCTTCAACTTTAGTATGCCATAAGCTTTAAGGATGGTCAAGAACTCTATCCTATGGCTCAAACATTTTTATCCGAAATTTAGACAAAACAACAAAGGACTCAATTGGAAATTTGTATCCTTACAAGTACCTTCCACTAGTGGAGTTTGCTTAAAATAACTTCTACCAGTTTACTATTGGCATGGCTCCATTTGAGGTGTTATATGGCAGACCTTGTCGTTCTCCAGCATGTTGGCTTGAGGTGGGGGACAACAAGTTACTTGGGCCGGAGGTGATTCAGGACACCTAGGATAAGATTGAGTTGATACAGAGTCGCATTCAGGTTTATCAGGATAGGCAAAAGAGTTACTCCGATGCCAAGAGGTTCTTCAGGGAATTCAGTGTGGGGGATCATGTGTTGTTAAGAGTATCTTCTATAAAGGGGGTAGTGTGGTTTGGGAAGAAAGGGAAGTTGGCACTGAGATATGTTGGGTCATTCCCTATTATTCAGCGAATTGGGCCAGTAGCTTATCACCTTGGTTTACTGGAACACTTTCATAGTATTCATGACGTAATTCACATCTTTTCACTGAGGAAATACCTTCGGGAAGATTTTGACCACACCCATATTGCATTGAAGGAGATTGATCTTCAGCCTAATTGTTCCTACGAGGAAAGACTAGTAGCTATTCTAGACCGTAGTGAGAGGAAACTGAGGTCAAAGGTAGTGTCGTTAGTACGAGTGCAGTGGCGACATCATAATGTAAAGGAGTCTACCTAGGAGCGTGAGGATGACATGGGACAAAAATCCAGAGTTATTTATACCAGGTAAACCTTAATTATGTTCTTTTCTGAATTTTAGGATGAAATTTCGTTATTAGGGGGAAGTATGTAATACCCCGTATTTTAGTGGGACTTTATTTTAATTATGGAATTTGGATTAATTGATTTAAAAGGAGAAAATTTAATTTATAATTAATTCGAATTTAATTGTAATAATTACTAGCGTGACGAGAGTTAGTATTTATCTAAAATAATTATGTTGAATATTACTTAGCGAGTAAACTAATAAAAATACGAAAATATTATTATGGCTGGGAGTGAAAAATAGGGCATTTTCAATACACTTAGTTGGGACGCGCGTGTGAGTCGTGTCGGTATTACTATTGAGTTAAAAAGGATAACTTTTTTAAGTAACTCGCATGGACTTTTGAGTGCGCTAGTGTGCCCAGAAGGGTTGAAATAGTCAGAAAACACTACTCAAGCGCTTTATTGAGATTTTTGGACATTTTAGCCCAAAACGACACCCCGGAGGGGTATTTTGGTATTTTGGGATTTTTGGGAATCAAAATGGATGAAAATCAGGAGTTAAATTAGGAATGTACGTGGGTTAGAAGAGAGTTATTAGTTTCCGACTTACGTGTGTGAGAGAGAGAGAGAGAGAGAGAGAGAACCAAGAGGAAGAAGTAGAACTCAACAGCGCTTTGGGCTAAGAAGTCAAGCCCTTCCACGGGAAATCATGCCAACGCATAGATCGCAAAGAGAGGATCATCCCCATACGAATATCGTTCAATGATTCATAGGTTCACAAAAAGGAAAGTGTTTATCTTGCTAAAATTATGAGAATATATAATTCATGTTAACCCTACACTACACCAAAAACAGCAATCTGGCACGGTTTAAAACTGTGCCAGATCAAATCTGGCACGGTTTTGAACTGTGCCAGAATCAGGCGTTCTAAAATGGTCATTTTTTTCTAGCACAATTTAAAAGTGTGACAAATTTGAACAAATAGGAACAGTTCTAGCACACTTTTAAATCGTGCCAGAATTTGATATTTCTGGCACACTTTTGGCACAGTTTTGAACTGTGCCCGATTGAGCACATTTTGATAAACTTTTGGCACAGTTCAAAACTGTGCCAAAATTTGATACACTTTTGGCACGGTCTGAACTGTGACAAATTTTTGGATAAAAGAAAACAAAATAATTATTTCAAAACAAAAAAAATTCACAAATTGCAAATATCGCAAGTTATTAATAAACTAATGTACATACAAACTTCAAAATATTACAAGTCTTTAGTAGTTCACAGGCCGCAAAAAAAATTGTCCAGAGCTTCCTCTATTTTCTGGATGTTCCAAAATGTGCTAATATAAAACTTGCGTAATATATAGCCCACACGAACACAAAATATAGCAATAAACTTACAAAAGCCCGCATGACCATAAAAGTTAACAATAAAACTAGAAAAGCCCGCACGACCACAACACAAAAAAATAGAATCATGAGTATTAACGACATTAAGTAAATAAACCCCTTGTTGTAAACCATTGAATTCTCCGTGTGTTCCACATGAATAAATGCTAATGATAAAATGTTATCCAGCCAAAAAAATAGGATACAAAAAGAGACGATATTAGTAACCAAGTAATTTATAAAAAAAACTTACTCAAGCTAAAAAATTACATATAGGAGTTACAATTATTATTATATTCTCAAATTGAAAATCTTATGCAAGTTATGACTACCTAATCAGTTCCTACGAGTTACATTGGTCTCGTGCGAGGTGATAGTGCCTATTTCGGGATCGTTTGGGCGATGGTTTGGGTTATCACACTTCAACGACTTGTTTCTAAGCCTAATCTATATATTTTCAAATTATCGTCATATTCTCAAACTGAGAGGCCGTGACTACACGGTCAGTTTCTATGAGTTACATTGGTCCCGTATGAGGTGTTATTGCCTTTTACGGGGCCATTTGGGGGGGGGGTGTGATTTGGATTTCCACCCTTCAATGGCTTATTTCTAAGCCTAATCAATATATTTTCGAATTATTGTCATATTCTCAAATCGAGAGGCCCATGACCACGTGATCAGTTCCTACGAGTTACATTGGTCCCCTGTGAGGTGTTAGTGCCTCTTACAGGGATGCTTGGGGGCTAATTTGGGTTTCCACCCATCAACGGCTTGTTTCTAAGCCTAATCTATATATTTTCAAATTATCATCACATTCTTAAATCGGGAGGCTCGTGACTACACGGTCAGTACCTATGAGTTATATTGGTCCCGTGTGAGGTATTAATACCTCTTACGGGGTCCGTATAGGGGCTAGTTTGTATTTTCACCCTTCAACGACTTGTTTGTAAGCGTAAGCTATATATTTTTTAATTATCGTCATATTCTCAAACTCAGATCCCCATGACTACGCGGTCAGTTCCTAGGAGTTACAATGGTCCCGTGCGAGGTGTTAGGCCTCTTATGGGGCCGGTTTGGGTTTTCACTCTTCAATGGCTTATTTCTAAGTCTAGTCCATATATTATTAAATTATCATCATATTCTCAAACTGAGAGGCCCGTGACTACGCCGTCAGTTCCTACGAGTTACATTGGTCCCGCGGGAGGTGTTAGTGCCTCTTACGGGGCCGCTTGGAGGTTGGTTTGGGTTTTCAGCCTTCAATAGCTTGGTTCTAAGCCTAATCCATATATTAGCAAATTATCGTCATATTCTCAAACCGAGAGGCCTTTGACTAAATGGTTAATTCCTACCTTTTATATTGGTCCCGTGGGAGGTGTTAGTGCCTCTTACGGGGCTGCTTTGGGTTTTTACCCTTCAACGACTTGTTTCTATACCTAATCCATACATTATCAAATTATGGTCATATTCTCAAACCGAGAGACCCGTGACTATGCGGTTAGTTCCTATGAGTTACATTGGTTTCGTTTGAGATGTTAGTGCCTCTCACGAGATCGTTTGGGGGCTGATTTGGGTTTCCACCCTTCAACGGCTTGTTTCTAAGCCTAATCCTTATATTATCAAATTATCATCATATTCTCAAACTGAGAGGCCCGTGACTACGTGGTCAGTTCGTATGAGTTACATTAGTCCCGTGGGAGGTGTTAGTGCCTCTTACAGGGCCGCTTGGGGGCTGCTTTGGGTTTTCACCATTCAACGACTTGTTTTGAAGCCTAATCCATATATTATCAAATTATTATCATATTCTCAAATTAAGAGACTCGCCACTACGGGATTAGTTCCTACTAGTTACATTGGTCCCGTGCGAGGTGCTAATGCCTCTTACGGGATCGTTTGGGGCTGATTTGGGTTTCCACCCTTCAACAGCATATTTCTAAGCCTAATCTATATATTTTCGAATTATCATCATATTCTCAAAACCGAGAGGCCTGTGACTATGCGGTCAGTTCCTACGAGTTACATTGGTCCCGTGCGACATGTTAGTACCTTTTACGGGTCGTTTGGAGGCTGATTTGGGTTTTCACCCTTCAACGACTTGTTTGCAAGGCTAGTCTAATTGTTTTCAAATTATCAGCATATTCTCAAATCGAGAGGACCATGACTTCACGGTCAGTTCCTACGAGTTATATTGATCCCATGTAAGGTATTAATACCTTTTACGGGGCTATTTGGGGGCTAGTTTGGGTTTTTACCCTTCAACGGTTTGTTTCTAAGCCTAAGCTATATATATTTGAATTATCATCATATTCTCAAACTGAGAGGCCCGTGACTACGCGGTCAGTTCCTATGAGTTACATTGATCCCTTATGAGGTGTTAGTGCCTCTTATAGGGCCGCTTGGGGACGGCTTATTTCCAAGCCTAAGCATAATCCATATATTATCAAATTATCATAATATTATCAAACTGAGAGGCCCGTGACTACGTGGTCAGTTCCTACGAGTTACATTAGTCCCGTGGGAGGTGTTAGTGCCTCTTATGGGGCCACTTGGGGGTTGGTTTGGGTTTTCACCCTTCAACGACTTGTTTCTAAGCCTAATCCATATATTATCAAATTATTTTCATATTCTCAAACTGAGAGGCCTGTGACTAAGCGGTCAGTTCCTACGAATTACATTGGTCCCGCGGAAGGTGTTAGTGCCTCTTACGGGGCCGCTTGGGATTGGTTTCAATTTTCACCCATCAACGGCTTATTTCTAAGCCTAATCCATATATTATCAAATTATTGTCATATTCTTAAATGGAGAGACCCATGACTATGTGGTCAGTTCCTACGAGTTATATTGATCCCTTGCAAGATGTTAGTGCTTCTTGCGGGATCGTTTGGGGGCTGATTTGGGTGTTTCCACCCTTCAATGGCTTGTTTCTAAGCCTAAGCCATCAATTATCAAATTATCATCATATTCTCAAATCGAGAGGCCCGTGACTACGCTATCAGTTCCTACGAGTTGCATTGATCCCGTGGGAGGTGTTAGTGCCGCTTACGGGGCTAGTTTAGGTTTTCACCATTTAACGGCCTGTTTCTAAGCCTAAACAATATATTTTCAAATTATCATCATATTCTCAAACCGAAAGACCCATGACTACGCAGTTAGTTTCTACGAGTTACATTGGTCCCGTGCGAGGTATCAGTGCCTCTTATGGGATCGTTTGGGGGATGATTTGGGTTTCCACCCTTTAACTACTTGTTATTAAGGCTAATCCATATATTTTCAAATTATCGTCGTATTCTTAAATCGAGAGACCAGCGACTACGTGATCAATTCATACGAGTTATATTGGTCCCGTACGAGGTGTTCGTACATCTTACAGGCCCATTTGGGGTCTAGTATAGGTTTTCACCGACTAACGATATGTTTCTAAGCCAAAGTCTAGATATTTTCAAATTATCATCGTATTCTCAAACCATATGTCCCTTGACTACAAAGTGAGTTCCTACGAGTCACATTGGGCCCATGCAAGGTGTTAGTGCCCTTATAGGGCCGTTTGGGGGCTGGTTTGAGTTTTCACCCTCAAACGACATGTTTTAAAGAATAATCTCAATATTTTTAAACTATCATCACATTCTCAAGCTGAGAGACTCGTGACTGCACGATCAGTTCCTATAAGTCACATTGGTCCGGTACGAGGTGTTCATGCCTCTTACGGGGACATTCGGGGTCTAGTTTAGGTTTTGACCCACTAACGGCATATTTTTAACCCAAAGTCTAGATATTTTCAAATTATCATCGTATTATTAGACCATATGTTTCGGGATTACATGGTCAGTTCCTACGAGTTACATTGGTCCAGTACGAGGTTTTAGTGCCTTTTACGAGGCCATTTTGGTGCTGGTTTGAGTTTTCACCCTCAAACGACATGTTTTTAAGAAAAATCTAAATAATTTTAAATTATCGTCATATTCTCAAATCGGGAGACCCGTGACTATACGATCAGTTCCTATAAGTTGCATTAGTCCCGTGCGAGGTGTTCATGCCTCTTACAGGACTGTTTTGGAGTTGGTTTGGGTTTTCACCCTTTAACTGCTTGTTTTTAAGCCTAATCTAGATATTTTTAAATTATCGTCATATTCTCAAACCGGGAGAACCGTGACTACACGATCAGTTCCTATAAGTTGTATTAGTCCCATGCGAGGTGTTCATGTCTCTTACGGGGCCGTTTGGGAGATGGTTTGAGTTTTGACCCTTTAACGACTTGTTTTTAAGCCTAATCTAGATATTTTGAAATTATCGTCATAATCTCAAATTGGGAGACCCGTGACTACACGGTCAGTTCCTAAAATTTACATTGGTCCCGTATGAGGTGGTCGAGCCTCTTACGGGACCATTTAGGAGTTGGTTTGAGTTTTCACTGATCTAAAAATGAAATAATTTTTTTTTATTAAATGTGTATGCTTTCTAATCTCTCTGGATCCTTTAATCAGACAACTATAACCACAAGATGAATCAATCGAACATGAACATAAAAATTTTACAAACATGTGGAACCGGTGTGTCGATTTCAATAAAGTCTACAGATTCCATCGTCTTGCGTATTTCTGATACAATATACGTAAGGAAAACATAGATCAACATATGAATAATTTTTTTATTTTCACCCTCACTGTTATTCGAACTTTCATATTACACACTCACTTATATAATAGAAATTGGACCGAAGTCTTTGGTTGGAACAAATAACGTACTTCAAAGATATTTATTATAGAAAAATAAGAACCAGAGATATAAGAACTTACTGAGATACATATAATAAGAATGAGTAATATTAGGGAGAGGGCATACCTCTAGTCCATTAGTGAGAAATGTAATGTTATTGTGGGAGACCTTTTAATCATACTTAGATGCCCCAATATCTTTCCCTAATCCATAATCCACTTGCCAACTCAACATGCGCACACTATATCACCACCAATAGCAGGGCTTCCTAGAATCAAGAAAATAAACAAGTAATTACATTCAAACATCAGTGAACTACTTGGGATCACTTTGATTAGTTAGTTTTAGATTGTTGAAATAGGGCATTATTGGATTTGAGTAAAAAATTGATATTAGTTTCGATTTCTTGAAGGTGCTCTCCAGATTTTCCTCTTGCATTCTTGCTAGTTAAATGGTCTAGCTCAAAGTAAGGGGATGAAACACATTAACTAGAGATGGAATTTTCTCCTTTAGAACACTTAGAAAACTCAACACAAAATACTTTAAAACTAAGTCATGATGAGTGTAGAGAATGAATATATGGATTTTATATTTAATAGCATGTTAATCTCCTGCAGATTAATATACTAAGGAAAAATTGGTAATACGCAAAAGAAATTACCTCATTAAGGTCCATATTAGTTGGATCTATATCTCATTAAACAACTATAACTCTATAAACATCATACAAGAGATTCTATATATAATCAAGGTTATAAAAAATGCAAGGCGTGATCGAGGCGTGGAGGTCAAGCCCTAAGCCTTAAAAGCCTAGGCGGGTTTAAGTGTAAAAAGGTGTGAAAAGGAGTTTAGGCTTATTAATATATTTTAATATTTTTACACCATTACAAGGCCATTAAAATACTAAAATTATAAATATCATAAAAATATGCCTGAATATATGAAAATTAAAATACTATTTGATTATTTTGGATGAGATAAGGGTCCAGTTAGTTAAAAAATTCTTTAAAAGGCGATATCGTTTCACTAAAGCATTGTTGTTTTTAGAAAAACACGTCTCTTAAGAGTTTTACTAAGTATAAGGCGTAAAAACCTTAAGGCGAGGCGTTTCGCCCAAGCCTTAAGCCTAGGCGGAGCCTAGGCGGGTTTTTTAGAACAGTGTATATAATATATGGAATATACATTAGTACCTTCATTTTCTCTTGGGTCCTTCTCTTGAAAAAAAGACCGAGAAGTACAATTAATTCATCAAATAATTGCAATTGATAAAAAAATTACATTCTTGAAAATAGTCTACCAAAATAGAGCATAGTTAGTGTTATGCCAAATGAGAAGTTAGTAGTTACTTACGTAAAGAAATATGGATGTAAACATGCCAAAGTCATATTCTACTGGCTACTTTACCATCGCCTTGGGAAACTATTAATATAACTGTTTATATAACAGTTATATAATTGTTATATCCTTCCCTTCTTCGACCCCTTTTCCTTACTCGAATTTGTATCCTTCTTCTTCTCCCCTTTTACCTCCAACTCACCACCTCCGTCCACACTATCCTTAATCCCTTGAATCCTCAAATTCATATCCGGCACCATTTTATATATCGACAAAGCCAACGAATTCAAAAACTTCAAATTCCACGACCTCACACCCTACCAACCTTTTGGTATAGCAACCTCAACAACCTTATTAATCACAGTAACCACATTCTCCACAACCTTCCCAATCTTCATGGAAACTCTCTCAACCCTCACAATACTACACGTCCCCGTCTTCACATACAACAATGCCGATAAACACCCCTTTGAATTTGCTCCTTCCAATTCTTAGGAGCCAAATTCACAGGCAATGGCAACTGCTTCTGCCTAAAAAAATGCTTACCCAAAAGCTTAGGCAACAAATTAATAACCCTCTTATCAATAAAGAACAAATCATAAGTATCATAGAATTTTTTTTAAAACCCAAATCCACTTTGTGACTTTGAAACCCAACAAATCCAAAACTGAATCCCAAATCCAAAAAAAAATAGATTTTGTTCCTCACCTTTAAATCTCAAACAATATAATAACAAACTATTTAAAAAACCGCTTTGTAACTTTTTTAAACAAAAAGATATATAACATATTTAAATTGATTTGTACTTATTGAAATGGATTAAATACTGTCAACACCACCATAATCCAATTAATCATATTTAATGAGTTGGGCAACAAGTTTCTGAGACCGTAGCTGGAACTAGGGTCGCCGAGTTTTAGGTTTTAAGGTCGTGGTCAAGATTTCACAATCATCAGAATAAAGATAAAGTAAATTTGTTACATATATTTCTTCAAAATATCAAAACTACAATTCAAAGGTTTGGTCAGAGCTTTACTTTAACTTAATATGTCTTGGTTTAAATTTGTTTAAAATACAAGAATACCTTGAGTTAGAGCTTTTCTCAGTGGCCAAACATGATGGAATTGCTACCTTTGGTCAATTAAAGTCTCGATTTCATCGATCGAAGTTTTTATCAGTCAGAGGAGGGTATATGGAGTAAAAATCTTTCATCTACCGGTGGAGGTTATTTTTTATCGAAGAGAGAGAGGGCTTTGTAGTTACATCTAGGTCCTCCTCCTTAAGCATCGTCCTAGAAAAATGAAGAGAGAGTACACAGAGAGATGATGGAGATAGATAGATAGATAGATAGATATATAGATAGATAGATAGATAGATAGATAGATAGATAGATAGATAGATAGATAGATAGATAGATAGATAGATAGATAGATAGATAGATAGATAGATAGATAGATAGATAGATAGATAGATAGATAGATAGATAGATAGATAGAGAGAGAGAGAAAGAGCTGGCTAGAGAGAGAGAGGCGAGAGCACCAATGAGATGAGAGAGAGGGGCTTGAGAGGGAATGAAAGAAATTTTATCTAATTTTTTTTAGATATTTTATATTTTAATAAGTGTACTCAATATCGGCACACTTTAAAACAGTGCCAAATTTTGGCACTGTTTTAAAGTGTGCCAAATTATCACTAAACCGTGCCAAAATTTGGCATAATTTTAAAGTGTGGAAAATTTTTAATATCAAGGTTTGCCAAATTGTTGTTTTTGGTGTAGTGCTAGTTGATGAGATAATCCATGAAACTATGAAATTGAGACTAAATTGTCAATTAATTTCAAAATTTGAGGATAAGTTTGCATGTAGATGAATAACCCTATTGTAGCAATGATAAATCTGGAAATTTTAGGTTATAATCACGAAAATAATTGGGGATTTTGAATGATTGTTTATGATGGGTTTCTTTTAAGGGAGTTTTAGGGATTTGAGGTATTAGTTTCAATTCCTTATGATTATGTAAAGATTCGTCATTGAAATAATGTTAGAAAGTACCCTATTACGATTAAGAATAGTTTAGAGTCATTGATTGAAGTTCGAATGAATTTTAGATGAATTTGGTGGAGGAAAAGATTGGAAAAATGAAGTTTTGAAGAATATGGGAAATCTCAAAATTCTCGTTCGAACGAGAATTCCAAGGAAACTTCTAATGAGATTTTTGAGTTGGTTCGAAGTGAGAAGTTCGTTCGAACAACCTCATTTCAAGGAGAATCCTGGACTCCTAACAAGATTCCAGAATGTTTATTTTTTTCCCGGATAACTTAGAACCCTTATAGGTTGGTCCAAGTGAGAGAAAGTAACCTACGCTATCATCAAATGACTTAAATTACTAGTTAGTAGTTAGTTGAGAGCATGACTATTCAAGGGGATATAGCGGGATAATAGTGCCTTAAGGAGAATGTAATTGTTAGAGAGATAAGTTATATGGTTGAAACATTGTGATTAGTAGAGACGATAATGCTACATATAAACTCAGGGATTTGGGTTATATGAATTCCTATTGTATATAATAAGTTGTGTGTATACTTATTGATTGAACTATTATGTGTATAACATACCTACATTTCTTGGTATCGATCGGAGGTTGCGTGTTGTGGACAATCATGCCTTGAGGAGCCTTCGAATGGGATATTGGTTTGTACCACTAGAGCATAGAACCTAGGTATGGGCTATCTGTTAGCAAGGTAGTGATGATGGTCATATGGGTGCGTAGGTATGTGCATAGCCCATCGACTTGGGACTATGATCGCCTCCAATGTATATGTTTTGTATTGATGGTTCACGAGAGACTGAAAATTTAGTCCTTTAGGCGATGAGCGATACAACATGACGTGATAACAGAGTATGAAGGTACCACAGTTGTGTCTCGGGGTGAAATATTGCATATATTTAAGATAGAGTGTATATGTATATACTTGAAATGATGTCTACTGTGTGAATTAAATAGGAAGGATTGTTAATGAAATTTGAAATGAATTAAGTAGCGAACACTTAATTATATTAAATTGGAAGTGCCTATTTATACTTAAGTGGAATTGGTTATATGTATTATATTTTGAGGGAAACCAATGGGAACGATGTTAGGTTTTGATTAGTTATGAGATAGGAAGGACTAGTTAGTCTGGGATTACAACTAGTGGGAATTGATTATTCTCTAGGCGTGCTCATTAGATGAGAGGTGAGCATATCAAGTTAGTTAGATAACATAACATGAAAAATATATATGCTAATAAATAATTTTAAGCACTTGCTAATTTTTTAAAATGTTTTCAACTCGGGCTCTGACCCGTTTTCAGCAAACCTCTTTTCTTGCCAAATCATTTTAGGTGCTTAGCCACACGGAGACTAGGCTTAGGAGTTCCATTCATTCGGTGAGATATAGTTGCTGTGGAGGCTACATGACTTTGGAAGTAGTCGCCTCTGAGTCTATCATTCCTGACTTTTGAGTTATTTGCATCAGTTGGACATAGCGTCCCTTCTTATTTTTATATTCCGAGACTTGAGATTTAATTCCTTACTCCTCTCAGTTGTTGAATTTATTTAGTTGGATTACTATATTGAATTTTTGACTGGATGTGTTTACTCCAGCTCCTTTATATTATGTCAGTTATTTTATTTCGTATGAATTTCAGTTGAATGGTGAATGTTGAATATTTTCTTAAATGGTTTATATTAATTGAAAAGATAAAATTTTGGCATCAACCTTTTTAAATATTTGGTGGTTATTTTAATTATAAAGTTTTCGACAGTGATGACCAACTGGATATTCTAAATTAATTAATAAATGACTGATCACCCGGTATTTAATTAGGCGGGGTCTCAAAGGTATCTAACGATGCTAAGTTGAATTCTCATTTAATTTGTAGTTTGAACGAACTTTGTTTTTCGAGCTATTGTCTTCTCCTTCAATTTGTCATTCGAACGAAATTGTGTTCTCGTTCGAACGACAAGACAGTTTCGACTGTTTTCCAACAGTTTTTATTTAACTTATCACTACTTCTTTTCCTACCTATTTTAGTAGTGCGTGAGTAACCATTTTTTGGAAAGTTTTTCAATATCTTTGAGAGCATAAACATTCATCCAAAAACTCCTTTGGTTTTTGAGAATCACAAATGAGTTAATTTTCATACAAAAACAAGTTTACACCCGTATAGTTTCGGTGATCCAAGTTCCTTCACAACATGTGTTCTGAGATCATATTTTGGCACGGGATTTATTCTCTAAACCATAGAGACTATTTCTTGCAGAGGATTTCATGGATTTTTCATATGCCGAACTCCGTGTGCATGACAATAGCTTTTCCTTATCCATGGATTCTGAGATGTAGGTGGATTCATGTGTTGTCACTAGGCGGGGGAGGAAGGAACGAAGAACCTCAACGCTTGCGAGGGCGTCGAGTCATTCTGTATGTATTATGTCATTTCATTTGTAATACTATACTTATTGGACTTGTGGTTAGGCCATCCGAGGTTTTTCCCATTGTTGGTTTTTCTCGTTCATCAGGACATTGTGGTTGTGTTTATTTTTATCTTGTAAAATTCTCATGTAGAGGCATGCTTAGGTTTAATAAGATAAAAATTGATTTATTTACAAGAATGGTGTAATTAGGTGCTTATTTAATTTGGGTAATTTTAGTTTACTTTAATTCAAGTTAGAATTATTAATTTGGGAAAATTCATGTTAATCTTGAATTAAGCTTGTTTTAATTTGGTTTGTGTATATTTGAACTTGAATTGAAGTTGTTGTTTTTAGAAGAAGATAATTTAATTTTTGAAAGAAAATAAAATTTTGGATATTTTGTGAACTATACCTTTTGAAATTAAAAATTGGTATTTTTCGGGAACCTACATTATTAAAGTTGATATGAGAGCATATAATTTAAGAAATCACATTCTTATATTGGTATCAGAGTGGGAACACTAATTTACCGTGTTAGGCCCTCTGGGTTTGAATATGGAAAATTTGTCAGTTTTGAAGTTTTCTATTTTTGATGGATCCAACTATGCATTTTGGAAAGCGCTTATGAGGTCAATACTTAAGTCATTTGATGATCGAATTTGTCTAGTATGAGAAGCTCGAGTTCTTAAACCCGTAGAAAGATGGAGTGAGGATGAGCTTAGCTAGAAGATTTTAATTCTCAAGGTTTAAATGATCTTTTTAGTGCGATCACACAAGAAGAGTTTTGCCGGATTAATGCATTTGAAATGTCTAAGGAAGCTTTACACGCAATGTTTTAGTGGTGTCATTTATACATAATCACTTTTCCATATGTAATACCCCACGATTTTGGGACTAAGAAATTACATTTTTGGGAGAAATAAATTTATTTAAATTGGAGAATTTTAAAATTTGGAAATTGAAGTCCAAAAATTGAGGACATTTTAAAGTCTCCCGGATGATGATTTTGAGCGTACCATCGATCTCAGATGGGTCGAGATAGTCAAAATGATTTTCATTGGGTTTTATTTCGGTTCCGCAATATTTTTAAGTTAGTTTGGCTCGAATTGGAGTAAACGAGTCATTTAAAGTATGTATTATCAATTAAAACTGGGTTTATTGTTTTAAGGGATTTATCAGGTTTACAGATCAAGCCTTCTCATTTAGAGAAAGAGAGAAACAGAAAAGGAAAGAGAAAGGAAGAAAGAAAGAAAGAAAGAAAGAAAGGAGAAGAAAGAAGAGAGAGAGGAAGAAAGATTGGAGGATTCCGTCCCAAACGCGACATCGTGGATGATCCAACCTCTACAAAATCAAGGCAAGTGTTTAATCTTGCTAAATATTTCATTCGTGTATTTCATTTCATAATTTGTGGATAAAAGAAATGGATTTTGGGTATTAATATCAAAACCTAGATTTTTGTACTAAAATGGGAATTTCATGTTTATACATGGATTTGATGATATTCAAATTGTTGGGATGAGATGTAGGATGAGTTTATATGTTAAGAATATTATTGGGTTAAAGATTTGGGGGTTGATGATGATTTTTGAGTGTTTGGAAAATGTAGGGTTTGTTCAAAAAAATGGAAATCGGCCAAGATAACTGGTATGTCCGGTCGACCGCGCCCAGGGGACCAGTCTACCGCGCCTCAAGGGAAAAGTCTACTGCTTTCTTTCGAAGGCAAAAATTTGGACATGCGGTCGATGGGGGTCTGGGACCGGTAGACTGATCGCCTATTTTCTGCCCAAGAGTGGGAAATTCTTTTACCCCTCTTCTTTTGGGTTTTATTCTCAGGGTCTTTCTTAATGGGCTTATTATGGAGGGTTATGATATTAGATTAAGGGAATAGGGCCTTAGGTCAAATAGGGACTTGCGGGCCTATGTTAAATTGATTTTGGAGGGTGGGATGTCTCTTTTAGTAATGAAATGAATATGGAACTGAAGTGATTGGCAGGTTATTTTATTATGATAGAGGTGGGTTATCATGAAATGGTTATAAATGTAGAGATAGTCCCTTTATGTTTTTGGTGTGTCTTACTAATGGATATTCCAAGGTATAGTGAGAAACCTAATTGGGAATGGGAATCCTAATTATAGATCAAAAGTGAGCCTAGTTATGATGTAAGGTTAAGGCCCCTTTGAGAGACAAAGTTGTGAGGGTACGACATGAAATCGTAGGCCGATGTTGGGTCGAATCCTTATGGTGATAGGATTCTATTTAGATTAAGATTGAGGACCGATGAGAGAGAGTGGTCGCATATTCTTAGAAATGTTTAACTTAAGAAATATATTTCAAGCACAAAAAGATTTAGGGGTTCATAGGAGTAATTGAACCGTAATTGAGATAGTGATTATATATCAGAATGGTATTCCCCTACGCGATCATATAATGAGATTAATTTTAAGTTAATCTTGAGGTTTGTAGACTATTAGTCACGTGCATACCAATAGTCGAAATTTGTATTGGAGATATTGATGTACTTTCGGATACAAATGTGATGTGTAGTGATTGTTACCTACACTAAACTTTGGGTGATAATATTAATGTTGGAGATATATTTATGTTGGAAGATTATTTATATCTTAGGAGAAATGGATGAATATGTTTCAAGCGAGAGATCGTATTCTTATAATGAATTAAGCTAATATGATTGAAGTGATGGTTAGTATATTGAGGAATATGGACGCCAATAGGCGGGTTTATAAGTTTCATACATGCAATGAGAGATAGTATGTATATATGTATGTATATATATTTGTATAAATATGGATATATGTGCATACTCATGTTGTGAATATCTAAACCGTATGTGATGGTTTAATTATATGCTGGGATCATATGGATGTATATATATTATGCATGTGAATGATATATATACTTATGTGGTTAAGAATACCACGCTCATGCTATTATTGGGAAGTTTCCGCGATGAGGGTGAGCACCCTGGCTCGAGGAGCAGAGTGTGGATATTCCCCAAGTCATAGTCGTCCATTGTGTTATTATGTGATTTACATTATTTTTGGTATGAGACGTGGTGGGTATGTTTCGTCTCATTGTCAGTTAGGAACTATGACCGCTTCCCGAACATTGTGTGCGTGAGTTTATCACGAGGTGGGTGTCGTTTAGCCCCACCAGGTGGTCCCCAGTATGCTACGTGGTTTGGGCACTGGGAAGATGATATCATGGTGCAGTATATTGGCGATATATATAACCGGTTATTTTATGTGAATGGCCATTGTAATCATATGTGGTATGTGAACTTGGCTATGGGAATGAATGATTATATCTCTGCATGTTTAGAGTAAATACATATATATACTTATTTATATCCTATAGGTAAATGGATATAAGATTTCTATGGTGTACATCTTGGGTGATTATGGTGTATAAGGATGTTGGGGGTTGATGTATCGCATTTAAGGAATATTTCGGTTACATGAACCCAAGGATATTTATTGGAGATATAGGGGTTGCTCTTAGTTAGTAATCTAAATGGTAGTAGTATAATTGTGTGTATGACATAATGGATCTCTAGGATCTACATTGTCAAGGAGTAGTGTATTGGGGAGGTTCCTTATTTGGATTTCTCTTTGCGAGATGCCCCACGCACGAAACATTGTGCAATGTTGAGAGTGGAGAGAATTTTTGTCCTTATTAAATTGCATGCATGTTATTTAGAAATTAAATTATATCATTGAAACCTAATATAACACTTATCTGTAAAATAATTAAGAGTGATTAGAATGGAAAGGATTCCAGGATACGGTTAAAAGTTAAGTTGTCCTTATGGGTGGGGTAATTTAATTAAGATTCCAGGACGCGAATTAGCACTCTCTGTTAGATGAGAGGTGAGTTTGGGGGTTTCACGAGAGTGCGACTCCACTTTAATTATGAAATAAGTGCATTTATATTTATTATGCACGTTTAACACACTTGCTAAATAATTTTATACCTCGGGCTCTGACCCGTTTATATTTCTCTCCTGCTATATGTATATACTATTACATGTGTCCTACTGCATGGATGCCGGATGCTCTTCTATCCAGAGCCTTGGGAGCCGTTACAGGTGTGGACTGTTGCGGGATTTAGTTTGTAGTCTCTTCCAGTTTCTTTGTAAATCTAGATAAGATTCTTTGTGTACATCGGGATCATACTTTAGAGTTATTTATAATTGTTTATATTTCTTCCCCATGGATGTTGTACTGTCTGTGACCCGACAACTTATTCGGGTATAATTCCTTGTATGTACTCATTTCATTCTATTCTAGCATTTCATTTCTCACAGTACTTGTATGAATTTTTCCTTTATTAGTGGTTCTATAGTGTTGGTTTGTTGTTCATTGTATGTTTCATTTAATTTTTTTTTATTTTTTTTTTTTGGCATCCGCTTTTAATAGTTTCGGGTAGTTAGCCTTATATTATTTAGTATCATCAGTTGATGTTGAGACTGAACCATCTGAGATACATGATTTAATGTAGTATTGGGGTGGCCACCCATTATTATTTTGAGCGGGTTGTCACAACATAGTGATGTCATGTTTTTGTGATGTCGCTCATATTTTATCTCCTTAAGAGAATATGTATTCACATTCTACATGGTGATGATATATTGACTTCACTCTTCACATAAACACATATGCACATCCATACACACATTCATTATTATTCTATCTTTGTCCTCTTTACACACATGACATATTTTTCATGCACACATTTGCACAAATATTAATCTACTAAAGAGAAGGAGAATATATTATAGAGACCATAAGAGACCTAAAGTATGGAGTGGGTGCCTAATACTTTCCCTGTCGGTAATGTAGTCTCTTATCCCATATCTCATTTGGTTTTGCATGCACTAGTTGTCTTTAGAAATCCATTTTAAGGTTACTCTTTATTTTTCCCGTTTTAAATAAAAATAGGTTGTCAACTTTGATATTTACAAATTCACACACTTCACATGTCGATGACGGTAGCTTATGTACTTTATTCCTTCTAGTGTTGCATGATAAACCTCTTCCGTGAGGACTGTCACTTAGCGCACACAACTATGTCAAGATTTCCACGGGTGGAATTATACTTTTTAGTGAGATATGTTTATCGCCTTGTAGTCAAGTATCTTGTCCATGCCTGTATCACAACCCATTATTTCACCGTCATTAGATAGTTCTTCTTCAAACGAGATATGTGTGAATAATAAAAGGAAGGTGAATCTTATTTGTTCCTATTATGATGTAGAGGGACATTTTCAAGAGTTTTATTTCAAGTCGGGGAATGATGCTCTAAGGAACTTGGTCACTTTAGTAGAACTGACACCCTAAAAGTGTACCCATAGCCATTAGATAGGTCACAAATGAGAGTTTTTCCTTTTACCAAAATTATTCATGCCTTTGATGATCTTTAAGGATAATTTGAGTCTGGATAAAAAAAAGGTAAAGAGGACATTGATGTCCTTAGCAATGCCACAAAGGTAAAATCAACCATAATTTTTACTAAATTTTTGCTCGATTCTACTACATTGTGAAGACAGCGTAGTTGTTCTAGGAACTTTGATGTTGTTCTAATCAAAGTCGATGAAATTCCAAAGCATTGGAGGACGTTTCCTTCCTATAATTAATTAGATAGATATGCCTAATATGTTTTATAGATTTATCATCTTATGCCCTAGTTATATCTAGGTTCGGTTTCTTCATTTGTTATTTGTTTGGTATTTATCTTTGTTTGTTTATATCGAAAACCTTTACATTTGTAAAATATAGTCCTATATGTTTATAGGTATTCATATATCCCCTGTGATAAATTTTAACCTACATAATTATATATTGTGAAATTTGTTTTGTTTATGTCTAGTATTCTTTATGTTTGTAATTCCATAGCTTGAAGTTCATTGGTAAATTAAGCTTGTAAATTTTTGTGTATTTTGTCATACTTCATACACTACACTACAATATAATTTCAAAATTTTCCATGTAAAATAATATGAAGGGATTTGTTGTCTTCTTTTAGAGAAAATTGAAAGTTTTATGTTGTTTTTAAGAAGGGGGTGTGATTTACAATTCTTATGTATGAAAGAATTTTGATCATGGTTGATGTTGAAAAAGTAAATGCTAAAAACTTCATGAGAGAACATGTGATCACGACTAGGTCAAAAGGGATGCTTAACTTTGAAATAGGAAATAAGTTCCCATCCTATTTTTTTGAATGAAAGTCGCCCTTTACAAATCATTTTCTTAAATGGAATGTCTCAAAGATTACCACCTATCTAAAATTGGGTCTAATAGCTTGTACTTTTATGAGTATTTAATTTCTATGTCTGCATTTAATTATTTATTTAATTTGGAAAATTAAATTGGTTTCGAAAAATATTAATTAGCAAGTTCAGGGTTAATATGTATCATTATTTTTATTTACTTGCATGTACTAAGTAAAGAGAGATGTGAATTGTCATTTGTCGCTTATGATCAAAAAGCGACAGTTTATTATATTACGTCGATAGAGAGTTACATTGGCGGATTTATATAGTTTATAGGCGACGCGTATTGTATGCACATGGTGGGCCCAATTAATGACATGATAAGAGTGCACTAGCAATCAATGATTAAATTATTTAATTAAATTCAAAATTTTAATCCCTAAAATCCTAACTCTTACAACCAAATTGTGACAAACTAAATAAATCAAACCAAGCATGCAAAGTCAATCACAATATGTGGAAAAATGCCCCAAAGGGGCAAAAACCATTTATTTCACTATAATATGTAACGACTTACAATCATAACAAAATACAATTTTGATGCACGAATACTCGCAGGAGTCGGTTCATCATCGTCGGCGTTTGTCAATAAGAAGTCCCGCAAGAACTCTAATTTCAGCAGTGGATAAAGACCCTTCCTCTCCACAATATTACTCTAAGATGTGTAGAACAAATGTATCTAGGGTTTAGAGATTCATACAAATGTTTGGAAAGGATTTATGAATAAAAAATGCATTAAATCTTGAAAAAACGAAGTCTGTTTTTGGGCAGAATAATCGTAGAAAAGTCAGTGCCAAAAGGCTTCAAAAACGTGTAGAATGGTCATTGCTTTAAATACAAAAATCGAGGCAATGTGTCACTCGAACAAAGTACAAGTGTCTCTCGAATGATTTCGTGCGAGATGGCTATGTCGCACGAACGACCAACCAATCTCGCTCGAACGACGTCAACGAGACTTTTTCCCTTCGCCTTTACATTTAGAAAAATTTCATATTGCGAAGTAAAAACGTTCCAGCCCCTTAAAAATATTTTATAAAAATTTCCCAAATATTTATGTAAATAATAAACACTCCAAATAAATTATTTTATCATAATCGTGAGTGGAGTAGTGGGAACAATTTAAGAGTACGTTTCACGTTGCATGATGCATGTATGAATATGATGGATGTGTGGATTCGGATCAAGGCCGTTGTGGATGATCGTCTTGGCGTGCCTAATATAGCAGTATGAGATATAAAAACTGTGATCTAGAACAAACAGAAAATACCTAGATTATAACTCGAACATTTATAAAATCTTGTCCTTACAAATCTCCCCCTATGTCTATGTCAGTACATACATAAAAAGTCCGAATTACGCTACCCAAATAAAAACCAAATGACATATAATTTAATATCCCATTAAACCCAAAAACTGGAAATACTAAATGATATGTCTTCAAACAAACTTCAACATCTTCAAATCTCTAATTGTTCAATCTTTCTTTTTCATCATCAGGGTGTGCAAAAAAGATCCTCAATTAAGTACCTACTCACATGAGATAAGAAACAATACTCGTGATGTGCAACAGTTTGAAATATAATGATAAGACAAAAGTAAGTATCAATTTATGCTCAATCAAATCACTATAAAATCAAACAAAAGTCTCCCCATAGTTCATTCTTCCCCTTTTTATGATGTCCCCAAATAGACAAATATGAAGAACATAAATCAAATGTAAATGGAGAATGTCAGAAGGTAATCAAACTTTCTCTTTTTTAATTTTTCAAATTTTTTCATAAAAAATATACAACAAAGAATCACACCATGAAATAACACCAAAACAACCAAGTCGGTGATAGCGAAAATGTAGGGATGTGAACAAATTCGATGGGAAAATCAATACATACAACCATACCATATGTGCATGATGAATGTCAGATATTCCTAATGAATGAACTCAACATTTTTCTTAGGTGTAAAAAATGTGGAATTAAAAGAAATTGACTCAATCAAATCAACAAATCAAATCTCAAAGTGATTTCCACACTAATAACGTCCAAAATGTTGTAACGCTTTTTCATGACTTTCAATGACGTGCAAACCCATTTTTCATTTCTTTCCATCCAAACTCCCTCGTAAATAATTATACATTATATTTTTCTTTTGAGCTGATGAAACTAAAACCTATTGGGCCGTTTGATTTGGCATATTTTTCTTTTTATTGCCTTTAAATTTTTTTGGGCTCTTTTAAATGGTGGCTTTCATGACGAGTTAATTTTGAACTCTCACAGCCCTTTTCTGTGATTCACTCGTCATATTTTGTTGCAATTAAGTCGTCACAGTAAATGGATTTTACATGCACTACTGTCTTGTCAAGTTTTATCGCATTTTGGCCATTGTATAGACAAAATTGAGATGGAAATATTCAATGCAATATGTGATAGACAAGTACAATACTCAAATAACACTGTGCATGTGTTCAATAAAGGATATAAGGAGCCAAACATGTATAAGATAACACTAATCACATCTCAAAGGCGCCAAATAATGTAAAGTACATGGATGAAATGATGTGGCATCTCAAATCACTATCAAATAGTCACGTGGAATATGGAATGAAGTTGTGACTATGGCTATCTTAAATCTTCATCCATAAACGGTGTAAAAAATATGCAAAACTCTTTTAGTTTTTTAAAAAAAAATATAAAAAGAAAATCTTTTTGACTTTTTCGAAAAATTTTAAAAAATTAAATCTTTTTGGATTTTTTAATTTTTCAAATAAATAAAAAAAATAAACAAATAATGATACAAATGATACAATCTAGAGATAGGAATTAGATGATATGAACATGAAAAATGCATCCTACTTTAGACATGGTGACCACCCCTCAGTCAACTGTACAAACTCGTAAAGACTTCCTAAGACTCTCGAATCTAAGGGCATCTAAAGAGTTTATGAAAATATCAGCTAACTGGAGGTCGATATATACAAAACTCAAGGATATGACCTTTTCCTCTACAAGCTCATGGATAAAGTGATCGTTTATCCTAATGTGCTTTGTGGGCGAATGCTGGACTGGATTACGGGATATTTGTATCGCGCTCATGTAATCACAGGAAATAGTCATGGTGTCATTTGATATCCCATAATCCTCCAACATCTGCTTCATCCACAGATTTTTCATGCAATAACTGCCGACGGCTATTTACTCAACCTCCACATTGGACAAAGACATGTAGTTTTACTTCTTGCTCAACTAAGAGACAAGAGCAGAACCAAAGAAGAAATACCCACCAGAAGTGCTCCTACATCCATCTGCATACCTAGCCCAATCGGCATCCGAATAGGCAGATAAATGGTTATTAGTATCAATGGAATACCAAATGCCAAGTGAGAGAGTCCCACTCACGTATTTGATAATACGTTTAAGAGAGAGTAAGTGTGACTCTTTCGGGGATGCTTGATATCATGCAGAGACTCCAACACTAAAGGCGATGTCGAAAGGACTGGAAGTCAAGTAGATAAGACTACCTATCATTCTCCGATACAAGGTTTTCTCTACATCCTTATCTGAAGTATCCTAGATAAGCTTTATTGAGGTACCCATCGATGTATGTGCATGCTTAGCGGAGTCTAAACGAAATTTGTTCACAAGGACTCTAGCATACTTGGATTGGGAGATGAACATCCCATTCTCTAGCTAATGAACCTGGAGACTAAGGAAGAAAGTAAGATCACCTACCATGATCATCTCAAACTCACTCTTCATCTGTAGCTTAAAGAGGTGAGCATGCTGGGAGCATATGGATTTAAAGACTATATCATCCACATATACCTGAGAAACAAAAATAGCAATATCATCTCTCCTGATGAACAACGTCATATCAACTCCCCCTCTCTTGAAGCCATGGGCTAAGATATAGGAAGTAAGCCTGTCGTACCAAGGACGGGGTGCTTTCTTCAAACCATACAAGGCTTTCCTCAGATAGTAAACGTGATTAGGGTGCTTGGGGTCTTCAAACCCTTTTGATTGTTTAATATAAACCTCCTCCAGTAGAATTCCATTCACAAAGGCACTCTTGACATCCATCTTATATAACTTGAAGAAAAAATGACATGTGATAGCGAGTAGTAAGCAGACGAACTCAATCCTTGCAATATGAGTGAATGTCTCATTAAAGTCTACACCCTCTATCTATGCGTAGCCTTGAGAGACCAACCTAAACTTATTTAGGATAATAGTACCAATATCATCCACCTTATCTTAAATATCCACTTGGTACCTATCACATTTGTCTCACTAGGTCGGGGGACCATTTCCCAGACATCATTATTTCTAAACTGAAGCAACTCATCCTGCATAGAACATATCCATTATTCATCTTTAAGTGCTTCTTTATATTTCTTGGTCTCGACTTTGGACGTGTAGCAAGCATGGCTAAAAATGTTATCTATCAGAAAACGAGTTTTGACCCCTAACGTGGAATCTCTTAGAATAGTAGTAGGATCATGACTCTTGCAAACCCAAGTAGGAGTGTCCTATAAATCAGGAATAGGGTCCACTCTAGGTGTGGGAGGCACAATGGGATCATCAGTAGAAAGTGTGTTATCCTCACACAAAAGGTTGATAGTGTGCCATTGAAACTCGGCGTTTATTCGTTCTACCTTTTCCATGGATTGCCTTCTCAACTCCTCAGCCTTTTCTGTAGGCATGGCAAGGGGAACGGGGGCAATTGGGAATGCCTCCAAAGGAGTTTGTTCTTGAGCTTAGGTCTTGGACTTTGAGGACTTGGATTTCGAGGACACCACACTTTTGGACTTCTTGGTCTTTTTGGCAGGTGGCTGAGAATGCCCTTCCCCTGTTGTAGCCTCGATCGAAGGGACAGGTTGCTTGGGAGCTGTAATGGCCTTGGGCTTCGTGGTGGCAGTAGGGATCATTAGGAAATAAGGGGGTAGCTCCTAGGGATATTCTTTAATGGTTTTACTTAAGGGAAACTCAACTCCAAGCACGGAGTTCCCCTTAAGACCCTGTTCATAAGCATAGAAAGAAAGGACTGGGGGATATTGGGGGGGGGGGGACTAAATATACTCATGAATCATTCTCAACTGCCCCAAATGGAACTCGGTGGCATAAGAGGTGGATACGTCCCCCTTCCTAGTGGCACTAAGAAGGGTGACTCTCCCATCGATGGAAGAAGTCACACCAAGCACCATTGTTGCAGTATAGAAGGTGCAAGCTTCAGCAAAAGTGGCATGTGTGGTTGTGTTGAAACACAGGTCAAGGGGCCTCCTGATCAAACCCGAACTACCTACTACATCTGTCAGGGTTGTAGGGTTCTGAGGTGTATCCCCATTCAGTATAGGAAGGAAGAAACCCAGGAGTGAATAGAAGCACTACGGCCTGCGAGGGATCTTCTACAGCTGGGATGAACTCGACCATTGAGGATGCAAAAGGAAAGAAATCACAACTATGGGAAAATGTAGACTCACTGTATGGCCTCATCACAAAGGAGTCCAAATGATAAAAAACTTCCGTTATCTCCTTTAGACTTTTTTTATGGAAACATAGGAGGCGTGGGGGCTTGATACCTTGGCTCACAGGCAGAGAAATAGACTTGGCGACAATGGCAAGAAAAAAGGTGTAAAGGAAGCCCGTCAAAATGATGGTGTTGGAAAAAATGGCCAAGTTATAATGACCCAGTGATCGTACCATGTCGATGTGGGTTCAATCCAAGTAGGTATAGAGGGACCCCAAGGTAATGGTGGCCAGAGGTAGGTTGAAACCCCGAGCCAAATGAATGGAAATATTTATAAGGTCCCTCCTAGGATGATCATTGGGTTTCCTAGTCAGGAAGCAGCGTAGAAGAAACACAAGTATGTAGGCTGGTAGTTCCAGGGATGTACCTCTACCTTAGCGCGATGCAGCATTGACATCCTTCGGGGTTGGAGCTTCGAAAAAATAGTTGATGAGGGGAGTAAACGTGATTTTTTTCGAGGAACCAGTGCAACTGCGAGAGATTCGATCCAACTCAGATCGATTAGTAGCCTCTTCGGTATCCAGGGCCTCATCCTGATATGTGATATCACCCATTGGCTCAAACCCAAGGAGCTCACCGACGTCCTCCAACGTAACGGTTAACTCTCCCCACGCAGTAAAGAACGTGTGAGTTGTGATGTTCCATCTGGAAACTATCACTTGGAGCGTCGCGTTGTGCTTAGAAAGGGTGAAATCCCCAAACCAGTAGGCTCAATGAAGCCCAACCTTTACAAGAGCAGCAGCATAAGAACTCTGCATATGTGCATGATAGGAAGTGAAATGGGCTGGCGACCCCCCAGGTGCTTTGAAGTCAATCTGAGAATAGGGGAAGTCACCACGGTCCAAACAAAAGTGTAGAGTCCCCTTTGGGGGAAGATAACCACACTTTGATGAATCCATATCCTCATCACCCAATAGAAAAGGGTAAAAATTGGATGAGAAATGGAAAGTCTTTCATGCATAAGAAAATTTATCATCTTTGCCAAAGATGGGAGCCCACCGATAGAACCGTAGTTGCTCTTGACGAGCAACATTGAGGGTAGCGGCGCTAGGGACAACAGCGGTGCCAGAAGTGGCAGAGGGGGAGCCTGGCTGAGTAGTGGTGGTGGTAACCTTATAAGCACTTGAAAAAGCCATATTAGAGTGGTGATGAATGGCACAACTTGGTAAGAAGGGCTAGAAATAAGGAGGGAGGAGCACAACCACAGGTGGAGGCGCAAAAGATGGGAGAGGGAAGAAACTGGGTAAAAAGTTGGACAATAATGGAGGTTTTCACACACTTTTCTCTCTCTAAAGAAGACGGGAGCTTGAAGAAGATGAAGGAAAGAGAAGGGTTTGAAAAAAGAGATGTTTTAAACCTTTTAAGGAAGCTGTCTGTTGAGTTTCCCACCATCACACGTGCAAGGCTGCCTATAATCATTTCAAATGGACATGTGGCACTTCGGGAGGTGTTTTGACAGCTAAAAGGACAACGCCACATCATTTACGAAGCAATGCCTAGGGAATAGACGGGGTTCCCTTCTTCACCAAGTTTGATTTTTGGCGCCAGAATTTGTTGTCAGATATATCCAATAACTCCCAATGGAAAAGATGTCCCAATGATTCAAAAAAGCTACGATGTTCCCTCACAACAAGTGCAAATGTTGTTTACATAGTGACTCGGCTACATCGGGGAAAATTTCTTCTTTTTCGAACATAGCGAAGAGTTGCAAGGGATAATTTTACTTACCACTAATCAAAACGAGTATTTGAGAAGGTTAGCATGCCTTTCGGGAAAATTTCGAATAATAAGGTTAGAACGGTTGAAGCTCAGCGTCAGAAAAAAATGGCGATGTCCCTTTGTTAAAGCATCAATAGGCCATAGCTCTTCGGTTCAGGTACATCGGGGAAAATTTTACTTTTTCCTGAAGATTCTAACGGGGTGGATCTAACGAGGGAAAAGATAAAAGAATTTTTTCACATAAAAAAGGTTTATTAGATTGAGAAGTTTTCTTCCAGACATTTCTTGTTCTAACAACAAATCTCTCCACGAAGGGGCACATGTAGAGGGGGCTTGAAGGTAATCCTGATATTAGGGATAATTCCCCATTCAACAATAATTTTTGGGATTAAGAAACCGAGGCAACTCAGTGTGGCAGCTCAAACGTGGCAACCTAGCGAGGCAGCTTAGCATGGGAACTCATACTTTAGCTTGTTGTGTTAGTCATATTGTATTTTTGTTTATATTGACTATAAGCTGTAACGGTTGTAATGATGTAACGAGAATAATAAAGAGTTTTAGTGTGAGGTCAAACGGCACTAGCGAGAGACCAGGCTTGGCAGGGCCTTCATGCTCTATCGAATGACCTCACCGTGGGAACTTTAGAGGGACTTCGTTTGGAGGATTGATAAGTGAGGCATCGTTGGGGCTTGTCCTGACCATCTTAGATATATCTGCTAAAACACCGAAGAACCCTTACCGTGAAACCTCGGGCAGAAAAGCTTGGAGTTCCATTGGGCGTTTAGTTGTGAGCCAAACAACCCTCTACTTAATGTCACATCCACTTTATCTGATGTCACTAACCAGCTAGGCAATGTCATCCCTGCACTTGAGTAAACCACCGTGGTATTTGGGTCTATCAGATAGTTGGTGAGCCACCTCTGTGATGATAGCCCCCTGACTCACAGTGGTTAGGCTAAAGGCATGTCTTTGCATTTAAAGTTTATGACGTGGAGACAACTAGTGCATCATGTATTTAATGTTTGTGACATAAAGTATGAGGGATTTCTTTCACATGCATTAATGGCAGAGTTGCCTCAGGGTGGTGTGGGAGGATATTTAAGGACCCCAACCACCTCTGAAGAGAGGATGATCTTTTAAGAGTTCAGAAATTATTACTAGAGATAATATACATCGGAGAGAGTTATTACAAACCAGAGAGTTTACTCACCCACCATTATCATTTATTAGGATGCTTTTTGTAACACCCCGCCCGCCCGAGGAGAGCGAGCGGTGCGTCACTCATCGATAAAACTAAATAAATCCATAAGTAACAAGGTATAGAGCATCTAAATCCCACAACAACAAAAGAGAAACCACTAATCTCAATCTCTTCAAATAAATACAACAATCTCTCGAATAAATACAACTAAAATAAATCTACAATGCTCTATACATAAAAACAAATGAATACAAGTCTTCTCTCATGTATTAAAAATCTTCCCAAAATAATCCTCGCTAAAAATCAACCCAATCAAATCCAAACCGTCCAAAATCCGCGCTAACCTGCCACTAAAAGAAAATATGGGGAAGTACAAAATACGACAGGAAAGATGCTCAACAAATATAAGTTAGCGATGAATAAAGCGTAGCAATACGAATACAAATATTCAAATCAAATGATAATCTCATAAGCAATTATATCACTATAATTTCTCAACAACACATTAATCGAGTCACCAAGCCTCACCCCATCCGCATATGCTTTATCAAGACATAGCCCGGGAAGCAGGAATTTTGGCGGGTGCCCGACCTCCGTGCCATATTAAAATCTCATGACAACGTGCTCAATAACAACATGAATAATACCACATGAATCAAAATAATTCCAACAATTATTTTTCCTGATTTCAATGAATTTAACAATTCAAATATGAGTTCAATTAACAAGAAATCAACGGGATAAACTCTCGAGAGAATTAATGGAGCATATTGTGTAAAACACCATACCTCAAACCATGTGAGAAACCAATGATCACATCCTCAAGATCAACACAAAATATCTACAAAAGCTCCTCCAAGAACACCAACAAAATAGCCCCAAGAACACCTCTAATCTAAGGTTGGAACTCACAAATCTCAAGGGATAATGTGTATAAAAAAAAGAGGAATATAAAATATATTTTCTGCCAAAAAGTTGTGCCAAAAGTAGGTTAAAAAGGTTTCCCACAACTTCCTTTTATAATGACAAGAAATGAAGAGTTGGAAGCCGAAAGACTCCTTTAAATAAGACAAAAAAATGAAGAGTTGGAATCCAAAAGACTCCTTTAAATAAGGCAAAGAAATGAAGAGTTGGAAGGCAAAACAACTCTTGAAAATTACTTGTTGTTGTGGAAATCAGGCGAGGTCAATCGATCGACTCCCAGGCTTCGATCGATCGATCGTGCCCAAAAATTGACAGTTCGCCGACTTAGAATTCCAAGAGTTAAAAACATTTAAAAATCATTTTAAAATCCGTTTTAACTCCGATTTCGAAACCGTTTGAAATTCTCGCCTTTAAAAATTATAACCAACATATTTGAGCAATAAAAATAATTTTATCTCAAAATTTATTTTCCTCCATTTTCCAGAAAATAATTAAAATAGCCCAAAATTACGCGGGTTGTTACACTTCCCCACTAACAATGGAATTTCGGCCGGGAAATTTGCCGAATGCCTAACTCTCAAAAATCAGGCCAACAATCTCCAAAATAATCTCGTAATAAAAAATAATTCCTCATATCTAATCAAGATGCCTAACACGAAACGATCATCTAAAATAATCTATCTCCAAAAATACGCGCCACAAAAACGTAACAGACCCAAAACCCAAAACCCAAGACCCGAGGGTTGTCGTATACCTAAACTCTGATACCATTTGTAACACCCCGTCCACCCGGGGAGACCGAGCGATGCGCCACTCATCGATAAAACTAAATAAATCCATAAGTAACAAGGTATAGAGCATCTAAATCCCACAACAAGAAACAAGAAACCACTAATCTCAATCTCTTCAAATAAATACAACAACTAAAATAAATATACAATGCTCTATACATCAAAACAAATGAATACACGTCTTCTCTCTTGTATTAAAAATATTTCCAAAATAATCCTCGCTAAAAATCAACCCAATCAAATCCAAAGCGGCCAAAATCCGCGCTAACCTGCCACTAAAAGAAAATATGGGGAAGTACACAACACGACAGGAAAGATGCTCAACAAATATAAGTTAGCGATGAATAAAGCGTAACAATACGAAGGTGAATATTCAAATCAAATGATAATCTCATAAGCAATTATATCACTATAATTTCTCAACAACACATTAACCGAGTCACCAAGCCTCACCGCATCCGCATATGCTTTATCAAGACATAGCCCGGGAAGCAGGAATTTTGGCGGGTGCCCGACCTCCGTGCCAAATTAAAATCTCATGACAATGTGCTCAATAACAACATGAATAATACCACATGAATCAAAATAATTCCAACAATTATTTTTCCAAATTTCAATGAATTTAACAATTCAAATATGGGTTCAATTAACAAGAAATCAACAGGATAAACTCTCGAGCGAATTAATGGAGCATATTATGTAAAACACCATACCTCAAACCATGATGAGAAACCAATGATCACATCCTCAAGATCAACACAAAAGATCTACAAAAGCTCCTCCAAGAACACCAACAAAATAGCCCTAAGAACACCTCTAATCTAAGGTTGGAACTCACAAATCTCAAGGGCCAATGTGTATAGAAAAAAGAGGAATATAAAATATATTTGCTGCCAAAAAGTTGTGCCAAAAGGAGGTTAAAAAGGTTGCCCACAACTTCCTTTTATAATGCCAAGAAATGAAGAGTAGGAAGCTGAAAGACTATTTTAAATAAGACAAAGAAATGAACAGTTGGAAGGCAAAAGACTGCTTTAAATAAGGCAACGAAATGAAGAGTTGGAAGCCAAAACAACTCTTGAAAATTACTTGTCGTTTACGAAATCAGGGGAGGTCGATCGATCGACTCCCAGGGTTCGATCGATCGATCGTGCCCAAAAATTGACAGTTCGCCGACTTAGAATTCCAAGAGTTAAAAATCATTTTAAAATCCGTTTTAACTCCAATTTCGAAACCGTTTGAAATTCTCGCCTTTAAAAATAATAACCAACATATTTGAGCAATAAAAATAATTTTATCTCAAAATTTATTTTCCTCCATTTTCCAGAAATTAATTAAAATAGCCCAAAATTACGCGGGCTGTTACACTTCCCCACTAACAATGGAATTTCGCCCTCGAAATTTGCCGAATGCCTAACTCTAAAAAATCAGGCCAATAATCTCCAAAATAATCTCGTAACCAGAAATAATTCCTCACATCTAATCTAGATGCCTAACACGAAACGATCATCTAAAATAATCTGTCTCCAAATTTACGCGCCACAAAAACGCAACAGACCCAAAACCCAAGACCCGAGGGTGGTCGTATACCTAAGCTCTGATACCATTTGTAACACCCCGTCCACCCGGGGAGACCGAGCGGTGCGCCACTCATCGATAAAACTAAATAAATCCATAAGTAACAAGGTATAGAGCATCTAAATCCCACAACAAGAAACGAGAAACCACTAATCTCAATCTCTTCAAATAAATACAACAATTAAAATAAATCTACAATGCTCTATACATCAAAACAAATGAATACAAGTCTTCTCTCTTGTATTAAAAATCTTCCCAAAATAATCCTCGCTAAAAATCAACCAAATAAAATCCAAAGCGGCCAAAATCCGCGCTAACCTGCCACTAAAAGAAAATATGGGGAAGTACACAATACGACAGGAAAGATGCTCAACAAATATAAGTTAGCGATGAATAAAGCGTAACAATACGAAGGCGAATATTCAAATCAAATGATAATCTCATAAGCAATTATATCACTATAATTTCTCAACAACACATTAACCGAGTCACCAACCCTCACCGCATCCGCATATGATTTATCAAGACATAGCCCGGGAAGCAGGAATTTTGGCGGGTGCCCGACCTCCGTGCCATATTAAAATCTCATGACAACGTGCTCAATAACAACATGAATAATACCACATGAATCAAAATAATTCCAACAATTATTTTTCCAGATTTCAATGAATTTAACAATTCAAATATGAGTTCAATTAACAAGAAATCAACGGGATAAACTCTCGAGAGAAGTAATGGAGCATAGTGTGTAAAACCCCATACCTCAAACCATGATGAGAAACCAATGATCACATCCTCAAGATCAACACAAAATATCTACAAAAGCTCCTCCAAGAACACCAACAAAATAGCCCCAAGAACACCTCTAATCTAAGGTTGGAACTCACAAATCTCAAGGGTCAATGTGTATAAAAAAAAGAGGAATATAAAATATATTTGCTGCCAAAAAGTTATGCCAAAAGTAGGTTAAAAAGGTTGCCCACAACTTCCTTTTATAATGCAAAGAAATGAAGAGTTGGAAGCCAAAACAACTCTTGAAAATTACTTGTTGTTTACGAAATCAGGGGAGGTCGATTGATCGACTCCCAGGCTTCGATCGATCGATCGATCGTGCCCAAAAATTGACAGTTCGCCGAATTAGAATTCCAAGAGTTAAAAACATTTAAAAATCATTTTAAAATCCGTTTTAACTCCGATTTCGAAACCGTTTGAAATTCTCGCCTTTAAAAATAATAACCAACATATTTGAGCAATAAAAATAATTTTATCTCAAAATTTATTTTCCTCCATTTTCCAGAAATTAATTAAAATAGCCCAAAATTACGCGGGCTGTTACACTTCCCCACTAACAATGGAATTTCGCCCTCGAAATTTGCCGAATGCCTAACTCTAAAAAATCAGGCCAACAATCTCCAAAATAATCTCGTAACCAGAAATAATTCCTCACATCTAATCTAGATGCCTAACACGAAACGATCATCTAAAATAATCTGTCTCCAAATTTACGCGCCACAAAAACGCAACAGACCCAAAACCCAAGACCCGAGGGTGGTCGTATACCTAAGCTCTGATACCATTTGTAACACCCCGTCCACCCGGGGAGACCGAGCGGTGCGCCACTCATCGATAAAACTAAATAAATCCATAAGTAACAAGGTATAGAGCATCTAAATCCCACAACAAGAAACGAGAAACCACTAATCTCAATCTCTTCAAATAAATACAACAATTAAAATAAATCTACAATGCTCTATACATCAAAACAAATGAATACAAGTCTTCTCTCTTGTATTAAAAATCTTCCCAAAATAATCCTCGCTAAAAATCAACCCAATCAAATCCAAAGCGGCCAAAATCCGCGCTAACCTTCCACTAAAAGAAAAGATGGGGAAGTACACAATATGACAGGAAAGATGCTCAACAAATATAAGTTAGCGATGAACAAAGCGTAATAATACGAAGGCGAATATTCAAATCAAATGATAATCTCATAAGCAATTATATCACTATAATTTCTCAACAACACATTAATCGAGTCACCAAGCGACATAGCCCGGGAAGCAGGAATTTTGGCGGGTGCCCGACCTCAGTGCTATATTAAAATCTCATGACAACGTGCTCAATAACAACATGAATAATACCACATGAATCAAAATAATTCCAACAATTATTTTTCCAGATTTCAATGAATTTAACAATTCAAATATGAGTTCAATTAACAAGAAATCAATGGGATAAACTCTCGAAAGAATTAATGGAGCATATTGTGTAAAACCCCATACCTCAAACCATGATGAGAAACCAATGATCACATCCTCAAGATGAAGAAAAAATATCTACAAAAGCTCCTCTAAGAACACCAACAAAATAGCCCCAAGAACACCTCTAATCTAAGGTTGGAACTCACAAATCTCAAGGGCCAATGTGTATAAAAAAAAGAGGAATATAAAATATATTTGATGCTAAAAAGTTGTTCCAAAAGTAGGTTAAAAAGGTTGCCCACAACTTCCTTTTATAATGCAAAGAAATGAAGAGTAGCCGAAAGACTCCTTTAAATAAGACAAAGAAATGAAAAGTTGGAAGCCAAAAGACTCCTTTAAATAAGGCAAAGAAATGAAGAGTTGGAAGCCAAAACAACTCTTGAAAATTACTTGTTGTTTACGAAATCAGGGGAGGTCGATCGATCGACTCCCCGGCTTCGATCGATCGATCGTGCCCAAAAATTGACAGTTCGCCGACTTAGAATTCCAAGAGTTAAAAACATTTAAAAATCATTTTAAAATCCGTTTTAACTCCGATTTCGAAACCGTTTGAAATTCGCGCCTTTAAAAATAATAACCAACATATTTAAGCAATAAAAATAATTTTATCTCAAAATTTATTTTCCTCCATTTTCCAGAAATTATTTAAAATAGTCCAAAATTACGGGGGTTGTTACACTTTTAATACTTAATAGAGATTCTTGAGGGTGGTTGGTGTGTTTGCCTGCCTGCCAAGTTGTATCTAAGGTGCTTACTTTCCTCTCCCTATAACTAAGTTACTTCTAAGTTCATTACTACCATCTGAGTTATACACGAGAGAATTGTGAGTTCAAACTGAGTCTATCTTCATTGAGTAATGTTTGTATGTCCATTGGTTAATCAATAGTGTCGCTGTTTAACTTGTCATTACTATACTCAAAGGGGTTTTCGCCTCAATCTTATCTAAACTACCCTCTTACAAAATCATATTTAAAATTTTCATAAAAAACAGTCCCAAAATTTAGTATCCTTTTTCTCTAATTAAGTTCCTAATTTATTTTAATCTAAAACATGTGATTAAGGGTTTAAAGGACACTTAAAATGCATAATACTAAATTAAAGGAATAGAGTATTTGTTAGGACATTTTTGTCCATTATCAATTTGTTATGTCGCACGCCGTTACACCGTTGAAGAAATTCAAGATTCATACAGTCATCAACGAATCCGAATATCAAAAGAAGTAGAGGAATCAAAGTCTAACAGGCCGGACCGGTCCGCCCAGAATAAAAGAACCGATCCGCCTGCTGAAAAGCCAGTACACCCCGGACCGCAAGCGAACAGAAGAAGCCTAAAATAAAAAGAACCGATCCGCCTACCCGGACCGATCCGCCTCAGACCCGGACCGGTCCACCTGGGATAATCTCAAACAGATCGTGCAGAGATTTTTTAGGCCATGTTATTCCTTTATAAACCCACTACGGGAAGTGGTTTTCTAAGACTTCTATACACGATTTTCAGAGCAAAAAAACTCTAAGTCTTCACCTATTGAGAACCAAGACTCTAGGTTTTTTTGATTCACACAAATTTCCAAACACTTGTGAATCACTTTACAACCCAGGAACGCATTTTTGCTGTTCATACCCTTGTGGAGAAGACCGTTCTTCTTCTTCATTGCAGCCCTCCTAGAAAGGGACATTTCCAGCCGCCGACTACAGAATCCGACACCTGAGGGTAATTCTTAGTCACTTTTATTTTCATTGTAATTCGAAATTGTACAGTTACAATATTATAATGAAAATAAATGGTTTTTCCCCTTTGGCGGATTTTTCCTCACAAGCATGTGTTTGAATGTTCTTGCTTAGTTCATTATCTTATTCAATCACATATTGTTGCATGTTTAGGGTTTGTTTGAGTTAAAATGTGTTTAATATATAATTTCTTCATTTGAACGCAAGCACATACGATCTCAAATTGGTATCAGAGCAGGTTACGCTAATCTATTGCGTATTCCTATTTTTCGCAAAATTTTTCTAAGATATCAATTTTCTAAAAAATTGATTTTTGAAAAAGTGCCTGTTCAAATGGAGAAGTTATATAATAAAATGCCAGTTTTTTACGGGACAAACTATGCGTATTGGAAAGCCCGTATGAGATCCGCATTAAAAGCCATTGATGAACGTATCTGGATTTTGGTTGAAAGAGGGTGGGCTCCTCCATCCGTGACTGTTGATAATGTGATCAACTTGAAACCTATCACTTCCTGGACTGAAGAAGAATTTAAATGGTCATCTTTTAATTCTAAGGGTCTAAGTGTTATTTCACCTGTTGAGTTCAAACGCATAATGACGTGCACCACGTCAAAAGAGGCATGGGATGTCTTACAACTCACCCATGAAGGAACCAATGCTGTAAAAGAGTCTAAATTGCAAAATTTAACAACTCAATTTGAAACCATCACCATGCATGAATCTGAATGCTTTGATGAATTTTATGCTAGACTTTCTGACATTGTGAATACTATCTTTAATCTTGGTGAACATATTCCTAATGCTAGAGTTGTTAAAAAGATTTTGCGTTCTTTGCCTAAGTATTTTATCCCTAAAGTCACTGTGCTAAATTCTATGGGTAATTTAAATACGCTAAAATTGGAAGAACTTGTAGGAGATTTGCAAACATATGAAATTTATATGTTCCCTAAAACTTCTAAATCTAAAGATAAGTGAATTGCACTTAATGCCCAAGAGAGAAGGAGTGAGGGGTCGGCTAGAAAGAGGGTAGAGTCATCTAGAAAGACAGAGACTGACACGTCTGATTCTGAGTGTGATTTTGACTTAGACGATTTGGCTCTTTTTGCAAAAAAATTCAAGAGGATTCTCAAATTTAAGAAAAATGGCAATTTTAAAGATAAAAAGAAATTTGAGAAAAATAAGTTTGAAAAGAAAAATGAAAAAGATTCCAAAAATCCTCCTAAGAAAGAAAGTGAGAGATGCTTTGAGTGCGATGGTAGGGGTCATAGAGCCTTTGAGTGTGCCACTCGTCTGAATTGAGAGAAAGGAAAAGTTGTCCTTAATGCTACTCTTAGCGACGACAGTGAGGTCGAGACGGTGGATTCAGGAGATGAGTCACCGCATGAGTGTAACTTCACCGCATTCATGTCCAGTCAAGTGAGCACTCATAGTTCTCTTCACGACGATGAGGATGATGCTTCACAGGGACACCTCGATAGTGAGATCGATGTGAGTGAGGGGGAGGATGACTCAAGTGAGAGCGAGAGTGATATTCAACGCGCCTACGCTGAGTTATATTCTGAGTCATTTAAAACTAAAAAGCGAAACAAAGCGTTAGTCCTTAAGATCACCGACTTAGAGGAAGAATTAAGAAGAGCAAGAGAGAGAGAGTCCTCCACCTTCACCGCCTTGAGAGAGAGAGAATCTGCCTGTGTCGAGAAAGAGAGTTTGTTTAGAGATAGAGAGAGTGTTTTTGAGAAAGAGAGAGGGGACTTGACTAAACAAGTGGCTAGTCTTACGAGTCAGCTCCACTCCTCCGTGGAGACTCAGAAGAAACTTGAAGCCCTTGTTTCCCAGCTGACTCATGATCTTGAGAAAGCACGGGAAGTCAAGGTACAAATCGAGGACAGATCTGGGAAAATGGGAAAGATGCTCCTCGGCTCCGCTTTAGGTTTTGGTGATCGGCAAGGAATTGGTTATGATGGTGCCTCCACGTCCAAAATTGCCCCTAGACCAGTTCCTGAGTTTACTACTACTCCTTATGGTCATCGTTAAAAACCTCGAAGGAGAGTTCGACCAAGAAAAGCAAACCAAGGTCCGCCTTTGACTATGATCTTCTGTACTTATTACAAAAGAAAAGGCCACCTCAGGGAGTTTTGCTATAGCATGGGTCGGACACGACGTACTACTGCTCCACCACGTCATACTGATGAGTTTTCTAGTCTGAGAGAGCGAGTTGAGTTCTTAGCTGCCACATCTCAGAGTTTGATGGAAGAATTCTGACGGATGTCTTTGCCGTTACTGAATGCTTCTCACATTCCAGCTAAAACCAACAACAACAAAGGCAAACAAAAGGTCACCACCTCTTCGGTACCTAAGAAAGATAAAAAGGCTTTTGTTGTTCATGTTGCTCTCAAAGCACATAATACCTCATAGTGGTATTTTGATAGTGGGTGCTCCAGACATATGACAGGTGATGCCTCATTTTTTACAACTCTTGAGGATTATTAGGATGGCAGAGTCACCTTTGGAGATGGGAGCAAGTCTAGGATTATAGGACATAGTACTGTCGAGTTACCTGGATTCCCTAAGCTAGAAAATGTTTTGTACGTCAAAGGTTTGAAAGCAAACCTTCTCAGCATTAGCCAGCTGTGCGACACTGAGTTTGCAGTAAAGTTTGACAGGGACGCGTGTAAAGTCTACAATCAAGCCGATAAACTTTTGATGAAAGGGGTGAGGATCGAGGATAATTGTTATGGGACTGAGGCTACGTCCTCACTTGTCTGCAACAGCGCCACGATCACTCCTATGGATCTGTGGTACCAATGTCTAGGTCACGTGAACGTTAGAGATCTCAATCGCTTAGCTAAAAAGGACCTATTATGTGGCTTACCATCACTTCGAAAGTCAACTTCGACCATAGGAAGTTGTATTTCATTACCACCTATCGTGTTCTTGAGTTGATTCACATGGATCTTATGGGTCCCACTCGTACTGAGAGTCTAGGTGGTAAGAGGTATATCCTCGTGATGGTAGATGATTTCTCCAGGTACTCCATTGTAGGTTTTCTGAGAGAGAAATCCGATGCTATAGAATTTTTAATGAACAAGTGTCGTGTCCTGCAAAATCAACAGGGTTTCACTATTAATAGGATGCGTAGTGACAATGGCACTGAATTCACAGAAGCAAAGGTAGATCTTTACTATGATAGCATCGGGATCAAACATGAGTTTTTTGCTGTGAAAACTCCTCAGCAAAATGGGATTGTTGAGAGAAAGAATAGAACGATCCAAGAAATGGCTAGATCTATGCTTCAAGGTCGTAAAGTTTCTAGGAGATTTTGGGCAGAGGCAGTGTCTACTGCATGCCACACAGTGAATAGGGTTTATTTGCGTCCACACACACTTTAGACTCCTTATGAGATGTGGACTGGCAAGAAGCCCAACCTGGCATATTTCCGTGTTTTTGGGAGTAAATGCTACATCCTACGGGATAGAGAGCAATTAGAAAAGTTTGACTCCCGGAGCGACGAGGGAATATTTCTAGGATATTCATCAAACAGCAGAGCGTACCGGGTTTTTAACCTGAAGAGCTCTAAGGTTATGGAATCAATAAACGCAACCGTACAAGATGACGAACCACCGACGGTTATTGATCCTAACTTTCAGTGTGAGGATGAGGATTGTTCTGACAGTGATTTACCTGTTCCTCTCTCACACTCTGTGGACCCTAATCTTGTGCTAGGGGACACACCTTCTTGGGTTCACAAGAGTCATGACCCGTCTGCCATTGTTGGCGATCCCAATCTAGGGGACAAGACTCGTGCTCAGCTAGAGAATGTTGTTAGCCATCTTTGCTACATGTCCAAAGTCGATCCCAAGAACCATAAAGAAGCACTCAAGGATGAACACTGGATATCTGCTATGCAGGATGAGTTGCTTCAGTTTAAAAAGAACAATATCTGGAAACTAGTCCCCCGACCTAGTGAGACTAATGTGATAGGTACCCGGTGGATTTTTAAGAACAAAATGGTACCATAATTAGAAATAAGGCTAGGTTGGTCGCTCAAGGCTACACACAGATAGAGGGTGTAGACTTTGGGGAGACATTTGCTCCTGTTGCAAGGCTTGAGTCCGTCCGTCTTCTGCTCGCCATCGCATGTCATCTGCGCTTCAAATTATATCAGATGGATGTTAAGAGTGCCTTTCTGAATGGCATTCTACAGGAGGAGGTTTATGTGGAACAACCAAAACGGTTTGAAGACCCTCAGCACCCGGAGCACGTCTACTATCTGAGGAAAGCCTTGTATGGTTTGAAGCAAGCACCCCGTGCTTGGTACGAGAGGCTTACTTCCTATCTCTTAGCTCGTGGCTTCAAGAGAGAACTAGTTCCATACCTAGCCACTATATATTTTAATAAAGGCCTACCCACTAGTCCCATACCTAGTAAGCACCCTAAAATAGGGTTGAGAAAAATACTACCCATAAGCCCCTTGTCCCCGCGATGGCAAAAGTGACTAAAGCAATTCACACAAAGCACAATTCAATAAGCACAACATAGAAATTTAATAAAAAAAGGGACCCAATTTAATTTAAATCAATTAATGACACCAACGTTGATTTCAACATGATTAATTCCATTCAACAATGTTAAATTAATTAACATACAATAATCTTGAATAAGACATAATCATTTTCTTTTATAAATCATCTACTTTTTATAAGTGTGGGCACGTCCCAATAACCATATAAATAATCCCATAAAAATTGTACATGAGAACCTACACCAAAAACCATAAAACCCCTAAAATCAAACCTACGCACCCAAGGGTTTCAAAGATTAAATCATATATAATATTTTCATGAAAATAGTCCCAAAATTAAAGTGTCCACTTGCTCTAATTAAGTTTGTAATTGATTTTAATTAAAAACACATGATTAAGGGTTTATGCGACACTTAAAATGCATAATATTAAAGGAAAGGAATAGAGTATTCATGCCTGAGATTAAGATGAAGAAATTATGAATGCATGGTTGGATTCCTCTCGAACAATTAGCAAATAGATGTTCGTGAACAATCTTGAGAAAACCCGGTTTAAAGCTTTAAAACTTGGACTGAAAATAGCTCTCCAGTGGAGTTAAGGTTTTGAGGGAGAAAGAAGATGTAAAATAGGAGACCGATGCTCTTATGGATTAGAAGAAAGTTTTTTTAAAAGTCCTAAACCCATCACTTTTTTTATATACCAAAAAGAATTTGAGTCCTAATAAAATACAAAACTCGAAAAATTATTACGGGCGATCGAATTGTAAGAATGGTTTGAAATTTTAGTATGTAGTAGAGAACAGTGAGACGGAGCGGCTGTGAAAAATTTAGCTCGATCGGACAATCGGATTTTGAAAAATATTATTTTTATCCTCCTCAACTCGGATCCTCCCCCAATTTTGATATAAAAAATTATAATTTCCAAATTTTAATCCCGATTTAAATTACACTTAAAACCTTATTTTTATATATAAAAACCAACATATTTAATTACCAAGAATAATTAAATCCAAAATTTTATTTTTTCTCAAATTTCCCAATTAATTAATTTAATTAACTACTAAAAATATGGGGTGTTACAGCATTCGTGAAGGTTTAATCTTATTTTGAAGTGTCGTAATATTTGAAAGAATTTTTGGAGTGTCGGAATGTGCCCCTTACGATCCTTGGATTTAATAATCAAGTTGTCCATGCAAACCTCCACTTACTTGTATATAAGGTTTTGTTGGATGGTCGTGGGCATTCTCCGGTAAGTTGCATCGCATTTCTAAGATACAAGGGCATGATTGTACAATAGCACATCCCTTAGGGGGTAATGAACCTGATTTCATCCTAATGTTTTGGTGCATTTTAATCTTTTTGAAGCCTGTGAATCCTTTTCAGAAGGATTTGAGCGTGTTGTTGTTTGTATTATCCACTAATAAGTCAATGTGTGATAAAAGGAAATTGTCTTTAGGGATGGCCAGATTAAGCTCCCCCTAGTCTACAAACATTCAAACTTTTTCATTAGTTTTGGGTACTAGTACGACGGGCTAGACAAATGGGGTACTCCACCACTCAGATGAAATCGATGCTGAGTTATTTTTCCACTTCATCCTTTACTTTTAGGGGAAATTCGGGTATGAGTTTGTGGAGCCTGTATTTTATAGGTTTGGCCTCTAGGAGAGTAGGTATCTCATTCATGATGATAGAGGAGTGAAGGGATGAGCAAAAAAACAACAACAAAGCTAGTGAGGATCCTTGTGATATCCTTCTATTCATTCTCATTTAGGGAGGATGTTATTTGTAATTGTTTGGGGTCTTGGTAAGTGACCGAGTTAATGGTGACTGTGTCATCCTCATTGGAAAACATACTATTATTTTAACTTTGGTTTGTAAGTGTTTTATGTATTTTAAGTCCCCATGTTTATCATTATTAAGTGTGAATTTTAATCGATCGCTACATTCATAATCATCATGTGTAACACACATAGGCTAATACTAGAAATCATTGTTTATAATTCCATCAAAGGGAGGAAGGACAACATTGATAATGACATAAACATTTTCTCTATAGAGGGATACATTAGAAGAGGGGATAAAAGGGGACTCTTTACCTAACCAGACAAAATAAAAGGTCCTCCGTATAATGGGTGTGGGGATGCACTCGGTAGAGGTCCAGTTTTTTTGTATTATCGTTCCTATAATATGGGTGATGAGGTGATTCAACCTCTATGGATGTACTTTTAGAGAGACCTTCATAGCCTTTGCAACTTTGGTATTGACTGCTAGCATGGGTAGGCAATGTTTCTTGACCTGGGCCCTCTTTCTCTTGAGGGTGACCTTCGGGATTCCGTTGGGGCATGTGATAAGGTCGCTGTAAGGTAATACCTTAGAGAGTGATTTTGCAAGACTTGTTAACTTTCCTCATTCCACTAATAATCCCATGGGGGTATGTAGGTCTTGTCTGGTTGCTCGATCGAAGGGGGTGATTCATATGGGAGGGTTATAGAGTCTAATACACGAAGGTAGAGGTTAACCTTATGGGTGCTAACCAACCATCATTTCTCCGTAGTGGGGTCTCGGGTGGCCGAGGCAGTGTACTAATCGTGGAAGCATTCAATGGGGGTTAAGTTAGTGGATCTCAACATGTCTATTAAAGTACTCAATAATGCGGGTAATCCCCATTTGGGCTCTATCTTAGAGGTTTATCTATCTTCTGTAGTGACACACGATACGTTGGGTTCACCCTGATTGACTTTGTGGATTTTCCCTTAGTCCATGTATAACCTTTATTTATAAAGGATTTTTATTCCGTGCTATTGGGATATTTTTTTGATGTCCAACCTAGCTCGATGAGCCTGTGTTAGAGGAAATCCTCTCCTTGGAGATAGTAGTGTATGTTCGACCCTTAATGGTGGCTTTTTAGGTTACTGGTTTGGGCTTTATAGTTGGGGGTGAACCAAATACTAACTCTTACTTTCTGTTCTGTAGCGGCGACAACTTTAAAGGTAACATGTCGATTCTTTTTTAGTCTAAACCCAGTCATATATCCCATATTTTTTATGATTTGGGAATCTATATTATGAATTAACTCCTCCTTATTTTTCAAGTGAGCGAGTGGGATGACATGGAATTCATTGAGGCAGATATCGTTGCTGTCATGATGGGTGTCTAGGAGAGGGACAATAATAATATTAGCTATAATAGACCATACATCATTCCTCTGGAAGGAGATGACCTCGATGTTGAATGATAATTGAACCTTCATATGGAGTGATTAGGGTAATGCCCCCATAGTGTGTATCCAAGCCCTCATAAGTAAGAGGTTAAAACTGGTCGGAATGTCAAGTACTTGAAATTCGACACTACATTTGATAGGCCCACTTATAAGAGCGAGAGTGATGGAAATGTGGAACCATTGACAAAAGGTATCATACGCCTTGATGGTCATGGAAGATGGTGTATATTATGGGGCGGTGTATCCCAGACCGATAGTAGTGCGAAGGCCGCATACGTTGATGGTGGAATCATTATCCACTGGTAACTGGGGTATAATCTGTTTCCGTGACTCAGTAGTAATATATAACACATACTGGTGGTTGTGTCATTGTATGGGAACATCCTCATCAGATAAGACAATGTGTTGTTTAATGATTATGGAAATGATGGTGGATGGCATATTGACTGGGTTTAGATCTGTAACATTGAAGCTTGGGATAATAAGCGAAAGGGGCCGGTTCAATGTTCCCATAATGTAGAAACTCTATGGTGGCCATGTTATCTAAGGTTCACTAGAGTTTCTCTTGGATCTTATTATTATCCCGAGCAGAGGGTATGGCGGTGACTAAAGGGGAACCTCACTCTTTCCCAGTAGAGTTCGAGGGAACGAAATGTCGACTTGACCCGATAAGGAAATCGACCTCTTTGTCAGGGGTAAATATGAACTTTACCTGAGTTTCTCATTCATAGTTTTCTAAGCATATCAAAATCTCAGTCAAAGATGTGGGGACGGAATCATGTGATGTTGGTTTTGGTCCATGTCCAATCCACGATAAGGGTTTTCTTCGAGCTTTTGGGTGCTTCATCCTCGATTTTCAAGAGGGCTTGGGACATGAAGTTATCTATCTATTGTACATCTAAATATAGATTTAGAGTAATGGTGGGGATTTCTTCCACTATGGATAAGACTTGGACATCTATCTAGTTAGGTATCCCTAGTGAAGGTTATGTATATATTGAGGATCCCTACCAGATATTGTCGTACGAGGCGTGATGATACGTAGTATCACCCTCAGTTAGTGATCACCTTGAGATTCTAGGTCAGTCCATCCATGGTGAAATAAATCATCATTATATGATATATATATGACAAGTAGAATGGATGATAGACAAACAAAAGACAAGCATTTAAACATTTTGGCCTTAGCCTACATCCACTGCGCAAATGATTTATGTCTCTACTATAATATCAGGCTGGAAGCCATTATAGTGTTACAATCTCTCTCTCTCTCTCTCTCTCTCTCTATAATGGTAGTTTTACAGAGAAATAGTAGGTTTTACCATTATTAATCCTTTTAGAAGATGAAGGAGAAATCCTTTTATAGTGGTAGGGGTGCATAGTGTCACCCTCTATCATGCACACTCCGTGCATAAGGTAGATGAGCCAATAAGAGAGCGACAGTTGTATAGTACATATGCAATCCATGATGAGGAAATATTCCCTTTGCGCGGGGTTGATTTGTTATAAAGGTTTTGTCCACATGTTCCATTGATGCCTAGAATCACATGTTCCACGTGAGTTATTTTTATCGACACTATGAGGTCTTGATTGGCCGAGACTAATGAGGTAGCCTTCCATGTGGACGAGCCTAAGGGTGGTATTCAGTCCATAACTGATGTGGCTGATCTCAGCCTGATGAGGATGTAGAGGTCGACACAATCTGTAGATGAGTGATTGAAATTCCATGACCTAAGTCCTGATTATTCATGGGAGTAGGTCTCGGAGGCCAAAACTATTTGACATGACCCATCGTGATGTGGTGCCCATATGAGGATGAGTTTGAGGTAAGATATAAAGGGTTGTATGGATAGGTTGAGCCTTGTCTATATTAATCACCCCTAGACCTTAGTCATCAATGATAGTGGGAGGTTGAGGTCTAATGTCATCTGTTATCTTAAAATTAGATGCCCCCTAAGCGTCTGACGGCGCCTTAGTGATTTGATTGGGTTGGCATGCTTCTAGAAATCACTTCAACGTTTGGTAGAGGTGTCATTTTAACGTCCCAAGTGGACAGCCTCCAACCCATGGTTAGGTTGGCGTGCTACCCAAATAATAATGAAGTCATATGTGGCTTGGGAACATGTGCCCTAATTATTTTGTTTTGGTAGTTTCATACCACTTGAGCTGGTATTTAAACTAACTCTTTTTGTTTTTATCTCCTTCTTTCTTCATTTTTACGATTTTTAGTTTAAGGTAAATTAGGGCTCTCTCCCTCCACTATTCCTTCCTTTTCAATCTAGATTTTTCCACCCCCCTCCTCTATTTCTGACTCTTCTTTAGTTTAGGTTCCTCCTTTTCCCCCTTCGAATCAGTACATTAACGTTGCCTATCTTGGTTTACAATTTTAATTTTTTTTGGGTGACTTTTTAGGTTTTTCGGTCACTTTTCTAGTGGTATTAGGGTTAAACTGGAGCTTTTAGTGTTGCACAAGTGGGTTGCTTTAGTCCTTGTAATTAGGACTTTGGAAATATTTAGGGTTTTAGGTGCCTGTTAGGCCGTCCGGTGTTCTTTACAAAAAAAAGCTTGCCGATGAAGTGTGAAAGTGTTCTTGATTGGTTTCTTTAAAAACTATTTATTTTCTTTATCTAGATCTTTAAGTCAACTGTGCTACTTTAATTTTTCATGTACTGTAGATTATACAAACTAGGTCAAGGCTAGGAAGAAGTCTGAAACTGATTCTATACTTCCCTTGGATCTTGTACCTTTTTTTTGTTGTTTGTCCCCCTTTGCTCTTAACTTACCCCACTTTGACCGAGCCTAGGGTTGTAATTACAACTAGTGATTCCATGTCTACAGTGTCTTCCCAAGATTATTTATCCAGTTATTACCTAGGTTATAGTACATATCATATTCCCAAACATCCTAATTATTGACAAGGAGTTAGGGCTGACTCTTTCGAGGAGGCTATGAGGGTTTCCAATGATAAGTTGGGTGAGAGTGGAGCTGCTGAATCTAGCAACCATGGTCTCCCCATGACATATGCTCAACAACAAGGTAATCCCTAGACTAAGGTTCTAGATATCTCTGATGACGAGTTAGAGGTTGAGGTGGCATATCTTGTGCCACTAATGGTTGTCACCCTCACGCACATGAAAAAGGAAAAGTTTGCAAATCGAGACCCACATGGTCAGGCTCCTATTGATGAGGAAGAGGACGAGGGAGAATGGGAAGAGGAACTTGAAACAAGATTTACTTCATCTATTCCGAGTGACCTCAAATAAACTAACTTAATCCTCTGGAGACACTTGTATGGTGTAAAGTCTTTAATTAGGATGAGAGTTCCTTATGAGGATGGGAGAGATTTTAGTTCCCAAGTTGAGGGTGAAGTTTCCATGTATGAGAAGATGTTCAATATCGTCTTTTTCCTACCGATTCATCCCAACATAATGGCTATCCTTGAAAGTATTGGCCTTTCCCCTACCCAAATATACCCCAATGCCCGAGGATACTTCTTGGGGTTGTCTAGCTCTCGAATCTAGAATTTGAGGATGACCTTCCAAATAATGTATTTTTCGCTTGCTACACCATTTCCATAACCAAGGAAGCACCGTCCTACTTCCATTTCGTAGCTCAGTGTTCCATAAGAAAATTATTCACATAAATAAGACTTCCAACCACGACTGGAAGTATTGGTATTTCTTCATATAGCGATTGGGAGTTCGACATGAATGTCCCTTTTGTCATCGACGAGCCTAGAGTCCCCTAAAAACGGGACAATGTATCCATAACGGCCAAACTTGACCCCGACCACATCATATATTCTAGGAAAAGTATTTACCTTCTCCGTACCTGCGACAAGGATGAAGGTCTTGTCGTTTTTGAGGATCTAATGGATTCGAATCTTCTCGCCACAACTGGTTTGGGGGTTTACCTCCTTACTGAATTGCATTAGTTAAAAAAAATTCATAAACTTTATGGTTGTCTTTTTTCCCCCTAATTGAGCTGATATTGATTTACTTATTGCAATTTTAAGTCACCCAGAAGGAGTGTCGGACGGTGTTTAATTAATGAAGACTCCAATTATAGGTAATCTTCTGGTCCGTCGTGTTGGTAAGATCAATGTGCCGATAAACACTCGGTAAAAACTAACAGCTATCGGACTGACAGTCATCGAGGGATCAAAGAAGATAAAGGAGGTACCGGAGCCCCCCCCCCCCCCCCCCCCCACCACCACCAAAGAACAAAAATGACGTCCCTAGGTGGATGAAAAAAAATCCAACACTCCCCATCACTGGTGACACTACGATAATCGCCCACCTTTTTCAATTGAGCATGACAGTCGATTCTCTAATGGTCAATTAAAAGAGGGCCCGAGAGGCCATTACTGTATTTGTCCCAGAATGTGACAATCGATACTTTGATGATCAGGACCCTTCCCGGGTCATTAATTTTTCTCTGTATTGGATTACTTCGGTAAAAATGCTTGCCATTGCTATTGCTATCATCTAAGTATTGTTATATCTTATACTAACTTGTAATCTCATCTTGCAGTTTGTGATATCACTTCAGAATGTCCAACTATGGGCCACCAAAGTAGAGCAGTCTTGACACTTTTCGAGAACAATAATTTGGAGGAACATCTAGAAATAATAAAGACCAACTATGAGAAGTAGACTGCTGAGTAGAGAGAGGAACAAGGAATGGATAAAAAAGTAGAGGCTCGCCTTCAGGACAAAAGTAATAACTTGGAGGAGAAGATGAAGGAGTTGACTGAGGACGAGGAGGCTAAAATCAAGGACATAGTTCAGAAGGTCGTCTTAGATTTAAAGAGTTTGACGAGTTCTTGGATTACGCAATTCAGTACTTGGAAAAGGGTACCAAGACTAATTGTCATCGAGTGATGAATATGCACCCAGACTTAGAATCTTTCGACCCTCAATGATATAAGGTTCTCATGTCATTCAACGTTATGGATTCTCCGAGTGTGGAGACATTAAATTAGGTGTTGGCCAAGGTTGAAGATCCGACTACAACGACCGAGACGATGGTGGTAGATCCAGAGCTGGCTGAGGGGAACTCTTCTGACCCTCCTATAACTATTGGAGTGCCAACCGAGACACATAATACAATTATTGAGAGCGGATTTAATCACTCTGCTGGTCAACCACTTATGGTATTTTTCCCCTTTTGTTTTGTAACCTTATTTTGAACAATCTTATCTTTTTAACACTAATGGTACGTAGTAACCACCTTACTTTTAGTTACCGTGAACAATTTTGTGTATAAGTTTTGTTGTTGTATGACATGTTTAAACGCCTTCAAATATCATTACCCAAATGTTTTGATATTATTTTATCAATTCATCAATTCTTGAAAGCTCACTATCGTCATGAATGGATGTATTGTTAAATGGATGGAATGATTCTACACCAAGCAAGCATTTTCACCAACTATTGAATTTGAAAATATAACATCCAAACTATTTAGTGAAATGTCTTCTTACTCACGGGGTTAATGGAGGGATATGTTGCAGTTGAGACACCCCAATCCTTCTAATACCATCGAGGGAGAGACAGAGTTATAAATTAATTCCAAATAATGATTTTACACAACCATATTTAAATGATTTTTTATCTTCACCACTAAAAGTGTTGTTCAAGGGGTGATTCTACCATCCGTCATTTTTAGAAAGATATGTTGGAGTCGAAAATCCTCAATCGTTCTCGTATTTCCAAGAGAGAGTTATAAATTAATTCACCATAATAAATGATGTTACACAACCATATTTAAGTAATTTTTATCTCAACCACTAAAAGTTTTGTTCGGGGTCACCGCCCTCTCGACATTATTGGAAGGATATGTTGGAGCCGAGGCTCCTCAATCATTCTCTAATTGTTGAGAGAGAATTGTAAATTAATTCACCTTATTAAATGATGTTACACAACTATATTTAAATGATTTTTTTCCTTCACAACTAAAAGTGATGTTCAAGGGGTGATCCCCCCTCTCGGCATTATTGGAGGGATATGTTAGAGTCTAGGCTTCTCAATCATTCTTATATCATTGAGAGAAAGTTATAAATTCATTCATCATAATAAATGATGTTACACAACCATATTTAAATGATGTTTTTCCTTCACCACTTAAAGTGATATGAGAGAGTTGTAAATTAATTCAAAATAATAAATTATGTTACATAATCATATTTATATTATTTTTTTGCCTTCATCAATTAAAGTGATGGTCAAGGGATGATCCCCCCACTTAGTGTTATTAGGAGGATTTGTTGGATCTGAGACTCCTCAACCATTTTCATACCACTGAGAGAGAGTTATAAATTAATTCACCATAATAAATAATTTTATAAAACCATATTTAATTGATTTTTTGCCTTTACCACTAAAAGTGATGTTCAGGGGATAATACTCCCTCTCGGTGTTATTGTAAGGATATGTTGGAGCCGAGGCTCTTTAATTATTCTCGTATCGCCGAGAGAGAGTTATAAATTAATTCACCATAATGAATGATGTTATTTAAATGATTTTTTTCCTTCACCACTTAAAGTGGTGTTTAAGGGATGATCCACCCTGTCGGAGTTATTGGGAGGATTTATTGGAGCTGAGACTCGTCAATTGCTCTCGTATATTTGAGAAATATTTGTAAATAAATTCACCATAATAAATGATTTTCTTTAGTTATGTGTTAAATAAACTACACGAGAAGTAGGGATAAAACATAAGGAGTATAAGGCAACACTTGAATTTTCATTATATTGTAACAATCAACCATAACAATGGTTGTTCACAACTGATTGTAGTGCAATATCATTAACATAACATTGACCATGATCTTTTAAACAAAATTGGGAAAATAAATTGGATTTTAGGATAAAGGACATTGGGAGACTACTAATAATATCGTTTTAGGTGATCTGCATTCCGAGGGTTGGAAAACGATTCTCCTTTAAGATTTTTAAGTCGGAACGTTCGAGGTATAACTTTTTCCATCACCATATAGGGCCCATGCTAATTTGGGTGCAACTTGTTATTTTTTTCCATACTCTCTTCAGGATGAGTTCTCCAACATCTATAGGCAGAGACTTAACCCTTTTGTTATAGAATATGGCCTCTCTATGCTGGTAGGCTGACTGTCTCACTGCAACATTCTCTCTTTTTTCTTCGATTAGGTCTAAGTCTAACATCCTTTCTTCTAATTTAGACTCTAGGTCATAGGTTTGGACCAGATGTCTTAGGAGTCCCAACTCTATCAGGAGAATCACCTCAGACCCATAGGCCAACATGAACGGTCTCTCCCATCGAAGTTCTCTCCGTAGTCCTATAGGACCATAAGGCTACATGTAGCTCATCGATCCGCTCCCCTTTCACATCTTCAAGATTTTTCTTTATTCCATCAAGGATGGTCCGGTTTGTGACCTCCGTTTAGCTGTTGTCCTAAATTCGGTTGGGTGAGGAAAAGAACTGCTTGAGCCGACCTTTGTAAAATATGCCTTTAAAGACTTGTTATTGAGTTGTTTATCATTGTCTAATATCATAGTGTTGGGTAAAGCGTATTGGTAGATAATATTATTCGATATGAACTTGAATGTCTTTACTTCGGTGGTAGTTATCATCACTTCAACCTCCACCCATTTTAAAAAGTAATCAATTGCCACGATCAGATATTCTTAACTCCCTTTCGCTTGAGGAAGAGGGCCAATTAGATCTATACCTCAGACTATAAACGACCATGGGGTGGTTATGAATGAGATTGGTTGATAGGATTAGTGATAGATGCTCACGAAGTGTTGGCACTTGTCATATTTTTTCACATATTTGAGGAATCCCTTGGCAAGTGTCGACCAAAAATATGCCTGAGTGATGATCCTCTTGGTGAGGGATCTCCCACCCACATGACATGCACATGATCCTTCATGCATATCTCAGAGGACATACTCTGTCTCTGAGGGGTTTACACATTAGAGCAGAAAACCTCTTTTGTAAAGAATGTCACCAATGTTAGTAAACTTGGCTGCCTGATACCTAATTTTATTCCTCTCGACCTTTGATTTTGGTTGCTTCCCATCCCTAATGTATTCAATTATGGGTTACATCCAGGACTCCCCCAAATTGAAGTTTAGACAAAAATTCATAGTACTTTTCTCCCCTTCAATGATCGACTTTAGTAATATTTCAACGGGCATAGTGTGCCTGATCTTGGTTATTATTGGTGAAGTAAGTCTTGTCAAGGCATTGAATTTGAAATTTTCCAATATTAGAATCCTCTTTATTTTAACTTCTTTAAAATTTTCGAACATTTTTTTCACCCTGGCAAATTATTTTTGGCCTGTTTCTCATCTTTAGCCTCGTAGGGCCTCAATATTTCATTGACGATCAATTGAGAATCGTTGTGGGCTAACATCTGGTCGATATTAAGCGCTTTATCTAGGGAGAGACCTATCAATAAGGAATTATACTCTGACTCATTATTTGACACTTTGAAACTAGACATAAAAGCGTACTCGATATCTGTTCCATCTGGAGCAGATAGTATCAATCCTGCTCCGTTGCCAGTTTCATAAGACGAGCCATCAACAAACAATCTCCAAAGGGGTCATCCTTATGTGATGGGACCCCGCCCAATATTCCTTTCTTAAGTAAGATATCTTTCTATGGTGTTTGGTCTATAACATCGGCCTGTCTCTTCTTAGCCACTACCTCTTTTTGGACACATGATGGAATTTCAACCTCTTCTTCGACTTCATCAACATCACCCTCAACCCAGGTGAATTCAGCCACATAGTTTGCTAGTGTCTGCCCTTTTATTGCACTCTTCGGTTAGTAAATGATGTCAAACTCACCTAACTTCACTAACCAAGACATTATCCTACCCTATTTCTCGAGTTTATGAATGACTTGTCTCAAAGGACTGTCGGTTAGCCCTAAAATAGTATGTGTTTGGGAATAGGGCTTCATTTTCCTTGAGGCATTTATCAAGGCATATGACAACTTTTCCATCTTTTGATATTTTAGCTATGCCCCTTGTAAAGCATTGTTTTTGAAGAACACAAGCTTCTAGACTCAATTATCTTTTCAAATAATAGCTTCACTGATAGTTGACTCTGAGATAGCTATATATAATAATAACTTATCACCTTGTACAAGCCAAGAGAGTATCATGAGAGAGCTGAAGTAAACCTTCAATTCCTGAAAGGTTTTTTCATACTCTTCATCCCACACAAAAGCCTCTCTTAAGATCTTGAAAAATGGAAAACACTTTTCAATCTCTCGTGAGATAAAACTAGTAAGGGCTTCCATTCATCCCATCAATCTCTACACGCTTTAACGGTCTTTGGCGTCTATAACTATCAGTGCTTTTATCTTGGTAGGGTTTACCTCAATACCCATTTCATTTACAATAAAACTAAGAAATTTTCGTGCGTTAACCCCAAAGACACATTTTGCTAAATTTAGCTTCATCTTGTACTTATCCATTGTGTTAAAAGTTCATGCCAAGTCGGCCACATGTGTCTCAACCTTCAAGCTCTTTGTCACATATAATCTACATACTCCTTTATGGTCTTCCTAATATAATCTTCGAACATCTTGTTGACCAACCTTTGATAGGTTACCCTTGCATTCTTCAGGCCGAAAGGCATTACTTTATGGAATTAGGTTCCTTTATTTTTTATAAAGGAATATTCTTAATGTCTTCTTTGTGAATGAAAATCGAATTATACCTTGAGTATGCATCTATAAAACCCGCGAGCATGGTCATAATCTAAGTATTCTGCGTATTCCATCCCATAGGGTGATATTTTATATACAGAGATGGTGAAAATTAATATAGTTACCACATATTATAGGATGAAAAATTTTCCCTGAGCATGATCATGAGGATCGGGGTGGATCAGTTTTGTTTAGGTTGTGCACAAGTAATTCCATGAGGGGGGACATTCTTGTGAGGGATGACCTCAGCGGGCATCTCATATTACGATTCAATAATATCAATAATGTAAGCTACGGCTAGGTCTATGTTTCCATAACTGCTTCACGTATCAGTGTAATGGTAGGGCCCGGGAGATATATCTAAGATGAAGAGTTCATAAGCTAATTGTGAGATGATCAAATCTAGTTCATTGTTGGGATCAACGGGGTCTTCCTCGGATAGAGGAATCTCATGGTTTTTATCTCCTGACATGGAGTTACAATTGATATCTCATATCTCTATGGGTAAATCATCCCATCCAGTTAGTTAAATTCTTTAACAAATGTTAAATTTAAGTTGTCGGAGTTCTTCCTTATTTTTACGAACTGGAGGGGTGGCCCTCCATATAAGAGGATGAACTATGTAATGTCTACAGTGTGATCTTGGTTCTTTATGTGGAAGTTTTAGTGTTCAAGCCACTCAAGTTAATCAATCTCCTCTGCAATGTCTCTATACCTGATCCCGAATTGATACTCTCGAATGCTACGGTTTTCAAAAGACATGGGTACTTGTTTATATGTCCATATACCTTTTACTAGGGAGTAGTCCCACTTTGTCATCATTTTTCGGAACTGAGGGTTGAGGTGAATTTTCTTCGGGACTTGGGGATGTATTTTCATTCTGTGATGAGGAGATGGTCGAAGTAATCGGTAATACCTTATTTCGACAGGTCAATATAGTATACATGGTTGGGACTGGACGTTGAGGATCTAGAAGTACGTTTCGATTGGTGAAAAGCGGTGTTCCTTGCAAACGTAAAGAGTATGGATCTTTGGTTTATTACCCATGAAGTTTAATATCATTTTCCTTATCTATTCACATCAATGAGATGGTTCTCAAGGGGTAAAATCATGTCTCAGGTTCTTGAAGAGGTTCTCGGGTGAGTTCTCCATGTTGTAGGTCGTATTATAATTGAAATATCACAAAGAGGACCACGACCCTTTGGTTTTCATGAACTCAGTTCCACCTTTTCTTTGAAAGACTTGGGTGGGGTGTATAATCAATAGGTCCATGATTGGCCTTGGCATTGGATTCCCAAAAAATATCTCTTTAGATTAAGTGGTCCCTCAACCTTTTTTCTTCATTATAGAGAAACTAATGATGAGCTCGGTATCTCCAGGTAACATGATCATTGGCCCAGAGTAATAGGTATCTCTCGCTCATCTATACCGGGGGACTCAGATATTAGGATGGCCGAATAATGAGTTCTTTCGTCTAAAGGCTGGAATTCGTAGTGCTTCTGATACTTTTTGAAGAGTGGATTGAGGGTGAGTCAGGAATGAAGGGAAGGTGGGTATTACTATTGGTTTAAGAATCTAAAAGGGCTCTTTCCTACCCAGTGAACTGAAAATTTACTACAAAGGTAATGTGTTCTCCATTTCCTGGAGGACTTAAACGTACATTTCCTCCCATTCTACTGAGTGACCGGTTTCTTATGAGAAGGGGGGAATGAGTCTTGACTCTTTGGAGTGAAAAAAATTCTATGGCTAGGAGGAGGTCCAGTCTACAATTGTTAGTTTGTAAAAAATGTATAGCCAGATGAAGATGGTCATGCGGTCAATGGTGGGCTGGGTTTCAGTGATAATTTGTATGGAGGGATATTACATGCCTAAAGGGTTAGTTACTTGTAAGGGGGCCTGTTTCCTCATCCTATGTTTGTGATGGAGCGGGACTATGAGGGTGGAGGGGTCTTTATTTGGGATAGGATTTTCTGGAAAGGTACTGGTATCGGGATAATATGGTAAGGGGTTTTTAGTGAGATTGAATTTTGATGGGATGAGGGAGGTACTATATAGCATACCTTAAGGCCCAATAGTTTTTTGTAATATGACAATTCCTGGTAGAATTCATAATGCAAGTTGAATTTCTAGTTTTTGTTTGTGGTGACCGAGGGTTTTGAGACAACCATATATATTTAAAGTGGCGAAGACCCGACTCAGGGGGTCTTGAAAACACATAAATAGCCTTGGTCAAGCATGAAACTCTTTAGGGGGTCCCTGATTGGAAGGGTGAGGTAGTTTCTACCATGGATGAGGAAGTGTTGGAAACATTATGTGGTCATAGAAATTAAATCACTATAAGGGTAGTGATATGGTACGTGGAGGCCCCAAGGGGATTATTGTGGGTGGAGAATTCATTGGTGCATCAGCGTGACTCTTCCATAGTCTTGGCAGCTTTGACGGCTAAACTCTCCTCAATATTACACCTTATATGGCCGAGGTCTTTAAAATCTGAGATCCAAGTGAGCCCAAAATCTCTTTGTAGTTTCGATTCTTGATCATATTTTTTTCGTGTAATTCTATAAGGGAAGATTGACCATTTGACTTCCTTTCTCTCTCTAGCGAGTGACAAAGATGGCAGTTGCCTCTCTCTCTCTCTCTCTCTCTCTCTCTCTCTCTCTCTCTCTCCTTGTTTTAACATTTCTAGATATTTGTAGGTGGGGCCAAGTTCTTCATTATTCATATTAATTCAGGAAAGCACGACATACGTTGTCCTACGTTTTAGTTGTCCGTTAGTGCTTCAGGCCTATATACTAGGTGAGGGCTCATTTTTAAATGTAGAGGAGTGACACAATGAAAAATATGTATGCTACGTGTGTACCTACAACTCAAGTGCTAGTCAGTTGCTCAAGTAATACTTGTTAAGTCGGGGTCAAATCCTCAGGAAATAGGTCAAAAATCATAATGATGACGTAGACAAGGTAGGCTTCTAAAATCTAGCTGATGACTCTCAAAAGGAAAACAAGGTGATTGAATTTAGGGAAAAATTCTATTTAATTGAGAAAACCCAACTAGAAAATGAAATTTTAATTTGAAAGAAACGAAAAACTGAAATTTTGATTTTAGAAAAATATTTTGGAAAAGTGAAGTCGTGATCCAAGTTCCCGAACTGTAGGTATTTTTGTTAGATACAAAATTTTCGGTAATTATATATTTAATTACAAGATAAAATTAGTTCAATCAAAGCTCTAAATATTTGAGAATATTACTCTGCTAGATATTTAGTCAATAATTAAATCAACATGAATTACAAGATTGTTTACACACATATTATATTCTCAAAGACTCTGGTTGCCTACAACAAATGAAGTGAAGAGACCTACAATATTAGTCTCAAAAAATATTGAACCTTAGTAATTATATATATGATTATGTCCAATTTTATATCTAACTATCATACCTAGGATTGGTTCATGTTCCCCAACTCTATAAAGATTTAGCCGGACATGATTGTATTAACCATAGATGTGATATTTGCAATCGAGTTTCAGTTATGATATTTTCATAACCAAAGCTATAGACGAAGGTCTCTAATATCAAGATGTGAAGTAACTTCTCGAAAAAGGCAAGTATCCTTATAGATGTAATAGGAAATAGAAAATGGCACTCCCACCACGGGCCACCCAATTCATCATGTGAGTTGGAAACTTGAATATCCTTATTCTCCTTCATCAAGACATCGTAAATAAGTGACATTTCCTTTGATAATGGAAGAAATCCATGGCGGAGAATGCGGTCCCCAAATGAATGGCCACATTCTTGCAAAAAGGGTGATGCACCAAGGGTATTATTGGAGAACCCCTTAGCATGACTACATTAAAATATTTCTAAAGATACCCAAAGTGCCAACGATTTACAAATCTATAACATATGCCTCCAAGAGAACTCCACAACATGACACCACCATGGCTTGTCTTGACCCGAGGAATCGATATTATTTCGAAGGTCACACCAAAATCATCGAATGAAGACGAATTCATCTTGATATCCATAACTACTTCACCAACTGGGCCGAGGAAGAATCCTATATTATGGTAAAAGAAAAATAAGTGGCTCAAATCATACGAAAGAATATGATATGTAGACATGGGATGCCATTTACGCTTTTATTTGACCATGGAATGCATTTCGAAGAAGTCACGGACCTCATGTAAGAATATGAAATCCAAAGACACAAGTCATACCCATATCGCCCCCAGACCAAAGGTTTTTATGGAATCTATAAATAAAAACATAAAGGTGATACAAAGCAAGACGATTAAGGGATGTCAAGATTTGGCTGATCGCATTCCATATGCATAATAGGGGCACAGGGCCACCATCGGGACACCTAGTGGGTCTACACCATTCTCACTCATATATGGGATGGAAGCCATGTTTTTTATTGACATGGAAATCCCATATTTGAGAGTAATGTTGGAAAATCATGTTTCTTAAGTAGATTGGATAACAAACAGATACAAAGAGCTTGCACTGCTAGACAAAAAAAAAAGATTACAAGCAAGGTATCACATGCAGGGCTAAGCAAATAAATAGGGCCTTTAACAAGAGAGTCAGGAATCGATGAGTAAAAGAATGCTTAGAGAAATCACTAAACCCATGTGATATCCTCGAGGCAATTTTCTCCCTAACTCGACAATCCCCTACGTGATAAAGAAGATTCTCTCAGGAGGTTAATCCCTCCTAGTCGACATCGATGGAATAGATATGGCTAAGTTGACCAATCTAGATCGTCTTAAGAAGTAATAACTATAAAAGACACTAAAACTGTCAATTAGAACTACGTACGACCTGATCCTCCATATGATGAAAAAAATCATAAAAATCGTTATCAAGTCAATCCTTCCACACAATGGAGGTCCATAAGAAGCCCCTTGGGGTGCGATCATAAAAATCAAATCACACCCTTTCGGGGAAATAAAAGTATCTCTACTTTTATCTCATTTTAAACTCCTAGAAACTGATAAAGGAACCGATAAGATGACAAAGAAAGGTTTGAAGCCCATAGGGGTCTCCTTTTCATTGAAATCGTAAATTACTTTCATTACACCACATATATTTATCATTAAAAAATATTATGAAAATCACATAAAGACCCTCAAAGTAAGTTACTACCAACACTGTCAAAAGACTCATAACCATCCACTTCCTCTTTAAATATGCTCATGTACTGGGAACCACTAATCGTTACCATTTTATCAAAGGAAATGGCAATCTTATGAACTGCCTTAGATTCTAGAATAGTTAATCCAAAAAGAAAATGAAGACTAGTCTCTTTGATAATATCATAATCTTTCACCTTCTCCCATAGCCAAAGCGGTTACTTTTTAGATAAGATCATGGGTACGCAAAACATCGTAAGAGTGGGGAGAAATAAAGGAACTTCATTCCACTAGAGATCATAGATTATATTCATGATGAATGGAAACAATGTGATGATGGGATATAATAGATCCAAAGAAGGTGGAACGTCCTAGTTTCCTCCAAACTGGTATATCACCCTCTATGGAAGATAAAAAGAAGTCTGGCGAAAAGCAAAAAGTCAAATATAGGGAAACGGACCAAAAGACAAATGAGGTATAAAATTCGACATCCATGGGAGATACCAACCAATAAAAGGATGTCCAGACTTAAACAACCACTCTCCCATTCCATTTAAGTCTCCTCTATAAGGATCAATAGTTCTCGACATATGTACTCACCAAGATGATAAGGGAGAGACATGGGATCCTTAATTAAGATCAATATCTCCAAAACCCATATGTATAGACCTAAGCGACTTCCCCATAAGAAAGGTCATTCCCGTAAATGAAAGGCCGTAAGACCATTTATGGTCGCACCCAGGATCAGAAGAATCGGGTTCTTATCATACTTCATTCGCAAAATAATATATTCTAGACGGATATCAACAAAAGTTATGCCAATAATTAGGAAGTATTAGGAGACCAAAGCCAAAATAAGTGCACCCCTTTAGACACCCCAACATCCTCTCCATGGATATCATTAAGGAAGAAGGAGACCACTACTATCAATTAAATTCCTTCTTCATTGAGGAATGCCCTCGATGTTAAAAATTCCACATCCAATTATCAACTCAGTTATGGTTGAACAATAGCCTGGTTTGCACCGTATTGGTTTAAGCAACAATAATCTTCGAAAGTCAAAAATATTTTGCGACACAAAGCAGAACAAGTGATCTTCTGGATACCAGAATTAGGCAATCGGGTGCAAAAATATGCAATACACATAAATAGTCCTCTAAAAATGGTGGAACGAACCCATTGTGATATAATCCTGAGAGGTACTACTCATGAAATCTATGGATAAGGTTTCCTATCGAATAACTTAAGGTCTCTTGGTAATTAGAATTGGAGAGGACCATTTCAAAAAAAAATAAGCAGCCTTCAATACTCGATAAAAGAGGAACTAAGTGTGAGCTTCTAAGGATATAACCAATTCCATTTTATAAAAATACGATTATGACCGATTAGTCCTCCCCTAGATCGACCAGTCATACAATCAAAGTCAGAATATTCAGCCCGCTCTAGGTAGACTTACTGATTGAAAGCCATGTGAGGTGACCCATTATGAGAATGGTACTAAAGCTTATGAAATAATTTCAGAATAAAATTTATTGCCATTTTTATCTTTAATCAAAGATCCCCGTGAATAATTACATATCATCCTCGTCATTAGCATGAAATCCTTCAAAAAACCAAAAGAAGCAATAATGTATTTCATAAATAAACATGCTCTTGTATAAAATAAAAGGAATAAAGGATGAACCCCCTTAACCCCCCACCCACACAAACAAAAAATATAAAATACAAAAATAAAAATATACAAAAGGTCTAATCCAAGGGTCCCATAAAAGTTGAGTCACCTTTATCATCCTTAAAATAGGATTAAAAAAAATAGTGCCCATGTCATTGCACCCTAATGGATCATAGGAACGCCTCGAGAAAATACTAGGAAATTAGGCCCCCTATGGGTAGGGAGAACTCTCCATGAAGACGTAGGAACATATTCAACTCTAACCCTTAGATTAAAAAAATGGAAGGAGCTTGAAACATCCTTAGCCACAGGATGTCCCTCACCAAAAGTCTGCATCATCTGATGCAAGTAGGATAGATATGTACCTATCTCCTAGGACATCTACTCCAACACAACCTGAGGAACATTAAAGGCCTCCGAAAGAAAATTATAGTGTGTGATGATGCTGTAAACACCACCACCAGATAAGGTGTTGATGAGCTCACTCTAGCAAGAACAATGGCAACACAAGAGTATGTATATCTATGAGAGGGAGGTGGGGCAAGAGGAGAAACACTAGTATATAAGTGGTTCATCCAATTTTTCCTACATCCACTGTGAGCGTGTGAGTAATTTCACTATAATTGAGGCACTAATGACCTATGATACAATCTCTCACTTTCTCTTTTTACTGTGCATACTAGAAAAGTTTTAGCTAGGCTTATAATTATCGATCCTCTTGCAAGGTAGGAGAAGGCATATATTTATAGTGCTTGGGAGGTGAAATGTACCTTCAAGCACGCATTAAACATGTATGGGTTGAATGAACTCATCATAAGTGGACACCTGGTTGTGCCATATGTAAGGAATGATGACCAAATATTCCCCCACATGAAGGGAATGATTCAGTTATAATAGAATTTCCACGTGCTTCAAGTCTAACAGGTGCTTGAGTATGCTCGGACCTATAATTTCTTGTTGTAACCTCGGCCTGACTGAGTACGAGGTTGAAAGAGTCTGATAGTTCTTCGTGTTGTCAATCATGAATATGAGCTTGGACTTAGAGACTACCGAGGTTATGTATGAGGTAGGATGTAACGACGGCTGAGGCAGATACGATGTAGGCAATAAATTAAGCTTATTCGAAACTTATTGACCTCAGCTGAAAAAAAGCTGAGGTTGGACAAAGAGCTAACCTTGTAGAAAATGACCTTTCTGATGGCTATTATAAGCTTTTTGTTAACTCAGTTGTGAAACAGGCTGAGGTATGTGACCCTGAGTATGATGGTACACTTTGGTCATATCAATCACCCCCTAGACCTTAGTCTCCTATGTGAGTAGGTGGCCAAAGGCTATATAGGTTAGGCCGAGGCTGAGTTACTTTTGGTGTCTTGAGGTGTGAAGTGATTCCTTGATACATGTCACTCATTGAAGTGACTAACGTACTTACAAAGGTATGACAGTGTCTTTTAGGTTCTAGAGGGTAATGATGGGTGTATTGGGAATCGTTCCTCATCATTAAGAAGTTTTAAAAAGTCCCTTCTCTTTCCTCATTTCTCTTTCTTCTTCTCTAGTTTTCCCACCTAAATTTTCCTTTGTTTCAAAAAAATCTATAAACCCACCATAGCCAAAGCTTGATCATTTCTTTGGTTGTCTGCACATCTCAAGATCGCACATCTTTGCTCTTCGCTCTTCGTTGTTCAGGTAACATCCATTGACCCTTATTCTCCCATTTCTGGGTATATTTGCATATTGGTTCCTTTTCTGTTGGTTTTTCTTAGTTTTTTAGCGAACAAAACCACAATTTTTTTGTGGTTATTAGGCCAGTCTTGGTGGGGTTAAAGATTTTTAGGAGTATTCTAAGCTGCTCCGAGGTTATTCTAGCCAAAACCCTTCCTTTTTGGCTTCCAGACACCTTCTCCGGTGATCTACCCTTGAGTGTTCTTGGTGTTCTCGTTAGAAACCCTTTGGATTCCATATTTTAATATTTAATTTGAGTAGCACCAATTGTTTACCTGTTTGTCCTTTTTAGCTCGAACACTCAAAGTGTAGTGTCATCTTCTCAATGCTCAGATGTTTGTGTAAACTCATTGAAGAATTCCCATCTCTATGTGAGAAGACCATTGAGAAGATTAGGAAGATTAAGCTACCCAAGAGGAAGCTCGAAGGGCTGAGGCCTTTCCCCTCAGACCAATCTTTCCTCCTCCCTTAAAGGTCATATACCCTGAGCCTGTAGAGCCTTCTGAGCCTGCAGAGGTTCTTGAACCAATGTTTGAAGATAATGCTTCTTCAGATCCAATGTCAACGTCTGAGGCTGGAAAATCTGTAGACTCTTTTCAAGAGGCTATGGATTATTCTCCTAGGCATGGTGAGGTTTTAAAGGATGCCGAGGTTTCAAGAAGAGCCTCATACCATAGAGAAGCTATCACTTCGCGTAGATCCCCTTCCATATAAATCATAGGGCCGAGTATAGCAATTTCACCTCCCATTAATACCACTCCTCTATCGGCTGCCATCGGGGTATAGTTTGCAAAGAGGTTTCCTGGTGGTGCCCCTACCACTGCCCAGGACGAAGTTACCGGGGATGGTGATGATGACGAAGGGAGCGAAGTTGATACCTCCGAAGCAGCGAAGCATGAGAGTACTATGAACGAGTATATCCTTCTTTCTTTGAGGAATCTCTAATCCATAGTCATCCTTAAGAAACCTCTGAAGGATGAGAGGGCCTTTGATGGCCGAGATGGAGAAATTTATGTTTATGAGAAGATGTTTAAGTTGGGCTTTCGTCTTCCTATCCACCCAACTATCAAAGTTATAATTTCACACATAAATCTTGCCCCTTCCCAATTGTCCCCCAATGCCTGGAGGGTCATAATTGGGGCCATCATCCTTTGGAAGGCTGTTCACCATTCAGACCTACCAATTAGAGTTTTTATGGGTTGTTATGTCCCTTCGTCTACTAAAAACCATCCTAGATGCTATCACTTCTTAGCTAGGAAATGTGAGAAAAAGATGCTCTTGGTCACCCAAACTTCAAATCATAATTGCAAACCATGGTACTTTTTTATTTCTGGGGCATGGGAGTTTGGTTCAGACAAAGCTTCAGGAACGTTGGTTCCAAGGACCCCCCTGAGACGGGGGAAAATCTCCCTCGTGGCTAAAACTGACCCTGGCCTTATCTAGGACAATTACAAGGACGTTGAGGACCTTCACAATCAAGGTGAGAAAGATCGTCTCGTTAAATATGAACATCTTATGACCCCTTATTACCTTTCTCAGAGAGGTTTGCGGGGTGGTCTCCTGGAAGAGCTTCGTAAGTCTTCAACATTTTTCTCACCCAAGTTATGCCTCTTATATTTTTTTTATCTCCGAGTGACTAACTCACAGACTTGTCTTTTGCAGAGCGTCCAATAGTTTTACCAGATGAGTTTTGGGAGATGTGTGCTCCTACCCTAGTGAAGCTCATGAAAAAGCGACGTGGTAAGAGAGCACCACCACCGGCCGTAAAAAATAACGCCGACCCCTCCAAGGCTGATGCTAGCAAAAAAAGAAAGTCCACGGTGACCTGGCACATACGAGGCTGAGTAAGACTCAGGCCAAAGATCGCACCATACCCATTTTTATAGATGATGCCTTCGCTGATCATCTATCTCAGCTCAAAATCGGAGATAGCGTGATCGGCCACAGTGTGAAAGCTGCCGATGCTATTGGCACTATAATGACTGAGGAAGAAAATCATTTTCTTTATTCCTTGGACATCCCTTTGCTGTCCGAGTTTGCCCTTTACAAGTATATATAGGTATCATTTATTAGGTCTTTATTTCAAGTTTTACCTAGGCTTCTTGGAAACTATTATTCATACGTACGACCTTCAACTGTAGGGTGTCTTGTCTTTTCATTGCCTTATTCAGTGGACTTTGAAGAACATGCCCCCTATAAAAAAGGGTAAGGAAGCTGAGAAGGTTGAGGCCGCTTTGAATGCAAAGGTTGAAAAGTTAAAAGGAGTCATCAAGGAGAGGGACAACCAGATGTATCAGCTCAAGAAGGATCACGACGAGGATTTGAACGCCAAGGATGACATTCTTCAATCAAAAGTTGATGTTGTAGTCAAAGTTGCCTTCGAAGATGCCTCAGATAAAGTCATTGAGGATTACAAGGCCTCTGATGAGTTTGTCAGCTTTGGCTTTGAGTATCTAGATAGGGGTATCAAAGCGACCAGCAGATGGGCGGACATGAAATAAAGTGAGTTTGGGGTCTTGACTACTGAAGACTTTGTTAATCTAGGCTTTGGAGACCCTCGGTTCGCTCAGGCCTTAAAGGAAGTTGAAGAGGGTGATGTCGCTCCAATCGAGACTTCCCCTCTCGAGATCACAAAGATAAAAGATGGTACTCATCATGATGATGAAGTTTAAGTTACCAACTTCGATCTTGACCAGACGACTGCAGCTGCTGGTGGGCCAGCTCCTGCTGAGGCATAGGCTCTTTTGCTGCTCACCTTTTCCCTGTGAAGCTTTTAAATAGTTGTAATTTTGATGAACTTTGTCTGTAAGTCTATTTTTTATGTACTCTGATGAAGGCTCTTGATACTCTATTTTGTAATTCTGAACCCTCTTGATGATATGATCATAAGTAGCTTTGCCTTTTTTGATTCTATTGTTTCATATGATGATTTTTTGCTCTACAATTACGATGTTTTGCCACATACTTTCATCAATTTAATGATGTTTAAGATCTGGTGTTACTAGATTATGGTGTTTCACCTCATATTTCACCAAATAAATAGTGTTTAAAATTTGAGGTCACCAAATAAATGATGTTTTACCTCGTATTTCCACTAAACTAATGATATTTAAGGTCTGAGGTCACCAAATTATGGTGTTTTACCTCCATAATTTCACCAAATTAATGATGTTTAGGGTCTGAGGTCACCAAATTATGATGTTTACCCTCCAGTTGTCACCAAACTAATGATATTAAAGGTCTGAGGTCACAAAATTATGTTGTTTCACCTCCATAATTTCACCAAATTAATGATGTTTAGGGTCTGAGGTCACCAAATTATGATGTTTCACCTCATATTTTCACCAACTTAATGATGTTTAAAATTTGAGAGGTCACCATATAAATGATGTCTTACCTCGTATTTCCACCAAACTAATGATATTTTAAGGTCCGAGGTCACCAAATTTTGGTGTTTCACCTCATATTTTCACTAACGTAATGATGTTTTAAGGTCTGAGGTCACCAAATTATGGTGTTTCACCTCATATTTTCACCAACTTAATGATGTTTAACATCTGAGGTCACCAATTTAATGATGTTTCACATCATATTTTCACCAACTTAATGATGTTTAACACCTGAGGTCACCAATTTAATGATGTTTCACCTGATATTTCCACCAAACTAATTATTTTCAATACATACATTAGTACAAAAGCATCAATCGTAATGTTGCTATTTTCTCATTGATATTCCTTGTATAAGTTGATACATATAAGAATAATTTCAATATCATAAGTAATATTTCTTTAAGTGATCGACATTCCAAGGGTTGGAGAAAGGATCCCCTTCTAGGTTTTCTAGCCGATAGGTACCAGGTACAACCTCATCAATTACCCTGTAAGGACCATGCCAATTCGAATGGATCTTATTAGGTTTTTTCCACGTCTTCTTCAAGACTAGATCTCCCATAGCGATCGACCTTGATTTCACCCTATGATTTTAGAACCTCACAGTTCTTTGCTGATAGGTTGTTTGTTTTATCTCAGCATCCTCTCTTCTTTCCTCAATTAAATCAAGATCAAGTCTTCTCTATTACACATTCCTCTGAGGTCCATACGTATGAACTTTATGAGTTGGTAGTCCTATCTCTGTTGGGATGACAGGCTCTGAACCATGGGTTAACATGAATGGAGTTTCCCTTATGGGTGTCCTCATTGTCATCCTATAATCCCAAAGTACATCATATACCTCTTTAATCCATCTTCCTTTGGCCTCTTCCAACTTCTTTTTTATCCCATAAAGGATTGTTTGATTTATGACCTCAGTCTCACCATTTTCTTGGGGTCGGCTAGCGAAAGAGAATAATTACTTGATCCCTACTCTTTTGTAGTACTTCTCTAAGGAAACATTCTTAAATTGGGTTCCATTATCTTAGATGACGGTGTTTGGGATGCCATACCTGCATATGATGTTCTTACAGATGAACAGAAAGTCTTCTGCTTAGTAATTGTGATCATTGGCTCGACCTCTACCCGTTTGGAGAAATAATCAATTGCCACTATTAAGAACCGATAGTTATTTACATCTCTTTGCAAGGGTCCTACCAAATCAATGCCCCATATTGCAAATGGTCAAGGGAAACTGATAGAAGTCAAAGGTTGGTGTGGCTGATAGGGGATGGTTGAGAACCTCTGACACTTATCATACTTCTTCATACACGCAGCTGCATCTTTGGCCAAGGTCGGCCACCAGTACCCCTGGGTGATTATCCTCTTAGCCAATGGCCTCCCTCCTATATGACTTAAACAAGATCCCTCATTCATATTGTGCAAGATGTGTGGAACCTCTGAAGGGTGGACATATCTGAGGAGAGGGAGCAGGAATCCCTTTTAATACAAGATATCTCCTACAATTGAGAATTTAATAGCTTCGAACCTTAACTTTCTCCTTTCTAACTTCGACTCTGGCAGCTCTCCCTCTCTGATGTATCTGATAAGAGGATCCATCCATGAAGCTACCATATTAAGATTTAGGCAAAGTCTAGCAACCTCTTACTCTTAGATGGTCGGCTTGATCAGAATCTCAATTGGTACTGTTCTTCTTATATCTGTCCTTGTTGCTGAGGACAACCTCGCAAGTGCATCAACTCGGCTATTGTCTAGTCGAGGTATCATTTTCATCTTTAATTCCTTGAATATTTCTAGCGTAAATCTCACCCTCTTTACATATCTGTCCATCCTTTCATCTTTGTCTTCATATACCACCAGAATTTGGTTCACGACCAATCTTGAGTCACTGTGGACTAGGAGTTGGCCGACACTGAGGGATTTTTCCAAAGAGATACCTGATATTAATGACTCATACTCTGACTTGTTGTTGGAAGATTTAAAGTTGAACCTCAGTGCATATTTAATATATGTACCATCTGGTGCAGACACTATCATCCCTGCTCCACTTCCACTTTTACATGACGACCCATCAATGAAGAGGTTCCATGTAGTTTCATTTGAAGAGAAGTTTACCTCTGATAGGGTCCCTTGCTTGAAGAGGTATCCCTATTCCTTATTCTCAACTCTTCTTTGCTTGGCTAAACTTGTCTCAGCCTCGTCTGCTGTTCGGCTGACGTTTCTCTCTATTGGCTCATCTTCACCCTCATGATTCTTCTCAACATTGGCCTCATCCCAAGTAAACTCGGCCATAAAATTTGTGAGTGTTTATCCCTTAATGGTAACCCTGAGTTGATAAATTATATCGTACTCTCCCAATTCGATTGCTTAGGTCACTAGCCTTCCTGACTTCTCAGGCTTATGGATGACCTGTCTGAGTGGGGAATCAGTGAGGATGACTATGGAGTGGGCCTGGATGTATGGCTTCATTTTCTTAGATGCATGTATCAAAGAATAGGCTAACTTTTCAATCCGAGGGTACTTCTTCTCAGACCCTTGGAGTGCTTTGTTATTTAAGTACACTAGTTTCTGCACTCCATCCCCTTCTCTTACTATTGCAACACTGATGGCTGACTCTGAGACAACTAAATATACATACATCTTTTCTCCCTGAATTGGCTGACATAGGAGTAGAGGTGATCCAAGGTAGGACTTTATCTCTTTGAAAGCTTTGTCACATTCCTCATTACATTCGAAGGACTTTCTAAGAACTTTAAAAAAGGAAGACACTTATTTCTGGCTCTTGAGATGAACCTGTTAAGTGCAGCAACTCGTCCGGTTAGCCTCCGAACGTCTTTGATGGTTCTGGGTGTCTTCATTTCTAGCAAAGCCTTAATCTTCTCAGGGTTAGCCTATATTCCCCTTTGATTGATGATGAATCTCAAAAATCTCCCTGTCCTACGCCGAATACACATTTTTAAGGGTTGATCTTTATTCTGAATTTGTCCATGGTGTCAAAAGTTCTTTCAAGGTCAGCCACATGAGTATTGGCCTTCAGACTCTTAGTCAGCTTGTTATCCACATAAACTTCGATAGTCTTTCCTATCTGATCTTCAAACATATTATTTACAAGACGTTGGTAGGTGGCCCCTACGTTCTTGAGGCTGAAGGGCATGACCTATTAATAATTGGTCTCTTTGTCTATAATGAATGATGTCTTCTCTGAGTCTGACAAGTCCATGAAGATCTGGTTATACCCGAAGTATGCATCCATAAAGCTCAAGAGCTCATGTCCAGCTGTGGCATCCACCATCTGATCTATACGAGGTAGGGGAAAACTATCTTTTGGGCAAGACTTATTTAAATCAATGAAATATACACACATCCTCAATTTCCCGTTAGATTTGGGAACTATGACAGCGTTAGATAACCACTCAGGATATATGACCTCTATGATGAACTTGGCCTCTTCAAGATTTCTAACCTCGTCTTTGATGACATCATACTTATCTCTTGAGTATATTCTTCTTCTTTGCTTGATGGGCTTAGCATTATCTACAATATTGAGTTTATGGTACATAATCTTAGCATCAATACCTGGCATGTCTGCATGGCTCTCGGAAAAAAGACTCTATCTTTTCCTTAACTGCCTTACTAGCTCCTCCTTAATCTCAGGCTTTATGGCTTTACTGATTTGGTTGGTTTTCTCCAACTCATCCTCATTGGGGACGATGGATTCTACCTCCTCTGCAGACTCTCCCTTATTGAGTTTGGTTTCATCTTTAGGATCAAGGGTGTTAATATTATATGTGGTTGTTGCCCTCTTATGAGTCTCTCTCTCTTCTATAGAGTTGAAGTAGCATTCACGTGCCAACATTTGGTCACCTTGAACTTCCCCTACTCCATAGGGAGTCAGGAATTTTAGCATCTGGTGAACCATTGAAGGCATGACCTCAAATTCCTTGAGGGATATTCGTCCCATGATGAGATTGTAAGCTGAGAAAACATTTTCATCCATCACAAACAAATTGATTTTCCTAGTCAACCTCTTAGGCCATTCATCTCCCATACTTACATCCATTTCATACATACCCAATGGATGAAACTTTTCACCACTTAAGCCAATCAAGGAATGATGATAAGAGATAAGTCTAGATCTACTAAGGCCCAAGATCTTGAAACAAGGTCAAACCATAACATTTGCCAAACTTTCCCCATCAACAAGGATCCTCTGCACATTGTACCCATGCACCCTCGTGGTGATGACTAAAGGGTCATCATGGGGAGCTAAGATACCCTTGAAATCAAGTCATAAGAAGACGACTACTAGGGTGTCCATATCTACTTTCTTTCTTTTCTCATGTTTAAACTCTATAAAAGCCAAGTTTACAACCTCAGCCTTAGTCACTGCTTTATCCTCTTCCACGTGAGCCTTGCGATTAGCATCCTCTGAGCCAACCCCTGCTAGTCCTTCGCAGATAGTACACCAAATGAGATCATACCGACTCCCTTTACAGGGACGTTGTCATCTTTTGGTGGGAGATCTAGGTCATTGTCATCATCATCATTTGAGGGATCATCTCTTCTAGTAGGGGTATCTTCCCGGCATTTATCATTTCTTTTCTTCTTAGGATCATCTCTAACTCCCTTAGAAGCTCTACCATTCACACACTTTCTGAGCTTTCGAGACTTCTACATTTTTTTAATCTCATCCTTCATAGCGAAGCACTTTTCAGTCAAATGGCCATGATCTTGATGGAACTCGCACCATAAGTTCTTATTGCTCTTATGTGGAGGAGCATTTAGCCTCTCTGGCCATCTCACAGATGCATCATTCTTTATTTCGTTGAGGATGTGTTCACAACTTACCAGTTAGGGGAGTTTAGTCTGAGAATTTATCGTCTGCAGATCTTTTCTTACCGTCTTTATTTTTCTTCTGAAATTTGCCTCCACTGTTGCTCCCCCTTTCATCCTCGTATTTTGCAGCCTTAGCTTCCTCTGCGTTCATGACCTTTCCAGCAGTTTCCAACAACTCGGCCATTGACCTGGGGGGTCCTTGGCTAGTTTCCATTAGAGCTTTCCCTTTTGCAGACCCCCCAATGAGAGTTGTCATGGCTATGCTCTCTTTGTAATCTTCTACCTCTAACTTTTACTTGTTGAACCTCGCGATGTAATCTTTGAGGCTTTCATTCTTCCACTACTTGACATACAGCAGATGGGTTGTTTTTTTCTGAGGTCTTACCCCAAAACATAAGTTGTGAATGAAGATTTTGGCCAGACCTTTGAAACTCTCAATTGAATTTTTAAGAAGAGAAGTGAACCAGATATGTATAGCCCAGTCAAAGTTCTTGAGAAAGCTCGACACCTCATCTCATCAGGGATGGAATAGATGACAGCTGCAGACTGATACATCTCAATATGATGGACTGGGTTGGTACTTCCATCGTACTTGGGAGACACCATTGGAGGTTTAAATTTGGCAGGGGTTGGGAAGTTGACAATCTTTGCCACAAATGGAGAACCCTCAGAGTATCCCCTATGCAATGGGTCTTGGCTTTTCAAGATATTTCCAATTTTTCTTCCAGCATTTGAATAGAATTATTCCATGGTTTAGGAACGTTGGCTTGGCCGACTTTATACCTAGCCACCTCCAAGGGGTGGACTAACGGTTCCCTAGCTACGGCACAACGTCAGTTGTTGACCTCCCCCTGACCACAGTCTCGGCAATGTGGGGGTCGTCCATTATAGGGACGACAGTAACCTCCTTCCCTTCTAGAGCCAGCGAGACTTCTTGATATGGATAGCCTTTCCCTCATATTATTAACTGGGCTGAGCCTTTTAAAGGACGACCCTCTACTCAAGCGATCAAAAATTGATCGTCTTTGGCGTGCATCACATTCTCATCTCTCACACTGACCTCGGCTCTGCTAGATAGGACGTATAGTGTTGTTTGAGACCTCATATGGCTCCCAACAGTCTGCTGGAGCATCCTCTACCTTAATGTCATTGTACCTATCCTCAGGTCAAGGGTTTCCTTACCGCCCCAGGCATAAATTCCTAGGGTCAGCAACATCCCTCCTTCGTTGAGGAGTAGGTAGGCCCTTTCGTGGTGCCTGGGGTGGTCCCTCAGCCGCTTAATGTGGCTGAGCAGCTGGCGGATTTATCATCTACGGTGAGACCCAAGGTGGTCTCATTATTATGTTCTGACTTAGCTTGGCAAATTATTCCATCATCGCTTGTTGAGTTTTCGCTAAGGACTTCAAAGTTGCTGCCACCTCAGCCATCTCGGACTAAGGTGGTGCCTGGCTGGAACTGGGTCCTCCAACATCAGATGGCGGAGGTGGTAACTCTAGTTCCATGTAAGAAGACTAGAGAGCTTGTAAATGACAACACTGGAGATCTTGGTACCTTTAAGGAGTTCTTTCAATGGTGAAATAACTCCTCGTGATGGGGGAGGACTGGTTAACCACTAGAGTCTCTGGTGAGGCCAAGCTTCAAGAAGGAAGAGATATAACTTCTCATTCCCACAGTTGGTGCTAAAATGATGATGCTATAAACAACACCACCATATAAAGTGTTGATGATCTCACTCTAGCAATAATAATGGCAGTACAAGAGTATGTATATCTAGTAGAGGGAGGTAAGGCAAAAGGAGCAACACTAGTATATAAGTGGTTCAGCCAATCTAGCCTACATCCACTGTGAGTGTGTGAGTAATTTCACTATAATGGAGGCACTAATGGCCTGTGATATAGTCTCTCACTTTATCTCTATACTATGTATAATAGCAGAGTTTTAGCTAGGGTTATAATTATCGATCCTCTTGCAAGGTAGGATAAGGCATATATTTATAGTGTTTGGGAGGTGTAATGTACCCCCAAGCATGCATTGAACATGTATGGGTTGAATGCACTAATCATAAGTGGACACCTGGCTGTGCCATATGTAAGTGATGTTGACCAAATATTTCCCCATGTGAAGGGAATGATTCGATTATAATATAATTACCACGTGCTTCAAGTCATACATGTGCTTGCGTATGCTCGGACCTGTAATTTCTTATTGTAACCTCGGCCTAGCCGAGTACGAGGTTAGAGGAGTCCGATAGTTGCTTTGTCCTATCCATTATTAATATAACCTCGACCTAGGAGACTGGTGAGGTTATGTATGAGATAGGATGTAACGTCGACTGAGGCAGAGACGATATAGGCAATAGCTTGAGCTTATGCTATGCTTGTTGACCTCGGCTAGTGGCAAGCCGAGGTTGGAAAAAGAGCCGACCTTTCAAAAGACGACCTTTCTGATTGCTATTATAAGCTTCATGCCAACTCGACCGTAAAATAGGCCGAGGTACGTAACCCTGGGTACGAGGGTACACTTTGGGCATATCAGTGTGTCATGCGTGAAGGACCAAAATAAGAATGAAAATAATTAAAAAAACAAAAAAAAAAGCATCGCATGTCTCAAGTACCGTAAGAATGGAGAAATACGGATCGAATAGAGGAACCAGTACCTCATACTCCACACCATCATCCTCTGTATAGTAGACGGGAAAGCCTGGGATCCAAACAACTGAAGGGTAAGCTAAAGCATGATCTGATGTACTATAGTAGGTTACTCTAAGGAAGGACTGAAGTAGTAGCAATATGAGACTCCCTTAAACCTTAGCTCCTAGTAGTATAAAGGACCGCTCACATCAATCATGCAATAATGAACTCCATAAAAGTGGGACACTCCCACCTCTATCCCCATAATATAAGCCTTTAAATAGTCTAGGGGAAGCAAGTTCGGCTCCCTCATCTCATAATGAAGTGCCACCGAAGTAATTAGTTGAGCCAAAAAGGCTAATGACGAACCACCCTCTCCCCTAAATAAAAGACTACAACGTCGTGACTACAATAGAGCACAATGGATATGGTCTAGTTGGTGACACCACTCGTAGCCTAATGAACTTAAGACATACTCCAAGGCAAGAATATGATTTATAAACCCATTAAATATGATAAAGAATAGAAAATAAAGATGAATACCAACGAAAGAAAAGATCAAGAAAACAAAATACCCTATCATCGATCAAGTTGCTGAGGAATGTGTGGATACATCCACAAAAAATCACCGAGAAGCATGCACCGCTGATTGTCCTTTCGCCATATCCCATGGTGAGGCCAAATGTATTCCTTAGGTAATAATAAGGAACCCCAATGGACTCCAAATACCTCAAAACCCATAACTTCATAAATGAAGGCAAATAAAACATCAGTAAAGGTAGTGAAGAAAGAAAGAACTTAAAAATACTAAACAAAGGGATGTAACTTCTACACGACAACGTAACTAAATGGATGCTTAAGCCTGTAGCTCGAAAGCCCACTAATTCTGGAATAGAGTAAGCCTAATGCTGAACCACACGAATTATAATGGAGAACACAACAAAGATAAAGAATAGGAAAAATAAGACCAACATGCATTGTATTTGCATGTAAAGACTATATATTGTGCCCAAGTTCAAAATCTGAAAGCAATAGGTATATTAGCAAATGCTCTTCGGGTCCACACTATCCCATCTTGAACCTCGGATGAGTACCTAAATAAGTAGTCACGATGTTAACCCCATGATAAAAGTTATAATAAATACATATGAAGCCCTGATAGCTGCCTACGAAATTCTAAAAAGATAAAGGGTCACCACTACAAATTGGCTCATCGTCAGACCCATTAAGACATTGAGATCCAAAGGGGTTCATGTCATCTCAGCCACCGATAAGTGAAAGGTGGAGCTAATGATCATATAATTAACGTTACCAGAACTGTCACCAAAGAATACAAAAAGGTACCAAATCTTATGACTCGTACCATGTCCTTAATTGCAAAGGACAATACTTGCTCCTAAATAATGACACCACCCACCTAAGGAAAACCTTAAAACCCGTGCACGAATCATGATCTGTTTTATCTACTTGAACAACCACATAAGAAAAAAAATGCCAAAATATACTCCTTAGGCATTAAACTTACGCAAAATAGATAATATAACTATAAAATAGAAAATAAAAACTTACCAAGCCATGACAGATAAAACTAGAGATGTGTATGGTTGGATCAAGAAGCAAGTACTCAATATTTGCCTAACTCTGACATGTGATAATGCATCCCCAGGTATCTTGCCCCTGGCTACACATGGATATCTATTCCCTCCAATTTATCGGGCTCATCAGCCTTCGTAATGGGCCAAACATCATGAAAATCTAAAAATATTGTTCACAAACACAAGAGGACTAGAGCTCTGAAAGTTTAGAAAATAGAGAATAACAAATGGGTATCAACCTCAAAGGGACAAGTAATATAGAGGATCCAATTGGTTGGCGTATTAGTCAAGTGTGCGTTATTACGATCGGTTAGGTTGCTTGCATGTTTACCGGATTAGTCTAATCCCATGGGTAGCAGAAAAATCATCTTTTAAAAAAAATATTCTAACAAAAAATTCATCAAACAAAATCCACTTTCAAATGTTTATTACCAAATCCCGACTTAGTATCCTTGATTCCAAAAAATCATTCTCAAAGATTGAAATCACGCCATCTTCTCCTCAACAAAATCTCAAAAGATAAATATTTTCCTCAAACCAAACCCCCCTCAAGAACCTCATTTCATCCAAATCCTTCTAATAAACTTGGTGATACATTAAAACACCTCATCCCAAAAGGATATCCATTTTGTGATTTATTGTATCATAGAACACCTTGTCCCAAGTGTACATGTTTCTAAAATTTTCAATGTATTGACAAAAATCTAGTTTCAGGTGGACATTTTCCTACAATTTCATGTATAGACAAACACTTTGTCCCAAGACGACATCTTACTAAATGATTTGGTGTATCGATAAACACCTTGTCTCAGGCGGACACCTTTCTATGATTCGGTGTATCGATAAATAACATGTCCAAAGCGAACACGCCTTCTACGATTTGGTGTATCGACATACACCTTGTGCCAAGAGGACATTTCCCAATGTTTCGGTGTATCAATAACACCTTGTCCCAATAGGACACTTGTCTAACTGATTTGGTGTATCGAAAAACTCCTTGTCCCCCAACGAACACCATTATAAGATTCAGTGTATTAATAAACACCTTATCCCATGTGAATGACTTTCTAAATAATTTGGTGTATCGATAAAACCTTATCCCAGATGAACACTTCTATAAAATTTGGTGTATCAACAAACACCTTGTTCGAAGTAGACATACCTTCCCAATGATTAGGGGTATCGACAAACACCTTATCGCAAGCAAACACCTTCCTCATAATTTTTTGCATCAATAAACATCTTATTCCAAGAAGACACCTTTCTATATGATTCAATGTATCAATAAACAACTTATCCCCCAGCGTACACCATTCCACACTATTTGGTGTATCGCCAAACACCCTATCCACCAGCGAACACCTTTTTATAAGGTTTGGTGTATCGAAACACACCTTGTCCTAAGAAAACACACCGTCCTAATGATTCGGTGTATTGGAAAACACCTTATCCTAAATGGACACCTTCCTAAAAATTTGGTGTATCAAAATATACCTTCTCCCATCTGAAAGCATTCCTTAAGGACTCTGTTTATCAACAAACATCTTATCCTAAGATAACATTCATTTTTAATGATTTGGTGTATCGAAAAACACCTTGTCCCCCCAGTGGATATCCCTTTTAAACATTTTGATGTATCGACAAACTCCTTATCTTATAGTGGATGTCCCTTTTCAATGATTCGATGTATGTAAAAACACCTTATCGGATCTCCCACTGGAATTCCGTTTTTCAACGATTCGGTGTATCGACAAACACCTTGTTCCTAATGAACACCCCTTTCCAAACGATTAGGTGTATGAATAAATAACTTGTCACTTAATGAAGGATTTCCTTAAAATATTCTATGAAACTACTAACACCTTATCTTAAGAGAACATTCTTCAAGGAAAAATTTCATTGATCAAAGGCCAATCCAATAAAACCATATTTTTAAAACACTGTGTCTAAGGTCGGACTAAAACATCATGAGCAATGGATAAACCCTCAGTAGTTGCATAATGGGAGTATCTCCTTTCAACAATGTTCATCTAATAATAACTCCACTATTGAGGGGCTTCGTAGACACTCCATTCTACTCCACAAAAGTATTCATATACAAAATCCTCCCAAAGGTTAAAAAATTGACCCAAAGTCAATGGGACATTCAAAATCAGGACAAAACCAAAAGCGAACATAAAGGCCCATGGTGAAACGTGCTTGACCGATCAGTTAGGGTTTCATTATACCCTTGATCAATTGGTCATACGCCCTTTTTTCTACCTATGAAAGAATGCCCGCACCAACCAGTTGAGGCATTGAATTCTCACCATAAATGCATCGCTATCTTCCCATAAACACTCTTCTCCCAAAAAATTCTCAATACTCTCTCTGATTAACTCCAAACCCTCTCCTAAGAATATATCTAGAAGTTTAACTTCTAACCCTAGCTTTTTTCTTCATTATCCATACCCGTTGTCAACCAAAAAACTCTTTTCTCTCTTTCTTAACTTTTTCCTTTAAAGGTATTTTTTCTTAAAAGTAACCTTTTATCCATTAAAAAAAGTTGATCCCAAGCTGGAATGCAGTCGAAACAAAAAAGAGCACGTGTAACTTTGTAGGTACTCCATATCTCACTCTTTAATTTCGATGTCTTAATATAAGAGTGTGGTGTTGTCCTTCAACACCACTCAAATCATCTTTGTGTATTTCCATTATCCATAAGGCTTTATCTTTCTCCAAGTATCATGTTAAAACTACGTTGACTTTGAGTATGCATACGAAAAAATGGAGGTGTGTTAGAGAAACCTGATACCTAAAACTCAAGTAAAAAAATGTACATATTAACCCCTTTTACAATTCAATTTCAAAAATAAAACAAAAAACATAAAAAATGAAATATTCTTGTCTAGGTTTGATCGAGGATTACTAAATTTGGGGATTCTATCTACTATCTCGTTCTTAATGTTAGAAGTCTTAACATTCTTCCCCTATCAAAGTGGTTTTACGGTGAACCAATTTCATCCAAACATCTTTCATGAACACAAGCTTCTTCAAATTCCTAGATCTAGACTTACTTCATTCTCTAAAAATACTATGAGACGTCAAAGAGAGTTAAGATAGCTCGCACCGAGCCTTTATAAGTGGTGGAATCCCTCTTTGTCCATTTGTGAACTATGTGGAATTTTAATCACACCGCGTGAGAATTCAGGTAAACAAGTTCAACCTTGTTTATATCTATCATTTATTTATATTACCTTCACATTCATCTCACTTTCTTATACACGGTGTGTCAATATACTAACTATTTTCATTTTATTACTTCATTTACATTATATTATGCTACATAAGTAATTTAGATATACATTTGAGATCGAAAGGTGGAGCTAGTGCCTATCACATTCCAATCCATAACCTAGTGCCCGGACCTTTGACTCTCTGGGTAAACATGCATACAACTTTCCATCGCTACATCTTTACGGAGGCCTACCCCTTCTTTTGTCTATTTTGGGTAAACTAGTCTAGGGAATATATTATTTTTAAAGATAATAAGAAGATGACCACGCATCACTGTCGATGACCCCTGTCCACCACATTCCATCTCGAAAGGACATACGAGTGCACGTAGAGGGACAAGAAAGAGGCGCAGCGCTTCGGGTCTCGAGAATTTATTGTTCTGAAATTTAAAAAAAAGTAGTCACACAGGAGATCAATATTCAGCATGGTTTAAGGAAGCATATAGATAGTTCTATTCTATTGATTTAATCCCTAGCAGAGTTGCCACTATGGTGTTGCGAGCCCTGGGAGGGAGCTGGCAGTGCGCCCTTTGGAAGGGGGATTTCTTGTGTAACTGTGGACGCATGGTTGATTTTATCCCATTCTGTCGTGTCCCCCTGAGGTAAAGTTATTGGTTTGAAGTTTGGTTGATCGGTGACTTTTCTCCTGGATGTATTTTTATGTCTTGTCTAGGTCTTGGTGAACATCCCTTTGGTAAGTGTGTCCTTCGTATAGAAAAGGGGGTTTCATAGGTTGTTCAGAGACATCAGTTTGTTTTATTTAAAAATAAAGAAAATGGTTTGGGCTCGACCTTTCAGGATAATCTTAAGGCAAGTTTTGAAGTCTGTGATTGGTCCAAAGATTCTTATTGTATGGGTTCAAGAATCGGGTTACGTATGGGGAATGTATTAGGACCCCACTTATTTTGTATGCTCAATTTTGTGCTAATCATTGTTCTTTAGATTAAATGATTTCTTTTTATTTATTTTTAGAATACTCTTATAGACCTTAGTGTGAGGTCCCTTAAAATTCATATAAGTGCTTAGGTTGGAAAATGCTATTAGTGAAAGGTATGGAAACGTCACTTCAACTCGTGCAGGTACACAAGAATGTTTGTGCACGACTCTCTTCTTGTGTTCTTATAATGGATGGACGTCGATGTAAATGTGAAAGAAGGCTTTGTTTTGAGATAGTTTAATATCTCATTTGAGGTTTGATTAGAGATAAAAGGGTGAGATATGGGTGCATCTATATCGTGATTAGGGTGTACGTGTTTGAACGCTTGTATGTAGTGATATATTTGGGTGGCTCCCACCATAGTACTTTATCGTTTTATTTACTTAGGTGAAATCAATGAAAGTTGAAAGATGGGTGAATCTCGGTGGAGACAACATATCATGAGATATAATTTCATGGTTCTAGCTTACGAGAATGACTCGGTATTGTGCCTACGTATCCAAGACGACTTTGGATCAAAGCCTCTGTAGTTCAGTTATACACGTGCTCCAATGTGATGTGTGTGCAAGTGCAAGGCTTAGATTGGGGGGGGGGGGTGATTTGTATGGAATGTAAAAATGGGAATGAAATCTAAGATCTCTATATTGGCACATAACCTAATAATAGTTGGGTTGTTACTAGCCAGAAGGTGTTATTGTTTAGACTAGTTTAGAGGTGTAGAACTGGGAGGACTTGGGATAAGAATCATAGAGGGTACATCATGGATGCAATGTTATATTACTTAGAAGAAGAGTAGGACACTACATCTCGGTATTGATGTGAACCAGGAGAAGTCAGGGGTGTTCAGAGTGGGGATGGATGCATCCCTAGGTAATAGTACATTGAAAGACATATTATAAGGCTTGGACTGGAGTTTGACTCGGTAGAGTGCTTACATACCCAAGGATACTTGGTATCAAAGATAACATAGTTCCTATAAAATAGGGTTGGATAATATATAGGGGTAAGAGTGGATATGTAGACATCCCTAGGAGATAATATGCTAAGAGACATATTATAACGCTTCGACATCACGATTTTGACTTGGTATAACACTTATGTACCCAATGAGACTTGGGATCAAAGACAATGTAGTTCCAAAAAAATAGGGTATATTCGCAGGTGTAGGTTACGATATACAGGCTATAAAAGGTACAATAATATGATATTTATGGATCCTAGTCCTTAATATAGTATTTCCATTGTGTTCGGTTGATATATCTATATGTTATAAAAAATTGATCAAATGCCAATGTTTGAAAAATATTTGTATGAAAGCACATATGGGGTGCCTCCGCGTTGACGATCTTTGTTCGTGAGGAGAAGTGGTGAGAGTGGATAAATTTTAGACTTTGGCCTACAAAGTTCAAGGATGACACAACTCAATAGTTGCACAACTCAATGACACTTTCCTATAAACGTACTTTAAAAAGTATGTTTTAATATTTTGGTATTTAATCATGGCATTTTATTGCCATTTTTTTAACATATTAGTTCATCAATACAATACACCAATAAAGGTTTTGGATTAGAAACTAATATTTTGAAATATAAACTTTGTAGATTTCATACATGGTCCCTTAAATTTGGGGGGGGGGGGGGGTAGCTAAACAATATAATTAGGTGTGTACAGTTTGTCACACTATATATATTGTGGTATTGCCCAAAATTTATGCAGAGGTTATTTACCCTCACAGCGAAAGCAATTTTTTTTTTTTTTTTATTTTTTTGGGGGGGGGGGGGTGGTGGGTGTTGTGCCCCCCTTTTTTGGATCTTTTTAGTGGGGCAAGACTTCGTCTAGAAATTCTAAATTTTATGAAATTTATGTATAGGCTTTACTTGATTTATTTCTCAATGGTGACTTTTAAAAAGCACGAGCCTATTTTTGGAACTCGAAAGTGACTTTGCAGATGTACGAGCTTTCTTTGAGGGTAAAGAAACTTTTCTGAAGTACGAGTGTGACACCCTGCCTCTTCCAATAACATGTGATCAATTCGAACTAAAAGAAAATAGGAATCTGAGTTGGTTCATTCTTAGTATCACTTTCGAAAACCATTACATTACTATTATTTAGCTCGGTGCCAAGTTTTTAAAACTTTTTAACTTGCTTATATAAAATTCCTATTCACAGAAGTGGCCATGCAATTGATGAAACTTACATTCACCACTATAACACATGGTAAACTATAGACACCCCATCCTAGGACCCCCTAAGCTCTTCCTTAGGTTCCTAAAACCCACTCGCTAACCACAAACCCTAGGTCATACTCCGAGTACCGATCTAGAGTCCACTAGGAACTCTTGAGCCCCATTGACCTCAATTAACTTTATCATTTGAGTGGAAGCTGAATGAATCTTCGAAGGGCTCTAAATCCCCATGCACAAATTTTCCTTACGATTCATTTTACTATCAAAAACTTATCTAGAGTCCATCGGGCGCTCTCGGGCCCTATTTAACTCCGATCAAGTGTATCACTTGAGAAAAAGATCAATGAATCTTTGAAGGGAATTAAATATCTTTTTTAAAGGTCCACCCCACTCGCGAATCAGCCTTACAGTGCGGACGAACGATTCATTTATATCCCAAAAATTGATCTGAAGACCATCGGGCGCTCCTGAGCCCCATTTGAACCTCATTAACTCTCAATCTTTAATGAAGATGAATGAATCTTTAATGGGATCTAAATAAAATTTCCAGCGGTCCACCTCGTGCGTGAATCAGTCTTACAGTACGTACGAACGACCCCCATCACTCGAAAAGGTCACCGGGCACTTTGAGGCCCCACTTGGCCTTGTTCAACTATCCTAACTAATCGAAGCTTAATGAAATCTTGAAGATAACTAAATACCTTTTCCAACAGTATGTCCCATGCATGAATCTGCCCTACGCTTCGGATGAACGATCCATTTTTCTCTAAAAACTTCTTGTCCAATGACCAATGGGTGCTTCCGAACCCCGTTTGACCTCGGTCAACTCCCAGACCCAGGAGTGGACAATGGATTCCTAAAGGGTTCTGAATACCCTTTCAAGAAGTTTATACCTTGTATGATTTTGACTTAAAATTAGTACTTTACGACCATTTTTTGGGAATCTATCCCAAATTACCAAATGGCACCCTCAGGACCCTACCTTTCGGCAGTATGCCTGATGGTCTATGCTAATAGGCAGGTGAAGGACCTTGCCGATCGACACCCCCTTGGTCGTATAAATAAAGTCCATAACCTCACTTTGAAAATTATCTTTGAACATCCCTCTCAGTAATTCAGATAATATTTTGTCAAATTCATAGTTGTTCCCCTCTTAAAAAGCCTATTTCCCACATTCTTTTCATCCTTTACATACTCTATTCAGTAAATTTTGACCTATCTCCTCATACCACCATCACCTTATTATGAGATCAGTGCATCATCAATCAAGATCCACTTCAAGTATTCACAAGGAGGTCCAATTCTCCACCCATGTCTTTAAATTCTCCTGTTTTAGCATTAGTTATTTTATTTTTACTTTAATGCTTTATTTCATTACATCCCATACCTTAATATCAAGCCTTTTTATTAGTATTTGCAAATAATTTATTTTCATAAAAAACCAAAAATTAAGAAAAAGTGGGTTTCCCTATAAATTCCAAAATAGAGATTCTCACTACACATCTTCACACTTGAATCACGTTTATCTATACAAACACCATTAAGAGAAATCTTCTGTTTGGATTTATTGGTCCCCCCTGCCCGGTATTTTTTAACTACATGGACTATGATTCCCCTTGGACTAGGTCGGCATCTTGGGTAAATCCCTAGACTCGAGTCCCCCTTATACACCTTTGTTACCTTGTGTTATCATATATATTCTTAATGGATTTTATATGCTTGCATGCATGTGTCTTGTCCAATGTATACATTCGTTATTTTATAACGAATTATGAATTGGCAAACACTTACATTATATTTTAAATTATTACTTTGGGAACACTTCTAAGGATTACCTCTCTCTATCCTTTTTCGTGATGTGAGTTGAGGGATTCCATTCTCCATTTATATTATGCACATAATCTCACACTTCACATAGTTTAATAAGAGAATATTGACACATGCCCATAAGAGACTGAAAGGGCAGGATGGGTGCCTAACACCTTTCCATTCCGTAACATAGTCCCCGGACCTTTGAACTACTTGGTTTTGCAAGCATCAATATTTTCCTTGGTGTCATTCTCTCAAGGAGACAACATTTCTTTTGCCTCTTTTTTGAAAAATAGGTTACCGAATATATCTCTATATACTACCCTCCATTGACGATGGCCAAGTGGCCCGAGAAAAAGGGGGACGCCCTACTCGAACCCCCCGGTATGGCGACAGTACACAAAATAAGATGGAATAATTAGATGGACCGACAACGCTTGATAAAAGTCACAATACAATAATCCATCTACTGAAATTAAATAGATTTTGAATAGAATAAGTATAGACTATTTGGGCAAAATGCCTAGAATATGTCTTAAGTACATCCTAATTAGATCTCAAGGATAGAAGTGTCTAATCAATCCTTGCAGACATCCACAAATGCAGTAGCATCGTCTGACTATAAAGATGATTAAGCTAGGCGTCCATGTAGCTGAACACCTAAAAGTTTTGAAATATTTTGATGCGGGTCAGAGCCCAAAAGATTTTGAAAATATTTTTCAACTGTTTAAAATACACTAATAAATATTCATTGTAATATTTCATATTTATACAGGTGTTGAACTCCCACGAGATACCCCTCGCCCCTCATATATAGTGCACACTTAATGCATGTATTTTTAACACCCTAGTTATGCTACCTTGCCTAACTAATCTTAACACTGATCTTATTCCCATACACCACCCTGTATCACGCGTATGCTTTATTTCACTTCAAATTATCGGTTAGCTGTCACACCCGCTTTATAATTATAATCCTCACTTATAACATATCAATTATGTTCACATAAATTTACGCTAGATATTAGTTCAACATTCACACCTCAGTGTCATTTACTCCTATATATTTTCTTCACAATTGTTACCACGCCCCCCCCCCCCCCCCCCTCATCTTGGACGATTCTAAAAATCGAACTAACTAGGGAGACCACACACCCTATATCTGATGAATATCTGTATAAACATTGCAGACGTAACATATTTATCTTAAAATCGTCCCTGTATACTCCGTGTGGCTATACAGTCAAGATATACTCGATTACACTACTAAGGATGAATTAATTATTCTCAAGATTTCGCCACCTATTAACTAGTGGTGCCAAAGTTGCCCCAATGCTTCCTACATGGCACTACTCGGTTCCACTTGCCTTATATAGTATAATATCCCTCAACTCAAAGTGTTTTCTCCACACGTACAATGACTAAGGTTCAAAACTTATGTCCTAGCATCCAATAACATCTCCCCACTCTCTACTCTCACAAGGATTCGTGCATGGAATTTGTTGTTATCGAAATCCAAACAAGGACCCCCCCGATACACTATCACCTAGCTATATCCATCATTGGGATCCTTTGTCCCCAAACACATAATTGGGACACTCCAAATCCCCTCCTCAGACGTATAAGACTAATCCTCAAATTCCATTTGTCTAAAGTAGTCATACAATATTGTGCTCGCAATATCAATAAGCCCCCCACGCTAAATCAATATCAGGCTTAATATCTTCGCTCAGTAATAAAATTGATATCCCTTGAATCACACCAGTAAAGTCCCTGCACACCGGGATAAAATATAACGAGACAAATATAATCTCTGAAGTTTCCTCTACAATATAATATATGTGGGGTTGACCCTCTTTCTGGCGAAACATCACAAAAAAAATAAATCCTTCCCTGGAAAAGCGAATATGATAGTCTTACTATAATAGTTCACCATCACTCAACCCGTCGCTAACTAATTATACTTGAATAACATATATCTCTAATACAAGCAAATAATTAAAACATATTCTCTCAATGTTCATACCTGCTCCACTGCAGAGGGAACTAAATAGATCCCCTCTATCCGATGGTAAATATATACACGCATTAGTAATTCTAATGATACATCCACTAAACCCGTCTCACGCGCAAATCTAGTGCTAACAAAAATATTGTGACAAACCAGTGTCACATAAAACGTACCCCATTTACCCCATGGATAAATCTCAAAATTTCAATTGCTAATGTTAGTGGCTGTTGAAATGGGGCCTGGACATAATACTCATGTCTAAACTGTACCAAAAACTATCATAGTTGTTTCCCATACAGAGCACCCTACTCTTGTCCCTTATCTCACTGCGGACAAGATCAAAGCACGTGGTCAGGCTCTCCACATATAAAACACCTCTCTATGTAAAACAGGCTCTCCACGTATAAAACAAGCTCTCCACCTATGTCAATGGACTTACTGTCCATGTCGAGCCTGACTTACTCTCTAGACCTGATACCATTGTTCCTGATGATTATCTCTGTTATCCATATGGCTCTAATGGCCCTATAGAACCTACTTCTAGCCCTGACGGCCCTGTCTGAATCCACCGTCAGCCGATCAAAATCCCCCTGATTCAAATCTCTTAGATGGGTCTCCCTGCTTGTATCCCCCTGTGGTTCCCCACTAGCACCGATACATAGGGTTTTTCCTTATTAGTGATAATCTTAATAGTGAAAAAGTGTGATATTGATAACGTCGGAATAATTAATCCAAGATGGATTTCCTAATAAGTTCTGGCGAATTCTACCAGTGACTTCATCATAAAACTTAATGACCCTTTTCTTTTCCATATCCACCTCTTTGGGTACAAAGTTCGCTAAATGAGTGAATCCTTCTTCATAATCGACCATTGTCCGACCCTCTTGTGATAAGTCAAGAACTTCCTTCGCATCTCTATTTGAGCAACAGATGAAATAACATACGATCAAACCACACCTTAAATTTCCCATAAGTCCAGGTGTCTCTCTCCTCAAACTTGGTGACTGACTCATGCCACTACAATGTTGCTCCTACGAGCTTAAGACTCATCAAAATTTGTTTATGAGTTTCACTGCACTTAATCATATGCAAATGCCTTTGGATGTCCTCCTTCCATTAGATAGCTCATATAACATCCGTATTACCCTGAAACTCCGGCAGATGGCCCTTTCTGAAAGATCCTTTTGACTCTCCCCCATACTAACTTCACTAGGAGAGTATTAATTGGCTCCACCATCTGCTGTGGTGGTGCTTGGGTAAAATATTTTGCTAAGGTATTCATCGTGGCATTAATCACATGAGCAACAATGGTGGTGACCTTTATTGTTATCACCATGCCCTGAATAGTCTGTGACTTCGGTTGAGCCTCTCCTCCTGCGATTTCCTAACGACCCTAGCTGGTCATTTTTTCCTGTTCAGCATACGAAACCCAATCTAACTCGTGTAAGATTAACTTCAATTATACATTATAGTAGGAGACCCTAAATCGCAAAATGAATTGAAAATCCTAAATATAAGGCTCTACATCAAAGAGAAAACAATGCCAAAAATATAGTAAGTCTACGTAGATCCTAAGGACACTATAACCTTGCTTTGATACCACTGGGGACACCACGACTATTCCAATAATGAGTGATTAGTCCTTACTAAAATAAAATATGAATCTCAGTTGGTTCATCCTTAACATCACTGTCGAAAATCGTTTAATTACTAATATCCTATTAGGCCTAGTGCAAGTTTTTAAAACTTTTTAACTTCCTTATATAAAGTTCCCATTGACATAACTTACCATGTAATTAATGAAACTTACACCATTATAACATAAGGTATACATAATAGGAAGCAATAATTAAACTAATCGATGACTCGGGATAAAAGTCACAATATAATAATTCAACTCCTTAAATGAAATAGATTATGAATATAATAAATACTAACTAACTGGCCATCATGCTCGGAACTCTGAAATACATCCTATATAGATCTTAAGGATAGAAGCATATAATCAATCACTGCAGGCATCCATAGCTGATGCAACATCGTCTGACCAGAAAAATTATTAAACTAGGCATCCCTATAGTTGAGTACCTAAATGTTTGAACATATTTTGATGTGGATCAGAGCCCAAAACCTTTTGAAAATATTTTGCAAGTGTTTAAAATACAGTAATAAATATGCACTAAAATATTTCATATTTAAACTGGTGTTTCACTTCCATGAGATACCCCTCTTCCCTCATTTATAGGTCACACATAACACATGTATTTTAAATATCCTAGTTACGCTACCCAACCTAACTAGTCCCAGCACTAATATTAGTCCCATACGATACCATGTATCACACATATACTTTACTTTATTTTAAATTCTTAGATAGATCTCACTTATAATTTATCAATTCATTCCACATAACTTTACGTTAGGTATTAATTCTAGCCCGATAATAGTGAGTTTCCTCGTTGGGTTGCTTTTTTTTATTAGTGTCTTAAGTCTCTCCCTTCTCGTTTGCCTCTCTTAAGCCTAGGTGAAATAAAATGAGTGTATGGTTTCATTCCTCGTCTAACAACTCTTAATATTCCCCTAATTATGAAATTAGGTTAAATTATAATATTGAAATGACTCGAATACCCCCATAACGATCCTGATTAGTCTATGAAGCCCTTTAATCTCGATTACAACCCCCTGGGGAGCTAATTCTGAATATTTTGATACATTTCGAATCACCCACGCACTCAAAATCACCATCCAAGTTACCTATAATCAATTTACCATCTCATTGCAAACATGACCCCACACGGGCGTGCCGAATAAGATACCGTCAACCCGTTGATTTTTCCCATTTTTGACGTAATATTAAAAAATACAATTTCATTTACATATCACACAAGTAAATATAATAACACATAAATATTTACCCAATATTTGCTAAATAATATTTATTTAATTCAGTTCAATTCTCAAATTAATGAAATTACGATTCCCCATGTAATTTAAATATTCCACAAATACAGGGCCTTACAACGAGCTTCTTCAGGACTTTTAGAATGAGCTCGAGTATCGATGATCGGGGGAGAAGAAGTTAAAAAAACTGGATCAAGGTCGGGTTTTATGATGCTTTGAAATGAAGTGGGGATCTTTATTTATAGGGTTTGGGTGAGTCGATTTACCATTTAGGGCTCTTAATTTTGGGCAGGCGATATGTGTAAGGTTGATATTAGATCTTCAAAGATGTTGTGATAATTATTTTCTAGGATAGATAACCGATCGATTATTTGGGGGAAAACGATTAAGAGATCGGTTAACTATTAAGGGGACAGTAATTGAAAGGCTAACGATTCCAGAGGGCTTGTTTTCTTGTTATTTCAATGGTTTATTTTTTTTTTTTATGTTCACTTAGGCCCTATATACTTTGGTTCTTGGTGTTTTTGACAATTTGAAATTTAATATAGGTTTCGAAAGTTGGTATTTTGTGGCTTGTTCTAGGGTTCGTGACTGGGGCTTAAATGAGATAGGATGAAATGTCCTCGAACCTTGATTGCAGATCGAGGTGTCCATAATAAGATATTCATCATAAAAAAATATCAAGGTCTGCACACATGCACATAAGATACCATAAATGCAAAACATAAGCAGATTAGTTCTAAGTATATTCTTGATGTTATCTTGCACATTATTAAGGTAACCTTGTCCGTTAAGGTATTAGTAATTATGGTTGTGATATTTGTTGTGTATGAAACTTACTCTTCTACGTGGACCAATGAACAATAGACATATGTCATGCTATGTTAAAATTGGGAGCAGGAAAGTCACCGTGAGCATCGAGACGGATCTGTGAGATATTGAGCTAACATGAAGGGCTCTGTGCATGCCTAGAAGACTTCTAAGGAAGAGGCCTCAAACATATTAACAACAAAGCCATAAAAGATGTTTCAGCCAAATCCAAACAAGAAGAACATTCCTGGAAGGTATCCATGCAACGACTAAAAGATCAGTTGGGGAAAATGGGCAAAACAAAAAAAATCCTTTTTAAAGAAGTTTTATTAAAGGCTCATCTTTTGTCTAGGCTATGGTGGATTATCCTACACCTTCCAAATTCAACCACCAGTTGTCACTCCTAAATATGATGGGAAAATTGATCTAGTCCTCCACATTGAATAATATCAAGCTTCTGTTGATATTTATTTTGTCCTTGATGAGATGAGGTGCAAGATTTTCTCCATCTCCATCATTGGTCCAGCTCAAATATGGTACAACAATTTTCCCAGAGGTAAAATTTCTAGTTTCCATCAATTGGATGAATTATTCATTGATAAATTTTTCTTTGGGGCTAAGCCAATCAAGAGTGTTACTCATCTCCCAACCCTATGCCAAAAACCTAGAGAAAGTACTTGAGAATATATCACACGTTTCAATCATTAGAAACTAGAAATGATGGGTTATTAAAAAAAGACAACCATTACAGCCTTGATAAGTGGATTACTAGCCAAGGATCTTTACTATGCTTTAGTAAAAAATCCACTCAAAACTATGGCATAACTGATTCTTACGGGTGGAAAGATTATAAAGACCAAGGAAGCTATGACAAAAAAAAGTGACGGAGATCAAAGCTAAAGGTTCGATGAATAATTCATTTAACAAAGATTAAAAAGATAAGAACACGATCAACAAGTATGATGAGTATACTCCACTCACTAAAGGTTTTCATCACATGATGGAGGAAATAGTAGTACGGTATGGATACGGATTCTAACTCCAGCCTACTGCTCCGTACAGAGTAAGGATTCAGGGATTTCAAACACTCTAATGGACTATAACGAGTTGAGTAGTGTAGTACTAAATCCCTGAGTGACTCTTGGCTGCCTTCAGTGATAGACGCAATTACTTTGACTACTCTATTCCTACGAAACGAGCCAATAAATAGTGGGGGAAGGGACGGACCCAACATACTCCGGTGAATGGGTCGAGAGAGATAGGGAGGGGAGGGGGATACAGAAAGTACAGTGAATAGTTGAGTGTCTATCCAACCATTCAATCGGCTATGGAGGGAGGTTTCAGCAAGCGGGTAAACCGATGATGACTAGTACAAACCCACGGAGCAGTAGGTCGATCAGAACTTCAAAAGGAGAACTCCCTTGCTAAGCTAAATAACTTGCTTTATCCCTAGCTTGCTTATTTTTTGCCCATGGAGTTTTACCCTTTATCCTTAGCCTAGCTCTTTCTTTACCTTGCTAGCTTGCCCAAACAAGCCAGCTTCGGTAGTGTTAGTAGCTTCAAAGGAATTGGTAGTATGTCTTGAATAGGAAAGCATTCAATGTATGAACTCAACTTATGTTCAAGAGCTTGAACAATGAAGTGAAAGCTCTAAGCTAGATCTTCGATCCGGTGTAATCGCTTATGGGAAGAACAACCTTCGATTTACGGGCTGAAAGCGGACATAGCAACATCCTACCGAAAAATCAGACACGCGCCTTCAAGCTGCCGGATTGGCAAAGATTGGAACTGGCTTGGGATTTTGAGGTCACCTACCAACAGGAGGGATAAGTCCAAATATTGCTATTTTCATAGAGATCATGGGTAAACTATTGATAGTTTCATAGCCCTCAAGAATGAAGTTGATACTCTTATTCACCGAGGAATGTTGGCTCAACTTATTAATTGAAATAGTGGCCGAGATGCCAAGAGAAGATCAGAGTCAATCGATTAAGGAAAACATGACACAAAAAGAGCGTGCAACAATGACTATGAGGATGATCCTTTCCTTCCAAAGAGGCCTGATGAACTAGAGATAGATGTAGGGATTATTTCCTTTGATTCTAATTTCATCGCAGGAGGAGACGCCGTGGAGGAGATGGATTTGCTGAAAGGAAAGCCTACCAAAATGAAGCTAAAGCGTGTCCTACTATCAGGAAGATCGATATGTCCGAGAACAGTGATGGCCGACCTAAAAAAGTCAACAAAGACAAATTGGTGATCGTCATCTTGAAAAAATAATTTGAGTTGTGTACTTTATCCTCATGATGATTCATTAGTCATCACTTACAGAGTTAACCATTGTAGAGTGGCAACAATTTTGATCAAGAATGGGATTTCAGTGGCCGTCATGTTCTACAACTATTTCCACAACATAGGGCTATAAGATAGTAAGCTAGAATCGTTTCACATGCATCTCATAAGGTCCTCAGGAAAAATGGTATATCATTTGGGAACGATAAAGATGGATGTGTTGGTCAGCACTTGGAAACGAGAAAAAGGGAAAGAATTCACTTTTTTTACTGGAAAAAATGTAACTTCAGCTTACAACATGATCCTTGGCAAAGTTAGGATAAAGAAATTAGAGGCGATGCCATCTAATTTGCATCAGTACATGAAGTTTCCTACAAATTATAGGATCAACGTAGTATATTATAACCAGATGGAAGCTTGGTACTGCTACTATACTTCAGCCGACCAACAAAAGATATAGAGTAGCACAACTACTTTCCATATTAACACGTTGGATCTCCACGAAAAGGAAGACTTGGTGGAGGGACATGTTATGGAAGAGACATAAACTATTGTGCTTGATGATAAGAAGCTAGAAAGGACCACTCTAATTGGTTCAAGACTAACACCATATCTCAAACAGGAATTAATTACATTCCTTAGAGATAGTATGAACATGTTTGCCTGGAGCCATGAGGATATGCCAGGGATTAATCCTAACTTCATCTGTCACGAAATTAACATTTATAAAGATGCCAAATCAACTAAGCAGAAGCGCAGAGTTTTCAGTCCCAAGAAGAATATGGCAATCGAAGATGGAGTGGAAAATAACTAGAAAGCATAATTTATAGACGCTATTAAATATTCGACTTGATTGTCCAATGTGGTAACGGTCAAGAAGAACAACAACAAAAGGAGCATGAGTGTAGATTTCATTGACGTAAACAAAGCGTACCCAAAAGATCACTTTCCTTTACCAGGGATTAATCAATTGGTAGATGCAATAGAAGGTCATGAGCTAATTATCTTCATGGATGCTTATTATGGTTACAACCATATTAAAATGAAGTTAGACAATAAAAAGAGAACATCCTTCATCACCAACTGCGGAATCTACTGCTACAAAGTTTTTTCTTTGGGATAAAAATGCTAGAGGTACATATCAGAGGTTAATAAATAAAGTATTCGTGGACCAAATTGTCTAGAACATGGAATTATATATAGATGATACGCTCACTAAGAGCAAATTTACTGCTAACCATATTATTGATTTGGCCCGAACATTTGACCAGCTAAAAAAACATCAAATGAAACTCAATACAACCAAGTGTATTTGGAGTACAAGACGAAATATTATTGGGGTACATCATAAATCAAAGTGGAATTTAGGCCAACCCTGAAAAAATAAAGACTTTACTAGAGATTCAATCCCCGACCAGCAAAAAGGATATGCAAAAAGTGACAAGAAGAGTGGCAACTCTAAATCGCTTTGTTTCTCGAGCCACAGAGGAATGCCTTCCATTAAGGTTCTTAAAAAGACCTTTGAATGGAATGATGAGTGAGAAGACACATTTTTAGATATGAAGAAGTACGTGGGATCTCCCCCACTACTCTCACAACCAGTTTTGGGTGAGAATTTGTACTTATATTTTTCTATTTTAAAGTGTGTTATTAGCTCAACCTTGATATGATTAAAGGAAAGTATAAAAAATCCAGTGTATTACTCCAGTAAAGAATTACAATGAGTAGAAATTAGATATCCACGCTTGGAGAAGTTGGCATCGACACTCCTTGAAGCTTGCAGAAGAATGAGGCCATATTTTCAGGCCCATATCCTTATAATATACAGTGACTTACCTCTGCGACAAGCTTCACACAAACCTAAAAATTCAGGAAGACTAATGTCTTGGGTGATTGAGCATGGAGAATATGAGATTATTTTTTAGCCATGATCCTTATTGAAAGGGAAAGCAATGGCTTATTTCATAATAGAATTCACTTACGTAGAAGTACCAAGCAAACAAAGTGTGCCCGCCAAGCAGACTTCTACGGAAGATAGCTCGACTCAAAAGTAAACTGAGATGGTCGCCGACCAACCAAAATCATCAGTTGCTCAAGAAAGAGCTCTATGACTAACTGAACAAAGAAAAAAGGTGTTCAAATACGGAGTGATGGTAGAGAAGACTTCAATAGTGATGTCCTAGTTTGGAAAATATTCGTAGATAAATGGTCATGCACTATTGGTAGTCGGGCTAGATTTATTATCAACACTCCAAATGATTTGGATATGGAGTACGCATCAAGATTTCAATTTCAATCCACCAATAATAAATCTGAGTACAAAGCATTAATTATAGGTTTGGAGCTAGCCTGGTCACTAATTGTCGAGTAGGTGATAATGCACAGTAATTCTCAACTTATTTTTTTTTTTGGTTTACACCAGGGTATACACTAGCGACTTAGTGACTAATCCCTTCGCTGATTTGTAGGCACCTCGATGGGTGGGACAGCTGGCCCAGAGATTTAAGGCTGCTCCATGCCCAAGGCGGGGATCGTACCCCCGACCCTTGGTTAAGGGAGGAAGAGCCTCTTCCGATCAACTTATTGTTCATCAACTATGTCAGATATTTGGACTTAAGGGAGACATAATGGTAAGATACCTGAATAAGTCTAGGGAATTTATATTTTCATTTGTTGCAGTCAAAATAGTCTTAATTTTAATAGTGGATAATGCCCGAGAAAATGCGCTTGCTCGGCTAGCTCAGCGACTGCAATTGAGCTCAAACGAACCATTCCAGTAGAGATTCTTGCTAGTAGAAATATTGATATGGAAATTTTTGGTATCATTTATGTAGAACTAGGGCCTTCTTGAATGGATCCAATTAAGGATTAGATTGAGAAAGGACTGTTACCATCGAACCAGAAGGAAGGAATTAAAATGAGATATAAAGCAACCAGTTATGTCCTAGAGAAAGTTGTTCTGTATAGACGGGGCTACACGGTTTCTTTACTTTGTTATGTCCATCCAACTGAATTAAATGATCTAGTTAAGGAGGTGCATGATGGATCATGTAGCGCCCATTCATCTCGAACCTCTTTTGTACAAAGGATATCCATGCAAGGCTACTATTAGCCAACAATGAAAGAAGACTATGTTTCCATCACTAAGAGGTGTGACAAGTACCAAAGGTTTGTTACTATTCTCAGAAAATCAGGGGCTAACCTAAATCCTATTACTTCCCCTTGGATTTTTTCTATTTAGGGAATAGACTTGTTCAGACCATTATCGACCCCTAAAGGAAGGTTGAAATATTTAGTGGTCGCGGTGGATTACTTCACTAAATGGGTGAAAGATGAGACCCTGATCGATATGTCTTATCAAAGAGTGTCTCAGTTCATATGGAAGAAAATCATATGTCTCTTTTGAATTCCCTACGCTTTAATCATTGATTATGGTAATCAATTTGACAATGAAGGGTTTGCAGAGTATTGTATCCAATCTAATAAGATTTAGAAACTACATTTAGCACCTGGGCATTCCCAATAAAAATGTCAAATAGAGATCACTAATAAAAATTTGCTCGATGTATTAAGGAAAGATTGGATCATGCTAAGGGGAATTGGATCAATGAAATACACAACGTTCTTTGGGCTCATAAGACTACGTCGATAATGGTAATAAGAGAGACTTCGTACATACTCTCTTTTGGTAGTGAGGTAGTGGAACCAACTGAAATAGGTTTGCTAACTCATAAGGTGATGAATTTTGATTCCTCTAAAAGTGATCTAATGAGGTGACTATAACAGGACCTGGTTGAAGAAGTAAGAAAATATGTTACAATTCGGATGGCTACCTATCAACAACGGACAACTAGGTTCTACAATTGGAGAGTCAAATCGACCAACTTGAAGTAAGGAGATATTGTAATGAAGAAAGTGATTTAGAAAAACAACAAGTTAGAGCCTAACTATAATGGTCCATATCATATCTCGATAGTTATTCGAATCGGAACATATCACCTAAAAACATTGGAAGGCAAATAGTCTAAGAAACCATGGAATACCGACCATATCCGTAAATATTACTAGTAATTTCATTTTTGATATAGTCAGTTATTAATTTTAATGAAGTTTCGTGTTTTTCTTCATTATACTTACTTTTTATATTTTGTTTTTCGTAGTATGGTGTGATACCACCTTAAAATTAAAGGTTCCATCTAATTTTAATTCAAGCTTTTCAAACTTTAGAGATGTTATTTTTATTTTTAATCTTTTGCAACTTCAGAAAAAGCTCTTATTTAAACTTTTCCAATTTCAGAAAAGTTATTCTTTAAAACAACATGTATGATTTCGTCTTCGACAAATCAAGAACAAAAAGTTAGTAAACCTCATGTAAGACTCAAAGTCAAACACAAAAAGGTTTTACCCGACTAAGTTAAAATACAGGGATAGCTACACTTTCCTAATATACTTTCTCACCACTGATAACTAATTCTACAACATAGTTCAACAAAACTATTTATCGTTTTATCTTAGAAAAAAATTCGTATAATCTAAGGCATTACAATTAGATTCAATCATGAATCTAGCATTTAACATTTAAGTAGGTTATTTAGTCAATAAGCTGACTAACTAGTCATTATACAGATTACATAGTCGTCAATAAGAATAATATTAACCTCAAGCTTAAATAAAGAAGAAAAAGTATCACAAATAACTTTATTTCATTCCAATAAATATACATTACAAAGTAAAGATCAACAAAGCAAAGAATACAAGTATATTCTATTGGGCACTTTCCATCAGCCTTGCTCATCCCAACACGAGGTTCATAAAGGGTTATCGGATGATTGATAGATCTAAAATCTCTCCTACTAGCATGCCTGCTACTTCTTGACCGATCAATTAGATGTTGGGTACGAACATACTCCGCTTCTCCTTCAAGGCCGAAATACCCAATATATTTTTTGATCAAGCTCTGAGGAATGGCATCAGGAGGAATCCCACTAATGTCAATAGATAAAGGAGGATGAGAATATTCCAATATTCTTGAGTCATGACAATACCATAATTCATTGCCCTTAGGTATCTTCATCAGATCAAATGGCTTCATTCAACCCCATTTATGTCCCTCATTCCTGGCCTACTCCATGTGTTTGTCCAAGTAAGTCAAGGCCTCATAATACCCATCCATCCAAACAGCTTTAGGTTGATTATGTAAATGGATAGTAAGTCGATCCACCTTATCTTGAAGTTGTATGATGGCCTTGTCCTTCTCTGAAGCATTGTAGTTTGGTCGACCAAAGGTTTCCTGGTTCTCTCTTCATCAATGATTGGCTGAACAATTATACTTTTCCTAAAAGATTGACTTGATTTAGTTTTCTTTTGTAAGGCCTCTAACTCTTCTAATAACCTGGAATATTCAGTCTCCAAAAATGATATCCTCTCATCTAGACCATTGGTGGTTGATTTCTTCAAAATGTCAAGCTCATTCCTCAAAGAATTATTTTCCTTCTCAAAAAGGGCAGGAATTGATCGGTCACTCTCTAGTTCTTGATTCAAAGCCAATTCCTTCTTGTTCATGGAAGAAGTAATATCTTGTAACGTTTTTTCAAGCCCAACCTTCACCCAAGGCCTGATACTTACCCACATAATCAGCATGAAGCATTGTCGTGGAGAGAGTACGGTCTTCTTGTATTTGCTCAATCATTTCGTAATAACTAACATTATTTACTACTGCTTTGTCCAAAAGGCAATAAAGATGAATACACGACTCCTTCACTTGGTAGGAGGCATCTACGCTGAGAAATTCCACTAGATCTTCCTCGGTCAATGGGACATGGATAGCCTCAAGGAGAATTCTACACCGACCGAGTAGGTCGGATTCAGCAAAAACTATAGCTTTCTTTCTGGCATCGAACTAGGAATTTAAAAGTATAAGTTTATGGGGCCGATCAAGAAAAAAAATAGGAAAAATAATATTGAAGATAAGAACCAACAAGAAATAAAGATCACGTGAACTTGGAAGCAATTGAGCAAAAGTATATCTTTCCATTGATCATTCCATGGTTACAGAGTTGAGTCCATCAGAAAAATGAAGAAGAATAAATAATTAACTCCACGAACAATTAAACTACCATCAACTACACGCTCCCCAAAGTGAAAAAAGGACAATGTACCCTTTGACGGTTTGAAAAAGTTTGAATTATTTCAAAAATTGCAATTATCAACAAGGCTAATAAAAAAAGTTACAAGTCCGGAAGGTTGGTTTCCAACTAGCGCTCAGATCTTACGCCGAGCAACAATTTGAACAAATACTCTATACTTTCGATCAATTATGAAGCATAGAGCATTGGGGACTTTTGTTGTGTGTAAAAATTACTCATCTACGTGGACCAATGAACAATAAACACATGTCATCCTCTATGGTCATTTAACTATCTTTATCAGCATTAGAGGTACCTATTCAATAAGAATGTTGACCAACTACCAGAATATGAACCATCAGGAATAGAAAAAGTTACTCAGATGGAAGGGCGACCATCACTGAATGTCAAGAGTTTCATTTATTGTATATCTATGTAAATGCTTATAGATATAAAGACATTCCACCTCTAGTTATAATCTCCCTTGGCTCAAAGGGACGAGATAACCATTGTCAAGCACACTACACTGAGCTATTGTAAACATCAACAATCATATCAATAGTGTATGTAAGCTTTTAACAACAGAACCACTTTAAAAATCTTTGTCTCTTGTGTGTTTTGTTTAGATTGCTCTTATTATTTATTTGTGATTATAAAATTAAACGCACTCCATTTTTACACATTAACAGTATTGCAACATATTGACTATCGAGTTCTATATAGCAAGGCATGGAATGGTAAAATAAAGGCTATTATTAAATAATTTGAGGATTGGGAAGATTCATATGGATCATCCAGCATTTCCAGGCAGTGTTATGATTATATAACGAAGTGAAAGTTATAAATCTATATCAAACCCTATTATGCAAGGAAAATGATTAATTTGTTACACTGTTCTTATTGTTGGAAGAATGTTATCTACCTGCTGATAGTATAGATGTCACTCACTTGTATGGGAAGTACTATGGTAAGATGCTTATTAAAATGGAGGGTGGTGGTAACAACTAGATATTGCCTTGAGTCTTTGTAATAGTATACGAAAAGAATCATTTGAATTGGGATTGATTCATAAACTTAGTTAAGTCACATGACCTCGGTGCTCGGTCGGGTATATGCAGTGGCGGAACTAGGATTTCATGCTGGGGCAGGCTACTTTAACAGTGATTTCAGGGGGTTCGGGAGCGGGAGCCCTGAACCCGAAGTTTTTTGGGGTTATTTTTTAGTATTCACCAAATAATTACTTAAATATAATTAAATATTTTGTAGTATTCACCAAATATTCAACGAATCCCTAATTAAAAAGGACTTAGGAGGTTTAGAAATTATAACAAAGTCTTTCTTGACGACATTAAAACCTATAATATTTCAGCAATATAAAAAAAATCAGCATTCAACAAATAAAAAAAATCAGCATTCGAGAATTAAAAAAAAATCAGCATTCAGCAAATTAAAAAAAAAACAACATTCAGCAAATAAAAAATTCAACATTGACCACATATAAAAAAAATTCAGTAAATATTTCAGCAAGGAAAACGGGTCAATATTTCAGCATTCATCAAATATTCAGCAAATATTTTTCAAATATTCAGCAAACTATTCCGCAAATATTCTTAAGATTTAGCACATCTAAAAAAAAAGCAGCAAATTACCAATCAAATGGACAGGGGGTATAGAGGGGTTCGGTCGGCGGCAGCACGAGGAGGAGAAGAGGAGGGGTTCGTCTAGGAGGAGCAGCGATCCACCGTCCACGGTGGTCGGAGAGAGGGGCGAAGCTAGCAGGTGAGACGAGTGTGTGTTAGAGAGAGAGAAAGAAGTAAAAGGGAGAGAAAGAGGAGATGAGATGAGAAATTGAATGGGAAACGACTGACCTGATTTTAGGTTGTTGTTGTCTTTTAAAAAAATGATTTTAGGGATGAAATGTTTTAAAATATTACACAAAGGTCCATAAAATTTGGGATGGACTGAATTCTGAATTTAGAAAACTTAACTCTATTTTTTTTAATCAGAGACGTGCTGGTGCCTGTCCCAGCCCTCTCTTTAGTTCCGCCCGTGGGTATATGTCTCATTTCTGATCCCCATGATGGAATAACTTCTATGATATCCACTTGGAATGAAATTTGTAGTTAGTGGACATTACCAAGCGGTTGCCATCATTATTTCCTATGTCAACTCAATTATTTTTATCGAAGACACTCATCTACAAAGGATAATCTGGAAGGAACGTAGCACACTTCAACCGTGTAAGTTCGAGAAAGTTGTGCAGACAAATAAGGAAATTAAAAAAGACGCTTACAACTATCTGATTGAAATATTCAACCCTAAAACATGGATCATTGCATACGGTGACGGCCATTAGTATGGGTTAACATGGACTAACAATTTTGAGTTTTTTAAAGGTGTTATACGTGGGGCACAAAGATTACCAATTAAAGCCAATGTTGAAAGACGATTTTAAAAACTAATCGAATATCTTGATGCAAGGTCCTACCAAGGACAAAATGTTATTGAAGATAATTAAAATTGGACTTGTTTTGAAGTCAGGTTAATAAAAAGTTATCAGAAAAGAGTGAAAACACATGTCTGTCCTGCATTTTAAGTTACAACGAGGTTAGTTTTCGTACATAACAAAAAATGGGAATGCTTATGTCACGTTCACTAAAAAAAATTATGAACATTCAAAAATGGTAGCTCAAGTGAATACTTATTCACATTCACTTGATGAATTTGAGAAAACGTCCCACATATAGGAAGTACACATCAACCAAATGTAACTTGTATCGAATTTCATAAAAATTTTGTCACCATAACTGAACGTTCTTGACCATGAGGATTATTAGGTCATAGCGGAAGTGCCAAAGTTAATTTCAGACATTGTTCATTGCAGGAAGGGGAATGTAAGGCCGAACTCTACACTTACACAATAAAATGGACAAGGGTAAGAAAATATCCACCAATTGTAGTTTGTGTGCGAGTGCAGGGAATGACAAGAGGAAACAAAGCCCAATTTAGAAGAATAGGGGTACGAGGATTTTTTTTCTGCACTTGTTTAGATAATAAACTATGAATGTACTATAGATTCATATAATATTACTTCAATTCAATATTTTCACTAAATTAGTTTAAATATAGTACTCCACATTTCACTTTATGTACATTTTATCAAATTTTACTACATGGTTAACAAGTTTCAAAACTAAGTCCAAGACCAATTTGGACGGACTTTTTAGACAATAAACTATGAATGTACCCTAAATTTATATAATACTACTTCAATTGAAGCGTTGCACCGAATTCGTTCAAATATTGTAGCCCAAATTTTACTTTTTGTAGATTTTACCATTTTTTTTTCTATATGTTCATTTTTTTCTAAAATAAGTCAAATCCTAATTTTGACTCACTTTTCGAGGTAATAAATTGTGAATATACACTAAAATAACAAAATACTACTTTACTTGAAACACCGCCACCAAATTAGTACACATCAAGTAATCAAAATTGCAATTCGTGTACATTTGATCAATGTATATCTATATAATCAAAAAGTAAATAAAATAAGTTAAAGCTTAATCTTGACAATATTTTACAAACAAGTTCAACAATCAATGTACGTACCCTAAATTAAAAAAATCATTCTTCATGTAAATTTGACCAATATTTTTTATACAAGAAACAAGGCACAATTTTAATATATTTCATGTAATTAGTTTTATCGTAAACCCAGACCCTTAGAGATATGCAAAGCTAGAACAAAAAGATCCTTCGATGCTTGCACATCAGGCCACTAATAGGTCTAACCCAGTATATGAGGGTGATGTATATTATGTGCTCAATATCCATAGGTTTAACAAACACATTGGAGACATTGATCCAATTAGGCAGAAATGATTCTTACCTCACATTATTGCTGGATGATTTTTTTTGGCATTCATCACACACAAGGCATCCTACTTAATAGAAACGTTATTACAACCCTAGTGGAAAGGTGGAGACCCGAGACACGTACCTTGTTTAACGGTTGGTGAGTGCACAGTTACACTACAGGATGTCACACTCTATTACTCGATCGATAAAATGATGGTCCTCCCACATCTGGTGTCGACTTGCCTCTTTAGTGAGAAATTAATTTCATACTAACATGCAACCCGTGTGATGCGCGAGAATATTTTAAAATTGATAAAAAAAATACAGTCAAAAGTTAAATATAAATCAGATAAAGAATCAACTATGTGTACATATATAAAGGGAGCATGCGGATCCAAAGGTTGATAAAATCTTGATTAAAAAAAAAGTTGAATGGGTCTCTAACTAAAAAATAAACAACCCATAATTTATATTATACCTACTTAAAATCAATCTCAGTATGAAGTCCAAAACAAAGGAGGTCTGTACATTTTGCAGCAATCAAGGAAAATCAAGTACAAGGTGAAATGGAAAAATAAAAAAATACTCATATGATTTGAGATGAAAATCTGAACTGGGTTATCTTCAGCAAAATATCTCATCTGAAACAATCCAAACACAGTTAGTACAAATGTAGTAGAAATTGATATTATTAATTAATGTGATGAAATAACAATTTGAATACCTTATCAACTATGGTAACAACAGGAGTTATCACCCGTTGGGTTGAACTATATGTAAAGAAAATTGTTGATACCTCATAAAATAGATTTTCTCATTTACTTACCCGTGGATGTCAAGGATCTCCATAGAAAAATACCAAATCCTAATCAATTTATTTTTTTATGCAAATAAAGACTAAAAAAAGCCTTACCATTGGAATCAAATTTTAGTTGCCTTGAATCTTTCCGATCATATTTCTATTTTGAGAGGCTTGACAATTTATTTCAGTATGTTATTTAGAAACTACTCAAAAGGCATAAGTTTTATATACTCTATAAAAAAGAAATCGCCTCCTAATATGCGTGGCAGTTGGCAAGTGGAATGTAGAGAGACTAATGCATTGGGGATGAATTAATTGGGTAGTTTGGGGGATTGTAGAGGAACCGAAAAGAGGAGGCAACTAAGGTACTCCAAAAGCCAATGAGATAAAAGAGTCATGGAGTCAAATCAATATGCCTTCTTCAAATTTTAGGAAAAAGTAAAATAATTAAAACATATATAAAGTACAGACATGTGGTCGTCTGAGTGTGACAAATGTCAACATTGGATTTTGCTGACAATTTTAATTATATACTATAATTAGTCCAGAGAATATTAGGCATTCCTACATTGCCATGGAATTGGATGGTGCAAAACTAAAAATGATATAGCTAGCACAACATTGTCAAACTGTCCCATAAGGGGAAAACGATTTGACATTGCTTCAGTGGACACTACAAGAAAAAACAAAATTCGCAACATGTTTCAGCGACATCGGTGTTTTTGTGCTGCCAAAGGGTATACTTTTGGCGAGACATATTAGTTTGTGTCACGAATTTTTTTTATTTGGGTGGGATACATAGTCAAATTTCTCCCAAAATATCATTTACATTTAGCGACATCCGATTGATGTTGTGAATTTGGTATGCTACTTTCGGAGACATGTTTTGGATGTTGCGAAAGTATCACTTACTTTTAACGACATGTGCGTCATGTTGCGAAATGATATACACTTTTTGTTTCATCATTAGCATGTTGCGATATGTATTTTAATATAATTAATAAAACACAAATTTATCTCTCTCTTTTTTTAAGTTAAAAAATTATTTCCCCCTAAAAAACCTCCTAAAACTCACGCTTAAAAAAAGCCCTAAAATGACACCTAAAAAACTTTTCTCTCTCTTCTCACCCGATCTCTTCTTTCTTCTCCCCTCACCCAATCACCAATCTCTTATCACCCGATCTCTCCTTCCGTTAGCATGTACGATGGTGGGACTATACAGAAGAATTTGTAAATTTACAAACTGGCTGTAGTATAGTGGTGAGGTTTAACGAAGGGAATTTGCATAGGTTATCCAAATACAAAAAATGGCTGCATAATTTGTATATGTTTCCTATGAACTTCTAAAGTTCGTAGGAATTGGTACGAACTTCTGTTGTTTGTAGTAATTCCTACGAACTTCAAAAGTTCGTATGAAACATTTTCACCACTATAAAAATAACGAACGTTATCCTATATAATCCCTCCTTCCCTCCCAACAATTCTCACCAAATTATAGTCAGCCCCATATTTCTCTCCTTTTTTCTTCCACCAACACAAATCTTCTATAAAATTATATACGAGTCATCCATTTCCTCTCCTTATACATTTTAATTACCGACTAATATGTCTTCATCTCAACCCATTAATACTAGTAGTTCTAGGAAACCAAATATGACGCATATTGAAGACGAAATTTTATTTACCATACACGCTAAATATATGAGTCGAGGTATTGAAGGCAACTTGATATCACATGGAGCATTTGGGGATTCTATTATGAATGAATACAACAACACGACTGAAATTTATATTCAAGAGACGAGGACCATTATTTCAACACGTTAGAATCATATTTCGTCGTGTGTAATGATATACATTGCGAAACTGTCTCACCAACTAGATAATGTAGGAAGCGAAAATAATGAGTTCGACGCAGTTATAAAGGCACATAAGGAACACCGCATTGAAATGAGCAAACAATTCATGTTTCATAAATGATACCAAATTTTAAAAGAGTTATCGAAATTTGATTTGAAGAACACAATGTGCAATAATGACGACCCTACTCCTCTAGACTCGGAGGACAGTCCAGGTGTACGTATCGTGCCGTACAGACCTCTGGGAAAAAAGGGGGAGAAATAACGTACCCGTCAACGTGCGCATTCTGACAGCCTTAATTGTAACACGATGATCCTTAAACATTGCAAAGAATTCACCGAGATGTTTAAAATTAAGAAAGAGTGGAAGCAAAGTCGGCCCATGAACTTTAATTCTCAAATGGATTCTTTCATTGAGATGAAAATAGCTGATCAAATTACAAAAAAATAAGAGCAGCTTGTGCGTCTAGGCCAAAAACAGTCATACATCATGGAGTTGAATATGACCAAAATTAATGAGGTACAACAACAATTTGATGTGAAAAGGTACACCGACCTCTCAAATATGGTAGCTGGGACCGAAGTTGCGATTGTTGCGCTTATGTCAAATTCTGATTCCGGTCTATCTGGTACAAACAATGATGACTACATTGTTATGTAATGTGTGGCTAGTTTAATTTTCCATTATTTGGTTATTGTAATAAATTTAATGTCAAGTTGAGTGTTATATTTTTCGAACATTTCATTTGTTGTATTAATGTATGCTAAATTGAAGCAGGCGATTCAAAATACAATCATTACAAATTTTACATATATTATTTAATTTGATGCACAACATAAAAGAACAATGTAAAAAGGGAACTAATAAAGTGATTAGAAACCCTCAAATACACATAAACTATGTAATCATTAATCAGCCAAGTCATCACCACTAGTGTTCCAAATGTGCTCCACCAAATCATCTTGTAGTTGTTAATGTGTAATTGCATCCCGAACATTAGCATCTCGCGTTAGGTAGTCGTAAAAATTAGTTTTCCCTCATAGAATTTTAGGTGTGGGATCAGTTTGTTCGTATTCATTTTTCCAAGGACAGTCTCTACGTTCATCGTCAATAATCATGTTGTGCATTATAATGAAAGATTTCATTATGGTTGCTAATGATGGCCTAATCATGTTATGCATTATAATGAAAGATTTCATTATTGTAGTACACCAAAAGCATGTTCCACATCTTTCCTCCACGATTCTTGTTTCTTGCAAAATAATTTTTGTTTTTGTGATAACCCATGTTGATTCCTAAAAGTTTTAATGATTATTTCGTATGGAAGGTATATGCCATTAGCAAGGTAATACCCCATATCGTATATCTTTCCATTAATAGTGTAATTAACGGGAGGTACAGTCCCAATGCGTAATTCTTGGAAAATGTTAGACCGATGCAAGACGTTTATATCATTGCAAGAGCGAGGAACCCCAAAGAACGATTTCAAAATCCAGAGGTTGTATGAGGCAACCGCTTCTAGGATTATAGTTGGCGATTCTTTTCGTCAACTATATTGAGCGGTCAAAGATGTGGGGAAGTTTTCCACCGCCAGTGCATGCAATATATACTCCCAAGCATTCCTGGAAATCCTTGTCTTGCATTTTCTTCAAGTAACCTGGTGACATTGCCTGTTTTCGGATTTCTGGCACACTCGGGACCGAATACGGCCACAATTGCCTCAGTAAATCTAATAACAGTTTCTGATAGAGTTGTTTCACTCATTGAGTACTTCTCAGACCATACTTCATGGGATCCTCCATTAGCGAGGAGTCGTATAGCCCCCATAATTTTTTGATGTGCGTTTAAACCTAGAGGACAACACGCGTCGTACTTTTGTACAAAGTAGTTATCGTATTGACAAACAGAATAAAGGATGAGATTGTAAATAGAATACCGCATCCTAAATCTCCCTTGGAATAAATACTCGTTGTATACCTTATCATCACTAAAGTAATCTTCCCACAGTGTGGCGTGTCCCCTTTCTCTCCTTCTCTTCACTCGACGTCTAGTTTCGAGTTCTTTCCCATATCGAATTTTATTTTTTTCAACAATCTAACGTGTAATATCCATGCATATTATCATCTCCTCATTAGAATCATCTGATGATGCGCCATCATTAAATTGAGCATACTGAAGCATTATATTTCTTCCCTCATCGCTAGAACTAGAGTAGTCCATGATATTTTTTTCTCGAAAGAATTAAGAAATGTAAGAAGTTGTATTATAATATTTCATAAACTGTCATACTATTTATAAATTTCTATACTCATCAGTTTATATGTAATACCCCGTATTTTTATGACTTTTAAATTTGGGGATTTATTAAATTTAAATTGAGATATTAATTTAATATTAATTCAAAAATTATTTTAAATATTTACTAGCGTGATAAAAGTTAGTAATTATTGGGAATTTGTTGAATATTACTTTATGGTCAAAGTAATATGTATAATCGAATTTATTAAAATTATCATGAGTGTATAATTTGATAATTGTGGAAATTAAATCGGGACACGCCTGTGTCTTGTCGGGATTTAATTATTATTATTAGAAGTGAATAAATTATAAGTCACTCGTATGGTCATTTCGAGTGCTCCAATGTATTCGGAAGGGTCGAGTTAGTCAAAATAATGTACCCGGGGGTTTTGTTTGGGTCTCGGGACATTTTAAAACCTAATTGGCATCCCAAGAAGGCATTATAGACATTTTGTATTTTTGGGGAATTAAACCGACGAATTTCCTAAGGATATATTAGCCTTTAGGAGTTTTTTTCTAGGGTTAACAAATACAAAATCAAAGAACGGCCATTAGAGAAGAAGTTGGAGAGCTTTCCAAGCAACTCAAGGCCAAAGACTCACCCGTTCGCACCGCCACCACCACCAAAACGTAAATCGCGTGACAAGGAACGCAACCATACCTCTTTCGTCCACAAATTAGAAACTCAAATTCCAGGCAAGTATCTATCTTGCTTTATTTTAGTTAATGTTTCAATCATATTAGTCTAGGGTTGCTCTGAACATGTTTCATGGATGAAATTAATATTTTTGAGACTTAAAATCTTATGTTGTAGAGGAAGTACACATATTCTGGACATCTAAATCACATGTAGAGGATAAACCACGAATTTGTATGGATTTAGAAGCAAATAATCTGGAAAAGAATTGGAAGAATGAAAATTAAAGGAAAAATTAGGATTCTTGAAGTTTATGTCAATTTCACTCCATTAAATCGTTATACTTGATGAAATCGGACATATTTTACTTAGAAAATCATGTAATTAGGTATATAGTACTTGTAGTAATGTTTTGTGGGAGTTTGGGGATCATTAAGGATATTTGGTTGAGGTTGGAGAGGTAAACCCGTAATTGAACAATGGCAAGTTTCGTCATAACTACTTAATCGATCGATCGACCCCATTCCTCGATCGATCGATCCTTCCTGGAAAACTACGTATTTTTCTTCGTTTTGTTTTATTCGATCAAAATGTGTACGAACCCTTGATTATTAATTTTAGATCATAATGGGATATAGAAAAGACCAGTAGGGTCTAGGTGGACTCCATTCAGTGAAAATTTAATGTAGTATGAAATTATGAGTTAACGGGGAGTTATTCACACATACGAAATCGTGCGTACGTCTAATAAAATATCGAGACTCGTGAGTAAGTTAGACTAAAAGATAAGTGAGAGTGCCTATTGAAATTATACTTAGGGATATAGAATACTTCGAGAGATGAGAAATAAGTATGGAGTAACTTATATCTGAGAATAAAAGTGATGAGTCCTTTATGCGAGATAATGGAGTAAAATGTTATAAGAACGGATAATTATAATTATGAGTCGTGGGCGCACCTAATTTAGAAATGTGAATATTTATATATATATATATGATTGTGTGATTGTGCATATATTATATATCTGTGTAAAAATCATACCCGAGCTACTTGCTATCATGGGGGTTTCCGCGTCAGGAAAATCTTATCTCGGTTGGGCCTTTATGGGGGATAACGACTTGTACCCTAGAAGATAATATCCTTGATACATTCTATTGGAGTGATAATCAGATGGTCCTAAGATACGTGAGGGTATGTGCTAACCTCTTAGTAACTTGGAACTATACTTCGCCTCTAATTGTATGTGTTTTGTGTTAATACAGTTCGACAGTGATTCTAAACTAGTATTTCCCTTAGTGCGAGTGATACGGGGACTTGATAGCAGAGTATGCCAGCACCATAGATTTTATGTGGGGTGCCGATAGTATATATATTATATGTGTGACTAATATAAATATATATACTTAAGTATGGGAACTTTCTACTGTGAATAAAAGTAGTTAAGTAATGAATAAATACTCCAACTTTATTATAAGTGTTTGGGAATTTTGTGACATCACTGGGTTATTTTATATAACATAAGATATATGAGAGAGCTTAATTTTCAAGAATTAATTATCTTAGCCATAGTATTTATCGTAATGAAACCTTATGGGAAAGTTAAGTTAAAATAAACTTTTGAGATTAATCGTACGGTAGGCGTGCACACTAGATGAGAGGTGAGAATTTCTCAAGAGAGTATCGTACACTAACATGGTTGTTTCATTAGCTCGTAAGAATTTTAAATACTTGCTAAACTATTTTTAAACTGTTTTACACTCGAGCTCTGACCCATTTTCTGTTATTTCTTTTCTCTTGTATATATATGCATATATTATAGGTGCCCAGCCACAGGGGCTTCATGCTTAGATTCTTTGGACCGGACGTGCTACAGCTTATGTGGGAGTTGAAGGCCCTTGCTTTAGACGACCTCTTTGTTGATTCTTCTCTTATTTTAAGTTCTTCTTAGTTAGGGCATGTGTCTCACGTTTCTCTATTTAGTTCAGGATTTGTCAGAGATTTATGTTCTTTTATTTTTAGTATTTATTATTCTTTGGGATTTAATTCTTCTTAGAATGATTCATTTGCAGTTTTTAAACTTGGTATTGGTTTATCAGAATGGTTAAATTCTTGTGTGTTAATTGTCATCCATAACATTGATACGATTCTTAACTATTGATTATTAAAAATGTTTTCATATTGGAATTTAATAAAATGGATATAAGCTTTAAATTGTTTTGACACTTAGCTTAATTATTTAGGGTGTTTAAACTGGAAATTTTATTTTGTGATAGTGATGCTAAGAATGAGCCAACCGTTCACCTTGATTTTTATTTAATAAAGGACTAACTACCCGGTGTTTAATTAGGCAGGGTGTCACATACTCAAAATTTGATACTTCTGCTATGTGTGCCATACTAAAATTTACTACTCACAGGAGTCTTTTCGTGATTAATTAAGCCTAAAGGCCATGATAGGTTTGTGTGACGTACGGTCTATACAACAGAGTTCACTGGTGAGGCAGATTACAGTTAATATCTTCAAGGTAAAAAAGTTACTGATCTCATAAATCATTTCCTGAATTATTATGCCGGCAGATAATGGATTGGAAAGTGTTCCATTAATGGATTGAAATGTGTGCCACTGCTATATATTTAATAATAACTATATATATAATTACTATTACCACTGTATATTAACTATATAAAATTACTACTTCAATATATATTAACTAGTACATTTATATACGTTCACTATATATATTTACTATTACTACTATATATGAACTATATATAATAACCATATATAATTACTATTACCACTGTATATTAACTATGTAAAATTACTACTTCAATATATATTAACTAGTACATTTGTATATGTTCACTATTACTACTATATATTAACTATATATAACAACTATATATATAATTACAATTACCACTTTATATTAACTATATAAAATTTCTACTTTAATATATATTAATTAGTACATTTATTTACTAGCACCACTATATATTACCTATATAATTATAAGAAATTATTGATTTCAAAAAATTGTAATTTTAAACACTAAAATATAATATTAAAATTCTTGAAATAAAAACATAGAAACGAGAGTTACACAATCTATTTAATACAATTATTTCCTAGGCAACCATGGAACAAAACATAAGGCATTCCCATCCCCCATTAACATGGTTGGTAGATGACATACTAAATCCATGTTCGACTCGACTCCTTTGTAATCCGACAAGTCCGAATCCAAAGCATACATTGGGTCGTCAAGTTCAGTATTTATCAAATATTTAGCATTTCACCGCTCTATCCTTTTCTCCATCTGTGCGATTTCACGTTGTAATAAAAGCAAACCATTTTCATTAAAAAAATTATCTTTGCAAAATCTAGCCGCTTTTTCTTGTGGCACGGGTAAACAATGCCAAAGGAAGTATCACTCCAAATCGCAACGCCTATCAAATAACCTATGCCATTTCAAATGATCATCCCATGGAATATTTCCTTTTTTCGGTGTTAACCATTTCATCACATGATCAATGTTTCCTAAAGAATGTAGTGTGCATATGGTACTGTTTTCAAAAAACCTTTTCTCGCCAAACTAGCTGCCTCTATGGGGATCTTGATAGATCCCTGGATTAGTCAACACTGTTTCAACATTACTGTGCGTTACCTCAACATGTTCAATAACAACTGATGTTGATGCTTTAGCCTTACAATTTTTCTTCGCAACGTGGTGCATCATACTTTCCCCTCTAGTTCAGAGGTAATCACATCGCCCTAACTTTTTAGGTGGTGACCAGTTATAATACGAATGTTTTTGTTCGGACAGAGTTTTCTTGGGAACATGGGTTAAGAAGGGTGAATCTTCATCAGGAATGTACACATGGTTATGCATTGTGAGGCTTATGATATAAGGAAGTATAACTAGATTTTTTGAGGGATACCTAACTAAAACCATATATTTATAGGGAAAAGATTGGAGGAACACTCAAGTGATGTAAAAATTATAGGTTTATGTGTCATCATAAATTTGTATCAGTGTCATCATAAATTTTTATCGATTGATGTGTCATCATAAATTTATATCGGTTTGTGTGTCGTCATAAATTTATATCATTTTGCGTGTCATCATAAATTTGTATCGATTAGTGTGTCATCATAAATCTTTATCGGTTGATGTGTCATCATAAATTTATATCGGTTTGTGTGTTATCATAAATTTATATCGGTTAGTTTATCATCATAAATCTTTAGTGGTTGATGTGTCATCATAAATTTATATCGGTTTATGTGTCATCATAAATTTGTATCGGTTAGTGTGTCATCATAAATCTTTAGCGGTTGATGTGTCATCATAATTTTATATCGATTTGTGTGTCATCATAAATTTATATCGGTTACTGTGTAATGAAAAAATATATCGGTTAGTGTGTCATCATAAATTATTAGGTTTGGGATGCTCTATAATTTGTTGTCACTAACTGTGTAATAAACTATAAATTAATTAATAATAAAATGAATACAATACAATATAATGGTCCAAGAAATAGAATTGATAATGGAAATGAATACAATTTATAAAATGTAAATGAATTGTCAATATTATGAATACGAAATAAAATAAATGAATAAAATAAATACAATCAATGTGCCCTTTGCCCAAATTCATAATACTGGCCCAAATCAACGTGCGGCCAGCATCAAATCGTTGCTCATATAACTACCCCAACTATGTTGCATTTGATATCTAGCGTATGGGTGAGATGGTGCGGCTAGTTGTCGTACGTAAATATCATCACGGGTGTAGCTCGGAGTGCTAATGGTAAGACTAGTACCATGCACATTACAGGCTACAAGTTATCGCTCGAGTTCCTCAATTCTATCCTCACGCTCTCGAGTCTCACTAAGGAGTAAATAACGGAAACCATGAATATTATCTTATGCATCAATGAATGTCTCATGCCATTCTAATTGTGACAACGAATGAGCCGGGGGAGCGTTCATTGGGAACTAAGGTCCCAGGAAACTTCTTTCGTATGAAGCACCCTGCGGTTGGCCGACATCTACCATCCAACTCTGGCTAGGCACATGTATTTGTGTAGTGCTAGCCGATGCAAAGTGTGCATGATACTCAGACAACTCGTTAATTGGGGATGGCGCCCATGGGATGTGCAATGTTGATGGTACAACTGTCCCTACCCCAATCAAATCAATGTTAACGTAGCGTGCCATCTCCAAAAGTAAGGGCCCCTATGCCACTACTTTCCAATATGCGTCATACTCTTCTTGGGTCACAACTGATATATGGGAATTTGCAATAGGCCAATTCTAGCAAAGGCGGTTTGGTATTCAGAGTGGGGGACTGAGCTCAAATTTCGAGGAGGGTTGTCTGCTATACATACCTAGCCCATCAACTATCGATACCCTCGGTCACCCAAGTACAAAAATCCCTTAAATAAGGGATCCCAAAAAATCATACGCAACCCAGATAAATAATGTGCATATGTGTTGAAGTCATTATGTCGGTACATCGATGTCTCATATGACTTCCAAATGATGGATTGGGGTGACCGCATCTCAAGATGATTTTGGCTGCCAAATATATTAAATAGTTGCTCACCTTTTGCCCAGCTCATGTTCGACTTTGACCAGCGAAATATCCGGGGCCATACATCTACGATGAGATCAATAATAATCGGACATGCGATTTCCATGTACTCGTGATGTAAGTACTGCAAAATATGTAAATACATTAAATTGATTAGCATACATTAACAATTATTATGAGTAAACATATAATGCATAAATGTAAAAGTAATAAAATTATAAACTGTACCTCTATTAATTGCCTCATGCACTCGACACTGGTTAATGACCATTGACTCGCTTTGTCTATTAACCAGATGATACGAGCATAAATTGTCGAACCCCAATCATAGGTCCCAATCATCGTAATGTCCTCCAAATAATGTAAATACCCGAGGTCGGACGTGGCATTGGCATTTGGACAGAATAAACTTCCAATTACATAATACCAAAATTCTCGAGCAATGACTGGCATCATGTAATCGGGTAGGTCCAATTGATTCACAAAATTGACATTGGATTTATGGAGGCCAAAAACCGGAATTCTTGCACCTGAAAATCGTTTTATATGAATTTGGGGGAAAGATTCGTTAACTGTATTTGGAAAATTTATGTATTTTTCTATCGGCAAATTTTGAATGGGTAAACCTTGCCCAATCAGGATGCCTATACAAAAATTAAAAATACATGTCATATATACAAATAATATGACAATTATTGTTCCACCTACAAATTATTTAAATTTAATATAAATACTACTAAACAAGAGATTTAATACGAAATAAAACATATCGAAAAGCATCGTGAAGTCAAGATGGGTGAACGCAATTTCAACAAACGACAGTTAGAAGGTATGCATCGTGTCCAACCGACATTCGATCATCGCCATCACAATGCACTGATCGGAATTCAGCATTACCCTCGAAAATAAATTGGACATTACACCGGCACCGTCGATAAATTCTTTTATCAGTGGTTTATTCTCTCCGATCTATTTATATAATTTCATTAGGCCCTCCCAATTACAACGAAATTCAAATTTATTATCGTTTATAATCGGTGTCTGCCCGTCGGATGCGTGTGTATCCCGATCAAAAATACGGACGTAATGCTTGTACACAGGATCAACAGGTTCACTCGACGGAGGTTGAGTCGAATTTACCATTGATGTTGATCCGTGTTTCTTTCTTTTCTCGATATTTAGGTATTTTTCCATCTTTTACTGTCCATAATATATAAATAAGAAATTACGTAATTGAAAATTGTTAATATGGAAATAAAGTACGAAAACTTGGGGTGTTAAATAAAGGTCTAAATTAAGGGAATATTACACTTGCAAACAAGTTGGATTGAGGAAGAAGAAGAAGAAGAAGAAGAAGAAGAAGAAGAAGAAGAAGAAGAAGAAGAAGAAGAAGAAGAAGAAGAAGAAGAAATTGTTGGATTGAACAGGAAGAAGAAGAAATTATGCAGTAGGTGGTGAGGTGGAGAAGGAGGAGTTTTATGTGGGTGATAGAGGTGATTTATGTATTTAATAGAGTTACATGTTTTAGTAGCCGGTTATTGCCATTGGGACTTCCTACAAACTTCTGAAGTTCGTAGGAATTGATATGAATAATAGAAGTTCGTACCACTTCCTACGAACTTCTAAAGTACGTAGGAACCTCCACCACTGCATGAAAGCCAACTGGATGAAAGGTAAAATGGGCAACTCATTTTGTATTATACCTTTTATGGGAAGATCACCACTGTGGATGCTCGTATAAGGAAGTCAGCTAGGTTAGAGGATTTTTCGATTTGGGGGTTTCATTGTTTGGATGGCCGAAATGTAAAGGCCACCGAGTTTGAGTAAAACGTGGGAGGTTTGGGTCTACATGTATGGGGTAGTTGGGTTTCTTGAAATGGGTAGAGGAGGAGATGGGTCGAGGTATTTGGGTAGCTGGTTCTTTGGTTAGAGCTTGTGGGTTTGAGGGATGTTGGGTCTGTGAGTTTTCAGGCAGGTCAGATGGATCCGATTTTACAGTTGGGTTCTTTTTTAAATCGAGTTTGGGCAGATGTAGTGGAGGTCAGCAAGAGAATTAAGGTAGGTGGAGTGGTATGGGGTATGGCTTGGTAGACTTGTACTTGGATTATGATTATTTAGAGGCTCGATGGCCAATAATGAGTACGAATTCACACGTAACAACTCACTCATAATTACCATGATGAAAACTTTATCATCGTAGTCCACTACTTCTAACTTTCTAGTGTTGAATTTGGTAATATTCCCCTTTTCATTTAATCCCCATGCTAATGGACGTTTAGCAAGTGAGATACCCTTTTAACAAGTTTCGCTCCAGAATAGAAGTTATTAACCAAATATTCGGCAAATTGTCCAGATCATATTAGGACATATGAGAGTGCTTGAAAAGGCACTCTAACATATATCCTTAGCTACTGAAAATATTGCAGGCTGTGTGTTACTGCTCGTGAGAAGGATGCGGTATCTACACTAAATGCTTTAATACCACTTGTAATCGCGTAAGCCCCCAAATTTTAAATTCTTAAAATTAATGTGATGTTTCAATTAAATTCCCAACCTCTTTCTTGTAGATAACTCTGGAGTCCACCAAAATCTTGGAGTCCACCAATCTTGGAGGCACAACAACCATCAACCACACATGGTGCCTTTCACCATGTGAAAAAATAGCAAAAAACAAACTCCTTCTCCTTTATGGGTAGATAATGAACCCAAACTCTCTTCTTATTGGGTAGAAAAGGAACTCGGTGCCAAACAAACTCCAAGCAAGATATATATTAGTAGAAACTTGGATTTACACAAACATTGGTGTAATTTGTGTTTTCAAGATTTTAATCCATGAAAATAAAAACACAAAAATAAGAACTTTTGATAGAGAAAATATTTGATCTCCAAGTGTAGAAGAAGGTGTGTCAAAAGTTATCTAAAGTCTGATGTTCCCGTACTTTTTAATCAGGTAAAAAGTTAGTGGATAAGTGAGGATGGTGGGAAGTTTTTAGGAAAAAATGTCAAAAATTTCCAAACATTCATTTGAACGACACTGAAATGTCGCTCAAATGAGTCTGTTCGAATGAGATTACTAACGAAACTTCGAATAAGATTTCAGAACAAAATTACCAGATCTCGTTAGATGTTCATTTGAATTCTCATTCGAACGACTTCGTTCGAAAGAGCTTCAAACGAGAATTCAGCGAGTTCGTGTTAAGTTCGTTAGAAGACTCGTCTGATATGTCGTTCGAACGACCTCATTTGAATGAGAAATGTTATTCGAACGACATTTCAAAAAAAGGTATTTTTCTAAAAAAATACAAATTTAGTTTTTGGTCAAGTTTTAAATAAAATTACCCCTAAATAAATATTCCAAGCTCCTATATATATAAATGAATTCTTACCTTTGGAGACTTGGAAACTCAAATATTGATGACGTCAAACTTGGCACGAAAATTGATAATAATGAAACTTGTAAATTTTGGGTTGCTACGTCTTCAACTCTTCAAACGTCATAGGCTTGATTGGAACAAACATTTATCCTATGACTCAAATGGTTTTGTTCGAAATTAAGCCAATACTATATATGGACTCAATTGGAAATTTGTGTCCTTACAGCTCGACGTGTAATATTGTATTTGATTTCCCCTCATACTTGGGAGTGATCAAATGTGGATTGAATTTATCAGGGGTGGGATATATAATCACGGGGGTCAAAAATTGAGATCCTTGCACACAAATCCTATTTGGAATGGGATTTTTTCCCTAATGAGGTTGTTAGGGTGATCCTCTATCTTTTAGATCGATCCCCTCCATGGTTGAGCTTATTTTATCAATGTAAACGTATCAGCTTGTCCATAAATATCAATCGAGCTCTCTTATCTTTGGCCAACTTTCTCGAACCTTGTCGATACCCTAGTATTTTATCTTGAGACATTATCCCTCCTTGGATCCTATCTCCTAAACTATTCTCATCTTATACTTTCTTTAAGCTACAGATGTGTTTGGGCCCCTATCTCTCCTAACATATCAAATATGGGTAACCTATTGAGCCTCTCAAAGTCACTTATGTGTTCATCCAAATAAGTCTTTTCATCTTCATATCCAGTTGGACTCATGGTTGTTATTTTTCTTACTTGGTTGGAGGATTATTCTATTTCTGACACACTTCTCAAAGTAGATATACTCATATCAGACCCCAAATTTATTCACTTGGGATTTTCTACCACTTTACTAGTGTTCTCTTGCTTCATGTCTCTATATGGTGAAGGAGGTGGCATTTCCCTATGCTTATCTGGGTTTTTCTCCAAGATTGGGGTCACTAGAACTAGTTTTGGATGAACTGGTCAGTTCTATGAGGCCAAAACACTTTGAGTGAGCTACCTATGTTTCCTTTCATGGATTTTTGGCTATTAACCACACTGTGCAAAAATCTCACTAGATCCCCTATTCCAATAGGGGTTGAGGATGGGTATTCTTCTTTATACCTAGTACTTTCAGGATGTTCGACCTTTTTTCACAAGATTTGTAGAAAACAGGGTATGACTGAAGACTTTCAAAATCAAAAGTGGTGATATTATTTTAGGCTAGAAGACAATCTCTCTAGGTTCGGATTACACGGAGTTATGTAATGGAACAATAAATCAAGGGTTTAAATTAGGAAATCAAATAAATCTATTGATTTGATCAGCGAGATCATCATCAATGAAATTTAGGTGTATTTTATAAATTTTTTGCAATTAGAAATTAGAAAATAGGTGAGAAACAACTTGGTTTAGTCATTCCCACAGACAACATCATTCTATTATGTCTAAAATTGATTTCAAGTTGTATATTAGAAAGTTGAGATCCGATCCAAGATAAAAAAAAATAATAAATAAGAAGTAAAATTTAAATATGTAAAGACAAAGGTGAGAATAAGATGAATTACACCAAAAGCTATGTGATGTAGCTCTCAAGCAGGAGCCTATGTCCAAAGGGTAGACTTTTTTGTACTATGTTTCATATGACCAAAAATCTAAGAACGATACAATTCACTCATCTCTACTCACTCAATGATTTGACAGTTTGAATGTGTGTATCTCTTTGCTTGTCTAGATCCCAATGGGGGTTCTCTCCTTTTATGGTGAACAATTATGAAATAGTATGACAGACCTAGAGTATGGTATTCACACGTTCCTTGCTTTTATATGTTGGGTATGATCATGTTTTAAACAGATTACAACTAAGGTGTAGGGTGGTTTAAAGGTTTATCCATGAAGGAAATATCCTACACATGCTTACTAATAATTATCCTAATCACATGGTACTCGTTACCTCTTAAAAACATTATCAAAGCTATATTCCATTAGTTAGCCTTGATGGTAACAATCTCATACCTTTAGGTGGAAAATAGGTCAACCACATTGCCTTTAGTCGATCTTCTATACTAAGCCGAGTTTATCCCTTGGTATGAGCTCTTACTTACTATTTATTGGTTTCACTCAGTTCTCTTCAGGTCAAGAGATGCTCTATAAATAAGGTATAATATGTGGGAAATTTCATTCCAAATTACTTCGGCTACTCTTGAAAGGCTGACAAATTCATGCTTTGTGTATTTGATGTAGTGCATAACTTCAAGGCCACAACGCAATAATAAGAAATTTCAGGATATAGTTGATTGGATGGGATTATTTAGAGGGGTGGTAGGGATGTTTTTGAAGGAACGAACGAAGTAAGGTTATTTATGGGCTTGATTTTAGTACAGGAGTTAAAATCTAAGTCTTTATCAATCAGCATAGCATTTAATTCAACTTGGTATGTGGGTAAATGGTTTTGTCTTGTGTTTGGTTTTGGTCTAGTAGGAGGGGAAATGATTCCATTGCAATTAGTTTTTGAACAATATTTTTTAAATTATAACACTAATTCGTAGTGTGCCCGATAGTTTAGTGGAAGTCACAGTGAGCATCATGTTTGAAATATTAGGGAAGTGTATCAGGTAATGGATGAAGGTCTATTGGTTTAATGAGATTATGGGAGAGAAGGTTTTGGAGGTATTAGAAAGGGGAGTATGAAGCTCAGTGTAATATCTTCTAATAATAGGGGAGAAGGCTTTTAGCTCCCATGAAGTGGTTAGATTGGAGGATATGTTGTTGATGGAAATATCAAAATTTTGGGGAGTGAACTAACTTGCTGAATTCTTTGTCTTTGATTCTTCTTTCACAATTTGATTGGCGACATTTTCTTCAATCTCTACTGCGTCTTGCTAGAGAGTTATGAAATAGGGATAGTATTGACTACCCATGGTATTTTTTATATGCGATAATAAATTCTTATTTACAATGTTGACTTGTTCTTCTTCTTTTGACGGACAATTGGTCATAGTTGAGTGTTTGTATTTCCATTTAACTATAAGGTTGTTATAAATTCTCATCATCCTTACTTAATTAATTAAATGTCATAATGGGTCACCTACAGTTCTCCATTGCACTTGTACATAGCCATGAATTTGCGAGCAATATCCTCCCAACTTTGAAATTAGAATATGGGAATCATCTAGAGGCAGTAAGTAATGAAAGGTGCAATATTTGAGGATCTGGTTGAATATCTAGCCCATTATTTCTTCATTTAGGTCTAGAAAGCTCCTGGTCTTATGATAAATGTGTAGATGTATAATGGGATCCCCATTTCCTCTTAAATTCTCGATGTTTGACATTTTGAACATATCACGCAATTGATCTTTAGGATATGGGAAAGATGGGTACAACCAGTTCTCGAAGAGTTTCGCTCAATCCAACTTAAGAAATATAATTTTGAGGCCTTTTACACCATACTGAGTTCTTTTACCTTAGTATCTACCAGGACATGCATAAGAAGCTTAGACATTAGTTGATCAAGATAAGGCATGGGCGGATTAGTAGTCGGAGGACCATTAAAATATGAAACACATTGAGGCATTACTATATGCTAAGCATAATTTCCAATGGCATGATGGTATACTTCAAGAACTACATAGGCTTGGGTATTCCTTGACCCATGACTGGATGGAAGGAAACATTCTGATCTGATAAAAAAAAATTCTTGGGATCCTATGGTATGTGAACTTTAGTCCTCTTTAATTTATCCAATTACAGACTGTTAATCTTAGCATTGAGGTGAGCTAGTGTAGCCATTAATATGTTTAAATGTTTACTTCTTGATTAGGGTTCTCCATGAGGCATGTGTTATATGACCTTTGTGTTTCCTCTGATGCAGGTGAGAGTGAGGATTAAGTACAACTCTAAGTTGGTCGCATGGCAAATCGTAAAAAGTAAGGTGTCAGGCCAAGGTAGGGGGTATGGTGTCGTTCCAAAAGGAAGAACACTTATTTTTTTTAATATGATTTATATTTTTGGAAGAACATAATATATCTAATATTTTTTAAATATGAAAAAAAGGGAGAAAAATCTCCTTAGTGTAGTTATTATTAGGTTCGAGTTGTATTATGTTTTTCCTAGGGTGCAATAGAAATGCCAAATAAGATCGGAGTCTTAGAGAAAATATGGTACGTAATGCAATAGATGGTTTAACTTATTTCCAGACTCACGGAAAGAATCTTATTTTATAAATGGGCGAAAGAGAAAAAAATCGGGCGGTAAAGTGATCCGAAATTTTGACAAAATTTCGCATTGGAACCGATAATCTATTTATGAGTGTCCTAAACGTCTATAAGAGGGATATGAATAGGAGTTTATTTGTAAGGGTTCCCTCCTTAGGCGTGACTTCCACGATATACCTCTTGCCTATTGGGGAAATCATTCATTAGTATCTCTCGATAAACCATTTGATATACTCGGGTGTATGTGAATGTCCTAACCATATACCTCGTGATGATGATACATGTGAGAGAAAATTCGATATACTCGACGTATGTGAACTAATTCCCTGTACATACCTCACATCGTGTGTTCGATCAAGCGGTATAATATAAGGGAACCGCTAGATATACATCCAGGTTACATGGACAATGGAAGGTGGGATCAGATTTTTAAGGTTAATCGTACCCTACAAAATCGATAATCCATCACAAAGTGACTCCCTGGTACGAGACAAATATAGGGTCAATACTCATTGCTCGAGTAATGCAGTGTGAAAATGCATGAGTCTTATTAGTACATTTATGAAAAGTATTATGTATGCTAAGAGAGATATGTATAACTACTAAACACGTATTAAAAGGGGAAACATATACAACTAGCATGTGATAAAATAGCTATAATACAAATAGGTTAGAACATCTAAATATACAAGTTAAGGGGAGCATGGAAGTATGTACAAGTGGAGTGAAGCATGTGATAGAAAAATTGGGATATACATGTAATCAAAATATAAGTATGTATATGAGTTGGATATATATATATATATATATATATATGGGTGACATAATATAAGCATGGCATATGGAACATTAAAGCATGTACAAGAGAAATAAGATAAGTAAATGTACATGTGAGAACATATATAAGCATATGTAAAAAATAATGTATGAGAGAAAATAAAAACATGTGCGTAGACTCTAGTCCTCGGAATGTCCCCATCAGAGTAACCATTATGTCTATTTCATCCTCTCTTCAATGACGCTCTCTTTCTTGGCAGTGAATATGCTCCCATGTGTGCGCTATGTGGAAAAAATGATATAAACGGTCATCGTCAATGATGTCAGGTTTGTGAATGTATAGAGATCAAAGTTACCAATAATTTTTTCTCAATAATGAAAAAGGAGTCACGTCCAAGGAGATAGCTAGAAAAGACAACTAGTACCTCTGAATCCAAATGAGATATGTGATTATAGATTATGTTATGAAGTGGGAACGTGTTAGGCACCCACTCCACTCTTTCGGTCTCTCATGGGCTATACAAAATAATATCCTCATCTAAATGCATGAATATGTGTATGTATGGAAAATGTGTCATATATGCAAGATGAAAGTGAATATATACATGGATGTGCAAATATGTTTCTCTGTATGTGAGGAATAGCATCATCATATACACATTATGGTAAAGATAGGAATGAATCCTCCTGAGGAGATAAAGTAACTAATATGAATGAAATGCTAAGAGAAATATATAAAAATGTCTAAAATGTTAGCGATCCTCCGAAATGGTAGTCTCATTATGGGAAAATGAGTATGCATATTTGGGACCTCTAAATAGTATAATAAATATGAGAAAACCGACTACATTATAATATATGGAAATGAACTAAACTAAATAGGTAAAAATAGATTTGAACCCAAAATAGATTCGAGATTCCTATGTAGAAAAAAAATGGCATCAAAGTCCATGTAATTTGCAATATCAAAAAAGTTGGGGTCTAACCCATAATCAGAATTTAGGATGTCACTTTTTATTTATGAAAAGTAGGTGAAATGTGTCAAAGTGTAAAAAAATGTCAGAACACTTTATAATATAAATATTACTGTTAAAACCCTTTTTTGGTGGGTGGGAGGGGGTTATGAACCTAGAATTGAAGATATATATATAATAGAAAATAAGTAGGATTCATGATAAAAATTGAATAAACCAGATACGTATGAAATAAGAACACTAAAATATGCATAATGACATTTATAGGACTAATAAAATATAAAAGGGTTTGGACCTTCAAGCACTTTTGAATTATGTATTGAGCTCTTTGTTTGATGATTTCTAGTGTGTGGATGATGATGGTAGTGGAGTGGTGGTTGAAAATTTTGCGTAAGGTGATGTAAGTGAATGTATGAGAGAATGTAGTGAATGTGATGTATGTAAAGTTCAGTAAGGTCACCACACCGAAATCGAGGTCCTACGCAAATGGGGTAAGGATTTATTTATATAGGAGAACCCTAAAAGAAAAAAGGACCATTATGGACCCGAAGACCTGCTGGCTGGTAGGGTCTCAGATGTGCCTCCCGGAAGGTGGTTCAGACTTGTTAAAGAAGTAAGACCAATCTGCCTATAGGCAAGTGAGATGTCCTACCTACTGGCAGGTATAAATGTTTTTTTACCACAACTTATAAACTTTAAGTCCATTTTGCGTATGAACTGGACCGTTTGGCAGATTATTCAAAGATATATTGCTTTATAATGAAGGACTCTTGGGCTCGAGATTTGACCAAGGTTAAATGGGCTTGAGTAGAGCAATGTTGTTCTCTGATTAGGGTTTGAAGGAAGATTGGGGGTCCGGGATTTGAAGGGTTTTTTTATTGGAACACACGAAACAGTGTATGGGAATCTGTTATTGGGTGAAAATTGAGTGGTCATGTGATTACAACATCTTTAGTTGGTTTAGCACCCCAATAGAAAAACATAAATAAATCCTACACTTGTTTTATAATTATAGTAGTGCGTAGGGTATCAAATCCACAGAGAACGTTGTTTAGAAATTAATTGATTTATTACTTACAAAAAAATGGTGTAAATAGATGATATTTTTGGTTTAAAATATTTTATGCTAAAATTAATCTAGGCAAATATTTAAACTAAATTAATTAATAAATAACAAAACTATAGGTTGAGAATTAAATCCCTCACCTTGGAATATATAGCATAAATAGCTACATAGTTAGACAAGTTTAAAACATGATTAATACTCATTTAAACATTTACTTAAACCCAAAGTGTCACTCCCCAAATTTTCATAAAAGTATAAATATGATTTTGGTGTCAACAACATTCTCAAAATTACACATGTAAGGGAGCAAATATAGTGCATACATGATATACCCCATTAAGGTTCCTAGGTATAAAAATGAGAAGACTTAACCAATCAAAAAAAGTTTATTCCATCATACCATAGCAAAGAAACTACATATCCAAGGTGAGTTCATTCATCTTAATCTAATTAAAATAGAGAAAAATCATGGTAGATAATAAAATAAAATAGTTTACCTGACGAAATAATATTTATAAAAAAGAAAATATTTTTAAGGAAATTGAACTAATTATGAGAACAATTAACTATTTTTGAAAGTATTTAAACAGATTACAAAGTAATCAAATATATTAACAGAATAATTTATTAATATTAAAATTAAATTACAAACTATAAACTACTATACTCTAAGAATATGGTGTTCGTACTCTAAATTTTGTTGCTAATTTTAATCTGAAGTGACCCGTTTTTATAAGTGAGGAGTGAACTCATGGATAGGAAAGAGAATGGTGAATATTATTAAATTTGTTTAATATAGAAAAATGAGGTAAAGGTCCTCTTTCAAGCTGATGGATGAGCTTGAATTATGTGCAAAAGTTGAGGTGGAAATCGATAGAAAGGTGGTAGGAATAAAGACATAGAAGGGTTGGGGAAAATATGTTGGAATAAGGAAAAGGGGAGCTGGTTATTTATTTTTGTATTGAATTTTTTTATATTTATAGTGGAAGAAAATTCATGGGACAATTAGGCTCATGGCAAGGGGATAAAAGTCATGGGATAAGAGAATAATATTGGCAAAAAGAAAATGGAATCTAGGCAAAAAGAGAGGAAACTAAGCCGGTTGTGGGGTGAACTAGGTCGTGCATATAATGCGAGGCTTCGCTGGGGAGGGGGAGGCGCATCTTTGGCCTCCTGATCGCGCTATCAAATGGCGTGCACGTGATTGTTGGATCAGAAGTGCGAAATGAAATTAGGGATGTGGGGAGGGATTCAAACCCATGACCTTTCCCCTAAGAAAAATCTCCCTAGCCACTAATCCAAGCAGATCTTCAGACAATAATCTCATCGATTAATATATAACCGTAATTTGAAAACTAATTACCCATATAAATAAATTAAACCTTAAAATTTCATATCTTCTTCATACGACCTCGTATTTGTGCACTACAAGGACCAAGGCGACCCTTATTTTGAAGTCAGCAATATTTCAACAATATCCAGGTCATAAGGTTTGACTTTATACCTGACCCGGGACTTTGACTTTTTACTTTATTTTGGGCCCAACTTTAAACGGTCATAATTTCTTCGTTTGCGATCGAATTGATGTGTTATTTGAACTCAAACGTTTCTTGATTCGAGATTGATAACTTCCACAAAGATTTCATGTCCGAAATTAGTCATCTGAAATTTCCATTTTACTCCTCAAAGTGAGTATGTGGATTTGTCTTTCTCCGATTGCATCCAAACTTCAGCATTAGCATCCTAAGCCCTGTAAATACTCAAATAAACCATTCACAAGTGATTAACCATGAATATTAAATTTATAAAGTGAATGAGTGTAAAGTGAATGAGTGTAAAGTGTGGGTTTAAAGAGCGTGCGATTGTAATATTGCACATAAAAGGGATAATAAAATGCAATATTTGACACTAATCACACCCCCTAACTAACATGTTGCTAGTGCCTAGCGACATAGTGAAAGATATGTTCGTGTCAAATTCACTATTTTATTCAAAAACTACATAAAAAGGATAGAGTTCCATTTTTATGGGATACATAATTTCATTTAGCTTATGCATTAAGTCGTTAAGCCCCAACGTTACCCTAATAGACATGTTTTGTCTCTTAAGAGTTTACAGTGATGATATTCACAAACATCAAATTTACCTCTAAATAGTTACCAGTTTTCTAATATAAAATCTCACGTAGAGTCTTTAGATTTTAATAATTAAATAGAAATGAATAGCATATTTATCCAATAGTTTATTTAATATAACCATTATGTTGAATTAATTCAAGGGATTTATATATATGGACTGAATGTGTGGAGTACGGCACAAAAATTACGAGTGAAATTGTATAATAGCTTTTAATGACTCGTTGCTTATAGTGAAGAGCACTAGTTCAATTCTCTTCGGGAGTTACACTAAAAATTTAAGAACACTCTGAATTGGTATAAGTTACTCAGGATATGCAGTCATAAAGAGTAAATGTAATCGGAAATAAATCATTGCACATGTAAGTGATGAAAGATGTTATATAAAATTAAAAAAAATCATAATCTCATGATAGGATACTATTTTCTAAAGAAGGTGAATATGTAATATTTTGATGTTGAACAAATCATGATAACCTTGTGATCATATAAGGACTTTTTTTGACAGAAAATGGATGTTAACGGTAAACACCTCAAAATGATTTCATACTTTCGAAAAAAAAAGGTGAACGTTGAAGAGTCATTTTTTATCTTTTCTTGACTTTGGAATTCTTGGCTCCTTTTGAATTCCTTTACTTCTATATTTATTTTCTTTTCTCTATTTTCTTTTCTTTATTTTTATCTAGTCCCTATTTCACTATTAATTTCTTCTTGAATCAATGTTCAAGATGTTGGTAAAGTGGATTAAATGATGAAAGCATAATTCCTTTGATCAAAAGTGAGTTAAAATATAAGTTTTGAATTTCGTTTCATAAAAGATCATATCAACATTCTTTAAATGATAGTCAAAAAAAAATATTGAGATTACCAAAGACTTAAAGATTTTTTAAAAGAATAGTGAATAATTATATACATCACTCAGAATAGGAAAATGACACAAATTTCACCTGATAAGTATACCTATTCATTTTTAAATTTACTAAGTCATTTAGCTTTTAAAAATTACGTAAGTATAATCCGTATTGTGCATAAGATGTTAATACATAAATTGTATGAATTAATAAAGTATCATAGTGATAGTAAATAAAACAAAGAAATATTTAGGCAGGTTAATCCTTTGATAAGCTTAATGTTTTTCTTGTTTAAACGAATGAGGTAACTTAGAGAGTAAAATATATTTAAAAAAAGGGGGGGGGGGGGGGGGGGGGGGGGGAAGCTAAAAAAGAAAAAAAAAATATTTATTGTTTTTTTTATTTTTATTTTAAATTTAAATGATTGGAGTTGGTTTCACTAATAAACTGTTGTCAATAATCAATTAATATTTTTTTAAAACTTTTGAAAAATATATTTAATAAGGAAAAATGAACATATTGTATGCAAATATATTATGACACCCTCTAACTAAAATTTTGCATTCTCCTTAATGTTATTTAAGAAAAATGTTATTCAAATGATAGAAAGATGTTATTCAATATGGAAAAATCCAAGGATATCACATTCAATAATCCTGCAAAACACGTTAGAAATAAAAAATAAAAAAAAAAAACTAAAACAAATATCTTCTTCATTTTTCAATTTTTTTAACAAAATATGTACAAAAACAATCATCTTATAATTAACCAAAAACTAGAAGACAAAATTTTAGGGGTCCAAGTAGAAAACCTATTGAATTTGTGGGATTAACAGTGGACTCCCACGAGGTTTCATGCCTCCCGAAAAATAGGAGTTCTATTTATGTTACGGGCGGTAGGCCTTAGGTGAGAAATTTGAACCATAACAAAGTTTTGAATAAATATAATTTTAGGTGATGGGTGGTTTGGATAATGCGAGGAACAAGTATAACTCGATTTCAAAAAAATCAAAATTTTTGTAACAAACCGTCCTTTTGGAGACAATTAAATTCCATAACTAAATATAAATTGGCAATTTGGAGAATTTCTCGAAATAGTAATTTTTGGGATTTTCAAGGATTTAATATTTTTCGATGGGTGTTGTAATTATTTTTGGGACTAAATATGTTGAAGTATTTTAATTATATGTCGTCGTGGAGTATAGCGACAAAAGAGGTAAGATTTTGATTAGAAAACCCGCATAAAGTTATTTTGGGTTAGAATGGTGATTTGCGATCAAGTACCTCAGATGGAAATTTTGACTGTGCCGTGATTCTCGGAATGGCCGAGATAGTCGGAAAAGAGTGTCCCATTGTCAAAATTGAGTTTTGGGTAATTTTAGAGGTAAAAGTAACTCGTAATTGGGTAAACGAGTCGTTTTTGGGTTTTAAGGGGTTTAACCCTTTTCTTCTTATTTAAAGAGGGAGAAAGGGAAAGAAAAGAAGAAAGAGAGAAAGAGAAGAAAGAAAAGAGAGAGAAGGGAGAGAGGAGGAGAGAAAAAGAGGAGACTGTGCAGAAGTTTAATCCTTAGTGCTCTAATATTATAAATGCTTATGGTATATATATATATTTATATATATCTTTCTGCACTGAGGGACTGGCGGATCTCGACGATCGACCTTGCCGCGTAGTAGTGTATCGGGGGGGGGGGGGGGGGGGTTCCTTATTTGGATTTCGCTTTGTGAGATTCCCCACGAACGAACATGGCATAGCGTTGAGACTGGGGTGAAGTCTAGCCCCTAGTACCTTACTTGGACTATCTAGGGTAGATAGTGGTTGGGTGATAGACTAGTTTAGCAAGGTAGCTTGACTAGGATGTTTAGAGGGATGCTCTAGGAGTGCACCATTAGTGGAGAGGTGAGGAGTATCTCACGGGAGTGCGATACCAAATTTAAATATGAGATAAAACCTTTTTATAAAAATAAGGCATTTATGCACTTGCTAAATATTTTCAAAACTCGGGCTCTGACCCGTTTATCTACTTTTCTTTTCTTGCTATATATTATATATATATAGGTGTCCAGACACAGGGATGCCTGGATGACATTTCTTTCGAGTCAGACATCAGCTGCAGCAGGTGTGGATGCGTGCAGGTTTTTGATAGCCTCTTCCATTCTTGTACTCTAGATAGGAGGTACTGTATAAATGTTCGGGCCAATGGTCCAACTGCATTTATTTATTCTTTTAGAGCATCATTCGATATTGTTGTATATTTTGATCGAGTGTTTGGTTATTTTATTTCATCTCAGTTTCATTTACGCAAAATTTGTGTGGATGTTTTTATTCGTTGTTGTTGAAAAGAGTAGTTAAGTAAAATTTTGACACCGGCCTAATAGGTTATTAGTAATTAAATGGATTTTCGACAGTGATGCTAAGAATGATCCATATGAGACTCCTGTTTTAATTTAATATTGGAGTGATCACCCGGTATCTTATTAGGCGGGGTGTCACAATTTTCTCCCAATGATTTTTCAAATGAAGTGGAAGGTGGGTCACTCTCATGGAAAAATCATATCCTAGAAATCATTTCGAAAAACACATTCGTTGACAAGAATCGGGTTAAAGTTCTTAAGACTTTCATCCAATTCTTTTGGTACTAGTAATGGTTCGATAATAGTGAATGAAAATAGTGATGAAAGAATTTCAACTTCACTTAATTCTTTATTATTAAGAGTGGGTTGAATTTCAAAGGAGATGAAATCACTAATAATTTGGTATTCAGAAGTTACTTGAGGTAAAACCCAAGTATCCTCCAAACTTTTATTATTCATGGAGGAAATTTTTTTGTATTAAAAAGTGACTATATTTTCTATATGATTCACATTTTCACTCTCCTTTATAAATTGGGTGAGAGTAACAATGGTTTGTTCTAAAGTAAAAATATCTTCAAAGTCCTCGAATTCTTCATTTAGTTTAAGACATTCTTTATCTTCTAAGTTATTAACAAAAAAAACTATTATTGGCTTCAAATAAATCATCTAATGCATTTTTCAAGTAATAATTTTCTTAACGATAATAATTATCATATTATTTATTTTTCAGATTTTGCAAATACGCACCAAATAAATTTGGCTATAAAGAAACTTCACTAAAAAGAAAAAATTTAATAAGTATTATCGTAACTATTTTCAAAACTATTAGAATAACAATTGTTAGAATTATTGTTACAATAGTTTGGAGAATTATTATCATAGTAGTTGTTAATATCACTATAATAATAATTTTGAAGAATTTTGTCACTAGAAAAAAACGATTTTCGGGCTTATGTACATACTCGCCTAAGGTCATTTTATCATTTTTACTTGTTTGGTTTTGTAAGTATTCGCAAAAAGTCAAAGATTTGGGAAAATTTTGAAAATTATTATTATGACAATATTTCGTACCCCTAATACCATTAGAAATATGTGACAGTCCGCCTAATTAAATACCGGGCGATCAGTCCTTTATTAAATTAAAATCAAGGTGAACAGTTGGTTGATTCTTAGCATCATTATCGTAAAAGTAATTTTTCCAATTTAAACATCCTAAATAATTAAGCTAAGTGTCAAAACTATTTTTAGACATTACTTTCTAAATTTTATTTTATAAACCATCATTTAAAACTTTACATAATTCACAATTAAAGAATCACACAACAACTATCCTGAAACATAAAATCCAAATGATCAAACATTCAACTAATTTAACCCAACATTTAATACTCAAAGGAAGACATCCTGACAATAATAAATCCCAAAGTGAAAATACTGGAAATAAATGAATTACAATATCCAATAAAACAACTGAATAATGGAAAAAGGGTGAAACATGCCCAACTAATAAAATAAATACTACAAATGGAATCAAGAAATGAGGTCGTCTAAGCAAGAGGCCTGCAACTCCCACCTAAGTTCAACGCGTTCCTTCCAAAGGATCCTATGCAAGACGCCCCTGTGGCTGGGCACCTGTAATATATACATATATATACAAGAGAGAAAAGAAAATGGAAACAGGTCAGAGCCCGATTGTAAAAACGATTTAAAATTTGTTTAGAAAGTATTTAAAATGTTTACTGGCCAATGCAACAACATATTAGTGCGACACTCCCTTGATAAATTATCACCTCTCTTCTAATGTGCACGCCTATCGTACTAACCTTCCCAACGGTTTAACTTATCTTATCTTATGTCGCTCGTAAGATTTTAAACTGACAAATTCAACTGTTTAAGAGGTTCATTCATTAAACAACATAGTTCTCATTTAACCTTATTTACTAATAAAGTCTCCCAGCAATATATTATACTTTTCAAACACTTATTCCCAAATTGAAATAATTATTCATATCTTACTTACCATAAACACAGTAGGTAGTTCCCAAATTCCATAATTTAATATATATATATTAAATACTCATATAATATATATATTCTAACGGCACCCCACATAATAATTATGGTGCGGGCATACTCTGCTATCCAATTCCCGTATCACTCGTACTAAGGGAAATACAAGTTCGGAATCACTCTCGAACTGTACTAACACAAACACAAACAATATTGAGGCGAAGCGTAGATTCTAGGTCTCTAAGAGGTCAGCACATGCCCTCACGTCTCTTAGGACCGTCTGAACTATCGATTCGATAGCCTGTACCGAAAGATTTCTATCTTTTAGGGTACGAGTCAATATCCCCCATAAAGGTCCCATCGAGATAAGACTATCCCAGCGTGGTAACCTCAGGGATAATAAGTAGCACGGGCATGATTTTCACACGTATATAGTATATGCATAAACACAGTCATATAAATGTACTACTATTACCATATCAAATTTAGGTACATCTCATAACCCATAATTATGACATTTCTCCTTTTTATTCGTTATTTAGTTATCACGTATAACGGTTGCCTCTTATCTTAATTTGTGGGATTATTCCAACTTATCAAGTGACACTCATGAATTTCTATACTCCCAAGTGAAAAATTCAGTAGGTACTCATTTATTTTCCAACATAGCTATCTTACGCGTCTCTTTCTTTAATACATAGATCCATCGTCCCTTTTATGTAAACATTCCCAAAAATGTAAATCTCGTCTTACATTAAAGATTTCATATTTTTAATAAGTCATACTAGTCTTCTTTACCTCCCAAAATATTTTAATAGGAATGTCCAAAGATTATTACACATTTAAATTGAATTCAACTATTTAGAAGGGAAAATATGAGTCTGCCAGGAGGGGTCGATCGATCGATGGCAGGAGCTCGATCGATCGATACTCCTGGTTCGATCGATCGATCAAACAGGTATGACGAATTCAGCAGAAAACCAGTTACGGGTTCTATCATCCAACATCATTCAAATCCAAAGTTTTAACTCCCAAACTCCCAGAAATTTATACCACAAACGACCTAAACCCAAATGGACAATATTTAATGTAAAGCATGCGAGTTTTCATCAAGATTCATGGATTAAAAGTGCCCAAATTCATACAATACTCATGAACCCTAAAAATTTCTTTAACTTAATTCAAATCATTCTTTCTCCAGAAATTCTGCTTCTAATTCATCATAAATATGTGGTAAAACCTCTACATATGAAGGAGATTTCCAGATTGTCATTTATATCATTAAAACATGAAATTTTATAATCTCCAACATGGGTTTTCTTTCATAGAACTCATCATAATCAACCCTAAACTAACATGAATGAAGCATTAACGAAATTAAGCAAGATAAATACTTGCCTGGGGATTTTTGGCCTCTGATTTGTGCTGAAATCAGTGTGGTTATGATCCTTGCGACGTGATCTATCATTTGGCGGAGACGGCGGGGCAAACGGAGGAGTTTTCGGCCTAGAACTCCTTGGCAAGCTCTCTCTTTCCCTCTCCTATGGCCGTCACTTGTCTTTGGTCGTGTTAACCCTAGAAGACAACCCTAGGCATCTGATATAACCCTTGCAAATTCGTGGGTTTAATTACCCAAAATTACAAAATGTCCAAAATGCCCTCCCGAGGTACTAATTAAGCCTAAAAACACCCCGAGACCCAAACTAAACCCCCGGGTACACTTTTTTGACTATCTCGACCCTTCCGGACACTTTGGTGCACTCAAAACGACCATACAAGCAACTTATAATTTATTCACTTTTATTAATCGATATTTAGTCCAGACACGACACAGGCGTGTCCCGACTTAAATTTCTAAAATTTGTCATTTTATTCACTCGTGACATTTAATAGATCCAATATCATATATTATTTTGCTCATTAGTAATATTCAACAAGTTTACCATACTTACTAACTCACATCACGTTAGTAATTATAAAAATATAATTAATTTTTGGATTTATTTTAAATTAATAACTCACATTAAATTTAATAAATCCCCAAATTTAGAAAGCATAAAAATACGGGGTATTACATACTTCCCCCCTTATAGCGGAATTTCATCCCGAAATTCAGAAAATAAGGCATACCTGGTAAGAATAAAGTTGGGTATCTCTCGCGCATAACTGCCTCGCGCTCCCAGGTGGATTCCTCCACATTATGATGCTCCCACTGGAACCGTACAAGCGGAACTACCTTCGAGCTCAATCTCCTCTCGCTATGGTCTATGATAGCCACTGGTCTCTCCTCGTAAGAAATGTCAGTCTGTAAGTCTATTTCTTCTATCGCGATGTCGGTGTGGGCCATATCATCCCGAAGGTATCATCACAACGACGAGATGTGGAATACATCGTGGATGCAATGTAGACGCTCTGGCAGTCCCAATCTGTATGCTACTGACCCAACCCTATCAATAATGAGAAATGGTCCCACGTACCTCGGGGCCAATTTCCCTTTCTTCCCAAACCTCATCACTCCTTTCATAGGATATACACATAGTAATACTTGGTCCCCCCACATTAAACTCCCGGAAGAACCGTTTCGCATCGGCGTAGCTTTTCTGTCTGTCTTGGGCTACTCGAATGCGACTCCTGATAATCTCAATCCTCACGAAGGTTTCCTGAATCACCTCTGGTCCGAGCAACTTGTTATCCCCCACCTCTAGTCAACACGTTGGGGAACGACAAGGCCTACCATACAAAGACTCGAATGGAGCCATGTCAATCGTGAACTGATAAGAGTTATTATAAGCGAACTCTAGCAGTGGAAGATGTGGCTCCCAACCTCCTCCAAAGTCAAGGACACACATGCGTAGCATATCCTCCAACATCTGATTAGTACGCTCTGTTTGTCCATCTGTGTGTGGGTGATAAGCTGAACTCAACCTCAACTCTGTACCCATAGCCTCCTGAAAGCTCTCCCAGAAACGCGATGCAAAAATCTTTTCTCTATCTGACACAATATTCAGGGGCACCCCATGCAAATCTAACAATCTCAGTAATGAACAGCTGAGCATACTGATCCGTGGTATAGTTTGTTCGCACCGCCAGAAAATGAGCCACCTTGGTCAAACGGTCCACAATCACCCAGACAGAATTATGGCCCCGCTGTGATGTAGGCAACCCTGTGATAAAATCCATGAAAATACTCTCCCACTTCCACGCGAGTATTTCCAATGGCTGAAGCAACTCTGACGATTTCTGATGGTCCACCTTTACCAGCTGGCAGGTAGAATATTTGGACATGAACTCCGCAATGCCCTTTTTCATTCCACTCCACCAGTATTGCCGCCTCATATCCTGGTACATCTTATCTCCTCCAGGATGTATCGCAAATCGGGACCCGTGAGACTGGGTAATCACTGCATGACGTAAGTCTGCTCCTTCTGGTACCACCAATCTCCCATTAAACCTGAAACCCCCATCAAAACTAACAGAATAGGACTCGGCACCCTCAACTAGAAGTCATACAATCTGCTCCTGGAAAAATGGGTCTACGGTCTGTGCCTGTATCACCCTCGTAACGATCTCGGGTGTCACTATCATGATAGATATGAAGGAACATGCGACTGCATCCTGGTGACCTAACTCTTTCCACTTTGCTTTTCAGACGTTCGTTACATCCTCTATCGGTCTACAGCTCAACGCATCAGTAACTACGTTGGCGTTCCCCGGATGGTAATGTATGTCGAACTGATATTCTTTCACAAACTCTATCCACCTGCGCTGACGCATATTCAGCTCTCGCTAAGTGAACAGGTACTGCAGTGACTTATGGTCTGTGGACAAGAGAAATTTCCCTCCCAATAAATAGTGCCTCCAAATCCTCAATGAAAAAATGACCGCTGCCAACTCTAGGTCGTGTGTGGAGTAATTCTTCTCTTGCGGATTAAGCTTGCGGGAGGCAAAAGCTATAGCCTTCTCCTCCTGTTGAAGTAATCCCCCAAGTCCCCGTAAAAAAGCATCGGTGTAAACCAGGTACTCCACTCCTAGCTTAGGTAAAGCAAGGACCGATGCTGAAGTAAGCTTTTCTTTCAGCTCGTCGAAAGATAATTTACAAGCATCTTACCAAACATATGGCACCCCCTTGCAAGTCAGGTTCATCAATGGACCCCCTATTTTGGAGAAACCCCGAATGAATCTCCTATAGTATCCGGCTAATCCCAAGAAACTATGTACTTCTATCGGTGTCGTGGGTTGTCCCCACTCCCTCACCGCTGACACTTTCCTCGGGTCAACTGCTATCCCCTGTTCAGAAACAACATGCCCCAAGAATTATATTTTCCGCAACTAGAACCCACACTTCTCATACTTAGCATACAACTGATGCTCTCGTAGAGTCTGAAGAACCTGCCTCAAGTGCTCGGCATGCTCCTCCTCGGAGTGTGAATATATCAGAATGTCATCTATGGAAACGATGACAAACTGATCCAATAACTCTATGAACACTCGGTTCATCAAGTCCATGAATATGGCTGGAGCATTTGTGAGTCCAAATGGCATCACTCTGAACTCATAGGACCCATATCTCGTCAAGAAAGCAGTCTTTGAAACATCCTGCTCCCTAATACGTAGCTGATGGTACCCTGACCTCAAATCTATCTTCGAAAAGAAAGTTGCTCCCCTCAGCTGGTCGAACAGATCATCGATTCGAGGCAATGGATACTTGTTTCGTATCATGACCTTGTTCAGCTCCCGGTAGTCCACACATAGTCTCAGTGAACCATCTCTCTTTTTCACAAACAAAACTGGAGCGCCCCAAGGTGAGGTACTCCTGCGAATGAATCCCTATCCTAACAGCTGCTCTATCTGATCTCGTAACTCTCGCATCTCCGTCGGAGCCATACGGTATGGAGCGGAGTATCCGATAATAAATCTATGACAAAGTCTATGTCTCGACTGGGGGGTAAGCCTGGTATCTCCTGAAATACATCGAAATACTCACGAATAACTAGGATCAAGTCAAAGGGAATCACAACCTCCTTAGAGGTATCCTCCTCTATGTAATACAAATGAGCGGTTGAGCCTCCCTCCGGGAGAGGCATCGCCACTACAAACATCTCTTGCCCCGGAATAGCAAAGACAATACTCCCACCGAAATAATCTATCATGGCTCTGTAAGCTGTGAGCCAATCCATACCAATAATAACGTCGTGCTCATGCATATCTAAGACTAACATGTCTGCTGGTAATACCAAGCTACCAATCTCTACCCCCATTCCCAGGCATATAAAGAAAGTTAGCGATCCATTTCCCAATAGTGAGTCTACACACATCACAGTGCTCTCTGTTGTGGCAAATAACCCTAAGGCCTTCACAAAATGGGTAGCTATAAAACAGTGCATTGCCCCAGTATCAAATAAAACTCAACCCATAGCATCGGGTATAGAGGACGTACCTTTTATCTCGGTTTGGGCCTGAGGTGTTGCTATTTGGTGGTCGTTATAGACAAGTCCATACTGTAATTGCCTCTGCTGCACTGAGGCTGCTGGAATGGCTGGTGGTGCTGGCTTCTGTGGTTTATTATCGGTGCCCTACTGCCTTGGCGCTTTATTCATCTCTGGGAAATCCTGACATCTATGGCCATTCCTGCCACATTGGAAGCACCTCGCTCGAAACTGTCTCACTTTACTACGTTGTTGACTAGTCTCGCTTTCTCCATAGTTTTGCTGGCCTTGCTGAGAAATTTACGAAAAAACGATATCAAGTTGAGGACAATCCCTTCACTTGTGACCCGGTCGCACACATTTATAGCAGAGTCCTGAAATTTCTCGTTGGTCGAGTTGTGGTTTCTCCCGAGTCTGATTTGGACAAGATTTACATTTATGACCGTCCATTCCACATTTGAAACACTTCTTTGTGACTTCATTCTAACCCCAACTTTGTTGGCCCTGACGCTTTTGGCCCTTTACAAAAATTTTGCTACCTCTGGAACTGTCTCGGTCTTGAGAGGTTTTTTGTCACAATTTCGCTACCTTCGCATAATTGTCTTCTTTAGTCACATTAATTTGATCAACCTCTCTAGGTCTTTTGCCTCCTCTAAGTTGCATGCTGCATTCGTGGGACTGTAAGACTGCAGTGGTAACTGCTTGTGCCACAATGCCAGCAAATTCGACGATTGGTACCCTTTTCGGAGACACCTGAGGTGTGAGTTGTCCTTGCTCATTAACTTCCCCAATGGCCTTAACTTGTTCGTCCTGACGGGCCATCTGAAAATTAAAAATTTAATCTGAATAAGTTCAAAATTCACATCGACAAATCGCAGAAGCACGAATTTCCAACGCATACAGATGAATACAACATTCCTACTGTTAGGGCTATAATTCAAAGACGCTAAGCTGGAACCGAAATAATCCGTACAGATCCTATGGACACTAGAACCTGATGCTCTGATACCACCTGTGACACCCCACCTAATTAAATATCGAGCGATCACTCCTTTATTAAATTAAAATCAAGGTGAACAGTTGGTTGATTCTTAGCATCACTGTCGTAAAAGTAACTTTTCCAATTTAAACACCCTAAATAATTAAGCTAAGTGTCAAAACTATTTTTAGACATTACTTTCCAAATTTTATTTTATAAACCATCATTTAAAACTTTACATAATTCACAATTAAAGAATCACACAACAACTATCCTGAAACATAAAATCCAAATGATCAAACATTCAACTAATTTAACCCAACATTTAATACTCAAAGGAAGACATCCTAACAATAATAAATCCCAAAGTGCAAATACTGGAAATAAATGAATCACAATATCCAATAAAACAACTGAACAATGGAAAAAGGGAGACACATGCCCAACCGATAAAATAAATACTAGAAGTGGAATCAAGAAATGAGGTCGTCTAAGCAAGAGGCTTGCAACTCCCACCTAAGCTGCAGCGCGTTCCTTCCAAAGGATCCTATGCAAGACGCCCCTGTGGCTGGGCACCTGTAATATATACATATATATACAAGAGATAAAAGAAAATGGAAACGGGTCAAAGCCCGATTGTAAAAACGATTTAAAATTTGTTTAGCAAGTATTTAAAATGTTTACTAGCCAATGCAACAACATATTAGTGCGACACTCCCTTGAGAAATTATCACCTCTCTTCTAATGTGAACGCCTATCGTACTAACCTTCCCAACGGCTTAACTTATCTTATCTTATGTCGCTCGTAAGATTTTAAACTGACAAAGTCAACTGTTTAAGAGGTTCATTTCATTTAACATCATAGTTCTCATTTAACCTTATTTACTAATAAAGTCTGTCAGCAATATATTATACTTTTCAAACACTTATTCCCAAATTGAAATAATTATTCATATCTTACTTACCATAAACACAGTAGGTAGTTCCCAAATTCCAGAATTTAATATATATATTAAATACTCATATAATATATATATTCTAACGGCACCCCACATAATAATTATGGTGCGGGCATACTCGGCTATCCAATTCCCGTATCACTCGTACTAAGGGAAATACAAGTTCGGAATCACTCTCGAACTGTACTAACACAAACACAAACACAAACAATATTGAGGCGAAGCATAGATTCCAGGTCTCTAAGAGGTCAGTACATGCCCTCACGTCTCTTAGGACCGTCTGAACTATCGATTCGAAAGCCTGTACCGAAGGATTTCTATCTTCTAGGGTACGAGTCAATATCCCCCATAAAGGTCCCATCGAGATAAGACTGTCCCAGCGCGGTAACCTCGGGGATAACAAGTAGCACGGGCATAATTTTCATACGTATATAGTATATGCATAAACACAGTCATATAAATGTACTACTATTACCATATCAAATTTAGGTACATCTCATAACCCATAATTATGACATTTCTCCTTATTATTCGTTATTTAGTTATCACGTATAACGGTTGCCTCTTATCTTAATTTGTGGGATTATTCCAACTTATCAAGTGACACTCGTGAATTTCAATACTCCCAAGTGTAAAATTCAGTAGGTACTCATTTATTTTCCAACGTAACTATCTTACGCGTCTCTTTCTTTAATACATAGTTCCATCGTCCCTTTTATGTAAACATTCCCGAAAATGTAAATCTCGTCTTACATTAAAGATTTCATATTTTTAATAAGTCATACTAGTCTCCTTTACCTCCCAAAATATTTTAATAATAATGTCTAAAGATTATTACACATTTAAATTGAATTCAACTATTTAGAAGGGAAAATATGAGTCTGCCAGGAGGGGTCGATCGATCGATGGTAGGAGCTCGATCGATCGATGCGTCGATCGATCGATACTCCTGGTTCGATCGATCGATCAAACAGGTATGACGAATTCTGCAGAAAACCAGTTACGGGTTCTATCATCCAACATCATTCAAATCCAAAGTTTTAACTCCCAAACTCCCAGAAATTTATACCACAAACGTCCTAAACCCAAATGGACAATATTTAATGTAAAGCATGTGAGTTTTCATCAAGATTCATGGATTAAAATTGCCCAAATTCATACAATACTCATGAACCCTAAAAATTTCTTTAACTTAGTTCAAATCATTCTTTCTCTAGAAATTCTACTTCTAATTTATCATAAATCCGTGGTTAAACCTCTACATATGAAGGGGATTTCCAGATTATCATTTATATCATTAAAACATGAAATTTTCTAATCTCCAACATGGGTTTTCTTTCATAGAACTCGTCCTAATCAACCCTAAACTAACATGAATGAAGCATTAACGAAATTAAGCAAGATAAATACTTGCCTGGGGATTTTTGGTCTCTGATTTGTGCTGAAATCAGTGTGGTTATGATCCTTGAGACGTGATCTATCGTTTGGCGGCGACGGTGGCGCAAACGGAGGAGTTTTCGGCCTAGAACTCCTTGGCAAGCTCTCTCTTTACCTCTCTTATGGCCATCACTTGTCTTTGGTTGTCTTAACCCTAGAAGACAACCCTAGGCATCTGATATAACCCTTGAAAATTCGTGGGTTTAATTACCTAAAATTACAAAATGCCCTCCCCGGGTACTAGTTAAGCCTAAAAACGTCCCGAGACCCAAACTAAACCCCCGGGTACACTTTTCTTACTATCTCGACCCTTCCGGGCACTTTGGCGCACTCAAAACGACCATACGAGCAACTTTTTATTTATTCACTTTTATTTATCGATATTTAGTCCCGACACGACACAGGCGCGTCCTGACTTAAATTTTCAAAATTTGTCATTTTATTCACTCGTAACATTTAATAGAACCATTATCATATATTACTTTGCTCATTAGTAATATTCAACAAGTTTTCCATACTTACTAACTCACATCACGTTAGTAATTATAAAAATATAATTAATTTCCGAATTTATTTTAAATTAATAACTCAAATTAAATTTAATAAATCCCCAAATTTAGAAAGCATAAAAATATGGGGTATTACAAAATACCGAGAATACTAGACTAAGAGATAATTACCTTCAGTGATTCGAATAACAAAAGCCCACAAAGTTTTATATGGCCGATAATTAAAGGTGCTTAAAGCTTAGTTGTTCATGACCGGTACAAAGTTGAAATAAGTAAATACAACTATATGCACAAAGAAATAAATAATTCAAAATTTTAAAATAACAAAGTCCCTGACAACGACGCCATTTTGATTGATTAGGTTGTTGGGGTCAAAGTAATAAATCAAATGATTTTTAAAAAAATATTCCGCGGAAACCACATTATTTTGATCGAGTGCGTTATCAAAATCAAAGAAATAAATCAATTAAATTTTAAAGCAAATAATTCCCCAGCAACGACGCCATTTTGATAGGGGGAAAACCATGCATTGTGTAAATGTATTAGTCATTGTCGTCGGTTGTCTACCTCATTACAAAAAACCTAAACAATTACTACACTTGTTTTTATATGTATAGCGGTGCGTAGGGTATCGAATCCATTGAGAAAGTTATTTAGAATCTAATTGATTTATTAATTACAAAAAAGTGCAAAGGATGATTTTTGGGGGGGTTTTAAAATGTTTTATGACAAAATTAATTTAGGAAAAATATTTAAACTAAATTAATTAACAAATATAAAAACTATATGTTGAGAACTAAATCCCCCACCTCGGAATATATAACATAAATGGTTATATGGTTATAGGTTTAAAATACGATTAACACTCATTTAAACAATTATTTAAACCCACAGTCACTTCTCAAATTTTTATAAAAGTCTAAATAAAAGTTTGGTGCCAACAATATTCCAAAAATTACACACGTAAGGTAGCAAATATGGTGATAGGTGATATAACCCATTAAGGTTCCTAGGTATAAAAATGGGAATAATTAATCATTCAAAAGAAGTTTATTCCATTGAACCATATCAAAAAAATTACCCAGCCAAGATGAGTTAATTAATCTCAATATAATGAAAATTACGTAAAAAGCATGGTAAATAATTAAATAAAATTGTTTACAGGAAGGAATGATTTTTAAAGAAAGAAAATATTTTTTTAACGTTACTGAACTAATTATGAGAACAATTAACATATTTTGAAAGTATTTAAACTAATAATGAAGCAATTATATAAATTACAAACTACAAATTACTCTACTCTAAGAATATGGTGTTCCCACTCTAAAATCTGGTCCCAATATTGACCAAAGTGACCCCTTTTGTAGGTGAGAAATGTGAACTCGTGGATAGGCAAAAGAATGGTGAATATTATTAAATTGATTTAATACAGAAAAAAGGGATAAAGGGTCTCTTTTAAGGTGATGGATGAACTGGAATTATGTGAAAAAGTTGAGGTGGAAATGGATGGAAAGGCAAATGGAGTAATGGCATATGAGGGTTCGAAAAAAGATGAAGGTACAAGGAAAAAGGTAGTTTGTGATATAATTTTATATTGGGCATTTTAATATTCATAGTGGAAGAAAATACATAGGAGAGTTAGGCTCATGGCAAGGGGATAAAAGTCATGGAGGAGAAGGAGCTATATTGGCAAAAAGAAAATGGAATCTGGGGAAAAATGGAGGAAACTAAGCTGGCTGTGGGGTTAACTAGGTCGTGCATTACAAGAGGCTTCGCTAGGGAAGGGGGAGGCGCGCCTTTGCCCTCCGGATCGTGCTTCCACATGGCGTGAACATGGTTGTTGAATCAAAAGCATGAAATGAAAATAAGGTTGCTGGGAGGGATTCGAATACGTGACCTCTCCCCTAAGTAAAGCCTCCTTAACCACTTAGCCAAATGACTCTTCAAATGATAATCTCACCCATTAATATATAACCTTATTTTAAAAACCAATTTCTTATATTTACATGTTAAACCCCCAAATTTCATATTTTTTCATACGACATCGAATTTGCACATCGTCGGATGGATACAACCCTTATTTTGATGCCAACAATATTTCAACATTGTCCGGGTCATAAGGTCTGACTTTGGGTTTGACTCAGGGCTTTAACTTTTGACACTCTTTTGGGCCCAACATTAAATGGTCATAATTTCTTCATTTCAAATCAGATTGATGCGTTGTTTGAACCTAGACATTCCATAATTCGAGGTCAATAACTTCTGTGAAGAGTCGGCATCCAAAATTGGTCAACTAAATTGCTATTTTGCCCCTAAAAGTGCGTATGTGAATGTTACTTGCTCCGATTTATTCCCGACTTCACCATTAGCATCGTAAAACCTATAAAACCTCAAATAAACATTGCACAAAGTGATTAACCATGAATATATAAGGTTATACATAAATGAGTTTAAAACGCAGGTTTAACACGTGGGACTACAATATTCCAGTAAAAAGGGTAATAAAATGCTATATTTGACACTAATCAGTCTGGATAGGGCGTCTACTGTGACCAACTTCTTTTGATAATGTTTTCTCCACTTGAAATAAAGCTCTTTCAAATGTCCCTCTTTATCATAATAGGAAGACATGAACTTTACCTTCCTTTTGTTCTTCAAGATGTCTCTATTGGAGAAGAACTTTCAAATGATGGTGAAAAAATGGGTTACGATACAAGGTTTGGAATAGAGACTTTACTACAAGGAGATGAAGATATATCACTCAAAAATCCACTTCCACTTGTGATAATTTTGACACAGCAGCTCATGTAGAGCAACAGATCTCCCGAAAGAGCCTCGTCACGTAGAACTCGAGGGCTCAAAGGATATAAATGACCATCGTCGGCATGTGAGGACAGTTAATGTGTAGAGATCAGAGTCGCCAATTTATTTTACTAAAAAGCAAAAAAAAAAAGATCCACATAAAAAGATATTGATAAAGACAACTATTGCATGCAAATCCAAATGAGATATGGTTTCAGAGACTATGCAACAGAGTAGGAACGTGTTAGGAACCCACTACTCCCTTTCTCCATTTATGGGTTATGCAATATGTTTTCATTATCTTTAATAAATGAAGATGTCTTCAATTATGTGCATGACAAACATGAGAAGACAAGACTATGTGATAATTGATTAACTTCGCAACTTTCTAATATAGCACACTTATTTAATTAGAGACCCTAAACATGCATCTAAGGTGCGTGTGTCAACCAATAAATAAATAAATCATGTGACACAAAAAATATGCTGAGACACAGAATTCAAGAAAAAAAAACCCTTTCTGGTAAAACCTTTATTTCACTATGAATATACAAGCTGCAACTTACAATTACATAGAGAAATCTGTAATGGATCAATGCGCAGCCAACCCACAAAGACACGCAGTCTTGAACTCAACAAGAGAATACACGCAGCACCCTCCAAGGACTCGCAGCCCAAACAACAAAGGTAGAACCGCAGCTCTCCTCAATGACACGTAGTCATAACACTTTGTACAGACTCCCTCAGCAATGACACGCAGCCCTCGGTTGCAATTATCTCTCCACAAAGATGAACAACAACAAAGTTTGTGTTCTAGGGTTCCAAAAGATTCACAAAAGTAATTGGGATTTTTGTGTGCGAATCAAAAAGATGTTTAGCACATAAAAAATTGAAGTCTTGTTGTGTTTGTACTCTTAAAAATGTTTTCTCAAAGACTTAAAAAATACACCACCGAAATAGTTATATATATAGGAAAAATAAGTTGGTGGTAAAACCAGTTACGGAACTGCTCGAGTTTATCCCAGGCGGACCGGTCCGGGTCTGAGGCGAATCAGTCCGGGTAGGCGGACCGGTTCTTTTTATTTTTAGCTTCTTCGGTTCGCTTGCGGTCTGGGGTTTACTGGATCTGCAGCAAGCGGATCGGTCCGGTTGAGGGGCGGATCGGTCCGGTCTAGAGGCGGACCGGTCCGGCTTCCCAGAAAACTAAAAAACTTTTAAAAGCCTCATTTTGCTTGAAAAAACTTACTTCTTATTTTTATAAAAAATATTTTATAAAAATTTCCCACACTAAATATGAACTTTAAGGAATGTAAAAACAAAATTTTACCAAGTTCATTCTCGCAGAGGCTATGATGTTGAAGACACTTTGATATTCGGATTCGTTGATGTAGATGCGATCTTGAGTTTCTTCAATGGTGTAACGGCGTACGACATATAAATTGATAATGGACAAAAATGTCCTTACAAATCTCCCCCTATGTCTATGCCGGTACATACATAAAAAATATCCGAATTATCAACTAATGACCTATACAAATCTACCCTCCCATGAACCCTAAAGATGGAAAGATACAAATGTATAAATCTTCATCGTTTGTTCTTCAATCTTCAACAATCATTAAATCTCAAAGCTTTTCTCATCAGGGTGTGCAACATATTGATCTTCAATCTTCATACCTACACACATGAGACAAAGCAAATATCACGTGACATATCGAGTTTGAAATGAGATAAACATGGATACCAAACCAATATATGATAAAAATATAAGCTACATCTCAAAAACTCCCCCAAAATTCAAACTCCCCCATAAAATGATAATTCTTTCTCCCCCTTTTTATGATGTCCCCAAATAGACAGATGAGAAGAATGAATCAAATAAGAAAAATCGGGGTGTCACGGTATACAAAACAGGGCATCAAATAATATGGTAAACGTGCTCTTGCAAGGAGATGCTCAAACAAATCTTCACAAACTATTTTTGAATTTTTCAAATTTTTTGTACAAAAATAAGATACCAATTTGAACTAATATGATACAAAAATCACACCATGAATTTAGACTCAAACAACCAAGTCATGGAAATGGAATGAATGGGTGTGAACACGTTCGATAGGTAAATCAACTTAATCAATCATATGTGCACGATGCATATGTGTACTCCTAATGAATGAACATCAAAAGAATCCTTAGGTGAAAATATTGTTGAATTTACATGACATCGTCTTATGCAAATCAACAAACCAAAGTCAAAATAATTTCCACACCAATAACGTCCAAAACTATGTAGTGCATTTTCAAGAATTTCAAGAACGTGAAAACCCGTTTTAAATTCTCCAACCAAACTCCCTCATATATATTTTCTTTTAGAGGTAATCTAAATTCTCAAACTTTGGAGAATTGGTGCAAAAACCTAAATGGCCCCTTTTTGGCATGAATATCTTTTTATTTCCATTCAATTTTTTTGGGCTCTTTGGACCTCGGATAATAAAATTTCTCAATTTTTTAGGTCTTTTTTAACGGTGGCTTTTGCGCAAAAGATAGATGATTAACTTTCGCAGCCCCTCCCCGTTATCAAACAAATCACACAAACTCACAAAACGGTTTTTATATGCACAATTTACTTATCAAAATTTATCGCGCTTAGTTCATTTTAAGGACAGGATTGAAGTGAAAACACGCAACCAACATGTGATAAGACAAGCACAATAATCAAACAAATCTGTGCATGTGTGCAATAGAGGAAACATGAGTCAAACATGTAGGAAGTAACACTTAATTACATCTTAATGACTCCAAACATTATAAAGCACATGGATGAATTGACCTATTGTCTCAAAACACTATCAAATAGTCACATGAAAATAATGGAATGATGTTGTGACTTGGTCATCCAAAGTGTTCATCCATTAACAATTTATTATGTCGCACGCCATTACACCGTTGAAGAAATTCAAGATTCATACATTCATCAACGGATCCGAATATCAAAAGAAAAAGATTCACAAAGGATTGGCAATTGTTTGAATCAAAAACCTAGAGTCTTGGGCTCAATAGGTGAAGACTTAGAGTATTTAGGACTCTGAAATTCATCTTGAAAAGTCTTAAAAAATACACCACCGAAATAGGTATATATATAGGAAAAACAAATTAGTGGTAAAATAATTCACGGAACTGCTCGACTTTATCCCAGGCGGACCGGTCCGACTTGGGGGCGGATCGGTCCGGTTGACCGGATCGATTCTTTTATTCTGAGGCGGATCGGTCCGGTTGTGACCGGATCGGTTCTTTTCCGGGCTTCATCGGTTCATTTGCGGTCCGGGGTATACTGGCCTTCAGCAGTCGGATCGGTCTGGGTCTTAAGCGGACCGGTCCGGTTTAGCCAATCTTTGATTCCTCTTCTTCTTTTGATATTCGGATCCGTTGATGAATGTATGAATCTTGAATTTCTTCAACGGTGTAACGGTGTGCGACATAATAAATTGTTAATGGACAAAAATGTCCTTACAAATCTCCCCCTATGTCTATGCCGGTACATACATAAAAATAAAACATCCGAATTATCAAAACAACTAAAAATGCCTATACAAATCTACCCTTCCATGAACCCAAAACTGAAAAGATACAATTGAATAAGACTACAGTGTTTTCTCTTCAACTCTTTCAGGAATCTCAACACTTTTCTCATCAGGGTGTGCAATCCAATGATAATCCATGTAGTACCTACACACATGAGACAAAGCAAAATACCAAGTGACATATCGAGTTTGAAATGAGATAATATATGATAAAAACATAAGCAACATCTCAAAAACTCCCCCAAAATTCAAACTCCCCCATAATATGATAATTCTTTCTCCCCTTTTTTATGATGTCTCCAAATAGACAAATAAGAAGAATGAATCAAACAAGCAAAATCGGGGTGTCACGGTATACAAAAATACACAAACTATTTTTGATTTTTCAAATTTTTCATACAAAAGATAGGATACCAATATGAACAAAAATGATACAAAAATCACACCATGGATTTAAACTCAAACAACCAAGTCATGGAAATGGAATGAATGGGTGTGAACACATTCGATAGGTAAATCAACTCAATCAATCATATGTGCATGATGCATACGTGTACTCCTAACGAATGAACATCAAAGGTATCCTTAGGTGTAAAAGTTTGTTGAATTTAGATGGCATCATCTTATGCAAATCAACAAATCAAAGTCAAATGAATTCTACACCAATAACGTCCAAAACTATGTAACGCATTTTCAAGTATATCAAGGACGTGCAAACCCGTTTTAAATTCTCCAACCAAACTCCCTCGTATATATTTTCTTTTAGAGGTAATCTAAATTCTCAAACTTTGGAGAATCGGTGCAAAAACCTAAATGGCCCCTTTTTTGGCATGAATATCTTTTTATTGCCTTTCGATTTTTTCGGGCTCTTTTAACCTCTTTGGACCTCGGATAATAAAACTCCTCAATTTTTTAGGTCCTTTTTAACGGTGGCTTTTGCACAAAGGATAGATGATTACCTTTCGCAGCCCCTCCCCATTTTTTTTAAACAAAGCGCACAAACTCACAACATGGTTTTTAAATGCACAATTTCCTTATCAAAATTTATTACGCTTGGTTCGTTTTAAGGACAGGATTGAAGTAAAAATACCCAACCAACATGTGATAAGACAAGCACAATAATCAATCAAATCCGTGCATGTGTGCAATAAAGGATTCATGAGTCAAACATGTAGGAAGTAACACTTAATTACTTCTTAATGACTCCAAAAATTATAAAGCACATGGATGAATTGACCTATTGTCTCAAAACACTATCAAATAGTCACATGAAAATAATGGAATGATGTTGTGACTTGGTCATCCAAAGTGTTCATCCATAAACGGTGCAAACAAAAAAATCTTTTTGTATTTTTCAAAATTTTTCAAAATAAAATCTTTTTGTATTTTTTCAAAATTTTTCAAAACAAATATATACAAAAAGTACATGTCACAACGCTAGCAAAAATATATCAAAAAGCATAACTAGCGTATGACAAACATGCAAACACAATCATCTATATGATATGGCAAGTGAAGAATCATGTGCAAGCAACCGGGAATCAACTTGTCTAAAATCTAGTTCCTCTAAAAGTGATTTTCTAACCCCAAATAGATGTGAAACATCGTGTGGGGGCTTTGGAAACCACGGGAACACTAGACATAAACTTCCTAGGACTTTTTCCAAGATCAAAACTAAAACGCCTAAGGTGACTTTCCTACCACAATATGAACATGTGTAAACGGGTGGAATGACACCTAAAGTGTGATCTTTTCTAACATCCTTGGACTTAGTTGACCCTTTAAAACAAATAATGGTTTTGGCTTTAGCACTAGTAGCATGATAACAAGATGAGCCATTACCATCACTATCAAACCTACTTGAGTCTGTCAAATCATTTTTTAACTTCAAAATTTTTTACTCAAGCAAGGAATTAGACTCTTCCAAAGACAGGGATTTCTTTTTTCAAATTATCAATTAAACTTAACAGTTTATCACGCTCACCCTCAATTAAAACAAACTTATCCCTAAGAGTCTTTTCACGTGCCGTAAAATCATCGATTAATTTTTTATCCTCGACGGCACAAACGGGAACCCTAGAATTTTTTAAGTCCTTCAATTCATTCTCTAAAACAAGGACTTTCTCATCACTCTTCTTTTTGGAAATTTTTAAAGAATCAAAATCAGTACACAAATTACCAAAGTGCTCACGACAAATATCACTTTGATTTTGAAACGCTTGCAAATATTCAATCTTACTTTTAAAGAGAGAATTTTCTTTTTCCAAAACTTTAATTCTTTTGCAAAGTTTCAAATTCAAACTTTTTAAATTTTCAGCATGGTCGTGAACTTTTTCAAAAATAGGCTCCTCATTAAATGGGTGTTCCATTGAAAAATTGCGATTTTTTTCACAAAATTGATTTTTTAAAAAAATCAATATCACACAATTTTGCGGAAAATAGGAATACGCAATAAATTAGCGCAACCTGCTCTGATACCAATTTGAGAACGCGTGTAATATCGATTTAAATTAAATAAAATTAAATTCACAAGATTCCAAGTAACCCTTATTTAATTAGAGTCTACTTTTAAATCAAATAAATTCAGCCCCTAAACATCCATCTACGGTGCGTGTGTCAATCCCATAAACAAATATGCGAAACAAGTTTAAGGAAAAATCCCCGCAGGGCAAAACCTTTTATTTCACTATAATAAGTAAATGACAACTTACACAGATTACAATGAAATACAGTGACACACGAATACCCGCAGGCGTCGGTCGGTGTCGTCAGCAATGAATCCACACGCAGCGAACCCACATGAACCTCAGTCCAATCAACAAAGGAAGAACCGCAGCACTCCTCAATGACACGCAGCCATAAAACTTTGTAGAGACTCCTTCAGCAATGACACGCAGCCCTCGGTTGCAAAGATCTCTCCACAAAGGTTTGAACAAACTAAAAAGTTGTGTTCTTGGGTTACCAAAAAGATTCACAAATGGTTGGCAATTGTTTGAATCAAAAACCTGGAGTCTTGGGCTCAATAGGTGAAGACTTAGAGTATTTAGGACTCTGAAATTCGTCTTGAAAAGTCTTAAAAAATACACCACCAAAATAGGTATATATATAGGAAAAACAAATTAGTGGTAAAACAATTCACGAAACTGCTCGAGTTTATCCCAGGCGAACCGGTCCGGCTTGGGGGGCAATTTGAAAAGACAAGATTGAAGTGTAAACACCCAACCAACATGATAAGACAAGAACAATAATCAAATAAATGCGTGCAAGTGTGCATTAAAGGAAACATGAGTCAAACATGTAGGAAGTAACACTTAATTACATCTTAATGACTCCAAACATTATAAAGCACAAGGATGAATTTACCTATTGTCTCAAAACACTATCAAATAGTCACATGAAAAAAATGGAATGATGTTGTGACTTGGTCATCCTAAGTGTCCATCCATAAACGATGCAAACAAAATACAAAAATATTTTTGGATTTTTCAAATATTTCATCAAAATAAATTCTTTTTGTATTTTTCAGAATTTTCAAAAAAAATAAAACATACAAAAAATACATGTCACAACGCTAGTAAACATAAATATCATGAAACAAAAACTAGCGTATGACAAACATGCAAACACAATCATCTAAATGATATGGCAAGAGAGGAATCATGTGCAAGCAAATGAGAATCAACTTGTCTAAAATCTAGTGCCTCTAAAAGTGATTTTCTAACCCAAATAGATGTGAAACATCGTGTGGGGGCTTTGGGAACCACGGGAACACTATACATAAACTTCCCAGGACTTTTTCCAAGATCAAAAAAAAATCTCCTAAGGTGACCTTTCCTACCACAATGTGAACATGTGTAAACGGAAGGAATGTTACCTAAAGTGTGATCTTTTCTAATGTCCTTGGGATTAATTGACCCTCTAAAACAAATAATGGTTTTGGCTTTAGCACGAGAAGCATGAGAACAAGATGAGCCACTACCATCACTATCAAACCTACTTGAGTCTGTCAAATCATTTTTTAACTTCAAAATTTCTAACTCAAGCAAAGAATTAGACTCTTCCAAAGACAGGGATTTCTTTTTCAAATTATCAATTAAACTTAACAGTTTCGTACGCTCCCCCTCAATTAAAACAAACTTATCCCTAAGAGTCTTTTCACGTGCCGTAAAATCATCGATTAATTTTTTATCCTTGACGGCACAAACGGGAACACTAGAATTTTTTAAGTCCTCTAATTCCTTCTATAAAACAAGGACTCTCCCATCACTCTTCTTTTTGGCAATTTTCAAAGAATCAAAATCAATACACAAATTGCCAAAGTGCTCACGACAAATATCACTTTGAGTTTGAAACGCTTGCAAATATTCAATCTTACTTTTAAAGAGATAATTTTCTTTTTCCAAAACTTTAATTCTTTTGCAAAGTTTCAAATTCAAACTTTTTAAATTTTTAGCATGGTCGTGAACTTTTTCAAAAATAGGCTCCTCATTAAATGGGCGTTCCATTGGAAAAATTGCGATTTTTCACAAAACTAATTTTTCAAAAAAAATCAATATCACACGATTTCGCGGAAAATAGGAATACGCAATAAATAAGCGCAACCTCCTCTGATACCAATTTGAAAACGTGAGTAGACAAATTGTATCAGAAAGTAAATCCTCGAAAAATCAGGATCACACAATAAATTAGCGTAACCCGCTCTGATACCAATTTGAGAAGACAAGACTATGTGATAATTGATTAACTTCGCAACTTTCTAATATAGAACACTTATTTAATTAGAGACCCTAAACATGCATCTAAGATGCGTGTGTCAACCAATAAATAAATAAAGCATGTGACACAAAAAATATGCTGAGACACAAAATTCAGGAAAAAAACCCTTTTTTGGTAAAACCTTTATTTCACTATGAATATACAAGCCGCAACTTACAATTACATAGATAAATCTGCAATGGATCAACGCGCAGCCAACCCACAAAGACACGCAGTCTTGAACTCAGCAAGAGAATACACGCAGCACCCTCCAAGGACTCGCAGCCCAAACAACAAAGGTAGAACCGCAGCTCTCCTCAATGACACGCAGTCACAACACTTTGTAGAGACTCCCTCAGCAATGACACGCAGCCCTCGGTTGCAAAGATCTCCCCACAAAGATGAACAACAACAAAGTTTGTGTTCTAGGGTTCCAAAAGATTCACAAAAGTAATTGGGATTTTTGTGTGCGAATCAAAAAGATGTTTGGCACATCAAAAATTGAAGTCTTGTTGTGTTTGTACTCTTAAAAATGTTTTCTCAAAGACTTAAAAAATACACCACCGAAATAGTTATATATATAGGAAAAATAAGTTGGTGGTAAAACCAGTTACGGAACTGCTCGAGTTTATCCCAGGCGGACCGGTTCGGGTCTGAGGCGAATCAGTCCGGGTAGGCGGACCGGTTCTTTTTATTTTTAGCTTCTTCGGTTCGCTTGCGGTCTGGGGTTTACTGGATCTGCAGCAAGCGGATCGGTCTGGTTGAGGGGCGGATCGGTCCGGTATAGAGGCGGACCGGTCCGGCTTCCAAGAAAACTAAAAAACTTTTAAAAGCCTCATTTTGCTTGAAAAAACTTACTTCTTATTTTTATAAAAAATATTTTATAAAAATTTCCCAATATTAAATATGAACTTTAAGGAACGTAAAAACAAAATTTTACCAAGTTCATTCTCGCAGAGGCTATGATGTTGAAGACACTTTGATATTCGGATCCGTTGATGTAGATGCGATCTTGATTTTCTTCAACGGTGTAACGGCGTACGACATATAAATTGATAATGGACAAAAATGTCCTTACAAAACATGTCGTGGGTGTAGGGGACAAGCTTAGAATAATAATGAATGTGTGTATGGATGTGCACATGTGTGTATGTGAAGAGAGAAGTCAACGTATCATCACCATGGAGAAGGTGAATATGTATTCTCCTCGGGAGATAAAATATGAGAGACATCCCAAAATCGTGACCTCGTTATGGAAAAGGGAGTACACAAAAATGACACTCGTAAAAGAACTCAAATAATGATGATACTCATTATAAAGAGTGAATAATAAATGAAACATGTAATAGTGTGAGGGACGTCACAAAACCGTAACCTTACTATGAAAAAATGGATACGCATAAATGGGATAGCTTAAAGAGTAATTAAAATAATATACAAATTACATGGATAAAATTCACTAAATAGATGAGTGAGGTGATAAAAATATGGAATAAGAGAAATAAAATGAGTAAAACGGACTTCAATCCCAAGAGTAATATTGAGAAGTCTACATAGCCAAAAAAGGCATTAAAGTCTACGTAGTAGGCATAATAAATAAGGGTAGGTATAAGTCATAAAACATGTGTGGGGTGTCTCACTTTATTTATGCAGAGTAATATTCAAAGAAGTGGTGGAAAATATGTTGAGAACACTACAAACTAGTAAGTAAAGAGTTTTTTCCTCATATGTGAGTTATTTCCTTTACCCCACAGACTAGGTGTTCCTATTGTTGATTATTTTTCGTATTTGTGGTGTGAATTGTATTATAGTCTTGGATTACTTTAAATTCTAGATTATTTATATCCTTGATTAGATGTGTATCATTTTTGCATATATTTTTGAAAAAAAAAATAATAATATTTTTGTTTAAGTATTTTGACATTTTTTAGTTTTTAAAAAATAATTCAAAAAGATTTATTTTCTTTTGAGTAATTAAGGAAAAAATATTTTTGTTTTGAGATTTTTTTATGAAAACACAAAAATATTTTATTTTCCAATTTTTATAAATGTATAGGATTAGATGTTTGAATACTTGTGGAACACATATTACTATCTATTTCCCCAATTGGATTAGATTCTTAGGAAGGTATTGAGAACATATGCATGTTTTTCTTAATCATTCTAATGGATTTCTCTGAGAATGAATCATATTGACTATGTTTTGGTCCTATTTCAAACCGCACACATGTACATGAGTTAAGTACGGTGTATATTTGATTTCGATTTAAAAAATTTACTCACACTTGTTTTCACACAATTGGATCATATTTTCTTCGTTAAAACTTTTAAATGTGCATGTAAGAACCATTTCTTATAACTTTATTACAAAAATTATAAGAGAAGAATTGATAATATATACCTAAACAGGTTTATAGTTACCATTGGCAAGAAACTTATATTTGTGTACTAATGAGAGAAAAATGAATTGTCTATGAAAATGAATACTATCAAAAAATTAAAACTAAATATATAAATAAAATTACATGTTTGAGAGAGTTATAAGTTTAGGTTCAATGGTTTTGCTCATTTTGGTCTACAATGTGATTTTTTTGAATTATTGAAGGTGGTTTATTATAGGACTCAATCAACATGACCCTTTAAACACTCAACACTTTTAAGTACGGTTGATGTTCAATTATTTTAAACTATGGGTTGCATAAAGGGGTTCATGCATAACATAAGTGGAGACTATTTAATTTTACTAGGTTCCGAGTTCATTCATATTCTCCTCAGATAATTTGTGTGAATTTTCTTAAACTTTAAGTTATCTTGCACTTATCATAAACTTTTGTTTGGCTTTGTTTATTATATTTGTTTTGATCTTTTTAAGATATAAATATGACGTTTTATATTGATATATGCGTTATCGTCTTACTATTTCCATGCATATTTATCATTTATCTCATTGAGCTCATGTTCATTTGATGATTCTATTTTCTAAATTTGATTAATTTATGATGGTTGTTATTTAATATTTCTTCCTATGTCTATTAGAGACAAAAATGCGGCGAAATTTTAGGATTCAGGTGAATTAGTTTAGTGCATGCATTGAATTTTTTCAATTTTAGTCATTTTGTATTCGTCTCTTATATTTTTTGTACATTATGTGGTATTTGTTTAAGTGTGTAGGACTTACATGGCACGTGATCTTGAAATACCATTAATTGAAGAGTCCATACATCTTGTCGAGTCTCGCGAGGATTGGGATTGGGTAGATTTATGTATACAAAAATTTTATCGGATAATGTTTTTGGATCTTTTCCAGTTTTGGTTGTCCAAGAATATCCAGAGGAGGAGATTTGTAAGGACATGTTTTACATTACCTTTGGATGCTAGTTTGTGTTAGATTAATTACAAAACAAACCTTGAATCATAGTATCTTTATATCAACTTCATTGAGTTTTAATGCTACATTAAATAAAGATAAATAGACAAAGCACTGTGACTAAGTTCACCAAACAAAATCAGGCACACTCATTGCTTATCAAAGATTTGGTAAAGGTAAAGGTTTTCAAAAGTTTATTATTTCTTATAGTTTACTTTCGTATGAAGGTCTTAATGATAAACGTACCCACTAAAATAATTAATGAAAGATCAACATAAAGTGGAACTAAAATGAAGCCTAATGACGGTTTCCAAAAGAAGTAAGATGATCTTGCATGCATTTTATCTTTTTCTCTATGATTTTATTTTATCTTAAATTTTATCCATCAGTACCTGGGAGAGCTTACATGATCTATTGAGGAAGTTCAGTCGGCGATCTTTGAGGGAACTAGTTTGGAAAATAGAGATAAAAGCATCTTTAAGGCATTATATATAACCATTTGTAGTAGACTAGGTAAAGCATTAGCCCTAATGAGCACTTATCAATAAACCTTGGCCACTACTTATTCTCAACCACATATATCTTTTGGCGCCAAAATAATAGCTTTCCTAGAAAAGTTATAAGTGATGTCATACCATACCTATGCATGTCAAATCAATAATATACCTCAAAACTGACGGTTTGGTGAACTGGCGATCGAAAAATTCTGATGCCGCACCTGACACCGTCAGCTGGTCACTAGATATTTCACTCTGCCTTTAATGTTATCGATATATTAGGTATATTTGTCTAACCCAACATTTTATTTGCAATGAGGTCCCTCACGACCAAGCTCAACCTATAAATACCACCCACTTATCCTTTGATAAGCCATCAGATCATCAAGGTATAAACTGATCAATTGTTCAAGCCATAAGACCTTTAACCTAAAGAAAATATTCTTGTGATATTAATACATTTCCTCAGCTCTCAATAAGAACTCAAAAATTTATTACTACTAAATAATTATTCCATCCATCCATTGGTGTTCACTTGCCTACTTTGGTGTATTTAGAGTGCTTATTTCTATCTCCTTCTATATTAACATCCATCAAAGCCTCATTTATTATTCAATTATTCTGTATTTATTACCCGTTATTGTAATATATATAGAACTTTGTTTTAGACACTTACTAGTGCATTAAATATTGTCCTTCCACGTTAAACGGGTTACTCCTCATTATTTATATAAATACCTAGATCAAAATACATTACACCAAAAAGGCCAATCTAGCAGGGTTTATAACCGTGCCACGATTTTAAACCGTGATGGATTTAAATCGAGAATGCTTTTGTCATGATTTCAAATTGTTCTAGATTTTTATTTCTAGCATGCTTTTGGAACAGTTCTAAATCGTGTTACAACCATGAAAGATATTGACCTAAGTATACTGATATTTAGCAATCTGGCACGCTTTTCGTACAGTTTCAAACCGTGCCAGATTTTCATTTCTGGCACGCTTTTGGAACTGTTATAAAGCGTGTTAAATCATATTATAATTGAAATAAAAATAATATGGGGTGTTTTTTGACGCAGTTGAAAACCGTGACATATTTTTCAGGAAATAAAAAATATTATTGTTTACAAATAATCACAAGAATCAACAATTACGAACATACTAAATTATTACTAATAAACTAATGTATATATTAAACTTCAAAACATTGCAAGTCTTAATATTTCATTAAAAAAAGTGGGCAAATTTTACTCTATTTTCTAGACATTCTAGAAACTTATTACTATAAAACCTCCTTAAATATAAACGTAAAATTTAGCAATAATATCACACAAGCCCTCCCGGACACAATACATCATGTAAGAAACCACAAATTTCATCAGTAATAATAAATAATCAAATAACGAAGATAAACATTAACTTATTCATGTATAATAGTAGTTTAATATGTCTCTTAAGGTATCCATTGACTTATTCATGTGTTCCAAGTAGATAAAGATAACACTTAAATTTTAATCTTGTAAAAATGAGACGATATAACTAATCAAATAATGTTTAAAAAATTGTATTCAAGAAAACAACAATTCAAAAAAATTATTTTTGCATAAACTTGTCATTTTGTTAAACCGAGAGTTCGATAAGGACATGATTAGTTCACACATGTTATAATAGTTCATATCAAAGCGCTCATGCCTATTTTTGGGACATTTGGTTTTTGTTTTGATATTTCACCCCAATGGCCCATTTTAACCTAAAACTTATATAAACTTGTTATTATTTTAAACTAGGAGTTCGATAAGGACACAATTACTTCACACACATTGTAATGGTCTATATTTAGGTGCATGTGCCTCTTTCCGGGCCATCTGGTTGTTGTTTTGATATTTCACCCCCACCATGCCCCATATTAATCATAAACTTGCGTATACTTCTCATTTTATTAAATCTAGAGTACAATTAGGACACAACTAGTTCAAATGCCTTACAACTATCCATCTCGAGGTGCTCATGACTATTCTCGGGCCATTAGTTGTTGTTTTGATATTTCACCCCCCAATGACCCATTTTAACCTAAAACTTACGTATACATTTCATTTTATTAAACCGAGAGTCCGAAAAGGACACGACTAGTTCAAACAAGGTGTAATGGTACATATAGATGTACTCGTGGCTCTTTCCAGGTCATTTGGTTGTTGTTTTGATATTTCACCCCCAACGCCCCATTTTTTAACCTAAATCTTATGTATACTCTTTATTTTGTTAAATTGAGAGTCTGATGAGGACACAATTATAGTTCAAACGCCTTACATTGGTCCATATCGAGATGCTCGTGTCCCGTTTTGGGTTATTTGATTCTTGTTTCAATATTTCACCTCCCAATGCCCTATTTTAACCTAAAATTTGTGCATACTTGTCATTTTGTTAAATTGGGAGTCCGATAAGGATACGACTAGTTCAAACATGTTGCAATCTTCCATCTTGAGGTGTACTTGTCTCTTTTCGGGTCATTTGGTTGTTTTGATATTCCACCTCCTAACGCCTCATTTTAACTTAAAACTTATGTATACTTGTCATTTTTTTTAATGGTCCCATTCGACGTGCTCGTGCTCTTTTTGGACTAATTAGCTGTAGTTTTGATATTTCACTTCCCCAACCTCCATTTTACCCTAAAACTTGATTATACTTGTCATTTTGTTAAATCAAGAGTCTGATAAGGGCACTGTTATTTCACACATGTTGAAATGGTCCTTCTTGAGTTGCTCCTGCCTCTTTCCAGGCAATATTGTTATTGTTTTTATATTTCACCTTCAATGTATTATTTAACTTAAACCATATGTATACTTGTTATTTCGTTAAACCGGGAGTCAATGAAGACACGATTAGTTCACACACGTTACAATGGTCCCTCTAGAGTGTTTGTGCTTCCTTCCGGGACATTTGGTGGTTGTTTTGAGATTTTATCCCCCAACACCTCATTTTTTAAGCAAAATATTTGTCATTATGTTAAACCAAGAGTCACATAAAGACACATTCAGTTAACACACATTATAAAGGTATGTCTCCATATGTTTGTGCTTTCTTTCGGGACAATTGGTTTGTTTGAAAATTTCCCCCCTAATGCCACATTTTTAACCAAAAACTTGATTATACTTATGATTTTGTTAAACTTGGAGTTCGATAAAGATACAATCAGTTCACAAATGTTATAATGGTCCATTTTCGAGATGCCGATGCCTCCATATGGACCATTTCTTTGTTATTTTAAGGTTCACTACTAAACGCCCCATTTTAACCTTAAACATGCATAAGTTGGTCATTTTTTTCAAATCAGGAGTCCGATTAGGGCTCAATTAGTTCACACACATTATAATGGTCCCTCTTGAGGTGTTTATGTCTATTTATGGACTAGTTGGTTATAGTTTTTAGATTTTAGCATCAGAGCCCCATCTTTAACCTAAAACTTGTGTGCACATGTCATTATGTGAAACTAGGAGTCTGATAAGGACACAATTAATTCAAACACATTATAATGAGCCATCTCGAGGTGTTCATGCCTCTTTCTAGACCGATTGGTTGTATTTTTTAGATTTCATCCCTAATGCCCCATATATAACCTAAAACTTTCATATACTTGTCATGTTTTGAAACCATGAGTTTGGTAAGGATTTGATCAGTTCACACACGTTACAATTATCCATGTTCCATGCCACTTTTCGATCCAAATGGGTGTATTTTTTTATTTCACCCCTTAACGTCCAATTTTTTATCCTAAAAATTACATATACTTATTACTTTATTAAATGAAGAGTGTTATAAGGGCATGAACAATTCCTATGACATATTTTGGTTCCTCTCGAGGTGTTCATGCCTCTATAAGGGACATTATGTTTCTATTTGTAATTTCCTCACATTAACACTCAATTTAACTCGATACTTGATTCTTGCAAATTACTAAAACTAGGAGTCCAATAGGGACACGATCAGTTTCGACAAGGTAAATTAGTGCCTTTCAAGGTGTTTGTGCCACTTCCAGGCCATTTGGTTATTTTAGTAATCGATTTTTTTCTTTATCATCACATTAACTTAATGTTCAATTTACTTGTGTTCATTCAAGCTGACCTTGAACAACATAAGTGGTTTGATTAAAAACATGTAAAGATTAAAGAGAATTACAAATTCATCATAGAGTAACTTAAAAACAAACTCTTTCATAAAGAGAGATAAAGATAGAGAGAGATTTAGATTCATTCCAAACATGACATGACCAGTTCGTTGAGCAGAGATTCATTTACGTAAGTGTAAGTCTAAACAAAAATTTCAATGAGGTTATTTCTATATAGACAACGTAACACAATCCAAAAAAAAGATACGGGCAACACAGAATTAAATTTTGATAACTCACCTGAATTATGTCAATTACTTAAATTATAACATTTTTTTACGGAGAAAGCGAGGTGAAGGCCCATGGCCATGTCACTACAGTACAAGTTATATATAAATGAAAAAAGGGTCTAAAAATTGTATCCTTGAAAAATTTTAAGATGATTGTGAATGATGAACTAAATGTTCATTCTAACACAAGTATTTATATATATTACCTGAGTTCAACAGGCAAATGTAGGAGAACATTGCGTACTGTGCAATCAAGGCATCCGACTGCCTTTAAGAAAATATTAATGGAATATCATGTGCTCTCTGTTACATGAAATATACATGAACAAGTTTCAGATGAGAACAAGAAAGAATAAGAAAAACATAAGAGGCATAACATGCACAGGAAATGTATCCATAAAAGAAATACATGAATTCAGTACTCAACAGGTGAAATAGTATGTTTAGAAACACTATAATGTGTGTCTAAATCATCATAAAATGTACAAAAACAACATAAAAGATTATTTATATCACTTTTTTTGTAAAAACTTATAAAAAAATTCTAAAAAAAAAAAGTTTTCTGCATTTTTCACTTATTTTGAATGCTTCAAATTATAAAGTAGTCAGTCAAGTCCATTCAACTTTAAAAGGGAAAACCATGGCACTTGATAATGGATATCAGTGTTGTGTAGAATTTAATAAGTCTAAAGTTCCCATTTAAGAAATCTTAGAAGTACATTAACACATATACCTAAGATTTCATAAAAATGGCAACTAAGGACTTGAAAATGGAAACTTCTTCCAATTATCTTCATATTAACCCCAGCTGATAGAAAATTATTAAATACCAAACCAACTTGAAATACAAAAACATACTTGGTGTTATGAAAAGAAATGTTAATAAATATGTACCGAAAAACACAAAAGAAGAATTAAAAGAGTAAATTAAATAAAGAATAACGGACTCGTGTTTAACCACTAAAACTAAACATTTTGGTGTAAATAAGAAAATGGAAAGAACACATTAAAAAAAAACTTTAAGCACATGATTAAATTGTGTTCACACTTCATAAAGCTTATTAATTACACAATTAGATGATCATTGACCAAAAAAGAACAAATATATATAGATCCACAACAAAATCAATTATTCGTAGATGAATACACGTTCACAATGAACGAACAAAAATACATAGATCCAAAACATAACCAATTATATTCATAAAATAATCAAACAATTACAAAACTTCACAATCATATGATCGGATCCTTTCATTTATTATAATCAAATGATCATGACATGTAGACATGTACTCCCTTAATAGTCCATCCGTACAAATGATTAAGCATATGATTCTTACAAACTTCAGTTATTTTAATAAAAAAATTAATTCAATTCTAGTAAAGGATGTCTTCTATAAATTGAAAGAATTCAAAGAAAGGGAAATCATAATAAATTCAGTTGAACCCCTTTATGATGGATCCATAACTTTTTCCATTTTATCCTCCTGAAATGATTATACCAAATTAGACAAAATAGACCTATGCAAATTACAACACCACACAACACACACATATACATATGCACACACAAACATATAAAATTATACTCTAAACCAAAATTAGGCTTGTTGATGTAAAAGTAAATTTTAGAGAGAATGAGAGAAAGAAAGACCTGGGTATAAGAAATGATAGTGTAAAAGTAAATTTTATATTTCTCCCTCACCTCAGCTATTGCCGATAAGATGAAGAAGGGATTAGGGCTCCAATCTAGTTTTGATCTATTATAAAAAAGAAATATAAAGAATGAGGGCAACACTAGTAGTACTAATAGCAATCCGTCATCGGGTGGGAAAGTCAAGAAAGAGGTGACAAGTGGAGATGATTGATATTAGTTCTATGAAAATGTTTGTATGAGATCCATTCTTGGAAGAGAGAGAATTGGGCTTTGTAGAGATTGGGTAGGAGAGTGTGTAGATATTAAAATAGATGGCTCCAAATGAAAAGTCAACTGAATATTAAGTATATTGTTTCACATTTGGCAACTCCTGTAGGGAGATACTCTTGTCAAAGTGGTGATGGATGTAAGGACCAAATTCTCAATTGAGTCCTTTGTACGTATTTGACTTATTCCTCGAACAAAACATTGTTTTTGAGTCATAGATAGATTCTTTTATTATCACGATCCCACACAGTCTATGATACAAAGTTTTTTGAAGATGTTGCGGCCAAGCTTCAAAGATTTATTATGTCGAGATTAATTTGGTGCACATTTCACTTCTTCATTGCATTCCGACCTCTTATGTATGAATGTGTAATGTTTATAGGACTCAAAAAAAGATTTTAGGATGTTGTTTTTATTAAAAATGATTTTTAAAGAGTTTATCTTCATTTATTCTGAGATAAGGATTGTTTAAAGTCGTATTGAACCTTCCCTTGTGTTTAGAAGGATCAAACGACACCTGCATTCATTCGAATGATATTGCAAGGTCGTTCAACAAAGATGGTCATGTCGTTCGAGCGATATGGCCATTTCGTTTGAGCGACATGCAGATCTCATTCAAACGATGCACCGACTTAACTTTTCTACATAAGTTGTGTCTCACTCATAATTTCACAAGTGACAAAACTAAGAAATAGTTTACAAACATTAAGTTTTTTGCACAAGTTTTCTATGGTTTCCAAAGTCTAAAAACATCCTTAGAGTTTCAAGATCTGAGCTTTCATAATCTTATGCTATAGAGATCTTGGTTTGCTCAATTTTAGTTTGTTCATCACTTTGAATGTTGGGTTTTACGATGAAGAAACGAAGGAGTTCGTGTTCAATATTCTAGACGTTGGAAAGATGTATTGGTGGACATCGAGACATACGTGGATGCATGTGTTGTGGACGAGCACCGTAGAAGGGCTTTGCACGGGCACTATGGAGGAGTGGTTAAAGGATCAGAGGAGCGTCAAGGCTTGTGGAAGATCGAGTTATTGAGTATGTCTATCGTCTTTACTTTGTAATAACACATCATAGTGATTGTCTGGCTTGGGTCGTCTGAAGTTTTTTCCCTTAGTGGTTTTCTCGTACATCCGGCGCCGCATTTGTGAACTTATTTGTTCTACTTGCTTTAACCACCTAGATGCATGTTTAGGATTAAACAAGATAAAATTGGTTCACATACTTGGTGAGTATAAAATTTGGAAAAAGGTTTTTTAAAAAGAAAGTTTCTTTTCACATCCTTAAAACATATTCGAAAGAAAAAGGGGCCTACAAATTGGTATCATAGATAGAAACACATTTTTGTGATATTGATCCCTTATGTTTTTAAGGATGAATTTCGAAAATTTTGAATGTTTTGGAGCTCCTATTTTTTATGGCACTAACTATGGTTTATTGGAAAATACGAATGAGAAGTTCTTTGGAATCAATTGATGAGCGTGTGTGGTTAGTGGTCGAAAAGGGTTGGACACCACTGGTCACACGAGAGGGTGAGGCTACTACTTTAAAACCCATTGAGTCATGGACCAAAGACGAACATATACTTGCACTTTACAACTCTAAAGGTCTTCACGTTATTTCCTCATATGTCACATCCAAAAAGTATAATAGAATCATGACATGTGAAACTTCAAATGAAATTTGGGATATACTTGCACTTACTCATGAGGTCACTAGCATCATTAGGGAATCTAAACTTCAAAACCTCACTACATAATTTGAGACGATTAAAATGTTAGAGAGTGAGTTGTTTGATGACTTTTATGCTAAATTGTCAAATATTGTCAACTCGTCTTTTAATTTGGGAGAGAAAATACCCGATAACCTAGTAATAAAGAAAATCTTCGGGTCATTCTCGAGTAGATTTGATGCAAAAGTGACCGTTTTGAACTCATTGGGTATTCTTTAATCGAAAAAACTTGAATAAATTATAGGTGACTTACAAACCTATGAACTCGATATGTTTATCTCCAAGAAATTGCCAAAGAAAGAAAAGGGCATTGCTTTGATAGCCCAGAAGGAGGAGACTAAAGTTTCCAATGATGATTCCGATTGAGGATGTAGCCTTGTTGGCAAAGAAGTTCAAAAGATTTCTCAAGTTACAAAAGAAATCAAAAGATGAAAAAATACTTGAGATATTCAAGAACAACATGGTAGATCCCACCCCTAAGGATAAGAGTGAGAATGTCAAGAGGGTTGAGTCGGATAGTTGTTTGGGTGTGAAGGTTATGGTCACGAGGTTACTTAGTATCTGACTAGACTTAATAAGGAAGGAAAGAAATCGATAGCATGTAATGCCACCTTAAGTGATAGTGAACCAGAAGAAGGATAGAGTTCCCCCATTGAGCATAACTTTATAGCGTTCATGGCATGTCATGTGAGCGACGACGATAAATATTCCCATTAAGATTCTCATGTGCTTGACATTTCCAAATCCATTGAGTGTGAATCCCAAGTGAGTGAGTGTGAAGCTAGTGAGGATGAGGATATTGATGTAGGCAAATATACTTTTTATTTAGTATTATTGCACATCTCTTATTTTCATACAAATAAACATCCAAAAAATAAGAAAAATAGGGTTTGCTCATAAATTCCAAATGGGAATTCTCACACTTTTATTACACTTTTCTCATAACTAAAATACTTTTTTACACACACACACACAAATAAGAGAAGTCCCCGATTGGATTTATGGGATAACCCCCACCCCCTTGTTTGCATGCGAACTGCGTGGACTTTGATGCCTCTATAGGCTATGTAGGCGTCTCGGGGTAAAACCTGAGACTCGAGTCCTATTCTCACTTTTTCTCTCGTTTTATATTTTCTCTAAACTCAACTCTCTTAGATTACATATATTTATATGCATATATTCGTTCTTAGTGGCGTATTATTCCACATATGTTATCATTCCATTATAACGATCAACGCAAGGATTATCGCATAAATCCTATTTTCTAATATTATTTTTGTGAACCTTCCTACGGATAACTCGTTTTATCTCTTCCATGATACAAGTCGAGGATACCTATCTCCACTATATATATACACATGCACACATATCACGGGGAAAATAAAGGAAAATAGCAAAAACCCATGAGAGACCGTAAGGGCGGAATGGGTGCCTAACACCTCTCCATTTCGTAACTTAGCCTCCGAACCCTTTTTGAATCATTTTGGTTTCGTATGCATCAGTATGTCTTTGGATGATGTCATTCGGGATGGCTACCTTTATTTTATCTGTTTTGAGTAAAATAGACTAGCGACCCCATCTCTCTACTTTTTCAGCTCATCAATGATACCGGACGAAGCACTCCCGAGAGGGATGCGCGGGACCTAGGATCCTTACTCTACCTACCCACCGTGAGGATCGGGGATGGACACACTGACATTGCCAAACCATGGAATGACTCTATTCAGAGGTTGGAGGAGAATATGGGGAACCTCATAAAAAGCCGAGAACCATTGCAGAAGGGGTACTCAGAGGGCTCACCATTTGTGGTAAGGATTGTCAACTTCCCAACCCCTGCCAAATTCAAACCCCCAGTGGTGTCTCTCGAGTACGATGGTAGTACTAACCCAGTCCGTCATATTGAAATGTATCAATCCGTAGCAAACATATATTCAATCTCTGATGAGATGAGGTGCCGAGCTTTCTCAAGCACTTTGACTGGGGCTGAACATATCTAGTTCTCTTCTTCCTAAAAATTCAATTGAAAATTTCAAAGGTTTGGTCGAGCGGTTTATTCATAACTTCTATTTTTGGGTAAGAACTCAGAAGATGAAGATTCACTTTATTTATGTAAAGCAATGGAATAATGAAAGACTCAGAGACTACATCACGAGGTTCAACAAGGAAAAATTATAGGTAGAAGATTATAAAGAGAGCATAGCCATGACATCCCTTATTGGATGACTTTAAAAGGGAAAGCTGCTCTGGAAGCTTGTTGAAGACCCTCTAAAATCTATGGTCGAGCTGTTAGCAACAACTAGAAAGGTCATGAATTCAGAAGAAACAACAGCTGCAAAGTATGAGGATGAGAATGGAAGTAGAAGTGGGAAATTTCAGAGGAAAAATGATGGACAAAAGAGGACTGTTGATGATAAGTTTGCACACTATACTCCTCTAACTATGATCTAGGAACACATCCTCAATGAAATAAATAATGATAGGTCCCTGAGATGGACGTAGAAGCTGAAGTACCCTCCACATAAGAGAAACGAGAATTTATGGTGCGACTTCCATGAGGATCATGGCAATCTGACTAACAAGTGCTTCGCACTGAAGGACGAGATTGAGAAGATATTGAAGTCAGAAAATCTTAGAAAGTATGTAGATGGTAGAGCTTCTAAGGGGGAAGACGACCCCAAAAAAGAAAAGAAATGATAAATGTCAGGAAGATATCCCTACCAGAAGAGCTGATGACTCAGATAATGATGATAATGACCCTGACCTCCCACTAAAAGACGATAATGCTCCAGTGAAGAGGGTTTGTATGATCTCTTTCGATGTGAATAATATCTATGGGAGACTAGCAGGAGGTGGCTCAGAGGTAGATGATTTCAAGGCTCATGTGGCAGAGGCTAAGGCAGTGACTAAAGCCGAGGTTGTGTACTTAGCCTCTGCAGAGGTTAAAGACGAGAAGAGAAAGAAGGTAGATATGAACACCCTCATAGTTGGATTCTCACGACTTAATTTCAAAGGTATCTTAGCTCCTTACGATGACCCTCTGGTAATCACCACAAGGGTGCATGGGTGTGAAGTTCAGAGGATCCTCATTAATGGGGGTAGTGTGGTAGACATTATGTTTCAGCCCTGTTTTAAAAGCCTAGGCCTCAACAGAGCTAGGCTTGTCCCTTATCATCATCCCTTGATTGACTTCAGTGGTGAAAAGGTTCATCCATTGGGTATGTGCGAGATGGATGTTAGAATGGGAGATTAATGGCCAAAGAGGTTGACCAGAAAAATCAATTTCTTCATAATGGATGAAAACGTCTTCTCAACTTATAACCTCATCATAGGATGAGTAGCTATCTATGAATTTGAGGTCGTGCCTTTAACGGTCCACCGAATGCTAAAATTCCTGACTCCCTATGGAGTAGGGGAAGTGCAAGGTAACCCAACATCGGCACGCGAATGCTACTTTAACTCTGCGGAAGAGAGAGAATCTCATAAGAGGGCAACAACCACGTACAACATCGACACACTTGATCCTAGAGATGAAAGAAAGATCAAAAAGGGAGAGACCGTGGAGGAGGTATAATCCATTGTCCTCAATGAGGATGAGCCAGAAAAAAACATCTAAATCGGTAAAGCCCTAAGACCTGAGATCAAGGAGGAACTGTTAAGGCTGCTAAGGAAGAGACAGAGCATCTTTGCATGGAGCCATGCAGACATGCCAGGTATTGATCCTGAGATTATGTGCCACAAACTCAATGTTGTAGAAGATGTCAAGCCCATCAAATAGAGAAGAAGAGTGTACTCAAGGGAGAAGTATGATGTCATCAGAGAAGAGGTTAGAAAGCTTGAAGAGGTCAAGTTCATCAGATAGGTCATATACCCTGAGTGATTATCTAACGCTGTTATTATGCCAAAATCTAACGGGAAATGGAGGATGTGCATAAATTTTACTTATTTAAACAAGTCTTACCCAAAAGGCAGTTTCCCCCTGCCACTTATTGATTAGATGGTGGATTCCATAGCAAAGCATGAGCTTATGAGCTTCATATATGCATATTCCGGGTATAATAAGATCTTCATGAACTGGGAAGACTTAGAGAAGACAACATTCATCACAGACAAGGGGACCTATTGCTACAAGGTCATGCCTTTTGGGATGAAGAATGCAGGGGCTATTTACCAATGTCTTGTAAATAAGATGTTCGAGGATCAAATAGGCAAGTCCATAGAAGTATACATGGATGACATGCTAACGAAGAGCCTGAAGGTCGACACTCATGTGGCCGACCTTGAAAGAGCTTTTGACCCCATGGACAAATACAGAATGAAGCTTAACCCGACCAAATGTGTCTTCGGGGTAGGAGCAGGAAAATTCTTAAGATTCATAGTCAACCAAAGGGGAATAAAGGCTAAACCTGAGAAGTTTGAGGCTTTGCTGGAAATGAAGACCCCGAGGACCATCAAAGACATTCAGAGGCTAACCGGACGAGTTGTTGCACTTAACAGGTTTGTCTCAAGAGCCACAGATAATTGTTTTCCTTTTTTCAAAGTTCTTAGAAAGGCCTTTGAATGGGATGAGGAATGTGATAAAGCTTTTAAAGAGCTCAAGTCCTACCTCGGATCCCCTATACTCCTATCTCGGCCAGTTCAGGGAGAAAAATTATACGTATATTTAGTTGTCTCAAAGTCAGCTATCAGTGTCATAATTATAAGAGAAGAGGATAGAGTGCAGACACTAGTGTACTTCAATAGTAAAGATCTTCAAGGGTCTGAACAAAAGTACCCTCGGATCAAAAAGTTAGATTATGCCTTGATAGATGCATCTAGGAAAATGGAGCCATACTTCCAAGCCCATTCCATGGTTATCCTCTCTAATTGCCCACTCAGATATGTCCTCTATAAGCCTGAGAAGTCAGGCAGGATAATGACATGGGCCATTGAGTTAGGGGAATATGGCATTGTCTATCAACCCGAAGTTTCCATCAAGGGGCATGCACTCGCAGACTTTTTAGCCTAGTTTACCTAGGAAGAGGCTGAGGTTGACATTAGTTAAAAGGCTCCAGAAGAATCGAATAGAAACATCTTCCAAGATCCGAACGAGGTTGAGTCAAGCAAAGCCAGAAAATGAATAGTTGAGAATAATGAAGATAGATACCTCTTCAAGGAAGGTACCCTATCGGAGGGAAACTTCTCTTCAAATGCAACCATTTGGAATCTCTTCATTGATGGGTCATCTTGTAAAAGAGGAAGTGGAGCATGGTTGATAGTTTCAGCACCAGATGGTACTGATATTGAGCATGTGTTGAGGTTCAATTTCAAAGCTTACAACAATGAGTCAAAGTATGAGGCATTGATAGAAGGTCTCTCTTTGGCAAAGGCCCTTAGTGTCGATCAACTCCTAGTCCACAGTGACTCAAGGTTGGTTGTCAACCAAATTCTGGGGGTGTATGAGGCCAAAGATGAAAGGATGCCCAAAGACTTGAAGAGGGTGAGAATAATTCTAGAAAGCTTCAAGGAAGTAAAGATGAAGAGGATACCTCGTCTAGACAATAACCGAGTTGCTTCACTCGCAAGGTTGGCCTCAGCAATAAGAACAGATATAAGGAGAACAATACCAGTTGAGATTTTGCTCAAGTCGACCATCGAAAAGGAAGAGGTTGATAGACCTTGACTAAATTTGAGTATGGGAGCCTCATGGATGGACCCTCTTATCAGATACACCAGAGAGGGAGATCTACTAGAGTCGAAGTTAGAAAGGAGAAAGCTGAGGTTCAGAGCTGTAAAATTTTCAATTGTAAGAGATCTCTTGTATAAAAATGGGTTCCTACTCCCTCTCTTCATATGTGTTTACCCTTCAAAGGTTCCAGACATCTTGTATGATGTTCATAAGGGCTCTTGTTCAAGTCACATAGGAGGAAGGACATTGGCTAAGAGGATAATCACTGAGGGGTACTGGTGGTCGACCTTGGCCAAAGATGCAGCTCCATGTATGAAGTGTGATAAATGTCAGAGATTCTCCACCATCCCTCATCAGCCACACCAACCTCTTACTTCTATTAGCTCCCCTTTTCCATTTTCAATATAGGGAATTGACTTGGTAGGACCCTTACCAAGAGCCATAAACAACTATCGATTCTTAATAGTGGCAATTGATTATTTCTCCAAATGGGTGGAGGCTGAGCTAATGATCACAATCACTGAGCAAAAGACCTTATAGTTCATCTGGAAGAATATCATATGCAGGTATGGTCTTCCACACACCCTCATCTTAAACAATGGAACTCCATTCAAGAGCATATCCTTAGAAAAATACTGCAAAAGAGTAGGGATCAAGCAGTTCTTCTCTTCTCTCGGCTGACCCCAGGCAAATGGTCAGACCGAGGCACAAATCGAACAATCATTAATGGGATAGAAAAGAGGTTGGAAAAGGCCAAAGGAAGATGGATAGAGGAGGTATATGTTGTGTTATGGGCCTATAGGATGACAGTAAGGACGCCAACAGGAGAAACTCCATTTATGCTAGCACATGGCTCAGAAGCTGTCATCCCAATAGAGGTAGGACTTCCCACTCATAGGGTTCAGACCTATGACCCTTAGAGGAATGGGGAAGAGAGAAGACTTGATCTTGATTTGACCGAGGAAAGAAGAGAGGATGCAGAGATAGCAGAGAACTATGAAATTATATAATCAAAAGGTGAAATCAAGGCCTATAGCTGTGGGAGACATAGTCCTAAAGAAGACGTGGAAAAAGGCAAATAAACTCCATCTAAATTAGCATGGTCCTTATAGGGTAATTGACGAGGTTGTGCCTGGTACCTACCAACTAGAAAATCTTAAAGGAGAACCTTTCTCCAACCCTTGGAATGTCGATCATTTAAAGAAATATTACATATGATGTTACAGTTATCTTTGTAATACGTGTATCAATTCATACGGAGGATGTTAATGAAAAGATAGCAATGTTGTACTGGTACTTTTGTTGTGTTTCTAAAAATCATTAGTTTGGTGAAAATTTATGAGGTGAAACATCATAATATGGTGACCTCAGACCTTACACATCATTACTTTGGTGAAAATTTATGAGGTGACACATCATAATATGCTAACCTCAGACCTTAAACATCATAGTTTGGTGAAAATTTATAAGGTGAAACATCATAATATGGTGACCTCAGACCTTAAACATCATTATTTGGTGAAAATATTATGAGGGTAAACATCATAGTATGGTGACCTCATACCTTAAACATAATTATTTGGTGAAAGTTTATGAGGTGAAACATCATAATATGGTGACTTCATACCTTAAACATCATTAGTTTAGTGAAAACTTATGAGGGTAAACATCATAATATGGTGACCTCAGACCTTAAACATCATTATTTAGTGAACATTTATGATGTGAAACATCATAATATGGTGACCTCATTTCTTAAACATCATTGTTTTGTGAAAATTTATGAGATGACACATCATAATATGGTGACCTCAGACCTTAAACATCATTAGTTTGGTGAAAATTTATGAGGGTAAATATCATAATATGGTGACCTCAGACCTTAAACATCATTATTTGGTGAAAATTTATAAGGTGAAACATCATAATATGGTGACCTCATTTCTTAAACATCATTGTTTGGTGAAAATTTCTGAGGTGAAACATCATAATATGGTGACCTCAGACCTTAAACATCATTAGTTTGGTGAAAACTTATGAAGGTAAACATCATAATATGGTGACCTCGGACCTTCAACATCATTAGTTTGGTGAAAAGTTATGAGGTGAAACATCATAATATGGTGACTGCAAACCTTAAACATCATTAGTTTGGTGAAAATTCAAAGAGGAAAACATCATAATATGGTAACCTCGAACCTTAAAGATCATTAGTTTGGTGAAAATTTAAGAGGTAAGACATTTCAAGCAAAACATTGTATGAAGCAATAGAATCTGAAGAATATTGGACTAATGATTATCATTAAAAACATTCAGAGTTACAAATCATCCAGTATCAAGGAGCCATCAGAAGTTCACAAAAATAAGAGTTACAAAAATATAATGAAAAGCTTTACGAGGACCCATATCTCTGTAGCTGCAGTTGTCTGGTCATGGCCGACGTTCACCACTTCAACACCATCATCATGGTGAGTGGAATCTTCTATCTCAGTGACCTAGAGAGGAGAAGTCTCGATTGGGCCAGCATCGGCCTCTTTAACTTCTTGCAAGGCCTGGGTGAACCGAGGATCCCCAAAGCCGAGACCCATAAAGTCTGATGCATGTAAGACACCAGACTCGCTCTCCTTCGAGGCTGCCCACTTTCTAGTTGCCTTGATACCTCTTTCAATGTATTCAAAACCAAATCTGATAAATTCATCTGAGACCTTATAGTCTTCGATGGTCTTCTAAGTAGCGTCTTCAAAAGCAACCTTGAGTATGGCATCAACCTTAGACTGAAGGGCATTATCTTTGGCCTTCATATCTACATCAGGGTCCTTATTGAGCTTAGACATGTCGATGTCCCTCTACTGGATAACTCCCTCCAGCCTTTCAACCTCTACATTCAAAGAGTCTTGAACCTTTTCATCTTCCTGACCCTTCTCTATAAGGGGAATCCTCTTTAGAGTCCAATCAACAAAGCGATGGAAAGACAAGATACCCTACAGAAGAAGGTCAGATGTAAGAATATATGAGCTATAATTTCTAAAAAGTCGAGGTTACACTTACGACTTATGAGCAAAAACGGGTACCTGAATTGACTTATGGAGAGCAAACTCGGCCAACAATGGGATGTTCAATGAGCATAAGAAACGCTTATCCTCTTCAGTCATTATTGTGCCGATAGCATCGGCAACCTTCATACTTTGGCCAATCAAGCTATCACTGATTTTTAGCTGAGCTAGAGGAGGAGCTAAGGCATCGTCTGTAGAGATGGGGATATCACGATCCCTAGCCTGAGCCTTACTCTACCTCGTATGCTCTGGATCGGCCGTGGACTTCCTCTTTTTATTAGCGTCGAATTTGGAGGTGTCGACGTTCTTCTTGCTGGTAGGTGGGGGTACATTTTGCCACCCCTTTTCTCCATTAACTTCACATGACCTGGTGCAGACATTTCCCAAAGGCCGTCTAATATGACTATTGGGTGCTCTGTAAAAGACAAGTCTCTGAGTTAGTCAGTCTAAGATATAAAACATAAGAGGTGCAACTTGTGTAAGAAAAATTAAGACTTACGAAGCTCTTCCAACGGCCACCCCCTAAACCTGTCTAAGATAGGTAATAAGGGGTCTTCAAATGTTCATATTTAATAAGTCGACCCTTCTCACCCTGACTACGAAGGTCTTCAAAGTTTTTGTAATTATCCTGGCTAAGTCCAAGGTTAGCTTTGGCAGTGAGGGAGACCTTCCCCCATCTCAAGGGGGTCCTTGGAACTGACGTTCCAGAAGCCTCATCTGAACCAAATTCCCAGGCCTCGGAAATAAAGAAGTATCGAGGTTTCTGATTGTGGTTTGAAGTTTGGGTAACCAACAATATTTTCTTCTCTGATTTCCTGGCTAAGAAGTTTTAATAGCTAGGGTGTTTCTTGGCGATAAAGGGACATAACAACTAGTGAAAACTCTAACTAGAAGGTCTGAGTGATCGACAGCCCTCCAAAGGACAATAGCCCCAATTATAACCCTCCGGGCATTAGGGGATAATTAGGAAGGGCCAGATTTATATGAGAAAGTATGGCTCTGATGGTTGGGTGAATAGAAAGACAGAATCCCAACTTGAACATCTTCTCATAGACGCAAATCTCTCCATCTTGACGATCAAAGGCCCTCTCATCCCTCAGAGGTTTCCTAAGAATGATGGAAGAATTTATGGAACAGAGGTGCCTTAAAGTAAGAAGGTCGTACTCCCTGATGGTTCTCTCATAGTGGGCCACCTCAGATGTATCGATATCACTCTCCTCCCCATCATCACAATCCCCAGCAACATCGGCCCGGGAAGGTGTCGGAGCACCACCAGGAAACCTCTGAGCAAATTCAGCCCCAGTGGCATCTGACGGGGGAATGGCATCAATGGGAGGTGGAAGTGCCACACTTGGCCCTAAGATATCAACGTCAAAAGACCTATGCAAAGTGCTAGTACCTTGGTGAGATGAGGCACGGCTTGAAACCTCAACTTCCTCAGGAACCTCACCCCGTCTAGGAGAATAGTCCATAGCCTCTATAAAAGATTCTAAAGATTCTCTTACTTCAAAGGTTGATATGGGGTCTGAGGAAGATGACTCAGACTCAGACATTGGTGCAGGACCTTCAGGAACCTCTGCAGTCTCAGTAGACTCGACTGGCTCAGGGTATATACCCTTCAAAGGTGGAGGAAATATTGGTCTGAGAGGAAATGCCTCAGCCCTACAGCTTCCTCTTGGGCTAGCTCTATTTGCCTAATTTTCTCAAAGTTCTTCTCACGAAAAAAGGGGAACTCTTCTATAAGTTGGTACAAGGGTATGACCATAAGTGAGACGATGCTACACTTAAAGAGGAAGGAACCAAACGAAAAATAGGTACTCAACTTAAAAGAACCCAAGCTAAAGATCAAAAATGGAAAGTTGGAAAGTCTCAAATAAAGAACACCAAGAAAACTCAAGGGCAGGTCACCGGAGAAGGTGACCGAAAGACCACCGGTGAACCTAAAAAGGGTTGTTTGAGGCTGAAACAACCTCGGAGCATCCTACAACAATCCCAAAACCACCTAATCACTACAAGCCTAACCTAATAACCACTTGGCAGTGGTGGAAAGCTTCGCCGAAAAAAAGGAAAACCTCACCAAAAATTCAAAAATGCAAACCAGTGACTAAAAATGGAAAAGAGAGGTAGAAAATAATATCGGACTAGTCGCGTGAGAGAGAAGAGGAGGTTTGGAAGTGAAGGAAACTCTGAATCACAGTAAGCTATGGAAAGTTTGAAGAGAGGGGCAATGGCAGAAAAGCTTGGGCGGTAGAACGAAAAAGAGAATGAGGAAAGAGAAGGTGTTTTTAAACTCTCAATGATGGGGAGCGATTGCTAATGCCCCCATCATTGCCCTAGGGAATCTAAAAGATAAGTAAGAATCATCTCACCTTGGGGAATACGTTTCACCTCATTAAGTGACATGTGTCAAGAAAATATTGATACCTAAGGAGACTCAGCCTCGGCCTAACACATATACCCCTCAATCATCTATTTACATAGAAGACTAGGGGCTAGAAGGGTGATTGATATGCCTAAAGTGCACCCTCGTACTCTGAATCACTAACCTCGGCAGTCTCACAACCGAGTTGATAAGAAGCTTATGGAAACCGTCAGCAAGGTCATCTTTTGGAAGGTCGTCCCCTCATAAACCAACCTCGGTTGTCCATAAGCCGAGGTCAGGAAAGTCTCATGGGCTCAATCAACTGCCAACGTCCTCATCGACCTTAGCCGATGTTACAGCTACCTCATACCTAACCTCGGCCAGGCCTCCCGGCCGAGATAGTCATGGTTAGAGACAAGACAAGGCAACATTATCGGACTTCACCAACCTCATACTCGTTCAGGCCGAGGTTACATCAGTCAAGGACATTGGATCGAGTATTTACAGGCACATGTAAGGTTTGGAACACGTGGATAAATTAGTTATAACAGAATTATTCCCCTCACATGAAGGAATATTGAGTTCATCATTATATATATAAGATCAACTAGGTGTCATTCTCATACTGGTTCGATGCTCATGCACATGCTCATTACATAATTGGGGGTATATTACACCCCCACGCACTATATATAGAGGTCATCCTCTACCTTGTAAAGGGATCCATAATCTTAACCCTAGATAAAACTCTGTTGGTTTACATGGGAGATAGAAATCTTGAGAGATTGTATCTATGGCCATCAGTGCCTTCATCTAGTGATATTACTCACACACTCATAGTGGGCGTAGGCCAAATTGGCTGAACCACTTATATACTAGTGTTCATCCCCTTCTCCTCACCTCATTCTACTATATATTCAATCTTATGCTTCCATTGTTATTATAAGTTTGATCTTAACAACACCTTACCCGGTGGTGCTATTCACAGCATCATCAGATGCCAGACGATCAAGTGCATCAGCTCGAGCGTTTTCCAATCTTAGAATTATACTCATCCAAATAGCAAGTAATTTTAATATAACCTCCAATGCCTTGGCTAAGTATCTTTTCATCAGTTCTCCTTTGTCTCTATACAAAATTAAAATTTTATTCACCACCAACTGAGAATCACTGTGTGCCATAACTTTCTCGATGTTTAGTTATTGAGCCAAACTTAAGCTCACAATGAGAGCTTTATACTCTTATTTATTATTTGAGGCCTAAAATTGGAATCCCAATGCATATTCAATGTCTATTCCGTAAGGGGTGTTGAGTATTTTACCTGCTCCACTTCCTGTTGTACTTGAGGATCCATCTACACACAAGTTCCAATGGGGATGTTATTATCAAACACTTGGTCTGTTAAATTCCCATGATGAAATACTTTGATTTTTGCATCCTCGTATCTTTTGTCCATCTCTTGCATCTTAGTTGACGTCTCCGGTAGGTCAATAACAAATTCTTTTGAGCTTGTCCCTAATGGGGTCTGCTTGGGTTGTTGGTCGGTGATGAATTCAGTTGGGCTTTCCCCCATTTGGGTTTGCTTTGCCTGAATGCTCCGTTGTTTGGGAACTTCCAAAAAAGTGAATTTAGCAATGAAGTCTGCCATAGCTTGGCCCTTTAATGAGGACCTTGGCTCATATAAAATATCATACTCCCTCAGTTCTACTTCTCAATACATTAACCTTCGAGACTTATCTGGTTTATATAAAGCTTGTCGAAGAGGCATATTAGTGTAAACTATAATAGTATGTTCTTGGAAGTAAGGTTTCATCCATCTAGATGCCTCAATCAACGCCAAAGCTAACTTCTACAAGCGTGGATATCTAATTTTTGCTCCTCGAAGGGATTTGTTGGTGTAGTATACTGGCTATTGAACTCTGTTATCTTCTCGTATCAAGGCAGAACTTATAGCTGACTCAGAGACAGCTAAGTATAAATATAATTGTTCTCCTAACACTGGTCGGGAAAGTAATGGGGGTGATCCTAAATACTTTTTCAACTCTAGAAAAGATTTTTCACACTCATCATTCCATTTAAAACTCTTCCTCTGCACTTTAAATAATGGTAAACACTTGTCTGTAGCTCGGGACACAAATCTGTTAAATGCTACTACTCGTCCAGTGAGCCTTTGCACCTCCTTTTTACAGGTCGGGGACTACATTTCAATCAACGCCTTGATTTTGTCAGGGTTAGCCTCAATTACCCTCTGATTCACTGTGTACTCGAGGAACATGCCTTCTTGGACACCGAATACTCACTTAGTTGGATTCCATTTCATTTGGTGCTTCTCGAGTTGATCAAAGGTTTGGTTGAGGTCGACAATGTGATATAATGCTTTTTTCTCTTTGTCAGCATGTCATCTACGTATACCTCAATGTTTTTGCCTATCCGTTCCTCAAAGACTTTGTTAACCAACCTCTGGTAAGTAGCACCTGCATTTTTCAAACCAAATGGCATAACATTATGGCAATATGTTCCTCGGGGAGTAATGAAAGAAGTGCTTCCCTATCTTTGGGCTTCATCTTAATATGGTTATAACCAGAATATGCATCCATAAAACTCAATAGTTCATGCCCTGATGTAGAATCGACAAGTTTATCAATCATAGGCAAAGTAAATTGGTCCTTTGGGAAGGATTTATTCAAATTTGTGAAGTCCACACACATTCTGCATTTGTTGTTTTTCTTTTTTACCATAACGACGCTGGCCAACCAATCTGGATATTTCACATCTTTAATCAATAAGTCTTTCTAAAGTTTCTCCACCTCCTCCTGGATAGCCTAGTTCTTCTCGGGGCTAAATACTATATGCCTTTGCTTTATTGGCTTGGTATCCTTGTTGACGTTGAGCTTATGACAGAGGAAATTGGGATTAATCTGAGGCATGTCCTCATGACTCCAAGAGAACACGTATTTTTTCTATCTCAGGAATGTCACTAGGTCCTATTTAAGAACACGACCTAGTGTTGATCCCACATGTATAATTCTCTCTGGCTTGTCATCGTCTAAGATGATATTCTCCGTTGCTTCTAAAATTTGGCCTTTTACCAACTTTGTCTCCTCTCTTGGATTTAAATTTTCCACCTCAGAGTCGTTATTGGGATCAACACTAGATTGTGTTCTTAAATAGGAGATTCTTCTTTATTTCTTCCAGATCTTCTTTCTCGTTAGACGAGTAATAACATTCCCGAGCTAATTTTTGATCACCCTTGACCACACCTAGACCAAAGTTGGTAGGGAACCTTAAGCATTGATAGACTGTAGATGGCACAGCTTCGAATTTCTTCAATCCTACCCTTCCTATGATCATATTATAGGCAGAATGAACATTCATGTCCATTACAAATAAACGTATCTTCTCTGTCCGACTTGATGGCCAGGTGTCGATCAACATTTCTAGCTTGATTGTGCCCAAGGGAAATACTTTTTCACTAGAAAAGCTTATTAGGGTCTTGTGGTAAGGTTCCAATTAACTAAGTTTCAAGTCCAGACTGTCAAAGCGTGGATAAAATATGATGTTCGTCGAGAAGCTATTATCAATCAATACCCTAGAAACAATTATATCTTGCATTCAGACCTTGACTACTAGGGCATTTTCATGGGGATAAAGTACCCCTAAAAGGTCATTTTTGGAAAAACCAATCACCAACTTTTATTTTTTAACTTTCCTCGGCCTGTCTTCCTCAGCCAGATTGATCCTTTGGATATAGGATCAAGCTTGAGCCTTATTGAGGTAAGCTTTTATTTCTGCATTATGATCTCCTCTTCATGTATCTCCACCTGTAACCATCTGGCAATCAACCGATCAAAACCTAAGCATGAATACCTCACATTCTGGTTGCCTGGCCTTTTTGGGCAGGTCAGGGTCATCTTCTTGATCGTCTTCATGAGTTTTATTTTTCTCATCCCTAGGCATGAATGGAGATTTTGACATTCTTCAGGCTCCATTATTATCCTGTCGGTCTACAAATCTTTCCAGCTTTCCTCTTCGGATGAGGGTCTCAATCTCATTTTGTAGAGCAATACAGTAATCCGTCGTATGCCCATAATCCTAGTGAAATTCATAATATTTGGACATGTCCCTCTTTCCAGTAGGTGCTCTTAACTTCTCAGGCTAACGTACCTCTTTGCTATGCTTTATTTATTCCAAAACATAGTGAATACCCATCGTTAATGAAATGTAATTGTTGTGTTTTTTGAGCCTACCGGTATTCACGTTTTTCTTCGATTCCTTATGCTCCTTATGCTCTTTCTGCTTCTTTTCTCAGATTTTCCTTTAGACATTATACATGAGTTTTGTTTGGATTCCATCGCTTCCTCGACATTAATTATCTTGGCTACTTTAGACATCAATTCTATCATTATCTTTGGAGGATCTTTAACAAGTGTGTAGTAAAGTTTCTCAAGAGTTAGTCCACTCATAAGGGCTGTGATAGTTGTTTTCTCCTTGTAATCAATAAATTCCAAATTCTCGTTGTTGAAACGAGTAATATAATCTCTGGTACTTTCTCCTACCCTTTGCCTTACACTTAGCAGATGATCTACTCTTTTCACCGATTTGGCTCCAAAGAAGAAGTTACTAATAAATAGCTCAACGAGCTAGTTGAAACTAAAAAAAATTCCCCTAGGAAGGCTATTGTACCAAATCTGAGCAGGCCCTGTAATTATACATGAAAATGCCCTTCATCTAATTTCATCAGGAATAACATAAATATCATCTGCCACTTGGTACTACTCTATATGATGAACATGATCTGTTTTCCCATCATACATAGGAGTAACTATAGGATCTTTAAACTTTTAAGGAGTGGGAAAGTCCACAATAGTTTGCACAAGAGGAGATCCTTTCACAAAACTTCATTAAAAATGGTTTTTTGCCTTTACCATTTCTCCCAACCTATCTTCTAATCGTTGAATAGAGCCCTTCCATGCATTAATTATCAGCATTAAATCTATGTGTTGCAACCCGATTGTCACGACCAACTGTTTGTGCTGAACTCCCCTCCTATGAGGTCTGCTCGGCACGAAAAAAATGGTCGAGCATCTGATCTGGATTGGACTGAGACCTCACGTTGATCGGTGGGTCAACGAGTATTCCTAGACAATTTCCTGGGAACATTTTTATTCTCCCTGGGTACCAAACGATCAAAAGGAAATGTTTGGCTTAACCATTCTAAAGCACTCAATCTTTCAGGAGTAAAAGATTGTCCATTCTATGGTTCTGGAGTTCTAAGTGAAGAACTTGCTCCTGAAAAGTACGACGTATCTCTGATAGTCCGGGATTGGCTATGCCTGCTATTTCTTGGAGGTGATGGTGACATATTTCCATGAGCGAACAAGGCAGAAGATCCAACCTGTAGTGTTTGGGCTAACTACCTAATGGTATCTTGCATAGCCTCGTGTCCTCTAGCAAGGCTAGCCAGGATTCCAGTCAGATCGTTGTTTGTTGGTGGAGCAGATGAAACAGGAAGAATGTCATCATTCCCGCTGCTTGATTCAGGAATATCAATCATGTTGGGTAAATGAATGAGTGAAAATGTTTACAAATACGTTCCCACAGACGACACCAATTTATTGATGTAAAAAACTAGACTAGGTCTAATTATTTAATCACATATAATATTTTTAAATAAACGAAAGAGACAAAAGGTTTTTAAATTGGTTCGGCTCATGAAGAAAAGCCTACGCCCACTATGTTTGTTATTGCCTTGTGTTTTCCTTTCAATTACTTGCCCTTGATGAAGGGATTACAACGTATTTATAGCCCAGTAGGGAGATAAAGAAATGGAATGTTAAAGGATGGAATGCTTTTATAAATTAGGCCTTTATATCGGTACAGAATGTCCATAATGTTTCTAGCTATTAGCGTTTTGTTGATAATGTTGGTTGGCCTCCCTATTATTGGTCGGGCTTCTTAGTGTTAATCGGCATTCCAGTATGATGGTCGACATTCCAGGCCTTGGTCGGTAGTTATACCTTACTGACTAGGATTATTACCATAGTGGATGACACATGTCTATTTCTTATTGGTCCACGTAAGTGGGTAATTTTTGGTATCAACAATTGTTATTACCGTTGTAATTCAATTGGTGACCCTCCTAGTCTCCATGGTTTCACCTGTGATGACCTTCCTCGTCGTCATGACTTTGGTGATCTGGTTGGGGGAGTAAGACATCATAGAATTTTGACTAGTGGCAATGAACTTTATATCATTCCCACATACGGTGCAAATTATATATGGTAAATTCCTACAGGTTATTATTTAATGCACAAAAGTCTAAGAGCAATACTGACACTCATAATACAAGATGCATGTTGTTCTAAAACTTGTCTATGTTCACGGAGTGCTGGGTTTGTTCTTATTGATTGAGAACACTAGTCAACTTAGTTATATACTTCCAGGTCTTACATATGTTCATGCCCCATTCATTTGGGGTGAGTTTACATTTATAAGGAAGCTTCGGAGAGTCATAAGCTTCATTAACAATTATCCCTAAGAGTTCGTGCTTATCCCTTTCATCGTAGCCAACTATTATACGTGTTTGAGTTGAACAGTTTTTCTTTGATCGGATGACTTCACTAATTATTGACGCATGTGGCCGAGTGGATGCTAGTAAAATGGTTGATCCCACACTTTTAGTTTACTTTATTGCGAGGAAGTGATAGTACACGATTTTAATGAAAAAAAGTTTGGTATAGATTTGAATTTTTCGTGAAAAAAATTCAAAATCAAACTTGCGTGGCCTTGTTCGAATGAGGTCACCCTCGATTGAAGAGCTCTTCGATCGAGAATTAATTTTTTCAGGAAGTGGGCCTCGATTGAAAGAAAACATCAAACAAATTTGGAACCTTAAGCACATATCTTTCTTTTCACATGTGACAATATGAAATAATTAACAATATTTTATCTTTCTTACCAAAAGTTTGAGATAATGCGATGTTCATAATCAAGGAAAGATTATCTTAATGGATAGTAAAATGACAAGTTTTATTAACCAAGAACGTAATATCATATCTCACTCGTTAAAAAATAAAAAAAATGAACACCAATTAGAGAAAGATCTAAGATCAAATTCAATTAAGATAACGAATCATAAAACAAAGAATATAAAGTTTTGACTCTTGTGAAATCCCCAGCATCCTTTTACTAACATTTTTAACTACCATTTCCTCCCTCAAAGTTTAGTAATTTTTGGTTAAAACCTTTAATGTCTCATATCCTTGGTTTAATGCAATTTTGGATAGATTGAAATTTTGAGACATTTCTATGTTAATGTTTTTTTGTAAGTGGCAGTCTCACTCAAGCATAAATATGGGATACTATTTCCAATTTTAAAAAGTAGCATCCCATAATCAACATTGTATCCCTAACCACTTCTTCACTCATGATTTTTAATATATCATTATCTTTTTCAGTTTTCTCCAAATCATGAATTGATATACCTCGCAAATGAATTTTAGGAGTTTAGATGCTCTTTTACGAGCTTAAAGAATCTTTGAATACTTTTTACAAAACCATACATCTTTGACATTCAATAAAAGTGGCATATACTCAATGTACAGTGTGGTGTAAAGTGCAACAAGATAGGAGCATTATTTCCATAGTACAATTTTTTCCAAAGTTTATAAGAATTAAAAGAAAATAAAATCCATCTCACAAAGCACAAATCACATTTTCAACCAAGAGGAACAGTTATCATAGTAGTCATTTAATATACAACATATGAAAATGAGTATATAATATAAAGATAATATACATTATTTTATCAATAATACTTTTATGATAAGATGATACAATCAACTCATGAGAAACATGCCATGGGATATATCTTAAATATGGAATTAAAGCTTATAAATCTAGACAAGTTACTAAGTAATCAATAAAAAATACAGTCACCTATTTATGATCTAAGATACCCAAAATTAGTCCAATCAATAGTTTTAGTTCAGATATAGGTCAACTGATGTTCAGTAGAAATATAAATGAAAGACATAACCTTATTTTTTATAATATCTCTAATAAAATTATGGCGGGTGTCAATATGTTTTGTTCGTGCATATTAATTTGTTTTTTTATGTCAATGGCGTTAGTATTATAATAAAAAATATTAATGCAATCTTGATCAATAAAATAACCATTCAACATTCATTTCATCCCCAATAATTGAGTACAATAACTACTCAGTACAATATATTTCGCTTAGGCTATGGACAAAAACACATTTTTTCTTCTTAGCATGCCAAGAAACCAAAAAACTTCCTAAGTGAAATAAACCACTGGGGATACTCTTCCTAACCTCTACATATCCCACTCATTCGAAATATGAATAAGCTGACAAAGAGGTATTGGCACAATGAGGGTATCAAACACTAAATCACATTGTACAAACCACATATTTGATAATACACTTAGTGCCTTTTAAACTCTATCGAAGCCTTTTCCCACAAGATGTGAGGGAAGTCTATCATACCAAGATTTTGAAGCTTTTTGAAGGACATACAATGTCTTTTGAGGTGGTTAACATGCGTAGGGAACTTAGGGTCCTAAAAGCCTTTCGATTATGATGTGTAGACTTCCTCTTGGAGAGGGCCTTTCAGCAATGCACTCTTTACATCCATTTTATAGCGCTTCAAGTTTAGGGAAGACAATATGGCCAAGAGTAGGCAAACTAACTCTAATTGAGAAATTATGGCACGATACGCATAAAATCCAACACCTTCAACTTGAGTATATCCTTGAACCACTAGCTTATCCATTTGGTAACAATGATGTGAATATCCCTTAGCGTAGGAAGTAGCTTCCAAATCTCATATTATTTGAATTGGTCTAATTCAAACTTCATGGCATTGACCAAATATTCATGGAATAAGGCTTCTTTTACATGTTTGGGTTCAAGAGTAGTTGTATAGCGAAAAAGGTTAAATTTTTTATGGAGTTGATAACGGGTGTTAACTCCAATATTAAGACTACTAATTATTTTGGAGGCATCATTTTCCTTTCACCCAAGGAGGAGGTCATTCACTTAAACACCCACTTGTGGTAGAATTGACACCTCTACACATATTCCTTTTCTTCTTTAACATAAGGAAAGACGAAAATTGTGTTTTCATATGGAAATATTGATGAAATCATCGGTATGGTTCCCCCACCCATATTTCATGATGGGGGTCTTATACAGGGAAGCTTATCATCTATGAAAATATCTATATGGTATGAATTAGTCACCATGAGCATGGTTCTCTAGATTAAGTGAGGATTCCAGTAGATTTGGATTTACTAGGATTCTTTATACGCATAATTACTTTATAAAAGGGATCGATCCAGGAAGAATGTTATTTTTATTAAATATATTGATGATGCTATTATTATTGGAGATGATTGTATTGAGATTAACGAAGTTCAAATTCATTTTGGAAAGGTATTCGATGTGAAATATCATGGTTAATTTCATTCCTTTTGGGAAATTGAATTAAGGTCTTGTAATGGGATTTCTCTCTCTCTCTCTATCTCTCTCTCTCTCTCTCTCTCTCTCTCTCTCTCTCGTGACGAATGTATTTCATGAACCATTTTGGGAAAGGTATTCAATGTGAAATATAATGGTTAACTTTAATATTTTGGGGGAATTTCATTATCTAGGTCTCGTTATGGGAGTTTTCTCTTGTAAAGAAATTATGTCATGAATCTCTTCAAATATACTAGATATATAGGTGTAAATCAACTTCATCTCCTATTATTCCTAATTTGGAGGTCCTATTTAACACTAGTTATCCTCTAGAAGATCCATTTATGTATTAGCAGTTGCTGGTTGTCTCATTTAATTAACAAAACTAGACAGGATATATCATTTGTGATATGAAAAGTTATTATATTTATGCATAAACCTTGTCATCCTCATTTGGATGCAATCTATCATATTTTGTGGTACCTCAATTATTCCCCTATAATTGGGTTGTTTTTACATAGAAGAACCATAACCTTAGGGATTTAGAGATACATCAATTCAAGTTATGGAGGAACTTTTGATGGTCACTCTAGTTATAGATTTTATACTTTCCATGAGAGTCATTTAATCTTCTACAAAACAAAAAAAAATTGTCGTTTCATGTTCCTATGTAAAGATTGATTATAAAGTCATGGAATTGGGCACCTTTGAAATTATATGGCTTTGTTCTCTTTTTGGGGAGTTGGATTTTCTTAAAAATGTTTATCATGTTCAATATTATAAAATGAATTGGTTATTCGACTTAATTTTGATTATATTCTTATGATAGAACAAAGCGTATTGATATTGATGTTAATTTTCTCATAAATAAGGTTTGTCATGAATTATCACTCTATTGTTGGATTCATTAAGATAATAGGTTGTTGATATTCTTACTAGGCATGTTAGTACTTATCTTTTGCGCACTTGTACTGATAAGCTTGGCGTAGTTGATATCTATGCTCAATCTTGAGGGGGAGTGTTATAATAACTTAATCGTGTAAGGATAATTTAGTCATTAGTCTTTTAAGGTCACTTTAGTCATTAATAACTAAGTCTTTTAAGAATATTTAGATGTCGCTTTTCTCACATAAAACTTACATCGTTCAAACACAAGTTATCTCCTTCTTTTAATTCTAGTTAACCTAATGTAATTATTAGCTCTATTTAGGTGAATGATTTTTAAGATGATAAATTAGTGAATCATTCTCTTGATTACGTTAATAAACCATAGATATTTATGGAGTTACTATAATATTAATAGTTCAATCATGCAAGTGAATTATGAATGGGAAATGAATGTAATTATGCATATTTGAGGATAACTATGATACAAATCATCTTGTTTTCTTATTAATTATATTTAATTATGGGGGATGTTAATAAAAGTCATCAAATTTCGGTTATACGAACACTAGGAGAAAGTTTAGAGAGAATTATTAGATTATTAAGTGGATATATGAATATTATTATGTATATTTTTCCCTAAAAGATGTGCAATATATAAATTGTCCCCATATTTCTATAATTCAGGTAATGGGGATGAATACTTAAGTATATGAAATTAATTTATTTAATTAAATTATGGCTGGGAGAAGAGTGAAACACGTAGGATTGTAATTCCTTTAGAGTTAGAATATATGTTCAATGGGAGAGACTTAAAAGTCAACGATGTATGGGTACTGTAGAGGTTGGTAATTTTTTAGTTTTAGTAATTAAAATTATATATAATTTTGTAGCAAGACAATGTATATTAGATGATATATTATGTGGGTGTCACGTGGGTAGGTGGGATATAGGGGTGATAACTCTCCATCGTTGGTCGGGATAATATGGATGTCACTTATATGGGAGACATATGGGTGTTAACTCTCAATCGTTGGAATGTTATGATGATGATATTATATGTTCATCATTTTTATGTGAAGAGAGTAGGATGATAACAAAACAATGTTGATTGTCTATGATGACGGGTTATATGTGTGTCGTTTATATGTTCAAGGTGTGGAGGAGTAGATCCTCCACTAATGGCCACACTACACCATATCACCGGCATTGTCATGATCCATGATAGTGAAAAATGGGAGTTATCACTATTGGGTGAGACAAGAAACCGTGTCATGGTCCTTTTTATAATAAAGAATCAGGAAGAAAGCGGGCTGCCCTAACCTTGTCACGGTTCTTGACTATGACAATACTTGATTTTTTATGGTTTCATCACATTCATAAAACTTGACAAGGATTCCCTTAAAACTCTCTCTTACGTACGGGTCACTTTTTCTCATGCACACGATGTTAGTCAGCATTGAAATTTGAGACCTTTATGTGCACGGGTAGAAATTAAGGTCATGCGCACGGGTACAAATTTATGTCACGATCCTTAGTAGTGATAAAACTGTCGAACATGAAAAAAAAATGAGTTTTGTAGTACTACTGCCCAATAGTAAACTTGTTTAAAAACATGTCATATTTATGTTCAAACTAATAACAACATGATCAATAATATAATACGACATAATAATGAAATAAAACCCAAAATACACATATTCCATATATCAAACCAAATCAAATATATTTCAAGTTACTTACATAAAAACATCATAAGTTTAATTACATCAACTAAGTTTAATTAAATTTAACATCCTACAAAAGATGAATAAAGTCGGAGGAGAAATGTCGACCAAATGATGTATGCCCCCAACATGTCATCAATATGTCAAACACTAGATTGTTGGTCCAACTACAATACCTCATCCTCTTTACCCACCAAAATCTCAGTAACCTGGAACTGTGATTCAAAATGCAAAAGTGGATGATTGTGCACCATGATACCTATTATGATGCTCATGTCCTTCAATCTCTTGAAAATATGATCACCTCCACGTGTGTCAAGTATATATACTCTCTCCCTAGTTGGCTCAAATAGAGTTGGGATAGTTGGGTTGGGGGTACAGTATATGTTGTACGGTGATGATGAGTCGACCGAATTCGATAAGGGGGATAGAGTAGTGGTCCCTGCACTCACCTTCTCCTTTCCCTCTCCTTTATCCTTCACCTTTTCCTTACCTTTATAAATGACTACACGTTTAAACCATTTCAACATATGGTTCATCATTTGATGGAGACGTTCTAATTTTGATTCCGTGTCTGATTTGTAGGTGTCAAACTTGGAGTATAACCCATTGTTACTACAAGCAATTCCCATCATCTTCAACTCTCCTATTCGGGAGATCATATCTCAAGTATGGAATTTTAAGCATGGCCTTGCGCTTGGCTCAGTTTCCTTACTCATATATTAATTGTTAAGATCACTTTGGGTGTTGTTAACCAGCTTTATCCTCTCATGAGATAATATAAAAACATGTTATTAACTTTGACAAATAATATCAATAAATAGTCTGAAATTGATAATATAATTTCAATTATAACTTACGATGGTCTCGACGACCTATAGATTTGAAGGCTTTCCCTTCTTCATTCGAATCTTTATATAGGATTCGATCTTATGTGGCCTTCCCTCGGGCCAATCACAGACTCCTACAAAATGTGACCAAATTATAGTAATTTACTTACCACTAAATAATATATAATTTAAATCAATTTACTTACCATCCTATGCTTTACATCTTCATAAGATGTCCGCGCAGAGTAGTGCACATCCACCTTCTTTGATCGGTTATTCCTCATCGAGCCACGAGAGGAAAATTATCTCTCGAACGCCTCATTATACACAAAACTTTACCAGTTAGACAACATGACTTTATCCTTCTCCGGTACGATGTCCTTACACAACAGCATGGACTCTCGATCCTTTCCAAAATACTTGGTGTGCAAATTCTTCTTCTATCTCTTCCATTCCCCACCTACACCTGTCAATACATTATTTTGCATTTCTAGGGGTAAGTTAAATCGTTATTGTCCAACAAACATATAATATAAGAAAGTTAGTGAATTAACATTAAAAAAGATAATAATAAAATCATATATGAAAGTCAAATATATAATATAAATATCGAGATTTTCATAACTTTAAGGCCCCCAAAATGACCATCTTCAGCTCCACGGGCACGTTCCTCCAATATTTGTTCCTGAGATCAATTACTGAATTCAACCGCTCTAACATCCTCATCTGTATACTAGTCTTATTTTCAACTACGGTCCTATACTTTCCGAACTAGATAGGCTTATTATTAGATGATCCCTCATGATCCCCATTTTTTTTAAGGTCCAATGGCCTGATGAAGACATATTCTACAAAAAAAATAGACTTTAGTAGCATAATATATAATATAAATTAAATGGAAATACTCAAGTTCGAGATATAAGAATGAAATAAAAATACTCACACGATTATTTTAATATAATAACCAATATTAAATTTAACAAACAATAAATTAATGTTTGAGATTATTTCAAACTACGTATTACAAATTACTAATTGGAATCCTCAATAAATTTTATAACACAAATAACTTTACTCATGTAAAGTTTTTAGAATTTTTTTCAAGTTTGGGTTGTTCTTTAAATTGGATTGATATTTGGTAGAGCATCCAAGTCATCCATGCTACTGAATAGATGCTTTGGCACGTGTAAAATAATTGATCACGGTTCGTTGTTGATATACTCTGAGTAAAACACTTGCTTGAGCTTTTAAAACGCATAAACAAATGGATCATTGTTCATATTCTCCTTTCTCTTCATCTTGAACAAGTCTACCATTATCAAATTGGTACTCAAATCGACTTTACACACATTTTTGTCATCAAATCTTACCGAATCAAAGTAAAACACAACCTCTTTGATTGTTTATATATATATATATATATATATATATATATATATATATATATATATATATAGTCTAGTTCAAAAATATTTTGAATTACACTACAGTAAGTCATTTATGCTTCAATGAGGTTTTTTCTTTGACACTCGCCTTTAAATCCGTAAGAGCCTTATATGAAATTTCGGTGTTTGATAACAAAGTATTTTAATTATTACAACCTTAACGAGAATACATAACCATTCAGGCAATACTTCTTATACGCATGTGCTATGAAATTGGGTCTAGTGGCGAGAAGAGAAAGCCTTGATGTGGCATCATCCATCTTCAACAACTGAAATTATGGATTAAATAAGTTAATTACATAAGTTTTAAAGCTTACAATTATTTAATATTTAATAGGGGATGTTTGACGTAATAATTATCTCCCTGACACACAAATTCTAAATTCGATGTTTGAATGTGAAACCGTCATTCGTTTTTTATTGTGCTCGAATGTATTTTATTTTTACATTGATTGAAAAAAATTATCAAGAAGCTAATCAAGTACATAAGATAACAACACAGAGTAAAATTATAATATGAATTTACTTTCTCCATTCGTTAATATCTTTATTGGTTTCAAATATATAACGAGTCACTTGCTCATATTGTAAAATTGTTAGTTTAACTCGTTTGCCCATGACTTGACCACCCTCATCGGCAAACTCGTATCCATCATCTACAATGTTAGGGTCGAGAATATATTCCCTAGTGAACACGAATGCCTCCACAGTAATGTATTCATTTGCTATGGATCCTTTAATATACCTCGTATTCTTAACATACTCTTTGAAAACTTTTATCAACCATTCAAATGGCACATCCATCGATATCTTACTGGGCCTTAAAGAAGCGCCTCATTACATAAGTTCACCAACAAGTGAATACTTATGTCAAAGTGGAGAAGTACTTCTCCAACACACACGTTTATTTAGCTAGAGTTGCTTTTGCATCCACGATGTGCTTTCAGTTGACTACTTTTGCACATAAAATGTGAAGCAAAGTCTAATCTGCATGTTGGCCCACTGCAAATCCTTATGCGTAGCCAAAAAAATTCTTAAACAATAAAGTTACCACTTGCAGGAACACATGTCAATCGTGAGACTTGCACTTTTATAGATCATGTGTGGCATAACTCACAATCCTCTACAAATTTGATGCAAAATTAGAGGGAACTTTCAAATTATGCAGTGTGTCTAACAGAATCTTTATTTCTTCGCTCGTCAAAGTATATGCCCAAGGAAGAATTATATTCCTCCCTAACTGTCTTCTTTCAACTATAATTATGGTTTAATTTTCGACACTTTAATATCACATCGTGCCTTTTCACCATCCTTCAAATGACTTTCACCTAGGCATATGCTCACAATATATTCAATAATGTTCTTCTCGACATGCATGATATCTAATACATGGCATGTGGGGTTACCATTCCAATACGGCAAGTAAAATCATATTGACCTCCAAGACCACGCCTTCCTTTTATCGGCTTCATTCTCCCCAATGGTCTTTTTATGCTTGATATTCTTAAATTTTGGATTATTCCCTAGAACATTAGCTCCACCACATTTGGAATACCTCCTTTCAATTTTTAAACCTAAAATCTATCTCGGAGGTAGCCTATGTTCGACCCCACCCGGAAAAACTAGAACATTTATCAAACAAAAACTTGTGATCAGTACGCAAGAATATCCTATGAGAATGATATATATTTTTTCCACTATCCTTCATTTATTAAGATCTAGTTTCCTCTCCAAAGGTGGTATACCCAAAGTAATCGAGAAAATACAGCCATATGAAGTCCCATAAGCTGAGAAATTATGAATTGCCCAGATCAACATAACTTTTAACGTGATCTCTTCCTATTCTTTAGAGTCAAATTATTTCACACTTGTTGGCCAAAACTCATTCAATTATTCTACCAACGGTTCCCAGTAGACATCAATGTCATCATTTGGTTCCTTCAGCCTAAGTATCAATAAAGACAACATAAAAAACTCTAGTCTCATACACAACAAATGAGGGGGATTTAGAGGTGCTAAGATCACCAGGCATACACTTTAATTGGTGATTATATTTCCAATTGGATTAAACCCATATGTTTATCTTGTCAAATGAATATTACATTGTTTATTTGAAAAATAAATGTAATTAAAATTTATTCTTTTATAAATGGTTGAGTCAATAGGATGACGCATGATATTATCCCCTATTTCAGCCCAAGTGTGCCAAGTCATTGCCTCCGCTATCCATGATATTGTGAAAAATCTCTTCAACCTAGGACCAACGAAAAAATATTTCAATACTTTTTTAAGAACTTTTGAAAGTGCACCTCTCTTATCTTTACAAACATGCTTTGGGCATAACTAGATTCCCCATATATCGAATAATGATCAAGATTTTCATACTCCTTTCGATAAATTATGAAATCATACTTGAAAGCACGCATTTATTTTTACTTAATTCCAAAATATTTCAATTTTTTCATAATCGAATAGTTATTTGGAAGATTTTTCTGTTTAGGGAGCAAACCCTTCACCCAATTTAAAATTTCACTCACACTATTGACAGAAAAACCAAAACGACTCTTCAAACTATACAAACCAACCATGGAATACAAAGTTGCTTGATCTTTTCCTCAATTAGGGTAGAACAATTGGGATAGTTTGATTTTCAAACTTGTTAGTCATTGTCAAAGTTTATCTTAACATTGTCGTGAGTACTAGAACTTCCACCACAAGATTCATTGTCTTTTGTATCAGAATCCTAATTGTATTCCACCATATAAAATCTGTAAGAATCATTTATTAGATCATTTAACATATTATGCTCCACGGGGGGATCCTCCTGTCCTTCCACTGCTATCCTACTTAACGATTGTTGTGGAGGTTGTTCGAGGACAAAAGGGTAATGTATTTTCCCATGAAAAACCTTCACCTAGTAATCGCCTCGTAAACCCCATCTAAGAAGATATAATTCAATTTTCCATTCAAACACTTTGTCATTACTATAATGTGCAGAATGATATGAGAACTCTTCATTAATTTGACACCTCTTTCTAAATTTTAAAAAAATCATTAGCCTATCTACGGATCACATCCTCGAGAATATTTTCCTCCCCTATCCACTCCTTGTATGGAGGATATCTCTTAACGTCTTCTATGAATCTTTACCTACCATGTGTGAACAAATGGAGTGAGAATGATTCTATACCCCACGGGAATAAATTAACTTATAGAAACAACCGGTGCAATCGTGTGACTCACCATGTTTCTACAAGTTAGGTTATCCCTCTGAGGTAGTTAAATCATTACTTAACTCACATAGAATCATAATCTAATTAATAACCTATAATATTTTAATAATAATGTTTTTTTTATAATGATGAAATCCTAAGCCACATATATGTACCAAATTGATTTTAATTATAATTTATAACCTAATAGAATCCAATTTTCAAAACCTCTGTACATACCAAATTGATTTGAATTATATGTACCCCGATACAATACGATACAAATCTAATTTTAAAAGTGTTTTCAAAGTGTTATTTTTGTCATAAAATTGTTCTTCACCATACTATGTTGTGTAACCATTTGTAAAGTGTTTTGAATGAATTTATTTAGTCTTTACAATTTATTTAGTCTTTTGAACTATTTTTTTCTATTTTTTGCACTGATACGATACCTGATACATAAAGTTTTAGATTATATGATATGTATCCCGCTAGGATACGTGATACATAGGGTTTTAGATGTGTGATACGTATCCCGATACAATTCATGATACGCGATACATAGGGTTTTAGATACATGATACGTATCTCGATTTGATAATTATAGTTGTAACCCTAAGTTGCATATACAATTTTAAATCCCAAAATCCTTCACATATGTATCCCTATTGGATAACTATGGTTGAAACCCTAATCCATGTATCCCTATTTGACCAAAACACTTTAAGTCCTTCACATTTTTAAATAAATCAATAGTGATATTTTATTTCATTACATTTACAATAACATATATTCAAGCCTAAACAAATATCAAAGTCAAATATTCACATTATAAGAATTTTCAGACCTAGATTTTGTACAATTTGTTCATAACAATATCAAAGCCATACATGTAAAGACAAATATTTTACAACAAAAAAACACATATATTCAAACCTAAAGAAATATAAAAGTCTAATTGTTCAAACCTAGATTTTGCATAAATTGTTTTCTAACAATATCAAGTCATACATACAAATAAAACTATTTTACAAAACAAATACATGTATTCAAACTTAAATAAACATCAAAGTTAAATTATTCAAACCTAGTTTTTTCACAAATAGTTTTCTAACAATATCAAGCCATACATGTAAATATAACTATCGTACAACAAACAAACACATGTATTCAAGTACTACAACTATATGTGTGCGTATATATATATATATATATATATATATATATATATATATATATATATATATATATATATATATATATATATATATATATATGTGTGTGTGTGTGTGTGTGTGTGTGTGTGTGTGTGTGTAAATCATACCTTTGGGTGAAAGAAAATGGTTGATTTTTTCTTAGGAGAAAGAGGGAGTTGGGTTGATGAGAGAAAGGAGGGAAAGTGTAATGTTTTGGTGGAAAATGGGATTTTAGTAGCTAAAATTCGGATATAACTATCACGTACCATGTCATGATCAAGGACAGTGACAAGGCCATGGAAAAAATATCACAGGGTGTTGTCACGGTCAACGACTGTGAAAATTTTGTGATAAAGCTTGACACGATCTTGTCACGGTCCTCTACAGTGACAACACAAGCTTATTTTTTGCCACAATTTTTTATCGTGACAAAGGTTGGCCAGAAAAGGGTGATATTTTGCTCTTTTGGTGTATTGCTAGCTACAATTGTTGGATCTTAGATCGTATATTATATAGTGGGTGGGTGTGAGCATATATATGAATTGTGGGTGGATTTTCCAGTATGATATCCTACCTTATGGGATATGAGTTTATATGTTTATGTTGTTATTTAGCCTCAGTTATGGGTTATATTTATGGTGACTCCCGTAGATTAGTTGTAGTTCATAATAACTAGCTTTAAAATATTGATATATAGTTATATTTCACTTACGTTTTGGTTAACGTAAAGATATCATTGTAGTGGGTCAGTCCCATGTGGTATTGTATCATTTCATGTTAAAGATCATGTTGTGCCATCTCCACTTACATCTATATTTTGGGGTTTACATCTTTTATTTAACTTTAAGCGTGTTGTACTTAAGGATGTTGTATTTATTGAATCATTCATTTGCTTCTTAGATGTTTTTATGTACCCAAATTTTTGGTTGGTGGATTTATTTAGTATAATTTCAGGTTTACATTTTTAAATTTTGACGTATTATATATAGTTGTTTATTTATATTATCCTCGTATGTATTTATAATTCTATTTAATAATGATATTTCATTAATCAACACCCATAATTTATGTATTTAAGATTTGCCATTATAAAATATTGAAATTAGGGGTGGTCACATTTTGAAGGGAATACATCATAAAGTGTACACAATTTTGAGAAAAAGGGGGCCATGGTGTTTATGATTGATTCATTTTATCGGTCGCTTAATAAAATATTCTTATTAAATAAATTGAATTTTTTGGCATTTTTTCACACCCGGTAGTTGGACAGTCCAATAATTATCATGTTATATCTTGACAAGATATTGAGATTTCTAAAAAATTTAGGAGTTTTATCTAGTATATAACTCTTTACTGGTTTTCTACTCATCATTTTTTTCTTATCCAGATTATCCTCAAACTTGTCAAGAGGGATTGAAGTGAACCTCTTGTTTACTAGATCATCAACTATAAACTCCTAATGACTAAAGCAAAAGGAGCAATGACCCGTTTAATTATAGATGTAAGGCTAAGTAATAATCAACATTGTAAACACATTATCCCAGTACCCTTACACTCTTTTATAGGGTCCAAATAAAGTATTTTCATTCCTAGACCCCCAATCCTCCTCTAAACCCTAGTTAGAGAATAAAAATTATATCTACGATCTTATTTAACTTTGGTCAACTCTCGAACCTAAGATTTCCCCATCATAAAATCATAAAAAATTGAATCCTCGTTCCAACAGTCTCATCCGTGTAAAAATCGTACTTATGATTCAGAAGTTATAGCAAAAAAACAAATATTTTTCTAAGCCTATAGGCAGGACACCTCACCTACCAATCAACAGACTGAGCTTACTTCATCAGAAATTCAGTCCTGTCTACAGACAGGCAGGACTAGGATCTTGTCATTCGGTAGGTCTCTAAGGAAAGAATTTTTCTTTTCTCAATTAGTTTTTTCCTATATAAGCATAATTATCACACATCACATTCTCTCACACATTCCCTCACGTCACCTTTAATAACTACTCCACCACCATTATCCATATAGAAAAAATCATCCAAGAAATAGTTCAAAATAGAATTCTAATGTGCTCGAAGGTCCAAACTCCTTCTATATATTATTAGTCCTATAAATGTTACTTTTCATATTTTAGTGTTCTTATTCCATTTGTAGTTTGTTTTATTCTATTTCTATTACTAATCCTACTTTTTTTACTATATATATATATATATATATATATATATATATATATATATATATATATATATATATATATATATATATATATATATATATATATATTCAAGTTTATTTTCATTAACAAAAAAACCCAGAAAAAGAGTTTAAACCGTAATTCCCAATTTAGAGTATTCTCCCATTTCTAAATGTTCACCACATTTCACCTACTTCTTATAAATCGAAAGAGATTCCCAAGATTTGAATTATGCGTTAGACCTCAACCTTATTTATATTGCGAACTATGTGGACTTGGATGACATCCTAAAGTAATTTTGTGATTTAAGTTGATTCTTGCTTATTTTATTATATTTATTTACATACATTATCATGTCACTCATGTAGTTAGTTCTCTAGAATTTATTCCCTCTTTCGAAATTCTATATATGCGCATTCACTTTTCCATAAGCGAAATTAATATTTCGGGGTGTCATTCATATTTTAACTATTGTTATACATTATATTAGCATCTAACTCATGTTTAGTTATTTTACCTTCTTAGGTTTATCATTTTCATCCTCCCCATGATGTGGATATATTGATTCCACTCCTCACACACACACGCACTTGCACATTCATTTATACATTCACTTTCTACACTTTGCACACAAGACACATATTCCACATATACACGCATTCATACGATTAGGAGAAGGAGAATATTTTAATGAACCCATGAGAGACCGAAAGGGTTCAGTGGATTCCTAACACCCTCCCACTCTGCAACATAATCTTCGAGCTAATATCTCACTTGGTTTCGCATGCACTAGTTAATTTTTTGCTATCTCCTTGTAGGTATCTTTATTTTTTGCCTATTTTGAGTAAAACAGATTGATGACTCCGATATATACACATTCACACATCCCACCGTTATATTCCTTTTGCCAACACTGCACATACAGGAGTGCCACCGCTGAGACAACACGCACTCTGCCGACGAGGTGTCGAAATGGTCGCAACCATATTCCTTTTCGACTTTAAGCTCAAATTAAAGTATCAATGGTACTCCATAGTATCACTAAAAACTGAAAACTATGAAAATCAACCCCTAAGATGTTTTCGTCATCCCAAGAAATAATGGAACCAAGGATGGCCTATTAAGCATTAACTACTAGCTACATTCGAGTTGGAGCTAATACCCAAAGGATGTTGCATATAAACTATTTTAGGTGGAGACACAATCCAAGGTTAACAATAACTTAGGAGCAATAAATGTTATCGACATTATGCCTAGGAAAAACACATTCATCAACTAGTGGTCCTTTCAGTTTTACAAACTTTAGGATCAAAAAGTTGAAAATGATTATATTAAGGTCATCATCAATCACTTTAATTTGATATGACAAAGCATAACTATTTTTTATGTATTCCACCTCATCCTCTTCGGTCTCACCCAACTGTTGGGATCCAGGACCTTTACTTGTACCCAATTATATCTAGAAAATGTGAATAAGGGGTAGCCAAACAATATATATCAATTTTGTGGGGGACAAATCTATAAAATAATTTTTCACTAAATTTTAAAAAGTATAGGTTTGAAATTTGGAATTATCAAAAGTTTGGTTGTTGGGGGGAGGAGGGGAGGCAAGGCCACCCCTCACCCCTTATATTCCTTTGCTCGAATTAAGTATATCCATAGACTCCTCATCCTCAACCCCCACTTCCTCAACCTCATTATATCTAACATGGATATGGGAGGCCTCAACAATCTTTTTTATTTATGCGAAAGAACAATATATTATTAACCTTACATGATGACGCGACTCATTCCCCTTTGGCTATGGAGTAGTACAATAGATATCTTTTTTAAGTCATCCCCCCATCATATTATGAGGGGTTATATAGTCCACCAAACGCTCAAATGAATAATAAGAAGTCTTATTTAGAGATAGAACCACAAAAGGGGATCCTTAAAGCCAAGATTGGGTTCCTAGGGCACATGAGTTTCAAGGATGAAAGGATAAGGGACCCATTGACCTTGGATAACAATTGATGTATATACCTTCGGTGTGTGTTGGTAGATATGTCATAACCTAGTAAATATCAAACCCATTTTTTATATTAGGTCTTATATGAGGACATATCTTGTTTCCTTTTTTATAGTTTTATCCTCGGCTTTGTATTCGAGCAACGTGCGCATCCACAAGTAATGAGTTATTGAGTATATTGGTAATGGGTGACATTGGGGCCCATAAGAATCCCCATGAAGATATTTCATTTTGGTTTTGACCTGGTGATCAATGCAACCATAATAAGTCCACCAACCCTTGCATTCTTAACCCTCGAATCTTAATAATCATGAACTTTTGCAATAAATATGTTTGTTACTTCATTTCCCTTTGTTATTGTCTAAAACTGGTATTAGGATGCGTTTAAGTTTTAGCTAGTAAATACCAAAAATAAACTATAACAAATATAGAAGAAAACAATTTGAACTTGAGAGAAAGGAGAGATAGAGAATGAGATAAGAGATTAATGTGGTTCAGCCCAATGAGCTGTCTGCGTCCATAAGTGGAGTGTAGTTTTATATTAGAAAGAGTATAATCTCTCAAGAATCTCTCCAGGGTTTTGTGTATACCGTTTTCTTCTTGTTCCTTCTATGTGATATGGGATGCCATTCATAGTGGGAGTGAGAAAAGAAAGAGTTGGAATGCCTTTATAAATTAGGCACTTACGCCTTTCTACGTTTTTTATTACAATTGATGATGAGATAGTCATTGGTAGTTGAAAAGATAAACCCACACGTATAAAACAAGAGAACTATACATATTCTCACACGTGTTTGATAGTATTAAGCACTGGTGGTCGGCCACCTAGCCAACCAAGAGAGAACATTAAGCCGACCAAAGTAATGATGTGTTGACGATGCTCAATAAGCATTTTATGATGACTGGGCCACAATCTCATTGGTTCATGTCACACTTTAGTTTTACAGTACAACACCCTTCTTATTGATAACCGCACAAGAACCCATGAATTGGTTCACTATAAGTTGTATCTATGACTGTATAGCTATTTCCTCCCATAAAATAAACAAGTATGTGGTTTGCAATCATTGCCTCATATTCATCCTTATTTTTTAGGCCTTAAGTTAAAACGAAGACTGTATTCAGCAACTATCATATTTGGTGTTTTATGAATCAGTCATACCAAATTTCAATTTGAGAAAGATGACTCGTGTACAAAGAATGACCATAATGGTATACCATTATTAAATTCTCGAGTAGCTTGCACGTCACTTTCCATTTAACCTTCTTTTGGCTACATGCCCTTGACCTCAGCTTTTATAAAATGTTTGTTCGGTCTCTGTCTTTTTCCCTACTAATGTTGTGTGGTAGGCCAAGGTAACTCTTCATTAGAGGAGAACTCAACCACAAATATGATTGATATGGGGTTATTTGGGCACACGGAAGGTGTCATGACACCTCGACATATACGTTGACGTGGCATCATTGATGACATATCCACACCTACCGAAACTAGGAGCATAATGACTTGACCGCCTTAGAGTTGTGTCATGCCACATAAAATCATCTTAATGAGGGACCTCGTAGGTACCTCAACCTAGGGACACATAGGAATCCTCCACATGGGGACTCAACTTAACCTAGAGGTTCATGTACATTAACTTATTTATCCATCTAACTGAACATTTACCACATAATTGTTTTGCGTGGACAATATCAAAATGCACGTGAGGATTCATTAGTGCCCCTAGGTCAAAAAGATATAATATCACGATAGGAAATCGAGGAGATCACATAGCTCTAACGTGTGGCTAATTGCCTAATGATGAGCCATAGTCTCACTGGCTCTCATAAATCCTACTATATCGACTCACATGAAAAAGCCATGATCCCCTCACCATTTGATATATACACAATGATATAATAACATTATATTGAGTTCAGGGGCGTAGCCATGTGTAGGGTTAGGTCGGGCTCAAGTCCTGATCACTATAATAAAAAATAAATAATATAAATTTTAAGGTTCAATACATCACAGTCCACCCAATAAATAAAAAAGTTAGTCCGCCCAAATAATAAAACTTCAATGATCCACTTCAAAAACAAAAAAAACTATACGAACCATTATTTTGGGCATTATTTTGCGCCTATATTTTTTAATTAACATTATTTTTCATTATTTTAAAGTAAATACTCAAAAATGACCTCAAAAATAACCTCAAAAAAATAACCTCAAAAATAACCTCAATTTGAGTTCTATTATGAGAGAGACATTTAAATAAGGGGTTTGGGGGAAAGGTCCTCATAATTCTCGAAGTGTATAAAAGTAAGACACTCCAAATAATTTTATAAATTTACTTCATGTACTAAAAATACCATAAGAAAATAGTGAAAAATGGTGCCACTGGCGCGGACCAAAAAAATGAATTCCTAACTCTAAAGGGACCGCACAAATAAATGTTATTGTAACACAAGAACTAGATTTATAAACTTAAAAAGCATTGTTCTAAAAATCTAAATATAAAAAGGAACATGAACTTTATCTTAATTCTCTATTTAAATAAACACATTAAGTTAGATTTTTACTAAGAGCTTCGAGAGGAAGAAGCCTATGTAACGGCATCTCTGCCCCTGATAGTAAACGTGGTGTAAGCTTATTCAAGGGGTTGAAACACATAAGTTTCTTGTCTTTTCTTTATTCTCCCACATTCTAGACTTACTTTCACGCTTTAATCTTCGTGATCAAAAGATATTGAATCAAATGGTAGATTAAATTGCAATTAGTTCAATTATTAACTGACATGTAATTATTTAAATTTTTAGGATCAACTACTATTAATGTAATTATTATATAATATATTATTATTGTTTGAAATAATATTTACTGTTATGAAATATAACATAATCTTGTAAAGTAGGTCCTATAGAGTTTTTTTTCAACATTTTGATCGGTATTTTGGTGATTCAAAACATATCTACTTGCTCAGGGGAGGCCAAATGTTAATTTTAAATTAAAAACGAATTATTTTTCAATGTTTAATATGTTATGTAGGACTCATGTCCAACGATCATCTACAACCATTGATCAAGGCTTGCATTAAGGAGAGTTAAAGGTTGCACAAAGTTTGGTTGTTTGTTTGCTACAGGGAAAGAAATGGATGCCATTTTTTTGGTTAAAAACTAGCTACGGGGGGCAGCTTCGCTATGGGTTTCTTGTTCATGAAGCTCAGACAAAACATTGGGATTTAAAGTTTGAGCATTGACAACCAGAGGAGATTATTTTCTTCAAAGGGAAGCTTCATTGGAGACCAAGCGATGGTTTGCTTCGCTGCGACAAACATGTTGCCAAATGAGAGACTCTCTTCGCTATTGGTTTCGCTGCGACAAACATGTCGTTTCCGGGTATTGAACCTGTAAGGTTAAAAAGAGAGAGAGTCTTCGAGGCAAATGAGACTCTCTTCCAAAGGTTTAGATGAGAGGTGAGGTAGTTTTCCTGTCATGCATGGGTACTTGTCAAATGTGTGCATATATTATAGGTGTGCTTCATATGTATTGTATGATGAGTTTTTCACTGGGTTATAAAGGATGTTGTATACATGAGATTGGTTATATAAAAAATACTAGGAAAACACTTAAAATTAAGAGATTGAGAGGGTTTACGTTTACAACTTTGATTAATTTGGGTGGAGAGTTAGTGTACGATTATTCAAGATTTCTATAGGAGAGTAAATAGTTTGTTTATCATTACCGTTACATCTGAATTATATTTGGGATCATAATTGACCGTGACTTCCCCAAAAAATTGGTATTAGGGCACAACAAAGGAGAACTAAATTGTTTGAGGAATAAAGGTAGTATATATTGTTATTGATTTTGTATTTGATTTCGCTCATCTCTTTGTTTATCCCGACCTGGTATTTTATTTGAATGCTTTTTTTAATTACAATCGGTTGGTGTATCAAGTTCTAATACGTAGGAAGTTTCTTGGAGTTTAATATCATTTTCTATTGGGTTTGACAAAAAAATGGAACTTCTCAACTTTATAAAGAAGCAATTTATTTAGGTAAAAACCAACGAAGGTATATTTCCAGGGGCGAACGGAGCTTGGGCCTAACCAGGGCCATCGCCCGGATTGAGAAATAAAAAAAAAAAAGGGGGTTTAGGTAAAAACACTCAATGTTTTTAACCTATAACTGCTTGCTTCCAACGAAACCCAACTCAACTCATTTCTGCCTTTTATTGTCTGTCGCCCAACGAAACCAGCCCATCCCAAACCCATTTCTCCTCTTCTTTTCCTCCCATACCCGTAACCCATTGCCCCCCGCCGCAAGCTCCGTCCGCCCCAAGCCCCAAGCTTCGTCAGCCTCACGCCCCAAGCTCCGTCTGCCCCTGCTCAGCACCCTCACGCCCCTGCCCTGCTGCCAACACAACTAAGGTAAAATTTTCTTATATGAATGATTAAAATGAGATGATTAGTGTATATGGTTTTTGTGGTTTTTGTGATTTTTGTGATTTAGAAATAATGTAATGTGTGTTTTTTGGGTATATTATTAGAAATGTAATGTGTTTTTTTTATATGTGATTTTTGTGTATACACAAAATGTGTATATAGAATAGAAATAATTTGCAAGAAATTTTTTGTTTTTTTATACATGGCTTTTATATCTAAGAAATTTGTATAGAAATTTGTGTATATAAAAATTTGTATATATAAAAATTTGTGTATATAGAAATATGTAGTCTAAAATATTTTTTTAAATAGGAAGTCATGGAGAAATTTGTTAAACGGCAAAGAGCAGACAGCCCACAAACCGTATCTGAAGCTGATGTTCAATCATCTCCCAATACGGAGTCCGATAATCTTATCCATCAAGAAGTTCAATCCCAACACTCACAATTGTAATACCCCGCCCTAGAAAATAGGTATTTAACGTTATTTGAAGTGTTTTCTCCAAAAAAAAATTGGAGGAATAAATAATCGAAGTGAAATACGTAAGGTGGCATATTACGTAAATGGTTTAAACAAAAACAAATCCAACAATGGATGTATCGCATTAATGCATATTTAATCTCTAATAGTATTGGCTAGTATGTCCATTAAGTTTGAGGAAAAAATATCAAGGAACGGATGCGACACGGACAAGGTTAATACGACGCCACATTTAAATGGTACGAAAAGCAAAATATCGCAATATGTGTTAAACGAGATAGTTTTATATTTCATGGTTCACACGAGTTTTATTTTGAGTTTATATAATTATTTTAAGCACTTTGGTTAAGTTTGGTACGATTCGGACAAGCAACGAATGTTACGCAAGCATGTGTACTAATTGTCTTATGACGCGCGACACAGCGAAAGTCCAGTCTTGTGCAAATTGTTTAGGACGTCTCGGGAGGTCAAAAAAATATTGTGAATATGTTTTTTTGACTCACAAAAATATAAGGAATATTATTATGAAGAGAAAAATCGAAAAAAAATACTTTTGTACGGAGGTCCCGATTCTTGCGCGCCTTGTATAGGACAATCCGGGAGACCAAACGACTATTGTAAATATGATTTTTTAGCCAAAAAAATGCAAGGAATATGATTCTTCAGTTAAAAATTTCAAAAAAAAAAAAGAATTTTTTTTGGGGCTGGTACCAAAAGTGACGCAAATCAACTTTTGTGGGTGTTTTTGGGCATTTTTCAAATGAATCTTGGGGATCACATGTTTGGTGTATGTGTAGTCACTTTCAAGACATATTATACAGATCTTGGGAAACCAAATTACACCCATTGGGGCATTCAAAACCTTGGATTTGTTGGTCAAGGGTGGAAAGCTTCCATTGTAAGATAAATGGGAGGTAAATACTTGGAGCCAAAACTCTCAAATATTTTCAGATTATATCTCCATCTTCTAGCTCTTGCAAGAGTTGTTCTTCCTTCCAAATTCGTGGTCCTCCTTTGCCACCACTTTTCCACCATCAAAACACCACATTGGAGGTCCCCAAACTCCATTAAAACACCTCTCAAAGTTGGGACAACTCATGGGAGATTTTGAGATAAGTTTTTGGAGCTCAAAGGAAGTCTTGTTAGGTGATTTTAAAAGGATTTTATCATAGTAGAAGAAAGAGTAGTTCATAGAGCTTGAAGATTAATTGGGATCTTGAAGAGGGGACTATTGTGACTCCCTTTAGGGCTACCTTTGGAGGTGGGGGAGTCACCCACCTTCTCTACCATTATTTAAGGACATTTTGAGGTGGGATTCTTTAACCTTGGTGTAGGTTTATTATTTAGCATAATGTCATATTGCTATTTACATATATTAGTTTTAATATATGAAGGATTTGTGTTGATTTGCATCCATGGAGTTCATTGGGTGGGTTTCTATGATTTCTTGGACAAGTGGATTTTCAAAGAAGTGATTTAAATGGGTTTTGAATTTGACAAAATTTCAGAATAGTATTTTCCACCATTTGGGTGTAAATTGTGTGAGAAAATGGTTAAAACCAATTCATGGGTTTATTAGTTACACTATTAGTATTTTGTGTAAGGATGAGTATTTTTATAAAATAATAATGAGGTTTGAATGTACTAATAGACTTATTAGTATCATGATTACTATTTTCTATGAAACTGGGTACTTACAACAAGAGGTTTAATGGGTTTTTAAAATAGATAAATTTCAGCCCCAAATCACAACATTTTATGGAGTAAAATGTTTAAATTTCAAGTTTTAAGGTGAATAAATGATTTCTTTGATAAAGAAACATTTGAAGCTTGTGTACCCTTTTTATTAGATTGGTATAGTGAGTTTATGTTGATAAATCATTATAAAGTGCACAAATAAACTTTCATTTATAAAGTGTACTATTTAGTTTGTTTAAACTAAGTTTTGGGGTTAAAAGCGTAAATATGCAAAAGTGTAGTCTTTGTGAAAACTTTGGGTAAAAATATATATAATGAGAATATAGGAGACTAAGTATGGAAGAAATGATTAAGTATGGGTTTTTATGCAATTAATCATGATGAAAGTGTGTGACACCAAGTTTGAAATTATAAAGTGTCAAATGTGTAAATGTTGGTTAAAATGGAGTTTTAGTGTTAAACTCACAAAATCAAGTGCGGGGACTTTAATATGTGAAAGGCATGATTTTATATATTTTAGAGGCTAAAATGCAAAATGTGTAAAATTTGATAAAGTGAGAAGTTAAACAAATGTTTTAATGACGAAAATGCCTACGTGTCGAGAACGGAACTCAAAAAGGGTGTTTTAGTGAATAACACTTGAAAAAGAATAAGGTTGCGAGTTTTGATGAAAAGAAGGGTAAATCGATAACTTACTTAAAGCGGGACATTTTTATGAAATAAAAATGTAAGTGCGTGTTTTTATCCAAGCACGATGAAATTGAATTAAGTCCTAAAATGTGAATCATTTTTTGCGTAATATCAACACGTGTGTGAACAAAGGACTTAAAGAGAAGTAATGATTTTCCAAGTATAATGGGAAAATGGACGGTTAAGTCCAAGTCTTTGGCTTCGGCCCAAAGGAATGAAAATTGAAGCACAACTGTGAAAATGTTGAAAACATTGACAAGATAATGATAGTCGGATGATGCCGAGAGAAAATAATTAAGGAGGGCATGACGTCCCTAGTGGTGAAAGACCCCAAACCAACTACAGTAGTATATGGCAGCGGAGACCGGTGGTGTGAGGCCACGAAGTCCGTGAGTGTTTGTTGGCAGATCCCAAAGAGAAATAATGCTAAGTAATGAATCGAATATTCATGAAAGAGGCATAAATGAATGGCACTAATTCATTGATTTACTAATGCAAGAATAACGCATTAAATGCTTAAAATTCATGTGTCAACATGGAATGGTTTAATAAGGTGACTTAATGAAATTAATCTATCTAAGAACAGTTGAATTAAAGTAAACATAAGCGTGTATTACATGAGGTTTACAATGGAAAAGAGTATTTTTCTAAACACGGCATGTGTGTGTGTTGAATGGAAGTCCTGAAATGGTTAAGTAACTTTGGCGTGAGTTAATGACTATTAGGGAGTAAATCTCCTTGAAAGTAAGAAGAATGTTTTCCAAACAAATGCCGTTTATTTAAACTGTTTGAGTTAATGGAAAACACGTATAAGTCCTAAGCATGATAATGCAAATGACTGTTTTGTAATGTCAGGGAAGTTAAATGGTATTAAAAGATGTTTTTGAAATAAACAGTTACATACATTGGCATGTGTATTTTTCAAAGGTATATATGTAGAAATATACATATTCTCACATGCATGTAGTGTAGCGTGTGAGTACTTCTTTCTGCCGCTCGTTTCTATACTGCATTTGTATATGATCCCACTGAGCATTCGGCTCACATCCCTTCTTTTGTTGCGGCAGGTTTTATGATATTCTGTACTTTGAGAGCGCTATACAGGTAAGTAACTATCTGCATTTACGATTAGTAGCTCTGTTTACTTGGCCTTGGGAGCACTTCCCTTGGGTCATATCACTTAGTGATTGTAATTCGGACTTGCATGCTAATAAGTGTAACGTTAAATACTAATAAGAATGGATTAGAAACATTAATTAGGATGTTTCATTGCACTTCACTATTAACGTATGATTTGGATCGGGTTAATCCTTAATTGACCTTTAAATCCGGGTCGGGGCGTTACAACTTGGTATCAGAGCTTTAGGTTCAATGTTTCTTTCGGGTGTGACGTGGTGAGGTCGATAGTGGATCTTTCAACGTCGATGTATGTTTGGGTCGGTCATGCTAGTTTGGTGACAGTTTGTATCCTCGTCAATAAAGTCATAGAGGTTAGCATGACAAGTAAGTTGGTGTCAAGTGGCACACGATCAGGTTGATAGTTATAAATCGCTTCCTCATTTTTGATATAAATATATAAGTAATTACAGGCGTCAGCATAAGCTAATGTCGCCAACATCGTAATTCCATTGTATAAGAGATATAATGTGTGTTGATTTTAATAGTAACAAAGAATATGAGAAGTTAATGCACCAAATAGTGTGAGCTAAATTGTCTCTAGAAAGATTAGTTGAGTTTAACTTTGGAGGTGGGTGAGTTAAATTTTATTTAATTCTCAACCATTATGTGGTAACACCTTAGTCTTGTGCGATGTACATCACATGGAAGTTCGATGATTAGCAAGACTTAATGATTTCAGTTGAATTTAGCTAGTATGCTTGTAGTTTCATCTATGGAAATCAGAATGACTATGTAACTTGATTATGTTTTGGGTTTAGATAACCTTGACGATTTCAAGTGATTTAAGAACAAATCCATATAGTCCTTGGGACTTAGTGTTAGAAATGTTGATGTTAAATCATGATCTTAGAAAAATGAGGTGGTATTGAGGAATAGGATCTTTTGTGTCATCAAAGGAATTGGCCTAAAAGTTTTATAGGTAGTACCTAATGCCTAGTATCCTACCAAAAGTTTTATAATGATGATAACTTGCAATCTGGAAAATGAGTGTGATGGCTACGTAGTGAGGCACGTTAGTTGTCATGGCCGAATAATCACAGAGGTTAAATAATAGGATATAATGAGTTTGATCTTGGGTTAGCATTATGGATAAGAAGGTGAACTCATGATTGCTACTTGTATATATGTACTAAGGTTAATCTAATGAAGTGTTAGTGCAAGTAATATGATTTCCCTAATAATGGTGAAATTAAGGTTGTACCACGTAGTACGGTACTGTCGACGTCTCTCGTTGATATTATGGAATCCCTTATGACTCCAGGAATATAGAGTTATGACTGGTATGACACATAGTGATTGGGATTAGTGTTTGGCCTTTGAGAAAATAATTTAGCGGCCATTCTCGAGTGTTATACTTGAAAGAATTTTTTTTTTCGTGATAACTCCCAGGCTAGGATACGTGTGTTCAATTGGAGTCAATTGACGTGGTGACTCTTCCATGAAGCATTGGGAAAAGTTATCATATTGAGGAATGCATAAGCTATTGGTGATTGTAATACAATTTAGTCATGTTATTTGTGGCGGTACCTTAGAGTTAGTGCCATGGTTTTGTTTATAAGCTTTCATTATGGTATGACTTGGGGAGAATATCAAGAATAGGTTGATACATGCTAGGTTTTACACTTGGGAGACTTATGACACAATGATGTTCACCATGGTTTTAGAAATAACACTCGGAGTCGAGTGTTAGGCTTAATTATAACACCTGTGTGTGCTACCCGTATGGATTAGTATGACACTGGTGAGGAAAATCATTGGGTATTAGGCATGAGTCATACTTTAAAAAAAAATCGAGTTGACGTTGTAACTAGTCCGATAGTTATGATTTGGGATTATATAAGACGCTGCCAAGAATTGTAGCGATGATCCCTAAGGATGAATTTATGTAATTATTGTGTTTCACTAAATGAGAAGGATCTCGAGGTTTGAAAGTTAGCACATGCGTGTTGAAATTGTGGAGACTTGAGTATATTAGGTCAATAACTAACGTTAAGAAATGAGAAATGTAACTTCGCTTTGGTATGAAGGATAACGAGTAACCTCAGTCTTAAGGAGGGAAGCCTAGCGTTTTAGCTTCCCAAGTGAATCGATCCCCAAGTCGTTGTCTTTAAAAATGGGTAGCCGTGATTAGTGATTCAAGCTAGGGCACATGGCTAAGCAAATACTTTACCGTACGGATGGGTCAGTGAAAATTTTAAACTTTAAGTGTAAGTGGTTCGTACTTCACGTAGCATGGTTCGTTCTCCGAATTCAATTGTTTCATCCTGGCGTGGTAGCCGCCTGATCCATTGCATATTATTGTGCCTTCTTTGATCTCAGTAATGGAAAGTTGTTTCAATTATGGGTTGGTAGTCAGGTGTAGCGTTGCGTAGCTCAGTAGTGGTGCGGAATAAGCCGGTTAGAGGTTGTTGTGTCACGGTACATGAGTACGCTCTTCTTCGGAAGCACCTTTATTTTACATTGGTTGGAGTGTACGCATGGTATCGCGATTTGTTACATGTAGTTTGCATGGGTACTTAATATCTTTAGGTTAATACAGTCGTCAGTTAACCAGTATAGTTGATTATAACGTATATCATGGATTTGAGTTCACGACTCTAAGATATAAATATTAGAACTTGATGGAACATTAAATGCTAGGGTTGCACCCTCTATGGAAATTACGAATTGAGAATGTAGTTTCTAGTGTGTATTTGGGTTGTCATAGCTAGAGTTACTCTAGGCTAATGCTTAGTCTCGTAGGAGATACCGGTCGGATCGACCATTGGGATTAAATTACTGTCTTGAAATTTTTAATGCGAATAGTTATTGATGTTGAGGATGTATCTACCTAAGCTAGGCAAGACTCAATCGTTTGATGAAACGTAGGCTTGTAAATCCCGATGTTCTGTATAATACATGATAATGAGTTCATTGGGTGTTAGGATGATACTTGATCACTATTAGTTACTTTGAGGAATTGTCTATATGAACATGTTAGGCATACTTGGGAGTTAACAATAATATCTTAGGATCCACCGTAGTTGTAACTGATTAATGGTATGAAATCTTTTGGTTAGACTATAGTGTTAAAGACACCTAGTATTGGAATTAATTTATTGGATGATGTATGAGCATGATGATAACAAATTTCGGAGACGAAATTTCCTAAGGAGTGAAGAATGTAATACCCCGCCCTAGAAAATAGGTATTTAACGTTATTTGAAGTGTTTTCTCCAAAAAAAAATTGGAGGAATAAATAATCGAAGTGTAATACGTAAGGTGGCATATTACGTAAATGGTTTAAACAAAAACAAATCCAACAATGCATGTATCGCATTAATGTATATTTAATCTCTAATAGTATTGGCTAGTATGTCCATTAAGTTTGAGGAAAAAATATCAAGGAACGGATGCGACACGGACAAGGTTAATACGACGCCACATTTAAATGGTACGAAAAGCAAAATATCGCAATATGTGTTAAACGAGATAGTTTTATATTTCATGGTTCACACGAGTTTTATTTTGAGTTTATATAATTATTTTAAGCACTTTGGTTAAGTTTGGTACGATTCGGACAAGCAACGAATGTTACGCAAGCATGTGTACTAATTGTCTTATGACGCGCGACACAGCGAAAGTCCAGTCTTGTGCAAATTGTTTAGGACGTCTCGGGAGGTCAAAAAAATATTGTGAATATGTTTTTTTGACTCACAAAAATATAAGGAATATTATTATGAAGAGAAAAATCGAAAAAAAAATACTTTTGTACGGAGGTCCCGATTCTTGCGCGCCTTGTATAGGACAATCCGGGAGACCAAACGACTATTGTAAATATGATTTTTTAGCCAAAACAATGCAAGGAATATGATTCTTCAGTTAAAAATTTAAAAAAAAAAAGAATTTTTTTTGGGCTGGTACCAAAAGTGACGCAAATCAACTTTCATTTATAAAGTGTACTATTTAGTTTGTTTAAACTAAGTTTTGGGGTTAAAAGCGTAAATTTGCAAAAGTGTAGTCTTTGTGAGAACTTTGGGTAAAAATATAAATAATGAGAATATAGGAGACTAAGTATGGAAGAAATGATTAAGTATGGGTTTTTATGCAATTAATCATGATGAAAGTGTGTGACACCAAGTTTGAAATTATAAAGTGTCAAATGTGTAAATGTTGGTTAAAATGGAATTTTAGTGTTAAACTCACAAAATCAAGTGCGGGGACTTTAATATGTGAAAGGCATGATTTTATATATTTTAGAGGCTAAAATGCAAAATGTGTAAAATTTGATAAAGTGAGAAGTTAAACAAGTGTTTTAATGACGAAAATGCCTACGTGTCGAGAACGGAACTCAAAAATGGTGTTTTAGTGAATAACACTTCAAAAAGAATAAGGTTGCGAGTTTTGATGAAAAGAAGGGTAAATCGATAACTTACTTAAAGCGGGACATTTTTATGAAATAAAAATGTAAGTGCATGTTTTTATCCAAGCACGATAAAATTGAATTAAGTCCTAAAATGTGAATCATTTTTTGTGTAATATTAACACGTGTGTGAACAAAGGACTTAAAGAGAAGTAATGATTTTCCAAGTATAATGGGAAAATGGACGGTTAAGTCCAAGTCTTTGGCTTCGGCCCAAAGGAATGAAAATTGAAGCAAAACTGTGAAAATGTTGAAAACATTGACAATATAATGATAGTCAGATGATGCCGAGAGAAAATAATTAAGGAGGGCATGACGTCCCTAGTGGTGAAAGACCCCAAACCAACTGCAGTAGTATATGGCGGCGGAGACCGGTGGTGTGAGGCCACGAAGTCCGTGAGTGTTTGTTGGCAGATCCCAAAGAGAAATAATGCTAAGTAATGAATCGAATATTCATGAACGAGGCATAAATGAATGGCACTAATTCATTGATTTACTAATGCAAGAATAACGCATTAAATGCTTAAAATTCATGTGTCAACATGGAATGGTTTAATAAGGTGAGTTAATGAAATTAAGCTATCTAAGAACAGTTGAATTAAAGTAAACATAAGCGTGTGTTACATGAGGTTTACAATGGAAAAGAGTATTTTTCTAAACACGGCATGTGTGTGTGTTGAATGGAAGTCCTGAAATGGTTAAGTAACTTTGGCGTGAGTTAATGAATATTAGGGAGTAAATCTCCTTGAAAGTAAGAAGAATGTTTTCCAAACAAATGTCGTTTATTTAAACTGTTTAAGTTAATGGAAAACACATATAAGTCCTAAGCATGATAATGCAAATGACTGTTTTGTAATGTCAGGGAAGTTAAATAGTATTAAAAGATGTTTTTGAAATAAACAGTTACATACATTGGCATGTGTATTTTTCAAAGGTATATATGTAGAAATATACATATTCTCACATGCATGTAGTGTAGCGTGTGAGTACTTCTTTCTGCCGCTCGTTTCTATACTGCATTTGTATATGATCCCACTGAGCATTCGGCTCACATCCCTTCTTTTGTTGCGGCAGGTTTTATGATATTCTGTACTTTGAGAGCTCTATACAGGTAAGTAACTATCTGCATTTACGATTAGTAGCTCTGTTTACTTGGCCCTGGGAGCACTTCCCTTGGGTCATATCACTTAGTGATTGTAATTCAGACTTGCATGCTAATAAGTGTAACGTTAAATACTAATAAGAATGGATTAGAAACATTAATTAGGATGTTTCATTGCACTTCACTATTAACGTATGATTCGGATCGGGTTAATCCTTAATTGACCTTTAAATCCGGGTCGGGGCGTTACAACAACACTCACCTAATATGGGGGTGAATTTGGATGAACTACCATCGGATCCCGGTTTGAGGAAATCTATTTCGGAATATGGTGATTCTAAACAAATGGAGTTAGTTCGTCGAGCATATCTTACTAGGGGCCCTTGTCAACCAAAAATCACAATTTCCCATGGATACAATTTGGAACATGCAAACGTAGATTTATTCCGTCATGGTTTGAGGAGTTTGGGAGATGGTTAGAGTATAGTGTGGCGACGGAGGCTACGTTTTATTTGTTTTGATATTTGTTCCGACCAAATACAGGGGGGCAAGGGGGTGGTGGTGTATTTGTTACTAGAGGCTTTTAAAATTGAAAAAAGAAACAAGTGTTTAAAGATCATGTTGGCCCCCATTCAAGTATTCATAACAAATGCATGAATTCTTGTGATGACTTGATGAAACAAGATCAACACATCGAAGTGTCTTTGTCTAACTATTCTGATAAGACAAGAGTTGATTATCGTATTCGTTTGACTGCATCCTTGAATTGCCTTAAGTACTTACTACGCCAAGGTTTAGCGATGCGAGGGCATGATGAATCTGTGGGGTCATCTAACCGAGGTAATTTTCTTCAACTTTTACAGTTTCTTGCCGCGCAAAATGAAGCTATAAACAAAGTTGTCTTGAAAAATGCCCCCGAAAACCACCAAATGATAGCTCCATCAATTCAGAAAGAGCTCATTAATGTCGCTGCCTCTTTGACCACTAAAGTCATAATTCAAGAAATTGGGGATGAGGTATTCTCCATACTAGTTGACGAGTCCCGTGACATCTCTGTGAAGGAGCAAATGGCAGTGACTTTACGTTATGTGAACAAAAAAGGCTATGTGGTTGAACATTTTCTTGGCATTGTACATCTTCTTAACACTACATCTTTAACACTTAAGGCAAGCCTTAAGTCACTTCTCCTGAAACATGGGTTGAGTATGTCAAGTATTCGTAGGCAAGGTTATGATGGGGCGAGCAACATGAAAGGGGAGCTCGATGGGCTGAAGAGTTTGATTCTAAGGGAAAACAGTTCAGCTTACTAGGGGTGATAAACGGACGGATACGGATTGGATACCATGTTTTCCATATCCGTATCCGCTATCTGAATGTACTATCCGTATCCGTATCCGTATCCGTATCCGCCCGGATAGTTAAAACAACTATCCATATCCGTATCCGCTCGGATACCTCGGATTCGAATAATATCCGTATCCGTTTACATTATTTAGCCATCGCAAAAAATCACAATTAAAATATCCAATCCAATCCAAATAAATATATAACAAAATTACTGCCTCCTAATATCAACAATTATGGATTCCATAATAATAGTATCATTCCATAATGATAATATGGCTTAAAGTCATCCATAATTTACAACCATAAAAAAAAAATAACAATCGCATTCCATGACAGTAGAAATAAATATGCACCTTTTAGATTAATCAAATTTGTTGAGAATGATAACCTCATGGACTTTTTGTCCTCAAAACATACTGATATTTTTATTTTAATAAGTATACATTTTGATTTTGTATATAATATACATGTTAACTTCAGTTCTCATCACAATCAAAACCATCTCTTTACTTTTCTGTTTCTTTCTTACATTCTATTCTGTTTCTCTCTTACATTCTTTTATGTTTCTCTCTTACATTTATTTATAATTAAGAAAACTAACGAACAACCACATGAAAGTTTCTTTTCTCTTGTTTTGTACGAAAGAGAAATGAAACGAAGTTTTTTTTATTACAGTATATGTTCTTTAGTCGGTGTATGTTGTGTGTGATAGGGTGTATTGTAACTTTAGTGTAACTCAATGATAATATACCTAATAAAATAATAATACATGACATTTTATAATATACCCAATAAAATAATAACTTTATGGTATTTTTGTTTTGAGTGGAGTATGTGTTTATTTTATTTTGGGGAATAAACAATTAAGGTTTTTTTAATATTTATTTATTAGTAATACTAATACTAATATTATTAGTAATATTTTAAACATATGTTTGACGGATACAGATATCCGGTAAAACGAATATCCGATAAAATGGATACTCCGCATCGGATACGGATTATCAATGTCGGATACTAGTACTATCCGTATCCGTATCCGTTTTCTCGGATATTTTTATAGAGTATCCATATTCGTATCCGTTTCCATATTTTCGGATAAACATCCACAAATTCGGATTCGGATATCGGACGGATGCGAATTTTCGAATATCCGTTTACAGCCCTACAGCTTACTACGTTCATTGTTTTGCTCATCAGCTATAGTTGGCATTGGTAGCGGTCGCAAACAATCATAACACAATTGGTTCTTTCTTTCTCAAAGTTTCAATTTTGTCGAATGTTGTGGGAGCATCTTGCAAGCGTAGAGATTATTTCGAATAAAGCAGTATAATGATATACTTGAAGGAATATACACCGGTGATCGGAAGACGGGTCGTGGTTTAAACCAAGAAGAAGCATTCACACGAGCAGGGGACACACGGTGGGGTTCACATTACGGTACACTTTTGAGTTTAGATCATTTGTCCTCTGCTGTGATTGGTGTACTTGAGGTGGTTCAAGTTGATGGTGATGTAGCTACTCAGAGAATAGAAGCATATGATCTGATTAGCTATTTGCAGTGCTTTGATTTTATGTTCAAATTGCAGTTAATGAAAGCAATTTTGGGGATTACCAATGACTTGTCGCAATCACTACAACGGAGGGATTAAGATATTGTGAATGCAATGGATCTTGTTAAAATAGCGAAGATGCGTTTACAAAAAATGAGGGAGCATGGATGGGATAAATTTTTGAAAGTAGTCTCTTCATTTTGTAGTACACACGACATTGTAATCATAAATATGGAAGATTGTTTTGTGGCCAATGGAAGATCACGTCGAAACGTCGAAGAGAGGACAAATCTTCATCACTATTGGGTTGAATTGTTCTATTCGGTGATAGATATGCAACTATAGGATTTGAACCATTGGTTTAATGAGGTGTATACAGAGTTACTTTTATGTATGGCATGTCTTGATCCAAGTATGAACTTCTCCAAATTCGATGTGGAAAGATTAGTTCGATTTGCGGAGTTTTATCTGAATGATTTTGATCCGATTGAACTCACAGTTATTGGGGAACAACTTGAAAATTATATATATAGTGTGCGTGATAAGGAAGAATTCAAAGACTTGAAAGAGATTGGTACTCTTGCTCAAAAGATGGTTGAAACTCAGAGGGATCGATTATTTCCATTAGTGTACTTGCTTATAAAACTTGCCTTGACATTGTCGGTTGCAACTGCAAGCGTGGAAAGAGAATTCTCCGCAATGAAAATCGTGAAGAGTACATTACGTAACCGAATGGGAGATAATTTTACAATGATTGCTTGGTGGCGTACATTGAACATGATATTTTTAGAAATGTTGATACGGAAGATATCATTCAATATTTTCAGAATATGACGCCGCGTAGGGGAATATTGTAAACAATCTCATTGTATTTGTAGTTTCTGGTTATGTATGGATGAATTGATATGAAATTTTGGCATATTCAGTATTTATGTTTTATCGGTTGTTGGTTTTTATGAGTTGATTATTTATTATTGTTAGTAAAAAAAATGAATCGGTTTACCCCGATTGAACTAAAATCCTGGATCCGCCACTGTATATTTTCATAGGAAACGCAGACTCAACTACTACTATGGGATACAACTTGACTCGAGATACGGGATAAGTGACCTTTCCAAAATGTAGGCCAGTTATGCTAGGATACATTAAATATTTTTCAATATTTTATATATATTAAGGATAAAATTTAATAAAATGAATGTAGATAACATTAGCTATCCCAAGTAGTCAACTATAATAAATGTCACTAATGACCATTACATTAAAGCATCCTTAGCATAAAATTGTTCAAACGAAAATATAATATAAAAATAAAAATTACAACACATAAAACTGTTGGCATAAGATGTAGTAGCACGAGATGGCCATTTCAAATATAGAAAAACATAATGTCAATAAAAAAATTATTAGACAGATTTGCAAAAAAAAAATCAGAATTGTAACTTTCTTGAAATAGAATTAGTCTCACTCATAATTAAAAAAAATAGTCAGTGATATTTGTAATACTCATGTGAACTAGTTATAAATTATCATGTAAATATTTTTTTTAAACTAAAAAAAGAAAATATAAACAGTAAGATTTGTAATACTCCCAGAATTGATTAAAAGGAGCCCTAATTAATAATCGAAGGATTCAAATGTAAAAATAAAAATTACAATTTAAATAGATTGATGAAATCGCAACTCTAAAAAAGTCAGAAGTTAGTCGAAAGTGGGCTGGTACAAGTTCGAAACTGGTTGGAAATTGGTCGAAAGTGCAGGGGTAGTCGGATGAAGCCGAAAGTGGGATGGAACAAGTAAGTTGTAAGTCAGGGTCGGCTCTATAGTTTTCAGGGCCCTAGGCAAACAATCAAAATGGGTCCCTTTTGCATAAAAAAAAAATCAAATTAAAGAAAATGTGTTATTCTCGCATTTTTCGATGGAAAACCAATTTTTATATAGAAAATCAATTTTAATATACTAGTGTCTAATCCCATCCCTAGAATTCTCATCAAAATATTTTTTTCTATAAACATTACGCTTCTCACAAAATACGAGTTCAATTTTCATTTCTTTAACAAGATCTATAGACATATTCACACAACACAACACAATAACAAGTGTAATTGTTTGTAGACATATTTATACAACACAACAACAAGTGTAATTTGTAAAAACAAAAATTAATTACACAATCATAAGATTCTCAATAAAATTGACAAATCATATTAAAGAAAAATGCTAAAGAGGAACAATAGAACCTGATTTGAGTACCAATTTGAGAGCAATCTCAAATTTTAATTTGTAAATACCCAAATAATAAATTGGAATCTACAAAAAAAAATATTATTAGTAACACAAACAAATTTATATAATGAGATATAACAAAGTAAATGAATAATATATTATTACACAAATAAGGTCCAGCCAATCTCCAATCAAGCGCTAACTTTCTGAAATTGAAGAAATTGAAATCCTAGATTTTTAACCCTTATTTTGATGAGGTTAGTTCAAGAAAAAAAAGGGAGGGGGGGCTCTTTTTTTTTTTTTGGGGGGGGGGGGGTGTTGCTGAAAATTACTTTTTTGGGGGTGGGTGGTGGGTGATGGGGGTGGGGTAGTGGAGGCTAAGGATTTTGGGGTGAGGGGTAAGAGAGATTTTATTCTTGCTTTGGTTAGTAGAGAAAGAGACTAGTGTGAGTGAGAGAGAAGAAGAGAGGAAGAGAAGAAGAGTGAGAGAAAAAAGTGGGTGAAAGAAATAAGAGAGTTAGGGTTAGAAGAATAGAATAAGTAAATGGGTTGGACTGGATTTTGGTTGGGTTGGGTTATGATGGTGGGTTTATTGTGTGGGTTTATTTTTTAGTGTGTGGGTGAGTTATTATGTTGTTGTTGGGTTTAGTGTATGAGTTTATTTTAAATAGAATAAATTTATTTTTGGGGTCTTTTTTTAAGTGATAACTTTAATTTTTTCATAACTAATTTTTTTTTTGGGGGGGGGGCTTTTTTTTTTACAACTATTTTTTTTTTAACCTAATTATTTTTATACCTATTTTTTTTTAAACCTACAAATTTTTTTTCCCCGGAAGGGGCCCTAATTAATCAGGGGACCTAGGCGGCGGACTAACCCGCCTATGCCTAGAGTCGGCCCTGCTGTAAGTGCAATGAAGGAACCCTAGAAAATTCGGATGTGCGATTATGTTTTAATTGTCTTTTGTTTTAAAACTTACAACCTTTTATTATTAGACATTTGACTCCAACATTTATATTTTAAAATATCAAAAAGATCCTCACGAGTCCAAAAACGTACCTCGATGATTCTTAATGTAATCAATGTATTTAAAAAAAACCGCATACACTCTAACTCGCTCATCTGAATCTGATACGAGTCTAAAAAAATATGTGACCTCGGGAGAGTTGTGCTTTATAGATATTTCCTAACAAATTAGAATGGATTTATGTGTAATTAATTCAATTTAAAAAAAGATGTAAAAGAAAGAGTTAATTCTATTTTTGGGTCCCGTAAATATGCGTATTTATAAGTTGAGTTTATTATATTTAGGTCTCATACCAATAAATTTTTTCTAGTTAAGTCCTATTGACTTTTCAACCATTAAATAAGTTTTAATCCTAACCATCCGTAACTTCCTATGGGAAGTTACATAAGTGGTTGAACTTTTTTTTTCATTTTATTTTTAATTTTCAAATGATTATAACTTTTGATTGACAAATCTATTTTTCACAAAATTACTATTTTTCAAATCTTCTCGGCGAGATCTATGAAACAAGATCTCTGAAACCTATAAAATTTCAAAGAAAAAAAATTACACAGACAGTAAGCTTTACTCTATACACTAGAAAATGAAATAGTTTTATATATGTGACATTTTCACAAACAGTAACATTTACTGTGTTAATATTACACATACAGCAAAATTTACTGTGTTCTCAAAAAAAAATTACCCATATATTCATCAAACAAGATCTACGGAATACATAATATTTCAATGAAAAAAAATTGTACAAACAGTAATACTTAGTGCGTACACATTTAAAATAGAATTGATTAATGGTTGAATAGTCAGTGGAACTTAATTAAAAAAAATCTCAAAATAGGAATTACATATAATAATACATATTAATTGGGATGTCACATTTGTTGTTATTATTAAACAATAATACAAACAAATTGGTTAAATAAATAAGTCAAATGATGTAAAAATTAATATATATATATATACACACACACACACACACACACACTAGGGTGTACCCTTGCCGATGGCACAATAATAAATTTTTTTCCCGTTATAGAACACTCAGTATGGTATTTTACATTTTAACAAAGACTTAAAAATACTACTTAAATTTCATCTTATTAAATAAAGATGTTACACACCTTTTGTAATACTACATTTTCTAGTTGCATGCTTTCCTGTGCTGATAGCACGCTGAGAATAATAATATCTTTAAAATTCATTCAAACATACATGAATTGAAATGTCAAAATAAATGTAACATAAGTCAATTTTTTTTTCAAGCATAGTAAATGTTAAAACAACATCTCCAAAATTGATGAATTAAATGTTAAAATATCTCCAACTCCCCCCCACCCCAAACCCCCCCAAAAAATAGGGCATAATTCAAAATACAAACCAACATGTATAATACGGAATTACAAAAAAGATGAAGCATAACATATTTACAAGTGATGTCCATACTTGTTCAACTTAACCTGTCTAAAAGTCGATGACAATGCGTATGCGCATCGAGTGTGGATGAACAACCGTCGCAATCAAAATTTTAAAAAATAATAATATCTGAGTCTAAATATAGACCATGCATTTTAATTATAAAGATAAGATGATACCTTATTGCATACTCTTTCACCCCAGACCTGGTAAATGATTCTACTCATAGGTTCCACTGGATAAAAAACAATAACCCCTTAGAATTTTTGGAACTAAGAAAATACATACTTGTCCTTAGATTGTCATGTTAGAGGTCAGGGCTATTGATCTGTTTTCCATATCACGAGATAAAATATTTCCTCAAATAAATTAACGATAAAGAAAATATACGTAAAAAAAACTATATGTAACCCTAAAAAATAGAGAATGGGAGTAATGATTTTGTAAAATAATGCAAACACCACTTAGATCATGTACAAATTTTCATTGAGATTGATCATTTTGTTTTAAATATTTAATGTTTAAAACAAAATGATCAACGCCAATTAAAATTTGAAATAACGAGCAATGTCAACATGGAAAGTCAAGATATGAATGAGCGTGCGAACGTAAGCAACGTATTAAAAAGATAGTAATTTTAGGCCGACTCACGAATCCGATTCATTTTGTGTGACTCATTGACATGTCATGTCTGGATTGGCTCATTTTCAGGGCCCTACTCAGTGGAGCCTAATAATGAACCAATACAGACACAACATGTTAGTGAGTCGTGCAAAATGGATCACATTCTTAAGTTGAGTTAAAATTACTTTTAAAAAGAACCCAAAAAAATTTAAAGGAAAAAAATTTCATCTAAAAATAACATGTCGGCCATGTTTACTAAAATCATATGTTTTATAATAGTTTCGTTTGATAATTTCTAAGATCGGTTACAAAAACAAATCAAAAGTAAAATTCTCTACTAACAATAAATAACTTTCAGAAAACCTAAGACATATGGGATCCTACAAACAAAAGCCATATATGACGGATAGAATAGAAAGTACCATATTATTTTGGGCCAATTATTAAATAGTGTCTACTATAAATATATATTTTTTTAAAAAGGACACATATTTTTAGTTTAATCCATTTAGTCCCTCAAGCACTCAATATCCTCTTATTTTTAGAGGTCCGCGCCAGCGGCACTCCCTCTCCAAAATATGTGGCAAAGGACTTTTTGAGGCAAAATAAAAAAGTTTGGACTAAATGAGTATTAAAAAATGTCCGAGGGACTATTTGGTATATGTCCCTATTATTTTTACCATCAAATTACAATAAAAAAATGTAAATAAAAATCGAACCTATGAGTGTAAGATCAGATCTGTTGTTAAAACATTCCAAAGTACATATGCACGTGCAAGAGAATAAATGTCACGAACAAAAGTAATTCAGATTTTTTGGGTTTTATATTTTGCTGATTGAAAAACTTAAGTTAGTAGATGATGAGTTTTATTTCTTGGGATTGATTGCATAGATGATGGGTATACACGGTTCTTTTGAAAAAAAAAAACATCAAAACCCAATATCTCTCATCATATATAAAAATATATAACTCAAACCTATCATGTACAGAGACAGATGGAGATTACACAAAACACAAATACCACCATATCCTTTAATTAGAACACCTATCGGCCCAAATATAATAAATTGCAGCCAACACACCACATCACGAAACAGTTTTTCGTTTGCCACTTTACCATACCCCGGAAGATAATGAAAAAGCATCCCTTCTACGAAGAGAACAACCCCCAAACAAAACTACCAAAGGCATTAAGTGACACTACGGGGGAATAACCTATAAGAGGTCCCTAAACTACTAATCAACTATTCGAGTCACTTGTTCATACACAGTTTCATGAACACCATATCTTCTTAACCCACCCCACACACCCACCTAAGAAAAAAGGAAGAAAAACTGCAAAAAATTCTCTTTTCAGCCTCTAAATAGTTTTATTAAAAAAAAAATACTAAATCTGAATCAACTGTTGATATCATCCCCCAACTGTAAGCATAAAGTCTAGATATATTTTTTTATTTTTTTTCAAAAGAAAAATTTATTCATAAGAAAGTGGAAAAGCCCCACCCGTGACAAAGAAAACAATCAACATAACTTGATTCAAGCAGAAGAAAAGACTTGATGTGACAACTAAACAACTTCAAAAAACACAACAATCTAAAGCGATTTTAAAAAACATTTAGGTTCTAAGTTTTCTTGAACGCGTTTGCTTGCTGACGACGTTCCAATTGTCATTTTTCTCAGATGCCAAATCGACCGCAGATGTCGAATCATGTTTAGAGAGATCCACGAATAAATTAATGTTGCATTCGTCGTAAATTTGAACGCTAATAGGATTAACTTGGGATATATCGTCACCTGTGTTAATATTTTCTAAAGGAATCTTCTCTTCATCACTTTTGGAGTCTTCATCAGAAAATGAAGTTTCAATTAAATCATTGCGTAAAACAAGTTTATCGCCTATTAAAACGATGGAATCTCGTTGGATTAATTGTTGAATATAACTTTGTATTTTTATATTTGGGACAGAAGATCCATGATGTTGAGTGTTGATAGCAGATGGGCCCTCAGTGGTCATATCCTCTCGGTTTACAGTGGGCACACCACTACTGCCAATAATGGCCGGAAGAGTGGTGGTAAAATTTGAGAAATTCTACAAATGAGTGGGCACTATCTCCTTATCACAAGGACATAAATCAGAACCAAGATGTTTCGTGGCATAAACTGGAATGACTCCAATTTATGGGTCATTCAAATTATTCAAAGTGGGACCCAAAGCACCCTCCTCATGATGGTCAATAGACTCTAGTACCTGCTGAACAGGTGGTTCAACTAGAACCAGCTGCCTCTCCGATTTGTTTGGATTTCCACGAATAAATCTTAAATTTTCATGAACTGCCATGGTGGCCTTAATATTAGGAACACGAGTTTGACTCTTTTCATTTTCCATGTGATAAGTTTTTTCTTAGCCCAACTGTGTATAGTTTGAATCCTCGACAAAAATAATCTGTTGATGTTCCTTAATTCTCGTAGATGCAAAATGTTCTTCAACTAATTCAAAATCGTTTTGAACTGGAACAGAAATATCGGAGTCCACTTCCTAAAAATATGGGATATTCTTAGTAACATTTTTAGCAATATCTCTGACCACCTCTAAGGATTTTCCGGCAACTACTTTAATTCCATTTTTTTGCCAAAAATTGCAAACGACTACGGGGCAACTGTTGATCAATAGTGTACTGTACAACGTCACCATCAGTAACCCGACCTACAATATTCACTTGCTTAGATAGATTTGTTTGAGAAGCTTCAAATCCCCTTAGTTCCTTATCCTCATCACAAAGGTCTTGACCTTGCGAGCTACTTGATTTATTAAGATCCATCTTGTTCACCTCAATATTAGTTTCCAGAATGACTTGTTCTTTTTCACCACTGGTATCTTCCATGGGCTGCTGCTCCTGATCATGAAGCATATTGGTCTGATTCAAGGTCTTGATGCCACTAATATGATTCTTCTTTACAGTAAAAATTATTGGAAGTTCTTTAGGCTGATTTTGATTTGCTATTGTACCTTTTTTATTTTTCTCCTTATACACCTGATAGACTTTTTTCTTGCCTTCAGTTTCACCTGATTTGAAAATGCAACTTTTTTCATCATGTCCCTTCTTGAAGCAAAAATTACAATATTTAGGCAGATCTTCTACAATAATCTCTTTCCAGAAACCCTTGCTCCCACAACCAATCCACACCCTTTTTGCAATTGTATATATGAGATCAACCTCAACACAAACTCTAGCTAAACTTGGTCGATTAAATTTAGCAGTAGAGTTATCCATTCACAATGGTTTTCCAACGAGTTGAGCAATAGAATATAGGGATGACTTAGAGAAAAAATGTATGGGCAATCGAGGGAAAGATATCCAGACCGGAGATATACTACTCTCCATGTCTGGGTGAAAATCAAGGGTCCACTTGATGGTACGCATTGGATACTTACCTATATACCAAGAATCTCTCATCCAAAGCCTTGAAAAATCTTCTTCATGGTTGAACCTAATCAAAATGTGTTTATGGTCTATCAGGTCATTACATGATGTCTTTAAAGAAAATGTTTGAAATGTCTTCCGAATCACATCCATTGATGGTTTACCATGGGAGAACTTCCCCACTAGGGCATGGTTGAAAGGTTTGGCTAAGTTGTCAATATCGTCTTGAGGAAAGATTACATAAGGTTCACCTTTATACTTTGTAGGGTTCTTTAAAACAATATCCTTGACACATGATGAATATGATGCTACCACTGATGCAAGGGATCTATTCCAAACATTGTTTAGGTCAGGTGGCTTTGGATCCACAAGAGGAAAGTGATTGGCGACTGCCATTATATCTAGATAACATCGAGCTTGACATACACAGAAGTTTCAGCATTTACATACAAAAACATACGTACAAATACATACATTAGTAGAAACTCTAGAGCTGTATATAACACACAAAAACACAAAAATCCCGTTACACATTATAACACAGAAACTCTAGAGTTGAATGACTAACCCATACATGAGTTTTGAGTGTAACAGTAAACGCATAAATAAGGTATTTGTGAACAAAGTTATAAAAAAAAACTATTAGAACGTTGTGTCAATGATAGAAAAAAAACTCTTAGAATGTAAACCCTTCATTGCCCAAATACATTATCAACCATAAATTATAAAAAGATAAGAGGGGAGACATACCAGGAGTGTAAATGCCTCTATATGGAAATCCGTTAAGAAAGGTGTGTTTAAAATTAACCAAAAAAAAACATGATGTCATGAACTTCACTAACTATCATTTAAAATACCAAAAATGCAAATACTTCATGTTATGAAATGCGTCCATTTTGGAACCCATAAAAATTTGGAACCCATAAATGCAAATACATACATAAGCAGAAGTTTGGAACCCGTATATTATCTATTTAACATCCAGCTTGACATACACAGAAGTTTTAGCTTTTACATACAAATACATACATAAGCAGATAACTTGACATACACACAAGTTCCAAGAAAAAGTTTCAGCAAAAATTTATCTCTCAGATGAAGCAACAACAAAGGAATAATAAACATACTAAGGTTTTTGTGTTCTTATCTTGCGTGAAGAAGTGTGTCTAAGATAGTCTTAGGTTGTCTACTCCAGCCACTCTGGTGGCTGTGAGTTCCAATGAAAAAAATCAATATCCAAAGGTTTTTTATTGTGTCAAAGGAATCAGTCGAAAAAAATAAAGGGACCAAATATTGTGTAAAACACTCACATCATCTAAAAGTGTGTGGAGGAATCCCAATGGTTGGATTGGCAACATTAGATTGTAGCCATTAATTTCTTGATTGATCCTAATCGTTATTTAGCCTTGATAGAACCCTCACATTAAATCTCAGACACTAGTTAGCTTATACAAAAAATCCCTCCTCCTTTATATATATACTAAGGGGTACCCGTATCGATGGCACGGTGATAAATTTATTCTCAATCTATTTTTATCCCTACCGATGGCACGGTGATAAATTTATTCTCGTGATAAATTTGTTCCCGTGATATTTTGTATTTTAAATTGTCGCCAATAGTGAAAATAGAAATATTGACCATCCCATGATACACTTGCTCGTCATGCATAGGTGTAACCCGCATTGATTGCACGATTATCATATTGATCCAATGTTTGCGACATGGTTATGATTTTAATACGGGAGTACCCGTGTCGATGGTACGGAAAAAAATTATGCCGAGTATTTACGATTATTCTTCAATTTGACAATCCCAATTCTATAAAAGTACAAACAATAACATGAAGTTAGGTTCATATTATTTAATTTTCTTATTGGATAAAGTAAAACAAAATATTTAAATTCAAATTAACCTTATTGGATAAGTCATGGTATCAACAAACTTTGGACATGCATTATAATAAAACTTTTGGATAAAAAACGTTATTTATAGAGTTAGGTTCATTTTGTGTTAATGTATGAGAAAATTTGTCTGTTTTCCATACCGTAAGAATGTTCTGAATATTTCGTAATAGTAAATAGTTCGGACAAAATTAGACACACACGATAATCATTTTGCATTTTAACATCTCCAACTTATTGATAATCATTTTTGCACGGGCAAGGGTAACAAATTGCCGTAATTAAAGAGAAATATTATGAGTTCTCATATAGTTCATCAAGAACTTATTTTAATCGACTAAAAATTACTCATTAGAGTTCTGTGTTTCTTGCAAGTCAATTACACATTAATAAATCACGTGTGCAACTAAAAACTCGTTGCAATGGCCTTGATTTAGAATAACAAATATAGTGTGTTAAATATTTTTTTATACCATACCAATATTCTAATAGCTTAATAGATAATATTTCAATAAGTCAAAATAAAATTTGAGACGGGTGCAAATTTATTCCCTTACAAAATCGATTGTTTAGCAAATCTTGCATGCATAACAAAAATTATTGTGAAGTTGTGTTTAAAACTTTTACATTGATACTTTGAGGCTTATGAATTGTTCCCCACGCACGATAAATAGTTCAACTGCTCCCAAGTCCTTGAGACATGTGCCTACAACCACTATAATAAAAGAAAAATCTAGTTGCCTTTAGACATGTCCCTAAAAGCATTGCAGTAAAAAAAATTCAATACATCATGTAGAAAGGTGCTATTAAAATAAGGGTGTGGCTATTCACACTCCTTAAGAATACTAAGGCACCCCAATTTTTTCACAAACTTTGCAAATGACAATAAAACCCTTGCACCATAATACATCATCCTCTCTTTTTCTCTCTCCTCCATTAATATATGTTTTGAGCAAATATAATCTTTTGTTTAAAAATTTATTACTTTAACAAAAAATGTAATATTTTGAAAAAAAATAAAAAAATAAATTTCAATATAAAAAATCTTAATATTCTGAAAAATTAAAATTTTAATATTCTGAAAATATAAAATCATAAAATTCAGTTTTTTATTTAAAAAACATTATGTTATTTATAAATTGCTATGTTTTATTTTTTGTTTACTGTTTAAAAAAAATAGTAATTTATTAAAGTCAAAATTTAGTTTTTTACCAAAAAAAATACAGTTCTCTTAAACAACTATGTATTATATAAATTTGTAAAAAACAAAGTTTAAAGAAAATATAGTTTATGATAAAAAAAAAATCTCCAATTTTTATTAACAAAAAATAATGTTCATATTTTTTGTTTAAAATAATTAAAGTCAACTTTTTTTTTTTTGATAAAAAGAACATCCATTTTTTTAAATAAATAATGAAACAGTTTTTTTTTATTAAGTCCATTTTAATAAAAAAAAAGTAATAAGTTTTTTTTATAAATAACATAATGTTTTTTAAATCAAAAAACTGAATTTTATGATTTTATATTTTCAGAATATTAGGATTTTTTATATTCAAAATTTATGTTTTTATTTTTTTCAAAATATTACGTTTTTTTTAAGTAATAAATTTTTGAACAAAAGATTCTATTTGCTCAAATCAAATATTTATTGAGGGCCTTTTTGAGGTGTGGGGGAAGACTTTTTGAGGTGTGGGAGTAGACATTCCCTATAGTTATTTTACCTAATATGAACACGACGCAAATAAAAGCAACATGACAAGAAATCTTTTTTTGTCAAACACAAACACGATCGAGTTGAAACACGACACGACACAACACATAAAACGCGATACAACACGACCCAACTAATATATATGGATCGTGTCGTACTTTATTTGAATCGTGTTTGTGTTTGGTAAAAAATGATGTTGTGCCGTTTGGATTTTACTTGAATCGTGTTCGTACTAGATAAACAAAAATAAGATTGCATGTCGTGTTTTTATTTCATGTTCTCTCTCTTTCTCCTACTTAGATTTTAATTTGTTTAGTTTTTAACTATATGTGAAATCAAATTCCCATTTTTGACTTGTATTTTTTTTATTTTGGAAAACCTTAATTTTTGGTTTTGAATAAGTTGTGCATTTGGAATAAGAATTGAAAAATCAAAAACACCAATTTGTCAAAAACATTTTGTTACTTATAAAAAAATTAACAATCCTGTTTATAAAAGGACGTTATTAAAAAAATGTAGTATTCAGGAAATAAAATAGCATAATATTTCGAATAAAAAAATACTATATTCTAGAAAATTAAAATTTTAATATTCTGAAAAATAAAAATCTTAAAAAGTCAGATTTTTATTTATAAAAAATATTATGTTATTTATTAAAAAAAACTTGCTAGTTTTTTAAAATTAAAATGGATGTTCTTTTTAAAAAAATGTCTCGTTATTTAAGTTTAAAACATTGTTTCGTTATTTGTTTATTAAATAAATCATCTTTTTATTTAAAAAAAAATTATTTAATTTTTTTCTATTAAAATGCAAGTTAACTAAAGTATGGATGAGTTGGAGAGTGAGGACATTTTTGTCTTTCTTTTGTTGTGGAGCAAAGTGGAGTGCTAGAAAACTTTTTTGGAGTGGGAATAACCCCATCCTAAAATAAATATGTATTTTCAGTAAAATAAAGCAAACATTATTTGACACACTAAACTCCAAATTTGTGTCTGTTATGACACCAAAGTGTTTATTATGACACCATTTTTTTCTCAATTCATTGTCAACTCACCTCCCAAGATGACAATGCAATGAAAACAAACAATACTTTCAATTCGTTAGCTTCTAAAACCTAAATAAAAGAAGTCCAGTAATTAAAGGCCTAACACCAAACATCAAGACGTAATTATAATTTCTAAATTTCTAAAACAGTCAACTGCTAGAAAGAGCCTGATTAAATCCCACCTCAGCTATAAAAAAATAAACCACCATATCAAAAATTGTCATGAACAGCAAACTAAAATAAACAATAAACCTAAAATAAAATAAAAACAACATATCAATGTATTTTTTTGGTCAATGCATTTTTTATATTGTCAATACATATTGCCATTGTATAATATATAATGACACATTAAAAATAAAATGATTTATAAAAAAGGTCCATTGTGCCTATATTATCCAAAAAAAAAAAAATGAACGACAAAAATTAGCAAATGAACATTGTGAGTAGACAGGGAAAGAGAAAGTAGGAGAACATGGATCTAAAAATTCTTCTATGAGAGTCTAACTAATCACGAGTCGACACGTTCAGATATTTATGTGCCTGCAAGGCAAACAGTTATGAAGACATCAAAATACACCATAACGGATGTCTGTTTATGAACAACTCTATGGTGTGTCCTCAAAATTTCATACCTTTATATGTTTATTGATATTTGAAAAGGGAGGTTGAGATAGAGTGTAAAAAGATATATGTATCAGCTATTTTCTCTCTACTTTTCTTACCGATTGTTGTACATAACGACATCACGGATGTCTGTTTATGTTTGTGCTCGGTGTAGGTAACGTCAATTTCGTAGATGAGGACGCTGATCTTCTTAAATCCTCCCCTCCGTGTAAGGCTTCGGGTGGCGGGCTTGCTCCTCCCTTTCCCATACCCTTGCCTCCCTTTTCCCTTTTAGACAGATATTTTGACGAAGATGAGTTTGTGTATGTGTAAACAGGCCTATTTTGGGGATGTTCATTTTGAACAAATTCTGGCAAACTAAAACAGCCCAAACGGTATATCAATCTTAATATTTGAGCATTTAAATATAAAACATCATAGTCTAAGGCTAAATAAAAAAATAAGAACAGGTATTTATCTAAAAAAAACTTCTACAGAACAGGTGTTTATCTTAAAAAAACAGAACAGGTGTTTATTTAACAAAATTAGAATATGTGTTTAACAGAAGATATAAAACAGATGTAGATATATATATATATATATAAAATATCAACATAAGATATAAAACGTTATCTAACAAATCAGGTGTTTTTTTTAAACTGTTGTTAAAAAATGAGAACGGGTGTTAAAAAGTTATCTAACAAATCACATGTAGTTATCTAACAAATCAGAATAAGTCAAGGGCGGATCTAGGGGTGGGCCCACCAGGGCTGTAGCCCACCCCTCCCAAATTGGAAAAAAAACTGTAAGGGTTAAAAATTGTTACTTGAAGTTAAGATGTTATTGCATTTGGGATTTAGGGTTTGCCCGGTTTGATTTGATATGGTGGTCCTGTGATTTTCAGCTCGTGTAGATTGTTCAAAATGACTCTTGTCGGCTAAAGATTGTGTTTTCTATTGGTTGTTTGAGCTCATTGGTGGTGAATTGAAGATTTATTTCCCTTGGATTCCATGGTATTTGTTGGGTTTGGGTCAGAGATGTGGGGATGCATAATGTGATGAATTTAGTTGTCTTAAATGTTTGATCTTGGTTTAGTTGAGTGGGGTTTGAATTTTCAGGCTTTCATGTCTTTTGATTTGGGTTTGCAGCGGTGGAGACATGTGTGGCTTTGACTGATAGGTGCTATTTTTGTTCTGAGACGTGGAGATTGTTTGGCTGTGTAGTTTCGTGGGTTTTGTTTTTTCAATCGTTAAACTTGGGTAAATGTTTTTTTTTGTTGTTGGGGTGTTTTGGTTGAGAGATTTGTTGGGCTCTTGTGATTATTGGGCCTTTTTTTTGGTGAGTATGTTGTAACTTTATTGTTTGGTTGGGTCTCATTGTAATTTAATTTCGGTTGTTTGTCGTGGTATAATATATATATTTACATTCTACCAAAAACAAAAGAAAAATCAAAATTTGTAAGGGTTAAAAATTGCTGGAAAACAAAAAATAATATAGATAAATGGATATAAAAACATAATAAATTTCACCTCTTGGGAAATCTCCCTAAACCCCGGACAAAAATTCTCGAATTCGTTACTAATTTTAGCCCACCCTTTCGAGGAATCCTAGCTCTGCCCTTGGAATAAGTAAGTTCGTAACCAGTTTCTTGTTAAAAAATGGTGGTAGACGTAGAGCTTAAAAAAATAATATGGGATCCCGGTTTGAACATGTTGAGCTGATGGTGGTAAAAAAAATACTTGATTTGTCTCAAGTTGAACAGGTAGAGGAGCGGATGGGATCTCGGGTTCCATATCACTTCGTACAATCTCAACAACTGAAAAAAAACTCATAACGGATGGGTAGATAACGTTCAGCGGGGAGTTAAGCGGCGAAACAGGTAGAGGAGCAAGGAGTTAAGAGGCGGAGAGTGATGGTTTTTTTTTAGAGAGAGAGAGAATGTGTTGAGGGTTTCTTTGATTTGAGAGAGAGAGTGTGTTGGGGAAGGGAAGGGAAAATGGGGGTTTCTTTACTTCTGTCGGGTTTTTAGTGTGCATGTATATACACTTAGGGTCCGTTTGATAGAAAATTGAAAAAATGCAAATGATTCTAGGACATTTGATTTCAGGGCAAATAATTCCAAGGCAAATGAATATTTTTCAACTTGTGTCTGTTTGATATAAGTTGGAAAATCATCAATTTTCCACATTTTCTATCAAACACAAAAGTTGGAAAATAGATATAAATGTGGAAAATTTATTTATGGAATATATATATATATATATATATATATATATATATATATGAATATATATTATATTATATTATTTCGGATATATATACGGATATATATATGAATATATATTATATTATTTGCGGAATGAATATATATTATATTATTTTGGATTTATATATTATATTATTTACGGAATATATATATTTTGTATATATTATTTGCGGAATATATATATATATATATATATATATATATATATATTCGGATATATATATTATATTATATTATTTCGGATATATATATTTTATTATTTGCGGAATATATATATTTTGCATATATTATTTGCGGAATATATATATATATATTCGGATATATATATTATTATTATTATTTGCGGAATATATATATATTCCATAATATAATTATATTATATAATATAATTATATTATATTATAATATAATATATATTCCATAAATCATTATATTATATAATTATTTATGGAATATATGAATATATTTTATATTATATATTGAATACACTAAATATATATTATTTGCAGAATATATTCATATATTATATATATTCAGTATATATATATATATATATATATATATGAAATATATATTTAATATACGAAATATATATATTTACATATTTATTAACAATATATATTCATATATTTATGAAATATATAGAGTTTACAACAAAAATGGTTTTGAGTGATTTGCCACCCAAAGGTGGCAAATAAAAATCTGCCCCCCCCCCCCCCCCCCCAAAGAATTGAATTCCACCCTAGGGTGGCAAATTGTGCTTAAGGGGTGTGGTACATAGAAAATAAATTTCAAGGCAAATGAAGGCTATCAAACAGCCTAAAAGCTGAAAAAGACCAGAATTTTCCAACTTTTCTGAATTTGCCCTGGAATTGAGAGGCTATCAAACGAACCCTTAAAAGATGCAGAAAATAAAAAGATGAGGGGTCATGAGCTCTTCGAGCCACGTGTATTTAGACAACTATGATGGGGGTCATTTAGGAGAGGGTAAAAAGGGTGACAGATTTATGTGCTAGGTGTACGAATGTGGTACAATGAGTATAATCTTAACCATTGGATTATTTGATGGATTGTTAGGGAATACCGTTATTTAGCTTAGCCATTGGATTCAAACCCTCTAATTTAATCTCAAGCATCAATTGACAAAAGACCAAATAGATAGATACAAAAGTTGTTTATATAGGTTTTGTGTATAAACTTATATGATGTGGCAAAAGTCCCTCCTCCTTTATTATATAGACTAGGGTGTATCCGTGCCGATGGCACGGTGATAAATTTTCTCCTAATTTTTTTTTGTTATGGCACACTAACACTCATAGGTGTGATAAATAATGATGTTACATACCTTTTATAACATTATTTAGCTACACGTTTTTAACATAACATGACTAAACACTGGTTTTGTTATGGCACACTAACACTCATATGTGGAATAATACTTTTACAATTAATTCAAATATATATGATTCGAAATGTCAAAATAATTTTAACATAAGTCAATATTGAATCCAAACAACCATGTTTAATATTGAATTACAAAAATGATGATTTGCTTCCATTCCCCCTCCCCCCAAAATAAGACATAATTCAAAATCCAAACATCCATGTTTAATATTAAATTACAAAAAAAGATGAAGCATTTTTGTCATGAATGATGTACAACGACCAAGTGAATGGTATCATTTGTCTCCATATGTATGTCCATACTTGTACAACATTTCTTGGTTAAAAGTCGATGAAAAAATGCGTATGCGCATCAAGTGTGGATAAACAACCACCGCAGTCTAAATATAAAAAATATTGAATTAGTATCATATTCTAAATATAGACCATGCATTTTAAATTATATAGAATAAATGTTACCTCATTGCATACTCTATCACCCCAGACCCGACATTTTCCTTCGTTCCTCTTTTTCCATTCTTCAATATGGCAGTCCCAATTCTATAAAAGTACATCAATAACGTAATTTTAGGTTCATGTTATATAAAGTTCTTATGAGATAAAATAAAATAAAATATTTTAATTTTAATTTACCTTATCGTATAAGGCATGGTATCAATGAACTATGGACATGCATTATAATAGAACCTCTGGATAAACAACGTTAGTTGTAGAGTTAGGTTCGTCTTGTGATAAAAGAACATTTAGTCTATTTGAAGAAGTGCATCTCGAAAGTGCAACATATAATTGCCCATGAGTAAACCTTGGTGTACGCAAATCAATCCCAACATACTTTACCGACTGACCCTGAGATTTATCAATTGTCATTGCGAATGCAAGACACACAGGGAATTGACGCCTTGACATTTGGAAAGGAAGTTCTGAAGAAGATGGTGTCAAAGAAATTATGGGAATGAAGACTAAATTTCCCACCTTATCTCCAGATAAAATTTGAGCTTCAATTATTCTTCTTCCACATCAAACAACCATCAGTCTAGTTCCGTTACATTATGATTGTCATGTTAAGATTTATATATAATTCAAAATGTCATTATGACTATCATGTTATATATAATTCAAAACGTCAAAATTATAATTGTCATGTTAAGATTTCAACCACTTACGTTTAAAGTAAACTTACATGGTATTTCGGATTGCAGATGTAGATGGTAATGTAGATGAAGAAGAAATTGCCAATAGTTTCAAAGGAGGTGATGGGGGCCCATTTATTATCACTGATCTTCGTGTTTTTCCAATGGACCTTCGATTGGGTGGTAAAGATGGGAAAATCATGGTAAATCATGATCCATGACTTTAGATTTCTCCCTTGCTCTTCTCAAGCATTGGGCCATGGAACGATTTACGAAGGCTAAAGATTTATCTAGTTTCAATTGTGGTGATGAAACCTTCCTTATATCAGTGGTTGCGAGTTCTTCATTGAGGTTGTGAGGAATAATAGGCAATGAGGCTACTTGATTGTGAGTGTTATTGATAGATTCAGGAGTAGCTTTATCTTTTGTTGCAAATGTGCTCACCAAAGACGTTAAATCTAACATAAGTGGTTCGAGTTGTGATTGATGAGGGACCATCATTTCGACTTCCATTTCATTATCTTCAGTGTTCATCGTATACGGGTTATGTACACATGGCCTATATATAATTCAAAATTTCAAAATTTTAAATTTTTAAATTTTCAAAATTTAGATTCTCCTAGTAAACTTACATGTTATTTCGAATAACAGATGCAGATGCAGATGCAGATGCAGATGCAGGTGTTATTGTAGATGAAAATGATATTGCCAATAGTTTTAAAGGGTGTGATGGGGAACTATTTATTATCACTGATCTTCGCATTTGTCCAATGGATCTTCGAGTGGGTGGTAAAGATGGAAAAAAACGTGGTAAATCATGATCCATGACTTTAAATTTCTCATTTTCGCTTCTCAAGCGTTGCGCCATGGAATGATTTACAAAGGCTAAAGATTTATCTGCTTCCAATTGGGGTGATGAAACCTTCATTATATCATTGGTTGTGAGTTCTTCACTGAGGTTGCGAGGAATAATAGGCATTGAGGCTACTTGATTGTGAGTGTTATTGATAGGTTCATGAGTAGCTTTATCACACTCAACGAAGGGAAGTTGAACTTGTGTTTTCGACAATCGTTGTGTAGATGAAAATAATATGCCTTTCTCTTTTTCTCGTCGCATGCGTTGAGCCAATGAGCATTTCGATATAAGCGCCTACGTATGAGTTTGTCATTCATCATCATAATATTAGACATTAAAATCTATGGTATGAATCATAAGAATTTATAATGGTTACCTCAGAGTATTATGCTTTTCCTTTATCAATATTAGAGGTATTTGGAGTTTGAGGGCTGATGTTTTCTTTTTCATTTCTTTGCTATATGGTATAATAAAATAAAATCAGAACATAGATTAAATAAAATCTATGGTAAATTGCATGATACTTGCTATGTTTTGGTTACTTACCTCGGAACATTGAGTTTTGCGTTTACCAGTAACAGGAACAGGGGAATTTGGAGCTTGAGGGATAACCTTTTCGTTTTCCTTTGTTTGTTGTTTGTAATCAAAGATGAATACGTTTAAAGTATAAGTAAAAAAAATATTTTTAAAAATTTTTAAAAGTATAATAAAAGAATGTAATTGCACATTTTGAGATTGTATGGTGACGTTGACACCATGTGTTTGTAGTAACCAAACCTATATGATTTTTTTTTTGTGGAAATCACAAATACCGATTGGGAAAAAAACGTTGTATAAACATTATAACCAAACCATATGAAATTGTATTAAAAATTATGAGAGACTTACTGCTTGACCCAATTCTTCATCCATCTGCATAGGTATTATATATTAGAAATTACATAACAATAATTCTGTAAAATTTTAAGGAATAAGCAAATACATACCTCTTTATAGATTGTCATTTTAGAGGTTGGGGGAGTTGGTCTTTTTTCCATATCGCACAATAAGAATTTTCTGTAAAAGTAAATTTATGTAAAAGTATCTAGAGAATTTTCTGAACTGAAAGTTTAATGCCAACTATTAAAACTAAACTAATCAAAACAAAAGTTGAATAGTAACCAAAACACATATAATGAATACTAACCAAAACACATGCTCTGAATACTAACCAAAACACATAGAATAAATACTAACCAAAACATAAATGTATGGATAAAACTAACACCGTAAAGACACGCATGTGTACTGAAAACAAACTCAGCATGCTTCTCTCATTTGCTCTGGCTATGTTGTTTAAGCCTAGGAGTCCGAGGTTTAGTTTTGTATCAGTGCGTTACATGGCGTGTTATAAATCCATGCTGCAACTGTTTTACAGGTTCTAAAATAAAATATTTTTATTTTGGGAAAAACGTATACGGGTAGTTAAAAAAATTATACATTCGTCAAAAAAAATTTGCAAACTCTTGTAAACAATTTTATACAGTTCGTTAACACTATAAATCTATACAGTTATATACATGTATATACACGTATAAATATGTAAATCTATACACATGTAAATCTATACACGGTATATACACTATTTTAATATCAAGTGCTAATAGAAATTGTAAATACTTCTTTTGTTTTTACTTTTTAAAAAAAAAAAAGCAAAAGTGTTGACAATTGTGGCTTCATCTGATTGGAAGTTGAGCTTGTAACGCAGTTTTTTCCTCATACTCTCGTCAAATTTAAAATAAACAACTAAGTTTTTTCCTCACACTCTCGTAAAGGACGGTAGCCTTTTACTTCCATCGTCATCTTCATGGTAATGTTCAATCGTTGATTTTTTGTAGAAGTTAAAGGTTTTTATCTGGGATTTTTATCACAGCTATGAATCATTAGGGGTGGTCAAATGGGATACACATAGTCAACCTTAACATATTCGACCCACGTGGGGTGATGAAATGTTATACATAAAAATTGTTCCATACAAACTCACACAAACTGTTCCACATAAAAATTGTTTCACACTAACGGTTCCATACAAACGGTTTCATATTTGAGTTTGGTTTCTATACAGTTATAAATCTATAAATGTATATACAGTTGTATTCTGATTTGAATTTGGTTTATATACATTTATATACACGTATAAATCTATAAATCTATACACATGTAAGTTATACATTGTAACTGAGTTGTATCTTATACACGTATAAATCTATAAATCTATAAAAGTTGCTTAGGTTTATAGCAGTTATAAATATATAAACGTATATACATGTATATACACGTATCAGATTTGAGTTTGGTTTCTATACAGTTATATACATGTACATACACGTATATACATGTTCCATACAAACACGTTAACGTATATACAGTTATATCAGATTTGTATTAGGTTTATCTGAGTTGAATCAAACAGTTATATCAGAATTGTATCAGATTTTGTCTTTGGCCTTGCGAACATGAACTGTTCGGAGCTAACAAAGTATTAGTTCTAATAAGTTCAGAATAAGTGCAACTTCTTCCTGGGACCTATGAAACAGTTCCAATAAGTTTAGATTTGTATCACCATCGTCGATTCATGTTATATTGTAAAACAGTGTTTATTAACTACTTAATTCAAGCAGCTTAAGTGAATTTCATCTTATATTATAAAACAAAGTCGATATTAAAATAACTTTTTAAATAATAATTAGTTAATGTCACTGTTGATCACCATCGTCGATTCATCAGAAACCTTTAAACTCATATTTAATTTTACCATATCTCTAAAACCTTTTAACTCATATTCATCTAGGTTTATGGTTGAACGAACTGGGTTTATCTCAGTTGGTATATACATGTACGCGTAAGCCCCTTATTAACTCTAACAATGATATTTCTCTACTCACTTTTTTTAAATGTGTTCAGATGAAGAGTAACCCAGTTCAACCAAAAACCCAGTTCCTTCACAGAACTCACCGTGAGAAGAAGAAACTCTAGAGTTGTGTTTTTTAAATGTTTTTTTATGTTAAAACTGAACTCAAGGTAAGTTATGAATGCAAAAACTCAGTTGATGGACAAACTCATACGGTTGATACAGGTGAGTCATCCAAATACATAACTCATTATACAGTTCATACCGAACTCGCAACCAAGCATTCGTACTCATACGGTTGATAGAGGTGAGTCATTCGTGTTATACACAACACAAAACTTTACATCTATGTCAGTCATCCAAATACAGAATTCGTTATACAGTTCATACAGTCTATACAGAACTCGCAAGCAAACATTCATTATACAGATAAATGACTAACTTGTAATACCCTGCACTTTTATGGGAAATTAAATTCAATAATTAAATATAATTTGGGAATTTAAGAAATTATCATGAATAGTAATTTTTGGAGTTTTCAAGGATTTAATGATTTTCGATGTGTATTATAATTACTCTTGGGATTAAGTAAGTAAGTCGGAGTATTTTAATTATATGTCGCAGCCGGGTAAAGCGACAGAGGATAATATTTTAATGGAAATACCGCATTAAGTTGAGTGAGTTAAATTAGTGAGTTGCGGTCAAATGCCTCGGATGGAGATTCTCACTGCGCGATGAGTCTCGGAATGGCCGAGATAGTCAAAATTGAGTATCCGAGTTTCGAAATTGAGTTTCAAAATTTTTTGAATTAATAGGCACTCGCAATTGAGTAAACGAGTCATTTTTGGGTTTAGTATGGATAAACCCTTATTTCTCCCAATATAAGGCACGGTAGAGGGAGAAAGAAAGAAAGAAAAGAGAGAAAGAAGAGAAAGAGAAGAGAGGAAGGAAAAAGGGAGAGAAAAGGGAGATTCCGGCCAAAACTCCGTCGGATTCGACTCGGGGTCGTTAGATTTCATCCTCCAGGCAAGTGTATACTTGCTTTATTTCATTTTGTGTATTTATTTCTTATTATGGTTGGTTAACTATATAATTTTGGGTTAGAACCCTTAAAAAAAATTTGGGAAATTTGAGTATGAGTTTACAAATTGATGTATTGTAAACTCTTAATGATTTCTGGTATTAAATCCATGATAATGGAATGTAAAAATGGTTAGAAATGGGAGAAATGATAAGTGGGGGCTTTAATTGTTTTAGGGTTTAAATCTAAGAGAAATGGTTTAATACCACAAATAAATTGATGTGTTAGTTATAAATTTGTGCTATGATTGTGGTGATGTTGGTTGAGATTAATAACCATAAAAATGGAGGTTGGGTTGATATTTGGAATTTTGGAGTTGATGATGAATAGTAAGGTAGCGTCCTTTACGAATTGATTCGGTCCTGATGCAAATCGATTCGACTCTTAGTCAAAAAATATAATTTGTAGATCTTTTCGATATGGTCGAATGGGCACCAACCGTGTATTTTTTGATTTTTTTTGGATTTATAGTGATTTTTCTACGAAAAGCTATCCGAGATCGAAATCGTTAGTCAGAAATTAAGGTTAGAATTTATTGGAGATAAATATTAGGGGTCCTCAAATAGAGTGTTAGGACCTCTAAAGGACTTGAGGAGATATGAAAATTTTGGATTTGTAGGAATAAATCCAAGTTATGATATAAATGGAGATTGAATTGAGTTTTGGGTTTTTAAAGATTGAAAAAAATTACCCAAACAGTTCCCTTCGAACAGGCCGAATCGATTCGGCTCTAGGTCGAATCGATTTGCCTAAGAGGATCTGTAAGGTTGCCTTGGGACGAATCGATTCGGATTTAGACCGAATTGATTCTCCCTCAAGGACCTATTTGCAGAACACTTCCCGAATCGATTCGGATTGGGGGCCGAATCGATTCGCCTTGGTCACAACTATTAGTTTTCTTCCCTTATGAGTATGGGGAGTTAAATTACAATTTAGGGTTTTATATGGGGGATTCTAGTTATGATATCGGGACTCCTAAATATTGGTTTGGAGGGTGAGTAAACCCTTAGATGAAAAAGGTAACCTTGGATTAGTGTAGGGCATAATTCGGGGAACGGACCAAGTAAACGTTCGGGACGGTCAACATTTGAGAGAGAGGTGGGCATAGGTATTTGCATTATTCGAATGTAGGTGAGCTGAATTCATCCGAGAAAATCCTAGGACGTGATTACTAGGAATTAATATTTTCAGGATTAGATGGTGTAAATCCTTAAAAGTGATTAAGTGCGAGTTATACGATAAGTGAGAGAATATTTATGAATTTAAGTATTCTAGGTGTGTGAATACTTAAATATTGTTACGAGTGAGAACATTTTGGAGATATTGGCCATCGTTATGTGGGGTTGGCAATTATAGCCATGTATACATTTGAGAAGTGGTACTTGTATATATATACGATGTAATTAAAGTATATATTATATGATAAGAATACATAAGTATCTGTGTGTGATTGGTATATGTGTATTTTAGAGGCTAGTTTCCACGGGCTTTCCGTTGGTATAGGGTTGGATCAACCAGAGTATATATTTTGTCATGTGCGATCCAGGGAGGTTGCGCGATGTGGGTGAATCCCCTGGCTCGAGGAGCAGGGGGTGTATAGTCCCCAGGTCACTGTCGTCCCGCGTTCGAGTGAGATGTGTGTAACTCCACTTACAGGGGGAATATGACCTCCTCCATCGTTGTGTATTTGTTTACCATGTCCATTGAGAGAGTCTGGCTTGGTACTGTGGTATAGTAAGAAAATTCGGATTTTGGATCGGCACTATGAGACCGTATCGTCGAGTTATAGCTCGTTGGGATAGTTATTATACTTGTGTGATAGTACATTACTTGTCTATGAGAACAAGATATAATATCTCTATGAGAATAAGGAGATAAAATGAATACGGAATGAAAAAGAATGAATTTTCATTCCGGGAGATATATCCGGAAGTGTAACATGATACGTATGTAAAACTGAGTATGAAAGTTAAATATGAGTATGCTAATGAATATAAAGCTGTAGTATATATATATATATATATATATATATATATATATATTATATGAGTCTTATATTTACGTCATGTGCTGAGGGTCTAATGGATCTCGACGATCGACCTTGACAAGTAGTAGTGTATCGGGGGGGTTCCTTATTTGGATTTCGCTTTGTGAGACACCCCATGCACAAATATGGCATAACGTTGAGACTGGGGAGAAGTTGAGACCTTAGTACTTGGGTTTCTTAGGATTTCTAGAGTTGGGGGTGACGGATTTGTTAAACAGTGTGGCTTGACTAGGATGCTTAGAGGGATGCTCTAGGTGTGCACTATTAGAAGAGAGGCGAGGGGTATCTCATGGGAGTGCGATACCAATTTAAATATGAGATAAAACATGTTTTTAAAAATAAAGGATTTATGCGCTTGCTAAATATTTTTACAACTCGGGCTCTGACCCGTTTCTATATTTTTCCTCTCTTGCTATATATTGTATATATATAGGTGTCCAGACACAGGGACGCCTGGATGATGATCCTTTCGAGTCAGACGTCTGCTGCACCAGCTGTGGATGCATACAGGTTTGATTTAGACGCTTCTATTCTTGCAATCTAGATAGAAAGCATTGTAGTTACTCTTGGGCCGAAAGCCCAATTGTATTTATTTATTCTTTTATCGCCTTTTTGTGTGGCATTCAATTTGGTTATATCGTATTTGAACCGAGTGTTCGGTTATTTTATCTCTTTCCAGTTTCATTTATATAAAATGTGTGGATGCTTTAATTGTGTAGTTGTTTAAAAAGAGTAGTTAAGTAAAATTTTGAGGCCAGCCTAATAGGTTATTAGTAATTAAATTTATTTTTCGACAGTGATGCTGAGAATGATCCATATGCGACTCCTGTTTTAATTTGGTACAGGAGTGATCGCCCGTTATTTTTTTAGGGGGGTTGTCATAGATGGTATCAGAGCATCAGGTTCTAGTGTCCTTAGAAATCTGTGCGGACGCACTACGCTTTCAGCGTTGCTCTCGATTTGTTATAGATCCTTATGATTAGGATTGTTGATTCCTCTTGTGAGATTTTGTTCTCCTTCCATATTATAAGATTATAGTAATCTTTTGTGCGCTCGTTCGAGATTCGTGTGCTGATCGAGGAAGGCGACAGGAGGTGGGGCTTAGTTGGAGCTATGAGTTGATGTTGGAGACTAGGACCGCAGTAGAGGTCATTCTCCTTGTGGCATTTGTTAAGAATCGTTGCGACGACTACTAAAGGATAGTAGTTATGAGTATCTAAGGACCGCGATGGTAGAGAGTAGTACTGAAGTGGAAATACCCAAAAGTGAAAATTAGAGGAAAATTCTTCACTCGTGGGAGCAATATTGAAATGGTGTGAATAGTGGTCACCATACTTGGGGGAGCAGGACGTGTTGCTCGAAGAGGAACCTCACGGATGGTTTTCATCACAAATTCCTTTAGATGGTTAGGAAGGAAAAGAATGCAATTTTGAACTATTCACCTAAGGATCGGTTAGAGGCCGACAATGAATGAATATAATTACGGATAGGTGAATTTTTGTACTGAATTATGGAAAGTACAATAAAGAGAGAGTCCTTAAAAGGAGTGATAGGCTCACTAGAGGAGTGTTGCTAACACTTATGGAAGGTAGAATTACAAGCTTTGATCTTGCCCGGTAGGAGTCAAAGGACAAGAATAGGGTGCTGAGGTGGGGCGTCGATTAAAGTAGTTTCTGGCTCAGTAAGGGTAAGTATATAATGTCCGGGAACCATATGGAGAAATCAGGGAGATTGGCGATGTTATTACGAATTTCACCTCGAATGAAGGAGGTATATTCGGTGTGACAAGATTGAGTCACGGTATTTTATTAGCCATAGACTCGTGTGTGATTCGAGTTTATTTGCAGTATCGATAACATTATATAGTATATGTTTATGTGTTTTTCCGCGATAGCGGAGATCTATTTTCTTTCATTCGCCATGAAGAGCGGGTGCTAGTATTTTAAGTTTATATCAAACTTTTATTGCTCGTTTTGTGTGTGTTATACGAGTATGGTGTTATTTTGAGTATATTATGATATTCGTTGTTCGAAGCGATAACAGGCTAATGATGGCAAGACTATCGTGTCAACGGTTCCAGGGTGGAACGGGTTGTTATTGTGATATCTCACCTGGATATAGGTTGAGTTCGCCTTTATTATGCGTATGGATGGAACTTTGGTGAATAGATGTTTCATTAACATGATTTGAGTGCGTGTCGACCTTATAGATGTGATTTAAGGTATGCCGGGTTAATTGTTAAGCTGTGAGTTTAAGCTCATTATTATTTGTGCAAAAACTTAGTGTTAGTGCGAGCGCTTGGTGGTGTGGCTCCTGGGCAGAGATAGGAGATCAGACCACATTTTGTTGAAAGAGGGGATAGGGTTATTTCGGTTGCATATTTGAAGCTAATGGACCTCCACGACCGACAAAGTTAAGTAGTAGTGTATTGGAGGGGTTCCTTGTTTGGATTTCGCTTGCGAGACGCTCCACGCAACCTTAATGACGTCGGGAGTGGAGAGATGTTATAGGATGCAAGGATGTTGGTTTTATTGATAAGTCATATAGTGTGGATGAAACACTAAAGACTATGAGCCGTGTGATAATGGTATGATTATGGAAATATTGTTCTATGGAAAAGCACTAAAGTGGTCCTCTAACCACAAGTGGGTGGGTGAAGTAGGACTTAGAGAAATTAATTTGAGGAGTATAGCCAGGCCTTAATGAAAAAGCAAATTTTAGAGGAAGTGTGTTTTGGGTATGTTGCTCGTAACGCTTTTGTAGAAACTTGGCGCCTCGATTAGTTGGAGTTTCCTTTTCGCTTAGGTGGAAGGATAGAATAGTAGAAATGCATAAATAGGTTAGATGGGTAGGATTTATGATGTCCCATTGGGGTACCTTAGGCCGTTATATCTCGATGACCGACGACGCGAGGGAGTAGTGTAATGGGAGGGTTCCTTGTTTGGATTTCGCTTTGCGAGACGTCCAACACATGAAACTGAACAAATGTCGAAAGTTGAGAAAGGTCATGGGCACCAGGGACCCAATTTTGGATAGTACTATTTCACGGAGGTAGGAACGCTTCGATCTTAGAAATTTGGGCAGTGAGGCCAGGGGATTTAGTGGCGCCGATATAAAAACTTTGGTTGGTTAACCTTGAGAAGAATGGGATTTTGTGGGTTGGGAAAACCCATGTATGAGTATTACGCTGAGGAAATAAGGCCTATTGTTTAGAAAGTGTGTAAGTGTCGGATGTTGGTGATAGTTGTATAAAAAGGGCGTATGGGCACCTTAGTAAGTTAGTTTTATATATACCTTGAGATGGAAGGAATGTAGTATATAGAGTTGAAGAGTATGCCGAGATGGTAGTATAGTATAGTATAAACCTTGTTAGAGGTGAGTGCGGATTGAGTATACGGTTAATAGCTATTGGGTAGTACCATTCCACTTCGAGCCATTAGGATGTGGAGCTATCGGTTATATCTGCATTTCGAGGACGAAATTCCGTTGTAAGGGGGGAAGTATGTAATATCCCGCACTTTTATGGGAAATTAAATTCAATAATTAAATGTAATTTGGGAATTTAAGAAATTATGGTAAATAGTAATTTTTGGAGTTTTCAAGGATTTAATGATTTTCGATGTGTATTATAATTACTCTTGGGATTAAGTAAGTAATTCGGATTATTTTAATTATATGTCGTAGCCGGGTAAAGAGACAGAGGATAATATTTTAATGGAAATACCGCATTAAGTTGAGTGAGTTAAATTAGTGAGTTGCGGTCAAATGCCTTGGATGGAGATTCTGATTGCGCGGTGAGTCTCGGAATGGCCGAGATAGTCAAAATTGAGTATTCGGGTGCCAAAATTGAGTTTCGAGAATTTTTTGGATTAATAGGGACTCGCAATTGAGTAAACGATTCATTTTTGGGTTTAATAGGGATAAACCCTTATTTATCCCAATATAAGGCAGGTGAGAGGGAGAAAGAAATAAAGAAAAGAGAGAAAGAAGAGAAAAAGAAGAGAGGAAGGAAAAAGGGAGAGAAAAGGGATATTCCGGCCAAAAATCCATCGGATTTGACTCGGGGTCATCGGATTTCATCCTCCAGGCAAGTGTATGCTTGCTTTATTTCATTTTGTGCATTTATTTCATATTATGGTTGGTAAACTATATAATTTTGGGTTAGAACCCTTAAAATAAATTTGGAAAATTTGAGTATGAGTTTACAAATTGATGTATTGTAAACTCTTAATGATTTTTGGTATTAAATCCATGATAATGGAATGTAAAAATGGTTAGAAATGGGATAAATCATAAGTTGGGGCTTTAATGGTTTTAGGGTTTAAATCTAAGAGAAATGGTTTAATACCACAAATAAATTGATGTGTTAGTTATAAATCAGTGCTAGGATGATTGTGGTGATATTGGTTGAGATTAGAAACCATAAAAATGGAGGTTGGGTTGATATTTGGAATTTTGGAGATGATGATGAATAGTAAGGAAGCGACCTTTCTGAATCAATTCGGCCCTGATGCAAATCGATTCGGCTCTTGGTCAAAAAATGAAATTTGTAGATCTTTTCGATACGGTCGCGTGGGCACTGACCGCGTATTTTTCTAATTTTTTTTAATTTATAGTGATTTTTCTACGAAAAGGTGTCCGAGATCGAAATCGTTTGTCGGAAATTAAGGTTAGAATTTATTGGAGATGAATATTAGGGGTTCTCAAATAGAGTGGTAAGATCTCTAAAGGGCTTGAGGAGATATAAAAACTTTGGATTTGTAGGAATAAATCCAAGTTATGATTTAAATGGAGATTGGATTGAGTTTTGGGTATATGGAGATTGAAAAAAAATGCCCAAACAGTGCCCCTCGAACAGGGCGAATCGATTCGGGTCTAGGCCGAATCGATTCGCCTAAGAGATCTTTAAGGATGCCTTGGGCCGAATCTATTAGGATTTAGACCTAATCGATTCGCCCTTAAGGACCTGTTTGCAGAACACTTCCCGAATCGTTTCGGATTAGGGGCCGAATCGATTCGCCGTAAGGGAAAATCGATTCGCCTTGGTCAGAACTGTTAGTTTACTTCCCTTAAGAGTATGGGGAGTTAAATTACAATTTAGGGTTTTATATGGGGGATCCTAGTTATAATATCGGGACTCCTAAATATTGGTTTGGAGGGTTAGTAAAACCTTAGATAAAGAGGAAACCTTGGATTAATGTAGGGCATAATTCGGGGAACGGACCTAGTAAACGTTCGGGACGGTCAACATTTGAGAGAGAGTTCTTCTGCCGCTGGGCATAGGTATTTGCATTATTCGAATTTAGGTGAGCTGAATACATCTGAGAAAATCCTAGGACGCGATTACTAGGAATTAATATTTTCAGGATTAGATGGTGTAAATCCTTAAAAGTGATTAAAGTGCGAGTTATACGATAAGTGAGAGAATATTTATGAATTTAAGTATTCTAGGTGTGTGAATACATAAATATTGTTACGAGTGAAAACATTTTGGAGATATTGGCCATCGTTATGTGGGGTTGGCAATTATAGTCATGTATACATTTGAGAAGTGGTACTTGTGTGTGTGCATATATATATATATATATATATATATATATATATATATGTGTGTGTGTGTGTGTGTGTGTGTGTGTGTGATTGGTTTATGTGTATTTTAGAGGCTGGTTTCCATGGTCTTTCCTTTGGTATAGGGTTGGAACAACCAGAGTATATATTTTCTCTAGTGCGATCCAGGGAGGTTGAGCGATGTGGGTGAATCCCATGGCTCGAGGAGCAGGTTGACTATAGTACCCAGGTCATTATCGTCCCGCGTTCGAGTGAGATGTGTGTAACTCCACTTACAGGGGGAACATGACCCCCTCCACCGTTGTCTATTTGTTTACCATGTCCATTGAGAGAGTCTGGCTTGGTACCGTGGTATAGTGAGAAAACCCAGATTTTGGATCAGCACTATGAGATCGCATCCTCGAGTTATAGCGCATTAGGATGGTTATTGTACTTGTGTGATAGTACATTACTTGTGTATGAGAATAAGATATAATATCTCTATGAGAATAAGGATGAATTCTCATTCCAGGAGATATATCCGGAAGTGTAACATGATACGTATGTAAAACTGAGTATGAAAGTTAAATATGAGTATGCTAATGAATATAAAGCTGTAGTATATACATATATATATATATATATATATATATATATATATATATATATATATATATATATATATATATATATATATATATATATATATTATATGAGTCTTATATTTACGTCATGTGCTGAGGGTCTAATGGATCTCGACGATCGACCTTGACAAGTAGTAGTGTATCGGGGGGGTTCCTTATTTGGATTTCGCTTTGCGAGACACCCCATGCACGAATATGGCATAACGTTGAGACTGGGGAGAAGTTGAGACCTTTTTACTTGGGTTTCTTAGGATTTCTAGAGTTGGGGGTGACGGATTTGTTAGACAGTGTGGCTTGACTAGGATGCTTAGAGGGATGCTCTAGGTGTGCACTATTAGAAGAGAGGCGAGGGGTATCTTATGGGAGTGCGATACCAATTTAAATATGACATAAAACATATTTTTAAAAATAAAGCATTTATGCACTTGCTAAATATTTTCACAACTCGGGCTCTGAATCGTTTCTATATTTTTCCTCTCTTGCTATATATTGTATATATATAGGTGTCCAGACACAGGGACGCCTGGATGAAGACGTCTGCTGCAGCAGCTGTGGATGCATACAGGTTTGATTTAGACGCTTCTATTCTTACAATCTAGTTAGGAAGCATTGTAGTTACTCTCTGGACCAAAGCCCAATTGTATTTATTTGTTCTTTTATCGCCTTTTAGTGGGGCACTCGATTTGTTTGTATCGTATTTGAACCAAGTGTTCGGTTATTTTATCTCTTTCCAGTTTCATTTATATAAACTGTGTGGATGTTTTAATTGTGTAGTTGTTTAAAAAGAGTAGTTAAGTAAAATTTTGATGCCAGCCTAATAGTTTATTAGTAATTAAATTGGTTTTTCGACAGTGATGCTGAGAATGATCCATATGCAACTCCTATTTTAATTTAATACAGGAGTGATCGCCCGATATTTTATTAGGGGGTTGTCATAGATGGTATCAGAGCATCAGGTTCTAGTGTCCTTAGGAATCTGTGCGGACGTACTACGCTTTTAGCGTTGCTCTCGAATTGTTCTAGAGCCTTATGATTAGGATTGTTGATTCCCCTTGTGAGATTTCGTTCTCCTGTCATATTATAAGATTATAGTAATCTTTTGCACGCTCGTTCGAGATTCGTGTGCTAATCGAGGAAGAGGGGAGGAGGTGAGGCTTAGTTGGAGCTATGAGTTGAAGTTGGAGACTAGGACCGCAATAGATGTCATTCTCCTTGTGGAATTTGTTAAGAATTGTTACGAAGACTACTAAAGTATAGGAGTTATGAGTATCTAAGGACCGCGATGGTAGAAAGTAGTACTGAAGTGGAAATACCCAAATGTGAAAATTAGAGGAAAAAGTTTCACTCATGGGAGCAATATTGAAATGGTGTGAACAGTGGTCACCATACTTGGGGGAGCATGATGTGTTGCTCGAAGAGGAACCTCATGGACGGTTTTCACCGCAAATTCCTTTGGCTGGTTAGGAAGGAAAAGAATGCAATTTTGAACTATTCACCTAAGGATCTCTTAGAGGCCAACAGTGAATGAATAGAATTACGGATATGTAAATTTTTATACTGAATTAAGGAAAGTACAATTAACAGAGAGTCCTTCAAAGGAATGATAGGCTCACTATAGGAGTGTTGCTAACACTTATGGAATGTAGAATTACACGCTTTGATCTTGCCCGGTAGGAGTCAAAGGACAAGAATATGGTGCTAAGGTGGGGCATCGATTAAAGTAGGTTTTGGCTCAGTAAGGGCAAGTATATGATGTCCGGGAACCATATGGAGCAATTAGGGAGATTGGCGATGTTATTATGAGTTTCACCTCGAATGAAGGAGGTATATTCAGTGTGATAAGATTGAGTCACAATATTTTATTAGCCCTAGACTCATGTGTGATTCGAGTTTATTTGCAGTATCGATAACATTATATAGTATATGTTTATGGGTTTTTCCGCGATAGCGGAGATCTATTTTCTTTCATTCGCCATGAAGAGCGGGTGTTAGTATTTTAAGTTTATATCATACTTGTATTGCACATTTTGTGTGTGTTATACGAGTATGGTGTTATTTTGAGTATATTATGATATTCGTTGTTCGGAGCGATAGCAGCTAATGATGGCAAGACTATCGTGTCCACGGTTCCAGGGTGGAACGGGTTGTTGTTGCGATATCTCACCTGGATACAGGCTGAGTTCTCCTTTATTATGCGTATGGATGGAACTTCGGTGAGTAGATGTTTCATTAACATGATTTGAGTGCGTGGAGACCTTAAAGATGTGATTTAAGGTATGTCGGGTTAATTGTTGAGCTGTGAGTTTAAGCTCATTATTATTTGCGCAAGAACTTAGTGTTAGTGCGAGCGCTTGGTGGTGTGGCTCCTGGGCAGAGATAGGAGATCAGACCACATATTGTTGAAAGAGGGGATAGGGTTAGTTCAGTTACATATTTGAAGCTAACGGATCTCCATGACCGAAAAAGTTAAGTAGTAGTGTATTGGTAGGGTTCCTTGTTTGGATTTCGCTTGCGAGACGCTACACGTATGAACCTTAACGGCGTCGAGAGTGGAGAGATGTTATAGGATGCAAGGATGTTGGTTTTATTGATAAGTCATATAGTATGGATGAAACACTATAGACTATGAGCCGTGTGATAATGGTATGATTATGGAAATATTGTGCTATGGAAAAGCACTAAAGTGGTCCTCTAACCACAAGTGGGTGGGTGAAGTAGGACTTAGAGAAATTAATTTGAGGAGTATAGCCAGGCCTTAATGAAAACGCAAATTTTAGAGGAAGTGTGTTTTGGGTATGTTGCTCGTAACGCTTTTGTAGAAACTTGGCGCCTCGATTAGTTGGAGTTTCCTTTTCTCTTAGGTGGAAGGATAGAATAGTAGAAATGCATAAATAGGTTAGCGAGGTAGGATTTAGGATTGAGTATACGGTTAAGAGCTATTGGGTAGTACCATTCCACTTTGAGGCATTAGGATGTGGAGCTATCGGTTATATATGAATTTCGAGGACGAAATTCCGTTGTAAGGGGGGAAGTATGTAATACCCCGCACTTTTATGGGAAATTAAATTCAATAATTAAATGTAATTTGGGAATTTAAAAAATTATTGTGAATAGTAATTTTTGGAGTTTTCAAGGATTTTATGATTTTCGATGTGTATTATAATTACTCTTGGGATTAAGTAAGTAAGTCAGAGTATTTTAATTATATGTCGCAACCGAGTAAAGCGACAGAGGATAATATTTTAATGGAAATACCGCATTAAGTTGAGTGAGTTAAATTAGTGAATTGCGATCAAATGCCTCGAATGGAGATTCTGACTGCGCGGTGAGTCTCGAAATGGCCGAGATAGTCAAAATTGAGTATTCGGGTGTCGAAATCGGGTTTCGAGAATTTTTGGATTAATAGGGACTCGCAATTGAGTAAACGAGCCATTTTTGGGTTTAGTAGGGATAAACCCTTATTTCTCCCAATATAAGGCACGGGAGAGGGAGAAAGAAAGAAAGAAAACAGAGAAAGAAGATAAAGAGAAGAGAGGAAGGAAAAAGGGAGAGAAAAGGGAGATTCCGACCAAAACTCTGCCGGATTCGACTCGGAGTCGTCGAATTTCATCCTCCAGGCAAGTGTACGCTTGCTTTATTTTATTTTGTGCATTTATTTCATATTATGGTTGGTAAACTATATAATTTTGGGCTAGAACCCTTAAAATACATTTGGGAAATTTGAGTATGAGTTTACATATTGATGTATTGTAAACTCTTAATGATTTTTGGTATTAAATCCATGATACTGGAATGTTCAAATGGTTAGCAATGGGAGAAATGATAAGTTGTGGCTTTAATGGTTTTATGGTTTAAATCTAAGAGAAATGGTTTAATACAACAAATAAATTGATGTGTTAGTTATAAATCAGTGCTAGGATGATTGTGGTGATGTTGGTTGAGATTAGAAACCATAAAAATGGAGGTTGGGTTGATATTTGGAATTTTGGAGATGATGATGAATAGTAAGGTAGCAGCCTTTCCGAATTGATTCGACCCTGATACGAATCGATTTAGCTCTTGGTCAAAAAATGAAATTTGAATATCTTTTCGATACGGTCGCGTGGGCACTGACCCTGTATTTTTCTATTTTTTTTTTATTTATAGTGATTTTTCTACGAAAAGCTGTCCAAGATCGAAATCATTAGTCAGAAATTAAGGTTAGAATTTGTTTGAGATAAATATTAGGGGTTCTCAAATAGAGTGTTAGGAACTCTAAAGAAATTGAGGAGATATGAAAACTTTGGGTTTGTAGGAATAAATCCAAGTTATGATTTAAATGGAGATTGGATTGAGTTTTGGTATTTGGAGATTGAAAAAAATTGCCCAAACAGTGCCCCTCGAACAGGCCGAATCGATTCGGGTCTAGGAAGAATCGATTCGCCTAAGAGGATCTGTAAGGATTCCTTGGGCCAAATCAATTCGGATTTAGATTGAATCGATTCGCCCTTAAGAAACTGTTTGCAGAACACTTCCCGAATCGATTCGGATTGGGGGCCGAATCGATTCGCCTACCCGAATCGATTCGCCATAAGGGCGAATCGATTCCCCTTGGTCAGAACTGTTAGTTTTCTTCCCTTAAGAGTATGGGGAGTTAAATTACAATTTAGGGTTTTATATGGGGGATCCTAGTAATCATATCGGGACTCCATAATATTGGTTTGGAGGGTGAGTAAACCCTTAGATGAAAAAGGAAACCTTGGATTAGTTTAGGGCATAATTCGGGGAACAAACCTAGCAAACGTTCGGGATGGTCAGTTTTTGAGAGAGAGTTCTTCTGCCGTTGGGCATAGGTATTTGCATTATTCGAATGTAGGTGAGCTGAATACATCCGGGAAAATCCTAGGACGCGATTACTAGGAATTAGTACTTTCAGGATTAGATGGTGTAAATCCTTAAAAGTGATTAAAGTGCGAGTTTTATGATAAGTGAGAAAATATTTATGAATTTAGGTATGCTAGGTGTGTTAATACTTAAATATTGTTACGAGTGAGAAAATTTTGGTGATATTGGCCATCATTATGTGGGGTTGGAAATTATAGCCATGTATACAGTTGAGAAGTGGTACTTGTATATATATATATATATATACACGATGTAATTAAAGTATATATTGTATGATACGAATACATATGTATCTATGTGTGATTGGTATATGTGTATTTTAGAGGATGGCTTCCATGGGCTTTCCTTTGGTATAGGGTTGGAACAACCAGAGTATATATTTTCTCTAGTGCGATCCAGGGAGGTTGCGCGATGTGGGTGAATACCCTGGATCGAGGAGAAGGGTGAGTATATTCCCCAGGTCATTATCGTCCCGCGTTCGAGTGAGATGTGTGTAACTCCACTTGCGGGGGGAACATGACCGACTCCACCGTTATGTATTTGTTTACCATGTCCATTGAGAGAGTCTGGCTTGGTACCGTGGTATAGTGAGAAAACCCGGATTTTGGATCGGCACTATGAGACCACATCCTCGAGTTATAGCTCGTTGGGATGGTTATTGTACTTGTGTGATAGTACATTACTTATGTATGAGAACAGGATATAATATCTCTATGAGAATAAGGAGATAAAATGAATATGAAATGAAAAAGAATGAATTCTCATTTTGGGAGATATATCCGGAAGTGTAACATGATACGTATGTAAAACTGAGTATGAAAGTTAAAGATGAGTATGATAATGAATATAAAGCTGTAATATATATATATATATATATATATGAGTCTTATATTTACGTCATGTGCTGAGGGTCTAATGGATCTCGGCGATCGACCTTGCCAAGTAGTAGTGTATCGGGGGGGTTCCTTGTTTCGATTTCGCTTTGCGAGACACCCCATGCACGAATATGGCATAGCGTTCCGACTGGGGAGAAGTTGAGCCCTTAGTACTTGGGTTGTTTAGGATTTCTAGAGTTGGTGGTGACGGATTAGTTAGACAGTGTGGCTTGACTAGGATGCTTAGAGGGATGTGTTAGGTGTGCACTATTAGAAGAGAGACGAGGGGTATCTCATGGGAGTGCGATACCAATTTAAATATGAGATAAAACATATTTTTAAAAATAAAGCATTTATGAACTTGCTAAATATTTTCACAACTCGGGCTCTGACTCGTTTCTATATTTTTCCTCTCTTGCGATATATTGTATATATATATATATAGGTGTCTAGACACAGTGATGCCTTGATGATGATCCTTTCGAGTCAGACGTCTGCTGCAGCAGCTGTGGATGCATACATGTTTGATTTATACACTTCTATTCTTGCAATCTAGATAGGAAGCCTTGTAGTTACTCTCGGGCCGAAAGCCCAATTGTATTTATTTATTCTTTTACCGCCTTTTACCGCGACATTCGATTTGGTTGTATCGTATTTGAACCGAGTGTTCGATTATTTTTTCTCTTTCCAGTTTCATTTATATAAACTGTGTGGATGTTTTAATTGTGTAGTTGTTTAAAAAGAGTAGTTAAGTAAAATTTTGACGCCAGCCTAATAGGTTATTAGTAATTAAATTGGTTTTTCGACAGTGATGCTGAGAATGATCCATATGCGACTCCTGTTTTAATTTGGTACATGAGTGATCTCCCAGTATTTTATTAGGCGGGTTGTCACATAACTCACCGTAAAGATTGAGATTGGCCTCTCCAAACTCTTCAGCTGCAACTCTTGGCAAACTCTACAGCTGCGGTCTCTCACCATAACTCTATTGCCCTCTTATAGATTAAGATTTTGTGCAAATATGTATAAAGTACATATGTTAGGTTGTACTGCAGTCGGGCTAGAAATTGTAAGTCCCAAAGATTTTAAGGTCACTTGGATCAATCCTCCCTGGTTGATTCTAAGCCGTTGGATCCAAATCCATCAATTTTAATCTGAGCCACCAGTTGATAAAGACCAAACCCATGAGATTTAATCTCAACCATCAGTTGGGGGAGACCAAAAGTTCCTCCTCCTTTATTATATATATATATATATATATATATATATATATATATATATAGTTTAACTCATTTAGTCGCTCAAACACCCATTTATTCAGTATTCTCTTATTTTTAAAGGTCCGCGCCAGCGGCATCTAATGCCACCCCTACTCACCCCAAACCAGAGATCCGGTGGATTAAAAACCATTTATCTAATATTCTCTTATTTTTAAAAGTCCACGTCAGCAGCATCCCATGCCACCCCAAACCAGAAAATGAAATAGTTTTATATCTGTGATATTTTGATAAACTCTTATGAAAATGTCACATTTTCTTGTGAGCACGGTAAACTTTACTCTATACACCAGAAAATGAAATAGTTTTATATTTGTGACATTTTCATAAACAGTAACATTTACTGTGTTGAAATAGTTTTATATCTGTGATATTTTCACAAATAGTAACATTTACTGTGTTGATATTACACATATAGTAAAATTTATTGTGTTCAGAAGAAAATGAAATCTATATATTTATCAAATAAGATTCACGGATTACATGATATTTCAATTAAAAAATTACACAAACAGTGTACACCTTTAAAAATAGAATTAATTATTGGTTGAATAGTCAAAAGGACTTAATTTAAAAAAATATCAAAATAGGAATTATATAAATAATACATATTAAATGAGTTGTCACGTTTGTTGTTAGTATTGAACAAGAATACAAACAATTTGGTTAAATAAATTGGTCAATTAATGTGTGTGTGTGTGTGTGTATATATATATATATACACCTATTTTTAGCTTAACCCATTTAGTCGCTCAAACACTCATTTATCAAATGAAATAAAAGAGTACACAATCTCTGAGATAAGGAATAGATAGAAATGGGCAACATGCCCTAACTGAAATAACTAAATCAGGATCTGAATGGATAAGAGTGGAGGCGTCTAATCACAAGGACCTGCAACTTTCACAACAGCTGTAGCACGTCATATTATCCATTAGCCTGTGCCTGGCGTCCCTATGGCTGGACACCTAAAATGGTTGTACAAGAGAATAGATTTACAAGAAACGGGTCATAACCCAAGTGAAAATATTTTAAATCGGTTTAGCAAGTATTTAAAATGCTTAAAAGCAAATATTATATTCATGTTAGTTATGCGGGATCTCGCTTGAGAATTCTCACCTCTCAACTAGTGTGCACGCCTAGAGTACCACTAAATCATTCTAGTTACTGATGTCACACCTAAATAATTCAAACTCATTAACCTTCAATTGTATTATCTCATAATAACTACTCGTATTCCCCACGTGATACGTTAATAAAAAAAATCACATCTTTTACTTCGAGTGAGAAAGTTTTCACATTCAAAGTTAAGTATTCACGCACTTAAGTTATTTTAGATTTCACTATCTATTTTATCTATTACATTTACACAGCAAAACATTTCACAAGTATATATATGTATATCATTCAATTATATCTATACTAATACGACACCCCGAGGCTAAGCTGTGGTGCATGCATACTTTCCTATCAATAGCCGATACATCACGTACTAAATAAGGACATTGGTTCTTTATCTCTCTTGAACCATAAATAATAATCACACATATTGGAGGCAAACATAGTCCTAAGCCTTTGGGTTACGCACATACCTATGTACCCAAATGATCGTTAAATACAATTGTTCACACAAATGGCAATCCAACATAAGTCCTATGTTCTGAGACACGTGTCTAAAATCCCCCCGAAGGCTCCTGAAGATAAGAATGTCTCCTTCTCAACCTCCCGTGATAGCAAGCAGCGTATGTATGTCAATACACATAATAAGTCAAGCAATAGGTATTCAAACCACACACACACACACACACACACACACACACACACACACACACACACACACACACACACACACACACACATATATATATATATATATATACACACGTCCCATATCACAAGTCTTATACGTAATATTTATCTACCGAATATCCTATGTATTATTAAATTTCAATTATACCTCTCATCGTATTTATTTGAATTTTTCACACAACTCTAAGGGACCCAGTTACCCCTTCATTATATATATATATATATATATATATATATATATATATATATATATATATATATATATATATATATAGAAGTTATTCCCGTCCTCACTACCGGTCGTAAACATAGTTTCATTCATCACTACATCACCCTTCTCAAATTTTCCTTCATTTATCAGTTACATATATTTTATCAATTATCCCAATATTTATTCGTCTCACTTTATGTAAGCTTAATCTCCATTTTAGGCCTAATATCCTTATTATAGAACAACAATCACAATCAATCAATCTAGGCAATCTCCAACAGAACAACAACTAAAAATAATATTTCTTAAAATTTACCCCACGAATCTGCCTAAATTTTTAAAATGTAGTTTTGAGGTATTTTAGAGTCATTTTGGAAAAAAACGTATCAGAGAATGAAATGCAGAAAACGGCATTTTCTACGAGGCTACGGGAACATAATATCCATTTCCAACATCAAAACGGATCAAAACAGTTTCTAAAATGATGGTTTAATTTACCCAATTTCATAGACTTCTTCGAATTCAAGAAATTGTTCTACAATTCAATTATAGCCATCAAAAACCTAATTTATTCACAAGATTCAATAAAATTTCATGGGTTTCATACTACCTACATGGAGGATCCTATTTTATATCAATTTCACCCAAGATAATGATATATGCCTTCCAAAGTTCATTCAAATTACATGAATTTCATAATTAATTCAACCTACTCTACCATGAATATGATATATGCTATAAATTTGTAAGATTAAACACTTTCCTCTATTAGTAGGTCTGATCCATTGACGAAGAATGGTATGGATGTTCTTATCTCCTCCCGATCTACGCGATTATGGTACTCTTAGGAGCAAGAGTGGTATGGTTTGGCTTTTGGGTCTTCTCTCTTCTTCCTCGTATGGACTCTCTGTAGTTTTCCTACATTTTAACCCTAACCTATTTCTCTTATCAGTTATTTTTATTCTCTAATTTTCGTAGGTTAAAATACCCCAAAATTTGAAATGACTAAAATTTCCCTCTGGGGTGCCTGTTTGGCTTAAAAGTGCCCCAGGACCCAAACTAAACCCCCAAGTACACTTTTCTGACTATTTCGAACCTTTTGGACCTTTTGGCGCACTCTAAACGAGCATACGAACTATCAAAAATAAAATTATCTTTTATTTTTCAAACTAAGTCCTGACACGACTGACATGCGCGTCCCGACTAAATTACTATAATTGTCGTATTTTTCGCTCGCGATAATTTTAACATTATCATAATCACATATTACTTTATTCACTGAGTAATATTCAATATAAGTCGCACCAATAAATACTAACCTTTGACTCGCTAGTTTATATTTTTTTATTTCGGATTAATTATCAATTATCTTCCTTATTTAATTTTAATTAATTTCACATTTAAAATTATTAATATTACGGGGTATTACACATAGAGGCCAAAGGAGGGCGGAGGAGAGGTTTCTAGGGCTAGAACCACCACTAGTGCATCATTTACACCACCACCGCGTAGATCGGAGAGCGAGGATCGCGACCATACCAACTGCACCAATGGATCAGACCTTCTTTCTTGAGGCGAGTGCTTAATCCTTGACAAAAATCTAGAAATAATCATATTCGTTTTAGTATAGGTGTATAAAACCCATGTATTTTTCATATTCTTAATGAAATTGGAGAGTTAAGATGATTAATTAGAATCTTAAATTGAATTACGTTGAGCCCTTCATGTATGTAGATTAGAAGTCACGAATTGATGATTAATTGTGATTAACAAATCTGGATTTATTATGCTCTTGAATAAAAAATTGAAGAACTAGGGCTTAATTAATTAATTTAGGGATTTTGGAATTTATCAAGGTTTATGCATGATTTAATGACCCTAGGTTGTTGGAAATCATATATACTTTGACACCCCACCCAATTAAATACCAGGTGATCAGTCCTTTATTAAATTTAAAATAGAATATCCAGTTGGATTAGTCTTAGCATCAGTGTTGAAAACTTTTTATTAGTTACTAACCACCTAGTATTTAAAAATTTAGATGTCAAATTTTATATTTTTAATATAACATGCAAGCAATTAAATGATTCACTAAACATCTACCAACCAATAACAATCTCGTAGGAATTAAAACGACACAATGAAATAAACTGAGTTTGGAGTAAACACTTCCAGTCTAAATCCCAAATACAATAATCTGAATGAAATAAAATCCCACCCAATACTGAAATATAAATGAATGTTTGAAACCACAATTTCTAAATAAGAATGGACAACATGCCCTGGCTGGAATAAATAACTCTAAATGAATCAAGGATAAATATGGAGGCGTCTAATACTGAGGTCATGTCACTTCCACAGCAGCTATAGCTTGTCAACTGAATGGAACTCCTATGCTTGGCATCCCTGTGGCTGAGCACCTAAAAATATTTTACAAAAAAATAGATTTGAAAGCAAACGGGTCAGAGCTCGAGTTGAAAACAATTTTAAAACAAGTGTTTAAATGCATAAATAACATATAATTATATACATGTTAGTCACGTGTGCTCACTTAAGACCCTCACTCCTTAACTATTGTGCACACCTAACGCATAATTATTACCCTTCCTAGTTACGTTACCCCACCTAACTAGATTTTCGCAGTCTCCATCTATGTCAACTAACCTATTGTGCCCACCCATATAATAGAACTATTCATTAGGTAGTTCCTCATATTTTGTTAATTGATTCCAAGTATTTCATTAATCTATTAAGTTCTTACACACTTCATATATATTGGAATCATCATTCTGTTCCATTAAACAACAAAGTAGAACAAACACGGTGTGTGTGTGTATATATATATATATATATATACACTAATACCTCTCCCCACATAGGCGAAACTAACAGTGCGTACATGCTCTGCTATCAAGTCCCGGTACCTCATGTATCGCTCAAAGTCACTTGAAGCAGTCGCGTGAAGTTAAGTTCGAGCGAGATGGCATGTCGCGCAAAGTTGTCGTTCAAGCGGCATGTCATTCTCGTTTAAATGAGATACAATTCTCGTTTGAGCGACGTGTCAGAATTTTGGAAAATTTCTTTGTGTTCAAAATTTTTGCGACGTAGTTAATTCGAGTGAGATAAAATAATGTACAATGAATTTCTGTATAGTGCAGAATTATTGAAATATTTTTGGGTATAATACTTTAAGGTATTTGGAGCTATGATTTATTGTTGGAAATTACGAAAGAGAGAATATCCGTAATTTAATAAATATATTGTAAGTAGTAGTGAGAAGAATACTACGCGTGGAATATATATTCGAGTTGTGTAAATACCTATTGATTTCAATGGGATGTGTGAAAACCTATATGTGATTTATTATGTTTATGACATACCTATGCTACTTTCTATCACGGGAGGTTGTGAAAGAGGACAGTCTCATCCTGATGATCCCACTAGGGGGATTTTTTATTGGTACCTCTGAACATAGAACTTAGGTTGGATACCATTCGTGAGAACAATGGATTGAATGGTCATTTGGGTGCATAGGTATTTGCGTAGTCCAAAGGCTTAGACCTATGTTCGGCTTCAATATGTGTGATTTGTATTTATGGATCGTGAGAGTTAACGAACCGATTGTCCTTATTTGGTACGAGATGTACCAGGCCTTGATAGCAGAGTATGCATGTACCGCAACTGAGTCTAGGGATTTCATATTAGTGTATATATATATATATATATATATATATATATATATATATATATATATATATATAATCTGTGTGTGTGTGTGTGTGTGTTTGTGTGCTTGTGCTATTATCTACTCTGTGAAATTAGTAAGTACGAAAGATTTAAAAATCTAAATTAACTTAAGTATATGAATACTAAATTGTACTTGTGAAAACTCTTACTCTTGATATTAAAGGTATAAGCATTTATTAATATTATATGAGAAATACGGGATATTACTACAAGTGATAGTTATAAGATCTATGTCTAAAATCTAGTTAGGTGTGATGATGATAACTAGAATGGTTTATCGGTACATTAGGCGTGCACAATAGTTGAGAGGTGAGAATCTCAAGTGAGTGCTCGGAAAGCTAACATGCATATAATATTTATTTTACTGCAATTTTTAAATACTTGCTAAATGGTTTTAAAATCTTTTACACTCGGGCTCTGACCCGTCTTTTGCAAAATCTCTGTCCCTTGTGAAATTATTTTAGGTGTCCATCCACAGGGACGCCAAGATTAGAGTGTCGGACTATTTGACGTGTTATAGCTAGTGTGGGAGTTGCAGGTCCTCGTGATTAGACGCCTCCGCTATCGTTTCATTCAGTTCTTGTTTGTTCATTCCATTTAGGGAATATGTCGCCCATCCTCAGCTCTTAATTATGTCAAAGCGATTGAACTCATTATACTTTACTGTTTAATTTCAGTTGAATTGAGTATTATTATGGTTCATTAGTTTTTGAGAATTTGAACTAGAGCGTTTATTTCAGTCTTATTCATTTCAGCTGTTGGTTTACTATTCAGTATTATTTTAATTCATATGTATGGTTAATGAATTAGTAACCTAAAATTAATGGAATTAATTAATGGTTTAAATAATCACAATTGAATTAATGTTTTAGACACTAGCTTAATTAATTAATAGGTGATTATTATAGTATATGTTTTTCGACAATGATGTTAAAAATGAACCAACCAAACATTCTGTTTTAAATTTAATAAATGAGTGATCACCCGGTGTTTAATTGGGCGGGGTGTCACACACCACTCAACCCTATTAATGGCACTCCAACGACCTTCATCAGAGCTCCGGTTTAGAGTGAAGAGGGGTGGCATGGGGTGTCGCTGACGCAAATCTTTAAAAATAAGAGAATATTGGATAAATGGGGGTTGGATCCACTGGTGCTCCAGGTTGGGGTGAGTAGGTGTGGCACTAGGTGCCGCTGACACGGACCTTTAAAAATAATATAATATTAGATAAATGGTTGTTTGAGGGACTAAATGGGTTAAACTAAAAATATGTGCTCTCTCTCTCTCTCTCTATATATATATATATATATGGATTTATGAATTATTTGACCCATTTATTTAACCAATTTGTTTATATAATTGTTTGTAATAACAACAAATGTGACAACCAAGTTAATATATATTATTATATATAATTCCTATTTTGAGATTTTTTTTAATTATGTCCCGTTAACTATTCAACCTTTAATTAATTCTATTTTAAAGGTGCACACAGTAAATATTACTATTTATGTAATTTTTTTCATTGAAATATTATGTACTCCGTGGATCTTGTTTGATAAATATATGGGTACAATTTCTTGAAAACACAGTAAATTTTATTGTCTGTGTAATGTTAACACAGTAAATGTTACAGTTTGTGAAAATATCACAGATATAAAACTATATCATTTTTAGTGCATAAAGTAAGGTTTATAGTTTGTGTAATTTTTTTCTTTGAAATTTTATAGGCACCATAGATCTTGTTTGATAGATCTCGGCGAGGAGATTTCAAAAATAGTAATTTTGTGAAAAACGGATTTGTCAATCAAAAGTTATGATCATTTGAAGATTAAAAATAAAATGAAAAAAAGTTCAACCACTTATGTAACTTCCCATAGGAAGTTACGAATGATTGGTTTTAAAATGGTAAAATTGTAAAAACAAAAAAGTCCCAAAAAATTAGGAATATAACCTATTTAATGGTTGAAAAGTCAATAGGACTTAATTAGGGAAACTTTGTTCATATGGGACCTATATATAATAAACCCTTGGAAGTTTAGTTCAAGCTTTTAAATGTCTGGATTTCCTAAAATGTAGATATGAAAGACTTTTGTTTTTTAGCATACCATGAGGCGTTCGACTAATCTCCATTCGCGGTTCGTGGCCTCCACTAGCCAAGCATTATTTTGACAATGTCGGGAATCGAATTGGGGACCAAACCCAATCCACCCTCAAGACTGTCCCACTGACAGCCTTAGACCACTGGACCAATAGGCTTGGTTGATATGCAAGACTTTAAACTCAAGCTACAAATACATATAAGTATTGGATCCAAAAATATTTTTAAAAAATAATAAAAAAATTAGAAGACATAAAAAATTCAACATCTCTCATTTTTTACCACACCATTTTATTGAACACACATCTCCATGTTCCTCGTCTACTTAAGAGTGTAACATTTTGTGACTTTGACTTTGAGTCATTCATCGTGAATGAGACACTTAACATTAGTTATCTGAACCGAGTTCACTAAGAATGTTTATTCTAAATTTAGCAACCAAATATTCTAAAACTTTTCCATTTGAAAGGTTAAAAACATTGAATGCACATCTTTCTACACACACACCTATAATAAAATCTCGTTTGAATCTATTGGATAACCCCCCCATGCCACATGCGAACTACGTGGACTTTGATGCCTTTATAGGCTACATAGGCATTTCAAATTAAAAACCCGAGACTTGAGTCCAATTTTCCCAATTTCCAATTTTTTAATTTTCCAACTTTCCAATTTTTAACTTTTTTTTTCCAATTTTTTCCAAATTCCCCATTTCAATATTTATCATATTCTTACATTAGTATACATATTGTGTTTGTTAGTATTTCATCCAACACGTATTATCGTTTTGTCATAACAATCAATATCGCGATAAACGCATAAATCATATTTTCTATATATTATTTTGGGAACATTCCTATGGATGACCTCACTCTATCTTTTCAATGGTATGAGTTGAAAGATTCCGATCTCCATTATATATACATGCACACACACTTCATGGATAAATAAAGAAAAATAATAACACAAGCCCATGAGAGACTAAAAGGGCGGGATGGGTTCATAACACCTTCCCATTTCGTAACTTAGCCCCCGAACCTTCGAACTATTAGTTTCGTATGCATCAGTTTGTCTTTGATGTCGTTCTCTCGAGATGGTGACAAGTTATTTTTCCTGTTTTGTGCAAAATAGGCTGGTGATTCCATCTATTAACATTTTACCCATACCGACGATGACCGAAGCGTTCCCAAGAAAAGGGAGTGAGGCCTTTCAATCCCCCTTCCTTCCCCATCCTCCTTCTGGAGGAAGAAGAGAGGAAGAGATGCACATATTAATCGGGATGGCCATAGTGGCGAATCCGCTGGGTTCTTCATTTCATAAGATAGCTAAAATTTATTTGCATGGGTGTTTTGTTTCTTGTGTGTGTATGCATCTACCTGTATGTTTCCTTTTTCTCCTCTATTATTTCTTGTACATATATACGTCATGCTTATATAAATACTCACTCATACACTTTAAGACACTATCCATATACACTTCACACAACATGCACCATGGATCACTTATATCCACATGTTGCACACACCACTTAGAAATCCATGCTTAGGTGTCACTAACACACACCTCCACCTATCACACTTATACATATCCATGATCACTCACACTTATCACACCACTTGTAGTTGATCCATGCTTAGGTTCACTACCACACACTCACTTGTTGATATTCATAGATCACTCACTCCCACATATTCATTCTTAGTATAGATTTACTTTTTATACTTGTACATTATCCCTTGCTTAGCATCATGCTCATCAATAAACATACTCTCTCCATAATATACTAATCAAGGATCATGCATTTTGCACACTACATCACCAAAGAGCATGGCTATTAACCAAATTGTATCCCGTAACTGAGGGGTCAATTCGTGATGCGCATTGGTCCGGCAGATCCAGTTAGCCTAAGCGATATGACTCTCACCTTCCATTGGCCAAGTACCTTCAATGTATATCGAACGGTTTCCCTGCATAATACCGCTTGATCGAAGTCGTAAAGGGAGGTATATCGCAGGGAACTCATTCACATACGTTGAGTATATCTAATTCCCTCTCACACGTACTCTCCCTACGAGGTATATAGTTGGCAATTCACATACAGTCATCTATATCAAATGGCCTGTCTACACGTACCGATTTCCCTCAAAAGCAAGAAAAATATCTTGGAAGTCATGCCAAAGGGGGTAACCCTTCCAATTAACCCAACAACTGCATACTCTCATATAGATGTCAAACCTAGGGCACTCATATTTAGTTTCTCAGTTTCTACCCGAAACTCTGTCGAAATGACCGGTCGACATGCTGCCCAAATTTTCGAGCAATTTTTAAAATGGGTCCTTGCTTTTAAGCCTAATAACAAGTCCAACCATAGTTTTTACATATTTTTCTAACCCAATTTTTTAGGCTTGGGTCTCGTCCAGCATTTATTTTTGCATTTAGGTAAATCTAATACAAGCGAGAACATAATAAACATAATAATAATAATGCTGAGACCTGTCTCTCGTCTTTTCCTTCTTTCTTTTCCAAAAAGTGTCAAAAACGTTTTTCCTTCTTTTATCAAAAATACCAAAAGCATTTTTCCTTTCCTTATACCAAAAATAATTTCCCTCACTTTTAGCCAAAAACATTTTTTCCTCCTCTTTTCCAAAAAAATTCAAAAATATTTTTCTTCTTTTTCAAATATAACAGTTTTCCCTCATTTTCTTTAAAAAATAAATCCACATTTTTCTCCTTCTCAGGTCGATCACATACCATTGGCCTAGCTCCTTATTGGCTTTGGTATTCCGTCGAACCACCCCGAAGTTCTGTCAGTTCCCTCACTACTTCCTTCGAGTCTGAAATTCATCCACTTTCCATGGAGAACATAGACCCAATACCGAATGTGTAGCCAAATTTGATGATGGTCCTAGACCAACTCACTGCCAATATTGACAATCTTCAAACTAAGGTTCATGAAATTAAAATAAATTGGGTCTCCATTCTCGAAGAGCCTGAGGTCCTCTTCCCTCGCGTTATGGATCCTCTCGCACCCGAGCCTATTTAGGTCCTCGAGGAATACCAGCACGCTCCACGTGACCCTCCTGCTAATGGGCCTCCGCCAACCCAACTCCCTATACCGAATCTTACCCAGTTAGGGGCTAACTTTCCAATAACCGTTGATCCAAAGGAGGAATAATTGAACAAGGTCAAGGAAGACCTCAATACGTTGACCAAGAAGTTCGACCAAGGCAAAATCTCTGGAAATTACATGGACTATACCCACATGTCTCCCTATCCTAAAGCAAGGTTGTCGAAAAAGTTCAAGATGCCCAACATCGAGAAATTCGAGGGTAGTGGACCCCCAATTGTCTATCTGCGCAGTTACCATCGATCCATGACTCTCCTATGTGCCTCGGAGGAAATAATGACCCAAATATTCCAAAAAACTTCAAAGGACAATGATTTTCACTAGTTATTAGCCCTCGAGGAGTCCAGGATCCATATTTGAGAGGATGTTGCTTACAAATTCATGTTGCAGTACAAGTACAACGAAAAGTTAAAAATTACCCGTCGTGATTTAGAGATTCTCAAATAGAATCCTGGGGAATCAGTCAATAACTTTATATCAAGGTGGATAGAGAAAGTTACCACCATTACCAACCGACCTTCCGAAGAGGAGCAAGTCAGTATCGTGAAGAACAACTTCTTACCCCATATTCGAGCGACGATGGGAGGATAGTATTACCCTCATTTCCAAGCCCTTCGAGAAGCAGGAGTGGAGATCAAAGAAGGTCTTGCCAAGATAAAATTTAAATCGAAGAAAGCATCTGGGTAGTTCACACCCAGAAAATAAGAAAAGCCTGTTGGTACCGCAGTTTCAACCATCAATAACATCTCTCAGCCTGCCACTTCAAGGGTACCAGAAAGTTACCCTAACCCAATCCGAAAGGAATAGATCGAGCTTCATGCACCCCTCTCCAAAGTATACAAAGCCCTTTTAAGCTGAAACCTCATCAAGCCATTGAACCCTCGTCCATTACCAAACCCACTTCCTAAAAATTTCAAACTAAATGCCCGTTGTGACTTTCGTTAAATTGTCGGCCATACTACCGACTAGTGTTTCCACCTCCGAAATATGATCCAAGGCCTGATTGATCGGGATGTCATCGCCCTACCAGTCAATCCTAAACCAAACACTACCCATAATCCACTCCTAAATAATAAAAGGCTATCTTCCTCGAAGAAGACCTAGAATTTGACCCATCTACCCAGATCGTACCAACTAAATCACCCATTATACATATATACTCTCATAAACCTCTTTAAACTTTCCCATATTTTCTTCTACACCCTACCATCATCGTCGATCGTGCCATATCACTCCTTATCAAAGCATGCATTGTTGTCAGTACCCATTTTAGAAGTAAAGATATGGAATTACCATAAGTGTTTAACTAACTCCTAGAGTTTGGGCTGAAATTTCCCTCCCATATAACCATTGATTGACATAGATTCAGTGTACTGTTCTTAAAAGCTCAAAAATCGGCCCGAGAGTTAGACAATTGGGTGGTACCAACCGATGAAGTCAGTTGAGATTATGTCATCCGAATCATGGCAAACTTATTCCTACAGATCAGTGATATTTTCAGTATATTCGAGGTACTTGATGCTTTGAATCTACAAGGGTGCCTTCTCCCTTCACTTTTATATCTCCCCACCGAATGGGAGGACTAATATGAAGAATCCATTGAGGTTGTAGAATGTATGGATTTTTCATAGAAGATGATGTTGTTGACACCGGATGGGGGGGGGGAGGGACAAATTCGATGATTTAGATGGAGACCAAAGCCCAAAAAAGACTAGACCAATAGTCAGCATATGTGGGATGATATCATTTGAGGAGCTACTAGGAGAAATGAATAAGATATCTGAACCACCCGAAATCAATGAGGAGACAGGGTTTTTGTTTCTCCCCTCTTCTGTGAACAATATAACCAGGTCAGGGAGGCATTACCAAGTCCCAAACCTTCCAGCAATAAAAAATGACAAAGGAAAAGGTGTTGAGAATCTTCATATGCTAAAAATTACCCTCGAGGAGAGCAAGATCCTAGATCATTTGAAGAATAACCAAGCTAAAATAACTCTGTAGGGACTCTTTATATCTTTCCATTTGCACCAGAATGCTGTGATCAAGATACTAACAAGACCCACAGTTCCTCCCTCAACCACACCAGAAGAAGTAGTGAATCTGGTTGGATCCCTGACCTCTACTAGAATGCCCTCCTAGTCCGAGCAAAAATCCTTAATATCGGTACAAACCACAATTATGCTCTCAAGATCTCTGTCAAAGTCAGGGGAAAGATTGTACCACTCTCTCTTATCAATAATGGATCAACTCTTAATGTCTTCCCGTTGAGGACCCTCAATTATTTGGGACTGAAAGTGAGCGACCTCGCTCCAACCTCTGTCGTTGTACATGCCTACGATAATACTCATCGAGAAGTAATGGGATCCATAAAATTCATAATAAGGGTCGGCCCTGTAAATCCTATTATTGAATTCCAAGTCATTGATATCCCAGCTTGTTTCAATCTTTTTCTCGAATGATCGTGGATCCATAGCATTAAAGGTGTGTCTTCTTCCATTCATAAAAAAATGAAGTTCTTCGCCAATAGGCATGTCATCACCATCTTGGGCGATGATGAAAAAATTGAGAATATATGCACCTGTAATACAATACTTGAGATACACAATGGGGATAATGATATGATTTTGTCAAACTTCTGAGTCAAACCACTTCTACTCCAAGTAGGGGACGATTTCAAATATAGAGTTTGTCAAGAGTATAACCCTCATGGCAACATAAATGTGATCCAGATGTTTAAAAACAAGAACTTCATGCCCGAACTGGGGCTGAGATGAAGACATCAGGAGATACTTGAACCCATTATGTTGAAGAAAGATTTTCCTCCAACGATCAGCAAAAGAACTCCGAATGGTCCGCCAAACTTGACTGAAGAGAAGGCTAAAAAGTGTCAAGACTGTCTTAAGAGATTCATTGAATGGAAGATTAATCAGAAAGCGTGAAGATTTATTCTTTTGCGGCTTTATTGAACCGTGGTATGATTATATGGATAAAAAGATGAAACCTGGAATTGAGATCTTTTTGCAGGACAGCTACTCATGGGCCAAAAACTCCAAGCATCATGTGTAACCACTAATTGAGAAGACCATGGCCGATACTGGAGATTCTAAGGGAAGTGACTCCGAAGATTCATTCGATTTGAAAACACTAAGGCTGACAGTCTGCATGATCCACTAAGGGGCCACATCATCGGATATGTCCATCCTGATTAAAGTTGTTAATGCACCTCTCATCAATTGACATGCTGTACCTGTTCCACCTGCTGAAATTTAACCCAACCCTGATGTTTATCCCATTTCCTCTTCTCTTGATGTTCCTCCTTACTCTGATGTAATCGAAACCTCCTTTGATGAGGTTCTTAATGTTGTTTTTCCTATCAATGAAATAAACGAATATTTTGAGTATCTTGTTGTGCCTTATAGTGATTGGCTTAAATCTAATCAAACTCTTAATGATGATGATTTTATAAATGAATAATTCTTAACTAATCTTAATAAGGTTAATAACAAACAACATAATCACGTTCAAGTTAATAAATATGAAAAAGTTGTTATTAATCTCAGTTCTAGTAGCCAATCGCGTGAGATTAGGATAGGGATTTTCCTTAAGGAGCATGAGCGCGGGTAACTCAAGAAATTATTGAAGAAATTTATGGATGTCTTCACATGTTCCTACGATGATATGCCCGACATTGATTCCGAGATAGATTAGCATGATATTCCAACTCTCCTAGAATGAAAATTGGTCAAACATAGGCTATGAAAGCTCCGCACTGAATTGCCTCTCAAGGTTAAGGAATAATTTGTCAAGTAGTTAAACGTGGATTTTATTCATGTGATCGAATAGCCCATATAGCCAGCCAATATCATACCTACGCTAAAATCAGGAGGTAAAGTTTGCATGTGCATTAACTATCGATATTTGAATAAGGCTTCTCCAAAGGATGATTACCCGCTACCCAATATCGACATGATCGTGGAAAACACAGTAATCATGCTCTTAAGTCATTCATTGATGGGTTTGCCAGATATAACCAGATCCAGATTCACCCAGATCATAAAGAGAAAACCATATTCATTACCCCTTAGGGAACCTTTTTCTACAATGTTATGCCATTTGGTCTAAAAAACGTAGCGGCTACCTACTAGAGGGCTTGCACAACCATCTTGCATGATCTGATATACAAGGAAGTCGAGGTCTACATGGATGATATGGTTATCAAGTCTAAGACTAGGGAAGGTTATTTCTCACTCTCAGGAAGTTCTTCGAGCGACTACGATAATTAGATGTGACTTAACCCATAAAAATGTGTCTTTAGCGTTACCAAAGGGAAGCTCTTATGATTCATGGTTAGTGAGAAAATGATAGAAGCAGATCCTGCCAAGCTGAACGACATATTCGAGATACCACCACCCTTAACGGAGAAGGAAGTCTAGGGATTCCTCATAAAATTACAGTATATCAGCCAGTTCATCAGCCAGTTAACTTCCATCTGTGAGCCCATCTTCAAACTCCTCCGTAAGGATTCTACCAAAGTTTGGAATGAATTATGCCAAGAAGCCTTTGATCAAATCAAGCAATACCTAATCCAACCTCCGGTACTCATGCCACTACAGCCTGGTCTTCCCATACTCATATACCTAATCGTAACAGATACTACTACTGGAGATTTGCTAGCTCAATACCTTAAGGAAACTTGCAAAGAGAAAGTTATCTACTATGCCAGTACCAAGTTGATCGGGTATGAAGTTAACTATACATCTCTGGATAAAGCATGTGTTGCTCTAGTCTAGATCATCCAAAAACTACGGCACTATATGCTCGCCTTTGCCATCAAACTTGTATCTCGAATAGATCCCATGAAGTATCTAATCGAGAAGCCTGTTATGTTCAGTCGAATGGACTATTGGTTGATGATTCTATCCGAATTCGATATTGTGTATGTCAAATAAAAATCCATAAAAGAAAGATCCATCGTTGAATACGTCGCTAACTACCATACGGAAGAAGTCAATGTCTGGATTTCTGAGTTCCCAGATGAGAATATCCCTTGTACCTCCCAAGAAGATCTTTGATGGAAAATGTTCTTCGATGGCGCTGTAAAAAAGAAAGGGTATGGCATTGGGATACTCTTAATCTCCCCTGATGACTCTCAGACTCCTATTTCCATCAATCTAGATTTTTTCTTCACTAATAAAATGATAGAATACGAGGCATGAACGGTAGGCCTCAAAGTTTCCCTTAAAAAAGGAATTCGATACCTAGTTATATGTGGGGATTTATCTCTCATCATCGGTCAAGTACTCAGGAGATGGAAAATCAAGGATAAGAAACTCTTACTCTTTCATACCCATCTAGAAGAATTGGCCTCCCAATTCCAAGATGTCACCTTCCACTACCTGCCCTGAGAAAAGAATAACCTAGCTGATGCCCTTGCTACCTTAGCCTCCATGATTGACATGCCCGAAGGAATAATAATGGCCCCTTTCCTAGTCCAAAAGAAAGACAAACCAGTCCACTGCTACCACACTGAGCTTATCACAGAAGAAGATCCTAATATAGCCGACTACTAAAACTATGATTTTTGGCACCTCCTCAAGCATGGAAGGTATCCCCAAGGTTCTATCAAGAAAGAAAGAGCAACCCTCCGCAGACTGGTTGCCCAGTACAATTTTTGTGATAAAGCATTGTTCAAGAGAAACATCGATGGAACCCATTTACACTGCATCGCAGGGGCTGACATTGAAAAGATGATGCAGAAAATCAACAGTGGGGGAGTGAAAACCCCACATGAATGGCCATATGCTTGTAGGGAAAATCATCCGACACGGTTACTATTAGACTACCATTTTTCAAGATTACACTGCCTATGTTTGGAGATGCTCAAATCCCAATAATTTTTCGACCTGTAGCACTTACCTCCACGAGAATTGTACAACATGACTTCTCCCTAGATGTTCTCCATATGGGACATTGACATCATACGGAAGGTTACACCCAAAGAGTCTAATGGACATGAGTTTATCCTAGTTTTCATTAATTACTTCACTAAATGGATCGAAGTCGAGTTATACGTAGTTCTGAATGTCAAGAAGGTGGCTAAGATCATTAAGAAAAATATTATCTGTTGATATGGGGTCCCTCGTGAGCTGGTATTAGATAATGGGTTACATTTTGAAGTAGAAGTCAGAGAAGTGGTTGATGAGTATATAATCTAGAGACACAAATCTTCTCCTACCGACCACAAAACAACCGAGCAATCGAAGCTGCTAATAAGAATCTCAAAGTCATCATCAACAAGATGATTGAGAGTTGCCAAGATTGGGATGACCGGATCCCCTCCACCCTCTGGGTATACCTCACTTCAGTTTGAACCTCTACTGGGGATACCCCTTACTCTCTAGTATACAAGATGGAAGCAGTCCTACCCGTGGAGCTAGAAATTCCTTCACTGCACGCCATGCTTGAAAGCAAGGTCAGCGAGGAAGACTGGCATCAAAGCCGTCTCGACAAGCAGTTATTATTGGATGAAAGTAGACTAAAAGTTCTATATCACATACAAATATACCACAGCCGAATAGCGCGATCATTCAATAAGAGAGTCAAGGACCGTGGTGCCCGAGAAGGGGAATTAGACCTTAAGGAAATAGTAGAGCCCATCTGGGACCCCAAAGGGAAATTCAAGACCAATTGGAGCAGCCCCTACATTGTGAAGAAGATCATGTCAGGCGGCGCCGCTATGCTCACTGACCTTGATAAATAAGAGATGGCCCATCGAGTCAACCTGGATCGTCTCAAGAAATTTTACTCCTAGTCCAAAATTTCGGCGCGCTACGACTCTTCTTATCTCCCTTCTATTCTAAAAAAAATCTTCATTTCCCTCTACTCAAAACTACATGGGGCCTAATCCTCTAAAAATCCTCTTTCTTTAAAAAATGAAACTCATAAATTTTCAAACCCCCTAGAGGTACATAGGCAGCTCATCCGCTCCTTCCTTTTTACAAAATACTATTCTTTTCTTATCCCCGAGAATGACAGTTCATTTTAACATATACATGAACAAAAGTATTATGTATGCCTTAGCGATTTTTATAGATAATTAAAATGCAAAAACTCAACAAGAGCCACAACTAGATGATCAAAAACTTTTTTATTCCCTTATTTAAAAATTCCATTACAATTACATCAACATAGGGAGTAAAAAAACTTCCCTTGACAAACCAAACCCTACCTTCCTAAAACCAAACCAAAAATAATCCCCACTTCACCTAAAAGAAAACTTCCAAATTTATCCCCACAACCAGAATAAACAGAAATACAACATAACCCATTAGAAAAGCTTCACAAATAAAAGGGATCTTACCTCCAACTTCCAGAAGAAACTCCCCCATCATCGTCCACATTCTGGGGTCCCAAAACTTCCCCTACCTGAATAAAGTTCCGTTGATGCTCCATAGAACGATAAGACCGAACCAACCTGGGGCAAACCACAACACCTCCCTCCATGGTGTCAGATATGGCAAATCATATTTGCCCAGTCTTCACATCAGCATCTTGGAAACTACTCTCCTTAATAATCAGTTCATGTAGTCCCCTGAAATATGACAGACTCTTCCAATAGAGTGGGATGAATGGGTCGACAATCGACGATTCTCCCATAAATAGTCCTCCACCAAAAAGAAATCAAGTGTTCGAGGTGGCCCAATTTGTTCCCAGGTAAATCGACAAACGAACTATCAAGGAAAGTAGAAAGAGGTCTGCCTAAGGCCAACTAATCGAACATATTAGTACTCCCCCAGTTCCAGAATGGGAAGCAGCTCCCCCACCAAGGCACTGACCAACGCAAGCCTCGAGCCCCGGGATCCACAAACCAGTTATCCCAGCTCGTCTAGGCTAACGATGATAAAATAACGATTGAAGAAGTGTGGCACAACCGATAAGGATATTCAGGAGGGACCAACAAATGGAATATCTACGATAACCACATGAACAACATAACAGGGCTACCCCTCAAGATATTAGAACAACCTTCCCGTCAGGTAACCAGACCATTCAGAGTCTCCGCCAGTATCACCGTCATAGGATTGTGATGGTATGACACCCAAGAAGCAATGACTGCGATGTATGGGTCCACAGGCAATTCCCCAGTCACCAATAATAGTTTTAAACCAAGCCTAAAATGATAGATACAGCATAACTAGCATGACCAACATCCTGCAAATGCACAGAATGCACCATAATAGGAAGAGAGCTTATTCCTTCTATAACCAATGCCCTCGCCATCAAAGGTGAGATATGGAGAAGTCCTGCTAACATTTCCCTAGGGGACCGAGAAAATTCAGGCATAGCTGCCGCAACACTGGGACTTATCCCTAATATGGTAGAGAACCCTTCATAGGTCGGACAGATTTCATCCAACCCAAAGTGGAACACATGGACTTCGGGGTACCAGAACTCTATTGCTGCCAGCAACATATTCCACTCTATGGGTTGGTTGCGCCATAAGGAGACTCAACGCATGTTGAAAGAATCGTAGTCAACATTGAAGGAGCACATCGCTTCCAAGGTTTCAAGGTAGTTTGCAAACTCAACACTACTGGGGAGAGCCATATCGCAAAGTAAGAAAAAAGGAATGTGGAGGTGTGAAGAAAATACTCCACCCACACCCCTATTTATACTTGGAAAACCTCAAACAAAGACAAGGAACCCTGCAGAGATCGGAGAAAAACTTACCCCACCAAGTACCAAACAATTAAATAAAGTGCAATCAAATCCTTGGATTGATTGGACTGGGTTAACATGCCGATAGGCATGACATGGAGCATGCCGATCGATAATCCATATTTTGGGAAAATTCCCTTTTTTCTTTTTTTTTTTCAAAATTAAAAAACTCAATAAAAAAAATTTATTCTAAGGAAGTTCTGAATTTCCTTCTCCTTATGTTTTTACTCATCCCATTTTAAAAATAAGTTCTCTCTCAAATCATTTTTAAATTCTTTTTACGGTCTCAGCAACAAAATAAAAAGATCACGCGCATTCATTCACTTAAAGAAAAAATTAACAAAAACTTCATTAGCATAGATGTTGCTATGTTACATCAATTTTGCAGAAAGAAACAAGAAAATTCAATGGGACTCAGCCCAAAACCATTTCTCTCTCTCTCTCTCTCTCTCTCTCTCTCTCTCTCTCTCTTTCTAGGAGCCTCCTTCCATGTGGCTCTCTCTCTTCCCCCAACGACGAGGCGACGTACCTCCACTCCCTGAGCTAGACCTTTCTTTAGATGAGGAAGACAGAATCAAGCAAGAAGGAACCGAAATTGCATCCCAAATATGGGTGGTCGCCGAAGCTATCCAATCCCTAATATCCTTCAGGCAGGTGGTGGATACTCGGATATGATGTAACAAAAATAGAAAAGAGCAAATCAGCCAGTCTGAGGCAAAGAGGAAAATCAAAAGACAAATAGATGAAAAATATACCGATGGCTCGAGAACTTCATCCGTCAGTTCTAGATCCTCCGGATCCATCGCATTAGAATGCTGCAGCAAATGCATCGACCTTCCATCATCCCACCAGATATTATAAGAAGGAGGGGTCAACCGCACAAAAGGAACATCTGAGGTCATTGCCCCTGCCGATGTCAACGCACAACATGCGCTATAGGAAGATCACAGTGGCCGACTCGAACACGCATGGGGGAGAGGCATGACGTCATATATGTTGGGTGTCATAAACCATCTCGACACAAAGTCCATAGAATCAAATGTCGCCACTATATCAGTATATAACGAGTAAGGCTCACCCATCATTGTTATTACCCAAGCATCATTTGCCATTTCTCGCACTCGCCTCATACACCAGGGTACTCACAGGTGGAACCATCACCTCCTCCTCCACAACCCGTCGTACTAATATCTCCCTGAGATACTAGGAGTAGCTAAACTCATGCGCCAGTAGATACCTCATCTGCGTGTTCCCCCCAGTCAACCCCGTATGTTGAATGGTCATCCCCCACGAATAAAAGGTCATCTGTAATTTCCCCAATAAATAAAAATTGATACCCAAAAATACCATAAAGCAAAAATGGTCTCGGAAGAATAAAGAATGATTTACCCGCTCGCTCGTCAGGCCATTCAAGACCTGACACACCGTCTCCAAAGAGAGTGACTTCTTCGATTGTCAGTTGGACCTCCGCCATCGATACATTCGACAGAAGACCCTAACAGACTCATCCTTCAAAGGTATCAATTGAGTGTTAAACCAAATCACCTCATAGAACCACGTCTGCAAAGGATAAAAGGTTAGCAATCAAGAAATCAAGAATGAAGCGTATAAAGGAAATTGCGAATGCATAAAAGAAAATGTGAAAAATAAAGAATACCTCAAGAAGATACGAGCCCCCAGTAAAAGTTTATCGGTAGCACCAGATGAATGAATTAAAAGACCATGCCAATGCTATTTGGCACCCTCAAACTATGCCGATCGGCACCCTCTCTGAAATTTCCTACAAAAATTTCCCAAAAATGCCAGAAAATCCTGAAAAATCCACAAAAAATTCCTAAAATACCAAATGGATTTTAAAACATTTTTTAAAAAGAAAAGTATTTTTATTACACTCATTTCCCCAATGAAACTCTCACCATCCCAGCGAAATTCCTCAAAATCAACTGGATATCCTCCCAACAACGTCTCCAAAAGACACCACAAAATATAAAATTTCTCAAATAAGAAACATCCAACCCTCATTCCCTCTTCCCCAACAGAACCTAAAATCAAATGCTCCCCCAAAACTCCCAGCGGAACCGTAAGATACATATCCCCAATGGAGTCTCCAAATTTCTCAAGAAAACTTAAGCCCTTGGAATTGTCTTCGACCTGTAATATTGGTCATCTTTTTTAGGTCTAAATTGATCTGGGCCCTCGGTCGTCAAATTTTTTAGGTCAGGATTTACCTCGGTCTTCACTTGTCACCTATTTTAGGTCATAATTGACCTCGGCCCTCAATCGTCACCTCCTTTAGGTCAGAATGGACCTCAGCCCTCAATCGCCTCCTTTTTTAGGTTAAAATTGACCTCAGCCCTCGATCGTCACCTCTTTTAGGTCATAATTGACCTCGGCCCTCATTCGTCAAATTTTTTAGGTCAGGATTTACCTCGGCCTTCACTTGTCACCTCTTTTAGGTCATAATTGACCTCGGCCCTCAATCGTCACCTCCTTTAGGTCAGAATGGACCTCAGCCCTCGATCGTCGCCTTTTTTAGGTTAAAATTGACCTCAGCCCTCGATCGTCACCTCTTTTAGGTCAGAATTGACCTCGGCCCTCATTCGTCACCTCTTTTAGTTAAGAATTTACCTCAGCCCTCGGTCTTCACATTTTTAAGGTCAAAATTGACCTTGTCCCTCGATCATCACCTTTTTTAGGTTAGAATTGACCTCGGACCTCGATCGTTACCTCCTTTAGGTCAGAATTGACCTAGGCCCTCAGTCGTCATCTCTTTTAGGTCATAATTGACCTCGTCCCTCGGTTGTCACCTTCTTTAGGTCAGAATTGACCTCAGCCCTCGGTTGTCATCTCTTTTAGCTCATAATTGACCTCGACCCTCGATCATCACCTCCTTTAGCTTAGAATTAACCTTGACCCATAGAATCGACCATCCCTAACATTTCCTTAGGTCCTCAGAATCGACCTCGACCCTCTGAATTGGTCACCCTGATCTTAGGTCCTCATTATCGACCTCCTAAACGTCATGTGGTGTCTATTATACGAATTTCACTTGTTCCAATCTCATCCATCGAGGGGATTTGTAGACACCACATTCTAGGACCCCCTAAGTCTCTCCTTTGGTCCCTATCACATCCTCATTTAACTATAAAACCTAGGTCATACTTTGAGTACTGACCAAAGAGGCCATCGGGCTCTCTTCGGCCCAGTTTGACACTGGTCAACCCTATCATCATAGAAAAAGAACATTCAATCTTTGAAGGGATCTGAATCCACTTTCCAACGGTCCACCCCATGCGGGAAACGGCATAACAGTTCGGAGGAACGAACCATTTTACTATCAAAACTTGATTTGGAGGCCATCGGGCGCTCCCGGGCCCCAACCCCAATCAACTTCATTATCAGGGTGAAAGCTCTTTAAATCTTTAAAGGGAACTAAAACTCCTTTACAACAGTCCACCCTATGCGTGAAATGGCATAACCGTTCAGACAAATGATCTGTTTTAATCTGAAAACTGATTCGGAGGCCATAGTGCTCCCGGACTCCATTTGACCAAGGTCAACTCTTCAGATCAAACGAGACTAAATGAATCTCTAAAGGGCATTCATACCCTTTCCAACGGTCCTTCATGTGTGCGATTCTGACTTACGGTGTGGACAAATGATCCGTATTACTCCGAGAGGTCACCAGGCAGTTTTGGGCCCCGATTGACCAAGGGCCAACTTTCCAAACCGAGAAAAACTCATTGGAATGTCTAATTACATCTCCTAACCTTTCCAATGGTCCACCCCATGCGCGATTCTGACTTACCATGTGGAGGAACAATCCGTTTCGGTCCGACGATCTCCCATCCAAAGGACTGACGTGTGCTTTCGAGCCACATTTGGCCCAAAGTCAACTCCTGGATCTGGGAACAGTCCAATGACTCTTGAAGGTCTTTGAATTAATTTCTAACGGTATTCCCCGTGCCCAATTCGGATTAACGAATTGCGTTCTACAACTATTTTTCCAAAAAACAATTGCACTGGACTGCCAATTGGCAGGTCCATTTCCCTACCTATCGACAGTGTGTCTAGGGTCACCTACCGATTGGCAGAGATTGGTCCATGTCGATCGGCACCACCCCTTACCCAATAAATAGAGGGCATAACCTCACTCTCAAAACACACCTCAGATCCATCCGCATCAGTGATCTCAGTAACATCTCTCAAAATTAGAGAAGTTTCCTCATGTGAAACTCTATTCAAGCTTACATTTGTATCCTTTTCATACCCAATTTAGAAAAATCTCATTCTCTCTCATCCAACTTTCATCTCACACTCAAGGGAGTTCATCCAAGATCAAAGATCAACCTTCAAAGAAGGTCCAAATCCTTCCCCCTCTCTTTAAATTTCTTATTTTTGTATTAAATACATTAGATTCATAATCTAGTTCTTATTTTAGTTCATACACATTAACATCTTACACTTTTATTAGTATATTGCACATACTTTATTTTCTATAAAAAATCCAAAATAAACAAAAAAAGGGCTATACCTATAAATTCCAAATGGGATTATCCATCACACTTTTTCAAAACTAAAACACATTTTTCTACACACACACCTACAATAAAATCTCGTTCGAATATATGGAATAAACCCCACCCCTATGCCTCATGTGAACAACGTGGACTTTAATGCCTTTATAGGCTACGTAGGCGTTTCGGATTAAAAAATCGAGATTCGAGTCCAAATTTTCAAATTTTCAAATTTTCCAACTTTCCAATTTTTAACTTTTTTTCCAAATTTCTCCAAATTGCCCATTTCAATATTTGTCATACTCTTGCATTAGTATACATATTATGTTTGTTAGTGTTTCATCCAACACATATTATAGTTTCATCGTAACAATCGATATCACGATAAATGCATAAATCAAATTTTCTATATATTATTTTTTGAACATCACTATGGATGACCTCACTCTCTCTTTTCCATGGTACGAGTTGAATGATTCCGATCTCCATTATATATACATTGATATGCCCTGAATGTACGCCCTAGGCATAGAGACATCAACCTCGGCCATGGAGATGGTCGATGCTAGAGGGACCATGGATCATCACCTGGCGGACTCGTCCTAGGAAAGGTCGGCCACGGCCGACGTTGCTAGCTACCTCAGCAAGTGAGGTCTCCATGACCCAGGGAAGGTTATCCAACTGGTCTTCCAAGGATCGCAACCTCGGATAGGAGGATGAGGAGGTTACCATCTCATCATCATCATCCTCATCATCAATCTAGGCTAGAGATCGACCGATGTTCCTGCTACACCACTATCATCTCGGCCCAGGCCGACGTCTGAGCTCAACGTGTCATACTTCGGCTCTCCCACTGAACTAAGGCCACCACCTCGTCCTCTTTCAGGCCGAGGTTGGGACCATACATGGATGGCCGAACTCTTATCAGCGTATGCATCGATGGGGACACGTGTACACAATCAGTTATAACCAAATCATTCCCCCCACGTGAGGGAATATTGAGGTCATCATTATCTACATAAGATCAGCCAGGTGTCATTCTCCTACTGGTTTGATCCTCATGCACATGCTCATGGCATGCTTGGGGGGTACATTACACCCCCCAAGCACTATATAGAGGTCATCCTCTACCCTGTAAAGGATCCCAAAATTAGTAACCCTAGCTAAAACTCTGTCCAAATACACAGTAGAGAGAGAAAGCTTGAGATTTTGTATCTATGGCCATTAGAGCCCTCATACAGTGATATTAAGCACACACTTGCATAGTGGACGTAGGCTTGATTGGCTAAACCACTTACATAGTTGTGCTCATCCTCTTATCCTCACCTCCTTCTACTATACACCCTTATACTGCCATTATTAACATTGAATTGACCTTACAAACACCTCGAAGGGTGGTGCTATTTCCAGCATCATCATTTTGGCACCGTATGTGGGAAGAGAGAAGCTATCTCTTCCTCATTAGTTGCTTGGCCTCACCGGAGACTCTGGTGGTGAACCAGGCCTCCCCCCTAGCGCGGAGCTGTTTCAGCATTGAAAGAGGTCCTCTAAAGTATTAAGCTCGTTTACTACACTAGCTCTTTTGTACTAACACATGGCACCGAAACTACCACCACCTCTTTCGCCGCCTGTAGCGGGGGGACCTAGCTCCAGCTAGGCACCACCCCATTCCAAAATGGCAGAGGTGGTCGCAGCCTTGAGGTCTTTGGCTGCAACGTAACAAGCAATGCAGGAGAAATTTGTACAGCTCAGCCAAAATATGATGAGACCACCTGGAATCTCATAGGAAATGATCACTCCGGTGGCGGTTCAGCCTCATTCGGACGGCAGGGGACCCCCTCAGGCACCGCAAAAAGACCAAACTACGCCCCAGCGGAGGAGGGACGTTGCTGACCCTAGGCGCTTGCGCCTAGGGAGGCTAGGAAACCCTTGCATTGAGGACAGGTATGACGATCTAGAGGCAGAAGACGTCTCGAAAGATTGTTGGGAACCGTATGAGGTTTCGAACAATACAGTTCGTCCTATCAAGCGGATCCAAGGTTGTGGGGGCAGAAGAGGTGGAGAAGCCCAGCAACGAGGATCAGCTTTTGATCGACTGAGCAGAGGGTCAGCCTTTGAAAGGCTCGGTCCCGTAAATGACCTAAGACAGAGGTTATCAAGGTCGAGAAGTGGAGCTGGCTCACAAAGGGAAGAGGGGCAATGTCGGCCTCATCAAGGCCGACCCCATACAGGAACAGGTCAATAGCCGACGTTGTGCTGCAGCTGGGGAACCCTCACTCAACCCCTTGGAGGTGGCTGGGGACAACCTCGGCCAGGCCGACATTGCAAGGCCATGGAATGACTCCATCCAATGTCTTGAAGAAAAGATAGGAGACCTCATTAAAAGTCGAGACCCATTACAAAGAGGTTTCTCAGAAGGCTCCCCCTTTGTGGCCAAGATAGTAAACTTTCCAAATCCTGCTAAGTTCAAACCTCCCGTGGTCTCATCCAAGTATGACGGTAGCACCAACCCTGTACATCACATTGAGATGTATCAGTCGGCGACGGACATCTATTCGATACCAGACGAGATGAAGTGCTGTGCCTTCTCCGGAACTTTGACAGGAGCAGCGCACATCTGGTTTACTTCTCTTTGAAAGAATTCAATCGAGAACTTCAAGGGCCGGGATAAACGATTCATTCATAACTTTTTCTTTGGGGTAAGACCTCAAAAGAAGACCACCCATCTCCTGTATGTCAGGTAGGGGAAGAATGAGAGCCTAAGAGACTACATTGCCAGGTTCAATAAAGAAAAACTTGAGGTTGAAGATTACGAAGAGAATATTGCCATGACCTCCCTTATAGGAGGTCTTCAGAAGGGAAAGTTGTTATGGAAACTTGTGGAAGACCCTCCGAAGTCTATGGAGGAGCTATTGGCAACTTCGGGGAAGGTCATGAACACTAAAGAGGCCATGTCCACCAAGTATGAGGACGAGAACGGTGGTAGCAGTGGAAAGTTCCAAAGAAAGAAGGATGGAAAGAAGAGGTTAGCTGATGACAAGTTTTCACGTTACACCCATCTTACGGTAAGCTGTGAACACATCCTCAATGAGATCAAAAGTGATCGATCCTTAAGATGGCCAGAGAAGCTGAAGGCTCCTCCACATAAGAGGAACCAGAACTTATGGTGCGAATTCCACCAAGACCATGGCCATATAACAGATAAGTGATTTGCCTTGAAAGATGAGATCGAGAAGATGTTGAAGTCAGGAAAATTGAGGAAATATGTGGATGGAAAAGCACCCCAAAAGGGGAGATATGACCCCCAAAAGAAGAGGAATGACATATTTCGTGATAATACCACGACAAGAAGAGATGGTGACTCGGACGGAAATGACGAAGATGATCCAGACCTCTCGCCAAAAGATGACAACAACCCAGTAAAGAGGGTTGGTATGATCTCCTTTGACGTTAGCACAATATGTAGAGGACTTACGGGGGGTGGCTCTGAAGTGGCTGACAGATTAGCTCATGAGGCAGAGGCCAAATCAGTGTCCAAACTTGAAGTTGTAAACCTCACATCTTTCGATACTACACAGAAGAGAAAGAAGGTAGACATGGATACTCTCGTAGTTGGGTTCTCCCGACTCGACTTCAAGGGCATCCTGACTCCACATGATGACCCTTTGGCGATCACAACAAGAGTTCATGGATGTGAGGTACAGAGAATTCTTGTAGATGGAGGAAGCTCAACAGATGTAATGTTTTGACCTTGCTTTAAGAGCCTAGGTCTTAGCAGAGCTAGGCTGGTACCCTATCATCATCCGTTAATGGGTTTCAGCGATGAAAAGATCCATATATTGGGCATGTATGAGATGGACGTGCGAATGGGTGATGAGTGGCCTAAGAGGTTAACCCGAAAGATCAATTTTTTATTATGGACAAAAACGTCTTCTCAGTCTATAACCTCATCATAAGAAGAGTAGCCCTTAAAGAGTTTGAGGCCGTGCCGTCGACGGTCCACCAGCTGCTAAAATTCCCGACCCCCTATGGGGTAGGGGAAGTCCAGGGTGACCAGACCATAACACGAGAATGTTACTTCAATTCGGCTGAAGAGAGAGAGGCCTACAACAGAGCTACTACCACTTATAACATCGATACACTTGACCCAAGAGATGAAACAAAGTTGAAGAAGGGAGATGCCGTGGAAGAGGTATAATCCATTGTCCTCAATGAGGACGAACCGGAAAAAATCGTCCAGGTCTGTAAAGTTTTAAAAGAGGAGATCAAGGAAGAGATGGTAAACTTCCTGAGGAAGAGGCAGAGTGTCTTCGCATGGAGTCACACGAACATGCTAGGCATCAGCCCTGCAGTTATGTGCCACAAGCTGAATGTGACTAAGGATGCTAAGACAATCAAATAGAGACGAAGAGTGTACTCCAGGGAGAAGTATGACGTTATCCGAGAAGAGGTTCGAAAGTTGGAAGAGGCTGAATTCATCAGGGAAGTGATATATCCGGAGTGGATATCAAACGCAGTCATTGTGCCCAAAGCCAACAGAAAGTGGAGAATGTGTGTGGATTTTACTGACCTGAACAAGTCTTGCCCGAAAGTCAGTACCCCTTAACCCAGATCGATTAGATGGTAGATGCTACCGCAGGACATGAGCTCATGAGCTTCATGGACGCGTATTCAGGCTACAATAAAATCTTCATGGATGCCGAAGATTCAGAGAAGACAACCTTCATTACTGATAAAAGGACGTATTGCTACAAGGTGATGCCCTTCAGATTGAAAAATGTAGGGGCAACATATCAACGTCTGGTGAATAAGATGTTCGAAGACCAAATAGGCAAGACCATGGAGGTGTATGTAGACGATATGCTGATAAAGAGCTTAAAGGCCTGCACTCATGTGGCAGACCTGGAAAAGACCTTCAATACCATGGACCTGTACAGGATGAAACTCAACCCGACAAAGTGTGTCTTCGGGGTAGGAGCTGTCAAGTTTCTTGGATTCATCGTCAATCAAAGAGTAATAGAGGCAAACCATGAGAAAATCAAGGCTTTTCTCGACATGAAGACACCTAAGAGTATCAAGGATGTTTAGAGGCTAACTAGAAGAGTGGCTGCGCTCAACAGATTTGTTTTCAGAGCGATCGATAAGTGTCTTCCGTTCTTCAAGGTGTTTAGAAAAGCTTTCGAGTGGGACAAAGAGTGTGATGAGTCTTTTGATCAACTCAAGTCATACCTTGGGTCTCCCTTGCTCCTATCTCGTCCAATAGCAGGAGAGAGGCTGTTTGTTTACTTAGCGATCTCTAAATCGGCTATAAGTGCGGCCATTGTACGAGAGGACGTCGGGGTTCAAAGGCCCATATACTTCAATAGTAAGGCCCTTCAGGCATCTGAGCAGAATTACCCTCGCATGGAAAAGTTAGCTTACGCCTTGATACATGCCTCTAGGAAGATAAAGCTCTACTTTCAAGCCCATTCTGTGGTCGTCCTCACTGACTCCCCACTAAGATAGGTCCTCCATAAACCTGAGAAGTCATGAAGATTAATGGCATGGGCCATTGATCTAGGGGAGTATGACCTTACTTATCAACCTAGGACGGCCATTAAAGGGCAGGCACTGACAGATTTTGTCGCAGAGTTTATGTGGGAAGAGGTCGAGGGTGAGGATAGCCTAGAGGACACAGCAGGGTCAAACAACAACATCTTTCGACATCCGGAAGAGGTTATGCCAAAGAGAGTCAGAGATGGGATGGCCGAGAATGAGGAAGACCGATACCTCTTCAGGCAGGGAATTATGTTAGAAGAGGGTTTCTCATCAGATAAAGACATATGTAACCTCTTCGTCGATGGGTCCTCTTGTGAGAGTGGGAGCGGTGCGGGCCTGATACTTCCAAGATCGAATGGTACCAACATCAAATATACCCCAAGGTTTAACTTCAAGGTGTCAAACAACGAGTCAGGGTACGAGGCCATGGTAGCAGGCCTCTCCTTGGCAAGGACTGTAGGTGTAAGATGACTCTTCCTTCAAAGTGACTTAAGGTTGGTTGTTAATCAAGTATTCGGGGTTTATGAGGCCAAGGACAAAAGGATGGACAAATACTTTAAGAGAGTGAGGAGGATACTTGAAGGCCTCGAAGAGGTAAAGATGAAAAGAGTACCTCGGCAAAATAACAGCCAATGAGATACCTTAGCAAGGTTGGCTTCAGCAACGAAGACAGATATCCGTAAGACAGTCCCAGTTGAGATCTTGACCAGAGCAACCATTGACGAAGAAGAGGTTAGTAATCTTTGTCTCAATGTGGACCTAGGGGACTCATGGATGCATCCCCTTATCAGATACATCAGAGAGGGCGTATTACCGGAGTCAAAGTTAAAAAGGAGGAAATTGAGGTACAGGGCAGCAAAGTTCTCAATAGTAGGAGATGTCCTATATAGGAAGGGATTCCTACTAACTCTCCTCAGATGCGTCCATCCAACCGAAGTCCCCCACGTACTATGGGAGGTATGCGAGGGTTCTTTCTCCAGTCACATAGGAGGAAGACCTTTGGCAAAAGAGGATTGCCACACAAGGGTATTGGTGGCCGACCCTGGCCAAAGATGGTGCATCTTATGTAAAAAGGTGCGACAAATGTCAGAGATTCTCCACAATCCCCCATCAACCTCATTAGCCTATGACGTCTATCAGTTCCCCTTGTCCATTCGCAGTGTGGGGGATTGACTTAGTAGGTCCCCTACTAAGGGCTGTAAATAATTACATATTTCTGATAGTTTCCATTGATTACTTCTCCAAGTGGGTAGAGGCAGAACCGATGATCACGATTACAGAGCAGAAGACCTTCCAATTTATTTGTACTATCTTCATATGCAGACATGGCCTCCCAAACACCCTCATTTCAAAAAATGGAACACAGTTCAAGAACACTTCCCTGGAGAAATACTGCGAAAGAGTTGGGATAAAGAAATTTTTCTCTTCTCCTGGCCGACCTCAAGTAAACGGTCAGATCAATGTCACAAACAGAATGATCCCTGACAGGATCAAAAAGAGGTTGGAGGAGGCTAAAGGAATATGGACCGAAGAAGTTTACGCTGTGCTATGGGCCTATAGAACAACGGCTAGGAAGCTAACAGGGGAGACCCCATTTATGTTATCACATGGCTCAAAGGCCGTCATACCAACAGAAGTTGAACTTCCTACTCATAGAGTGCAGACCTATGACCCTGAAAAGAATTGGGAAGAGATAAGACTCGACCTAGACCTAATTAAATAGAGAAGGGAAGACGTAGAAGTTAGGCAAGAAGCTTACCAGTAAAGGGCAACAAAGTTCTACAACCAAAGGTTGAAATCAAGACCTATAGCTGTGGGGGACCTGGTGCTAAAGAAGACGTTACAGAAGGCAAACAAGCTTCACCCAAACTGGCACGGTCCCTACAAAATAATCGAAGAGGTTGTACCTGGGACCTATAGGCTGGAAAACCTCGAGGGGGAACCTTTTTTCAACCCTTGGAATGATGATCATCTAAAAAAGTATTACATATGATGTTGCAAGAGATTTTATATAAATGTGTCATCTTATGAAGAGATTATATATTAGAAGATCAAATCCCTGTGTCAGTTCTTGGTTCATTATGCTCGATTGGAAATTTATGGGGATAACATCTTAGTGATGACCTCAGACCTTATAACATCATGATTTGGTGACAAGGTCTGAGGTCAGACATCATACACGGATGACCTCAGACCTTTAACATCATTAATTTGGTGAAATTATTTATGGGGATAACATCTTAGTGATGACCTCACACCTTATGACATCATGATTTGGTGACAAGGTATGAGGTCAGATATCATACACGGATGACCTCAGACCCTTAACATCATTAATTTAGTCAAATTATTTATGAGGATAACATCTTAGTGATGACCTAAGACCTTATAAGATCATGATTTGGTGACAAGGTCTGAGGTCAGACATCATACACAGATGACCTCAGACCCTTAACATCATTAATTTGGTGAAATTATTTATGAGGATAACATCTTAGTGATGACCTCAGACATTATAACATCATGATTTGGTGACAAGTTCTGAGGTCATACATCATACACGGATGATCTCAGACCTTTAACATCATTAATTTCGTGAAATTATTTATGAGGATAACATCTTAGTGATGACCTCAGACCTTATAACATCATGATTTGGTGACAAGGTCTGAGGTCAGACATTATACACGGATGATCTCAGACCCTTAACATCATTAATTTGGTGAAATTATTTATGAGGATAACATCTTAGTGATGACCTCAGACCTTATAACATCATGATTTGGTGACAAGGTCTAAGGTCAGACATCATACACGGATGACCTTAGACCCTTAACATCATTAATTTTGGTGAAATTATTTATGAGGATAACATCTTAGTGATGACCTCAAACCTTATAACATTATGATTTGATGATAAGGTCTGAGGTCAGACATCATACACGGATGACCTCAGACACTTAACATCATTAATTTGGTGAAATTATTTATGAGGATAACATCTTAGTGATGACCTCAGACCTGATAACATCATGATTTGGTGACAAGGTTTGAGGTCAGACATCATACACGGATGACCTCAGACCCTTAACATCATTAATTTGGTGAAATTATTTATGATAATAACATCTTAGTGATGACCTCAAACCTTATAACATCCTAATTTCGTGACAAGGTCTGAAATCAGACATCATACACGGATGACCTCAGACCCTTAACATCATTAATTTGGTGAAATTATTTATGAGGATAGAAAATCATCCAATAAACAATTCAGCAAGAGAAGATCCCTCCTCAGAGGTTGACAGATTAAGACAAATGGAAAAAATATAAAGTAACATTGTTCATCAGAGGTTACAATTCAAATACATAGTGAAAAAGTACAAAAGCTTCACAAAAATAGCCCAAGGATTTGCAGGGACAGTGTTGTCATCCTCAGCCTGGTTCCCTTGGCCGACATTGGTCACCTCAGCCCCATCATCTTTGGGATTGGCTCCCTCAGTCTCTGTACCATCCATTAGCGTAGTCTCTACAGGGGCAGCGTCTTCCTCTTCAACCTCTTGAAGGGCTTGGGCAAATTGAGGGTTAGAAAAACCCAGGCCTATGAAGTCAGAGGATTTCAAGCTCCCTGACTCCTTTTCCTTAGCAGCCGCCCATTTGCAATTAGCCTTAACATCTCTCTCGAGGTACTCAAAGCCAAAGATGATGAATTCACCGAAGACTTTGTAATCGGTCAGAATCCCCTCAGAGGCATCCTCAAGGGCTGCCTTCACTATAACGTCAACTTTCTACTGGGGAACGTCATCCTTGGACTTCAAGGAAATGGTATGGTCCTTTTTGAGCTTGTATATCTCTATCTCCAACTCCTTAACCTTCTTATCAGATCCCTCAAAGGCAGACTTCAGACGGTCTACCTCCTCATTCAAAGAGCTTTGCACTTTCTCGGCTTCCTGTCCTTTCTGGATGAGGGTTAACTTCTTCAGAGTCCAGTTTGCAAGATGATGCATAGCAATGAGGCCCTGCAAATCATGTGGTCATATATATAAGTTGAAATTCAAAGCAAAGATTACACTTCGAAGCTAAACCGAAATCCAAAGTCATACCTGAATAGACATGTGAAGGCCAAACTCCACCAACAGAGGGGTGTCCATGGATCGACAAAAGCGTTTGTCAGCATCGGTCATAGTAGAGCCGATGGCATCCAATGCCTGCAAACTGTGGCCTATAATGCTATCATTAATTTTTAGTTACTTTATACGAGCAGCCAATGCATCCTTAGAAGAAATGGGGATGGCACGATCCCCACCTTTCTTATTCTGCCTTTGATCCTCAGTGGTAGGGTCTGTAACCTTCCTCTTCTTGGTGGCCTCAGCCCTCGAGGTAGAAGGAGGGGATGGAGGAGAATTCAAACCTGCTTTTTTGACAAGCTTCGTTAGACTTGGAGCTGCCATCTCCCACAACTCTTCAGATATTCCCTTTGGACGCTCTGCAAGATAGATAGGTCTGAGTTAGAGAATCAGATATACGTAATTTCAGAGGTATGACTTGTTGAAATTAAAATCACTTACCAAGATCTATCAGAGGACTTCCCCCTAGATCAGTCTCAGAGAGGTAATCGGGGGTCATCAGATGTTCAAATTTTACAAGTAGACCACGCTCCCCCTGGTCCTGAAGGTCTTTGACCTTCTGAAGATTTTATTGGCTAAGCCGAGGGTTGGCCCTAGCAGCCATTGTAACCTTCCCCCATCTTATAGGTATCCTCGGCTCTAATGAGGAAGAGGGGGAGCATGGACCAAATTCCCATGGCCCTGATGCAAAGAAGTACTGTGGCTTCCAGTTGTCATTTGAGGTTTGGGTAATTTTAAGCATCTTTTTGTTTGACTTTCGAGCTAAGAAATGATAATAGTGAGGATGGTTCCTGGCAGATGAAGGGATATAGCACCCTCTAAAGACTTGGACAAGAAGGTCTGAGTGATGAACAACCCTCCATAAGACGATGGCTCCAATTATCACCCTCTAAGCATTCGGTGACAACTGGGAAGGGGCCAAGTTGATATAGGCCAATATAGACCTGATGATGGGGTGGATGGGTAGACAAAATCCCAACTTGAACATTTGCTCGTGTAGGCAGATTTTACATAGGGGCTTATGGAATATAGGTATCTGAAGGATAGGAGGTCGACCTCGCTGACTGTACTCTCAATCTCGGCAACCTCAGAGGTATTGACATCACTCTCCACAGCATTATCATCATCTAACTCAACGTCAGACCGAGCAGACAATGGGGTCCCACTTGGAAACCTCTGAGCGAACTCAGCCCCTGTGACTGCCGATAGAGGAATGGCTTCAAGAATTGGTGGAACAACCACACTTGGTGAGGTTGATGTGCTTGAACTTTTGTGAGACGAGGCCCGACTGGAAATCTCTGCGTGATCAGGGACCTGACCTTGTTGACTCGAGAAGTCCATGGCCTCTTGGAAGGAGTCCACAGACATAGGGTCTGAGGTGGAGGACTCAGACTCCGACATTAGACTAGGTTCAGTTGGGGCCTTTTCTTGGTTAACTGGTTAGGGTGGTTCAGGGTATATGACCTTCAGAGGTGGTGGAAAGATAGGTATGAGGGGGAATTCCTCTGACCTACGAGCTTCCTCCTGCGCTCTTTCTATTTGCCTAATTTTCTCTAACGTCTTCTCTCTGAGGGAGGGGAACTCCTCTAATAGTTGGTACAGGGGGTCTGAGCATATGAGGCAGACCCTACACTACAACTCTCCTAAATAACAAACAATGTTGGTAATTTGACTAAGGATCAAAGCTGGGTTTTTGAGCAAGAACAATGTATGAACAGTCAACTGGAAAATGCTTAATATCGCCGAAAAATGCTTAATATCACCGAAAAATACAACGAAGGGAAGAATAAGGCAAAAAAATGTAGCAAAAGGAGAGAAGGGGGAGATAAATTACACCTAAGAAGATTGAGAAGAAGAGAAAGAGAGAGCTGCAGGAAAACGCCACCAACAAACTCCTTAAACAAGACCTTGTAGAGAAAGAGAGAGCTGTAGGAAAATGCCACCAACAAACTCCTTAAACAAGCCTTGTAGAGAGAGAAAGAGTTGCAGACGAGGGAGTGTTGAAATGAAGAAGAAAAATAAGAAGGGGGTATAACCCTCAACACCCAATGCACGCGTCCCAAGGCCCATCATTGCCTTGGGAGGCCCAAAGGACGGCTGACATCACATGCTTTCCAAGCACGCCTCACACTTCAGTAATTGACAAGTGTTAAATGAACATTGGCACAAGGAAGAAGGACCTCGGAGTTGTAGACCCCATAGTTACCTTCTCTCACATGTAACTAAGGGTTGGGGGTGATTGATATGCCCTGAATGTACCCCCTCCGCTCAGAGACATCAACCTCGGCCATGGAGATGGTCGATGCTGGAGGGACCATGGATCATCACCTGGAAGACTCATCCTAGGCAAGGCCGGCTATGGCCGACGTTTCTAGATACCTCGGCAAGTGAGGTCTCCATGACCCAGGGAAGGTTATCCAACTGGTCTTCCAAGGATCGCAACCTCGGCTAGGAGGATGAGGAGGTTACCATCTCATCGTCATCATCATCATCATCATCATCAATCTCGGCTAGAGATCGACCGATGTTCGTGCTACACCATTATCATCTCATCCCAGACCAAATTCTGAGCTCAACGTGTCATACTTTGGCTCTCCCACTGAACAAATGCCACCACCTCGTCCTCTTTCAGGCCGAGGTTGGGACCATACATGGATGGCCGAGATCTTATCAACGTATGCATCGATGGGGACACGTGTACACAATCAGTTATAACCAAATCATTCCCCCCACGTGAGGGAATATTGAGGTCATCATTATCTACATAAGATCATCCATGTGTCATTCTCCTGCTGGTTCGATCCTCATGAACATTCTCATGGCATGCTTGGGGGGTACATTACACCCCCCAAGCACTATATATAGAGGTCATCCTCTACCTTTTAAAGGATCCCGAAATTAGCAACCCTAGCTGAAACTCTATCCAAATACACAGTAGAGTGACAAAGCTTTAGAGTTTGTATCTATGGCCATTAAAGCCCTCATACAGTGATATTAAGCACACACTTGCACAGTGGACGTAGTCCTGATTGGCTGAACCACTTACGTAGTTGTGCTCATCCTCTTATCCTCACCTCCTTCTACTGTACACCCTTATACTGCCATTGTTAACATTGAATTGAGCTTACAAACACCTCGAAGGGTGGTGTTGTTTCCAGCATCCTCATTCATGCACACACACTTTACGAAGAAATAAAGAAAAATAATAACACAAGTCCATGAGAGACCAAAAGGGGCATGATGGGTTCCTAATACCTTCGCATTCCGTAATTTATCCCTCAAACCTTTGAACTATTGGTTTCTTATGCATCAGTTTGTCTTTGATTCCGTTCTCTCGAAGCGGCGACATATTTACCTGTTTTGTGCAAAATAGGCTGGCAACTCCATCTCTTTATATTTTACCCCACACTGACTACGACCGAAGCGTTCCTAAGAAAGGGCGTGAGACTTTTCAATCCCCCTTCCTTCCCCATCCCCCTTCGGGAGGCAAAAAAGAGGAAGCGGTGTGCATCTTGATCAGGATGGCCACAATATTTTTTAGTTGAATTTTATATATGATATTTATACATTTCAAGGGATCCGTATAAAAAATCAGCTCAAATAATTTCTTTGCTATTTTTAAAAAAATTGTCAAACTTTCACATTTTTTATCGATTTTTTAAAAATAGCAAAAATAAATTTTTTTTACTTGATTTTTCTATATGGGTCTCTTGAAATGTTTAAATATCAACTCAAAAATGTTTAAATACCATATATATACAGTACTGCTCTTGTGCGAAGTAGTCGGCATTTTAAGTGTGCGGACCAGACATGTGTCGCCTGACGGTGAGCTCAGAAAAGAGAGAGAGTGTTCCTATAATTTAGCCGATCTGCCAGGCGACACATGCCTGGTCCGCACTTTTAGAATGCGGACTAGTCTGCACTAGAGCAATACTATATATATATATATATATATCTGTGTGTGTGTGTGTGTGTGTGTGTGTATACGAAATCCATGTTTGTTCAAAAGAACCTTAAAACTGTTCAGGAATGTATACATATCTTGGTCTGAATAGTAATGATGTAAACGCACCAATAAATAGACATAATATTTTGGACAAATAACTGACAAAATGGTTAAACAACTATCTTAGATTCGCCAAAATGGGTCGAGTTAATACTGTGCAATGGGTTGAAAAAATTGAAACCCATTTTGATTATGAAAAACTTTATAGACATGATCACTGTGTTATAATTCTTTTAAAAGGATATTACAAATAAATTGGCATAAAAAGATAACGCGAGTCTCAAACCTACGACCCATGAATCCATACACGGGCATGGGCCAAGGAAGATGGCTGGGCGATAACAGTGATCTCGGACTTGTCATATTTAGCCCACACTAAAAATCATTCATTATGTAGGTCTATCCCCTTTGGGACATACCAAGGGAAGCTATCCCTTAAGCAGTTCTAGGAGTACATGCTCCTGGACCATTTAAGATCAATGAACAAATAGGACATGTCACCTACCGATAAAAACTACCCCTCTAATTGTCCAATTTAGACATAGATGAGCTACAATATTACTATGACCTTCAGGATAATATTGGGTCTGAAACCTATCACTTTAAATCCCAAGATCAGTCTCGTGGACTGGTTGAATAGTTGCCCAAGTCCTGTAATGATACCGATAATGATGTTTTGGTATTCTCTACATCCCTCTATGTTGTAAGGGTGACTAGAAAAGACACATAGTTCTTGTCACTATTGGATCCCCTGATAGTCCCATTATTAATGAATTTAAAAGATCATTTTTTGAGTTAGTTTTTATTCAACCATCTTTTGGGAAGATTCATTGAAAGGAGCAATATAAAATACTATTGCATTAATCTAGAAGATTCAAAGAATCTATAGAAGAGAAAGACTCTACCCGGACTAAGTTTTTCTTGGAGGGAAGCGCACATACTCCATGGCTACGAATTGACAATGACATAAGCCAAGAATTTTATGGCCATACCTTTTGCGAAAATGGCCAACTACGATGTGGTCGATGAATCATCCACTCCCATGGGCCTGAAAGATTCCCCATCTCACATTATTTCCAGTGACTAGACAAATTCTGACCTTGCTAAGAGGGTGAAGGATATTTCCTCATACAAATAGGAAATTCTCAAAAAGGGTATCCTATTTAATTAGTCTACAACATGGTTGATTCCCAAATTATGGATCCGATGAGGGCCCACACCCCGACGGTGGTAAAAAAGTGCCTCTTTTAAAAGGACAAGAAATTTCTTGTTGTCCAGTTAGAGAGTAAGATAAAAAAAAATAGTGAAGTCCTAGCTGATAAGAAATTACTTATAGGCTTTAACATTAGGGTTAAGGATTTAGTCGCTCAGTTGGACAACGTGGAATACGTTGCTTTCGATAGAGGTTAATAAGGCAGTTAAAATAGACACATCAACTGAGAGAGATGAATCCTTTAATGAGAACCCTCACTTCCCCTAACTAGTTTTTGAAAAAATAAGAGGCATCCTTGGAGATTACCCAAGAGGTGGACTAGGTCATCCCCAAACACTCACTGGTCGATGGAAAAGTCGGTTTGTTTTAGACTGAGGTTGGGGAAGTGTAGGGGGGGTCACCCGTGAAGCTGAGAGTTATGAGCTCTTTCTTTTTTATTATCTATTTTTGTCTAAGTTTTATAAGGTCACAGGATACCTAGTACTCTTCTATTCTCTTGATCTTTAATGTAGGGCCCTAGCCATTTATATTATGATGAAAAGAACTTTTTATTTTTTGTATCTCCTTATTTACTTGTTGTATGAATAAGTATATTAAATACCATACATAACCAAATAAAACACTCAACAATTATTCATAAGTGAAGTGCAGGTTCGTAACTTCACACACTTGTCAAAATTTGGGACCTAACAAGTTAATATACTCATTAACGTGATAAGCGACTACTTCCACACTTTTCTATGATGTTAGCGTTGATAATTACTATTGAAATTAAATAAGCCAAAAAGATAAGTTTAATTAAAATTTTAACTAAACTAATATTCATACTAACTTGTAAATTTGACTGATTTGTTAACCTCCATATTTAACTAGGAGGTGACTATATTAGACTTATTCTCATAAGTGTGATACTAGTTGATCGATAGCCTAATGTTTGGTAAATCCGTATCTAGACTTAGTCTGACTTGACTTCTTCAAGGTCAAATGAGTCTTCCAAGGAAAGTTTTCCTCATCTTTAGGTTTTACCCATTGGATACTCACTTGCAGTACTTTGTTTTTTCAAACCATTATTGCTCAGTACTCCCCGTTCACATGCAGACTCTTGCATATTCTAGGTACCTGATCCCACTCTTAGGTTGTTCAATATGTTCTTAAGTGGGTTTATAGCCTATTGAAAAGAGGTACGTGCCTTAAGGATACAAATTTAATTAATTAATTTCTTAATTAATCCATATGTAAAAACAAATTAAAATCATTTTTAATTTGAACCAAAATTTAATTTACCAAATAAATTAATTTAGTCCAAATTTCATGCAGTTGGTGATTAACAGCGAAAGCAAATAATAAAAAAATCACATAAAGCACTCTAAGATTTAGCGTGAAAATCCTCGCGAAAAAATTATTACCGCACCCAACTCACACAAAATCCAGTAACACTAAATGAATGATTACAAGACTTTTTAAGGACTCGAACAAAACCTACATATACAATAACGATTACCACGACGATGCTGCTCCCTTACATTTTTCTCCTATGTCTATGATAATACTAGTGATAGCCTCTCCAACCCATGAAAATAGCCACACAACCTCCAAGACCTCGGTATCCCCGATCTCGATTGGTGAACAATACCCGTATGTAATCCTAGATGCTAATGCTCTTCAATGTGGAAGACCACCATGGAATCCTAGAGTCTAATTTAGTTGTATAGAGTTGACATACTATTTAAAATAAAATGAATCTTGTAAAACCAATTTAGGGTTTTGAAAAACTGGGATTTGTCAATTGGAATACTCTTCGAAAAGTGATTAAATAGTTTACCAATGAAAGAAATCCATTCAAATATATTTTCCAAGACTAATATCCTCGTTCGAACCGGGAGTTCTCGTTTAAAAGAGAGAGTTTGATTGAGTGACTCGCAACTGATAAAATCTTTTGTTGAGTGTCATTTTTTTATGCACAATGAGCCCTCATTTGAAATAGTCTTTGATTGAGGGTTCCTCATTTAAAAAATATCTTCGATCGAGATGTTCTGCATCATAAACTAAACTCTAGATCAACAACATTTTGATTGAGGGAGACCTTGTTCAAACAAGGTCTCTTAATAAATACCCTTGACATAAAAATTGAAAAATATGTTTTAAACCTTTTACAAATTATTTTTTACTAAAGTCATGTCCAGTCACTTCCAAGCAATTATAATGAACTACAAGAAATTACAAAAATTAGAAAAACTTTACCTTTACCAGATCTTCAGTATGAAAAACAATTGTCAGATTCGATCTGGTAATCTCAATTGAAAGTTATTAGGGATGAGTATACGGAGGATGGTCTAAAACAAGTCAATTCTATTTTTTTTAAATTAAATATGAAAACTTAAGCTAAATTAACCTAAATAAAAAATTGCACCAATTTTAAATCGATTGTTATCATAATGATTTGACAAATTTTATCCTAATCCTAAAACATAAATCTGGGTGATAGTAGATAAAATAAGACCAATCACACAACACGCCATTGTACAAGAAAAATCCACAACGAAAGAACCTCGGATGACCCAGCCATGCAAATTCACTACGATGAGGAATTACAAAAGACGGTAGATAACTTACAACGCAGACTCGACGCCCTCATAAGCCTTGACACGTCTTTGATCTTCAACCTCTCCTCCACATCGATAATTCAGGTATCCACCCATGTCAGTTTTCACAACATGTCAGTTCACACACCTTGGTATCCACCGATCCAAGCTCAACAACTATCTACAGATCAAAACATGGAGTTCACCACTTCTTCACCAGAGCACCACACCATGGAGTCCACCATGTCTAAAAATAAAAATCGAATATGAAATCCTCTGCACGAAATAATTATCAATCGAGATGAAGAGAACGAACTTCTTGGTGCCCACAAATAAGATCTCAAAGCATATGAAGATTAAAACATAGATCTTAAAAGAGTTTGGATGAAAATATGGTTTAGTAGCTTTTGGATATTTATAGGAAAATTATTTCCTCTAAAATTCACTCTAAAAACAAATACCTAAACCACTTCATATAGAAGACGTATTTTTTGAGGCATTACATTTAAAAAAAACTCTTCCTAACGAAAACGCAGTCTCGTTTGAGCTAACACAAAACTCGTTTGAATGAACAACCAATCTCGTTTGAAGTAGACTCGAATGACATTTGTTCTGTAAATACAAACTTATCATTTGATGTTCGTTCGAATGAGCTACTAAATTTGTTCCAACAGAACCCATAAAATCGTTTGAACAACTTGAACAAAAAAAGGTTTTTCGAAAAAAAAATCTTTCAAAAATAACTCCAAACATTTTATTGAAACAAAACACCCAAAATAAAATTGCAGGTCTCAAAATGTATATGCATTCATACTTGAGATATCATCGAAAACACGAATACAAAATATGGAACGAAACACGACGTGATATATAATCCCTGAAGCTTTGTCGTTACGTTTTCAATAAAACTCATCCTAGGATTGAAAGGTAAACAACATATAAAGCCTAACCTGTGACTCAACATATTTTTTCTGGATTTAAGCCAATACATATAAATTGAATCAATTGGAAATTTTTCCTTACAAATTTTTCTATTTGTCTATTCCACGATAAAATAAAAAATAAAACATATGGGCTGTCAAGATTCCCAAAAGACTCAATCCAGAATCCCAAAAGAAAAAAGTACCGACACTTGAGAGACGCATACACTGAGTAGCTTTGCACGCTTGTAAACTTTTCCACATATTGCAAACTTACACACTTAAACACACATTTAGGTGTAACTTGAATATATAACAACATAAAACTGCATAAGAATAAACTCTCCATATGTCTAATGATCCCCACCTACTTAAAATGTCTCCCCCTAAGATAAAGATCTCCTCCTAACACTAAACTAAAAGATACTATTTCTCCCTATTTTTTGTTGAAGAATGGACAAAGATAAAGGGTGCTAATAGGGAATGGTCAAAATAAGAATGCATAATAAAAAAGTTACCCCCCATGAAACATATCTCCCTCAAACAATGAGAACATGCGATACAAATTAAAATTAAGGAAGAAAAAATAATATCACAAAATGGTGCAAAATGAAATAAAACACAACATGACAACATAATCACAAAATAATCCAAACAATGAAATAATAATACCAATATTGATGCAATACAACCAACTAGAATATGCAATGAAGCATAAGATATCAATGCAAACAGGAAACAAACGATCTCAATATGATCATATAGCATGCCAATTTGATCTAAAGATAAAGCAGATGGAAAACATGGATTAAATGTAAACGCAAAGACTCAAAACAAAATAATATATATATATATATATATAAACACAAAATGACACAAAACACATAAGCTTTATACGATAGCATAGTATTGATGTTTCTAAATATGTGGAACGGAGTGAAAGGACGTGAACAAGATACAAATAAATTATGATCCAATCAATTAAAAACGTCCAAAGAGTTCTATTTGGCTATAAACTATATCAAACTAAGATTTAGCCTCAAATGACATATAAAGTAAACTCAATGAACAAACAAGCACAATGCACACAGGACTAGAATTTTGATGATTCTACAAATAAATAGCATTATAACATGATAAGAATAACTAGGATCCATTTTGAAAATCCATTGATCTTTAACTATAACACCCTTAAAGGCTAAGAAAATATCATATTTTTCTCATTCAATTCCTTTGAAGATATCATTTTTGAAAATGAATCAAACAAATATGTTGGCTTTTATTGTTTTCTTTTTATATCTCATTTTTAAGCTCTTGCCAACAGTGGCTTTCCCGCAAAGGATATTTTCTCCTTTCGCAGCCCTTTCTCATGTACCCCCATATGTAAATAACAATCAAACAAACTCATAGGGAACGGTTCTTACATACAGAAATCCCCCATAGTTAATAGAAATGTAGATGATAACATTAATGGGAGAACTCTCATTTAGCTTAAATATAAAATGTGAAGTTAAACCTCAAAAGAGTTTGTACATGTGTATGTGGACGAATATACAGAAGAATTAACAATCCTAATAAAATGTCCTATACACATGAAAACAAGGAATGAAGTGGATTCAAAAACGCCAATATGCCACACAAAATGTGTAAAACTAAACTACGCATAAACCAAAAATCTTTTTGAGTTTTTAAACATTTTTCGAAATGATACCAATTTAGAAAAAACTAAAATGACAAACAATTTTTTTTTTTCTATTAGACATATTAAATGAAAAATAAAAATACAAAATAGTCAAGCCAGATACATCTAGCAAACACATATAATATAAAGTACAAAATATAGTGTATGCAAATATGCGAACATAATCAACCATTAGATATAAGATGAGAAGTATCATGTGCAAGAATTCGAGAATCAACAAGTATAACATGTAAAGCCTTCAAATCGGATTTTCTAATACGCATAGGTGTAATGTGACACTTGGCATTTGGGGAACCTTGGTGAATCTAGACTTAGACTTTCTAATACCGTTTCTAAGATCAAAACAAAAAGCCTAATGTGACCTTTCCAATCGCAATGTGTGCATGTGTAGACATGGAGATGGGTGTTACCTAAGGGTTAATCTTTTTTACTGTTCCTAGAAATGGTTGACTCTCTCAAAAGCATGGTCTTGGATTTAGAAGAGTAAGCACTTATATCATTAAAGTTAATCCCACACTTGTCATATTTAATTCAAATAGTGCCTAACATTTTATCCACATGCCCGGCCTAGATTCTAAAATCAAATTTCATATGACTCGAGTCTCTTAATTTTTCTTCTAGCTTAACCATCCCAGACTCGAGTAAACACCTTAACACTTCAAACCCAATAAGATCCTTCTTCAAAGCCTCCATCAAACATCAAAGGCTATTTCATTTGACCTTAACATACTCAAGCTACTCCTTAATTGTCCTCTCACGTGCCCTAAGGTCCTCAATCAAATTAGAATTATTATCACCTAGAGTATGTTCTTTTATCCTAGCTTTCAACTTCAAGTTTTCATTTTTCACTCTCAAAATTTTCTCATACAACTCATGAAAGGGAATTTGGATTTCACTTTGCTCCTCTTCTTATCCACTCTCTTCAGCATCACTCACTCAAGAATCATAAACAATGGCCTCAGAAGTGTCATGCATAGATTTTTCATTAAGGCTCTCATGACTAGACATGAAAGTGGTGTAGTTTTGCTCAATGGGGAAATTGTGTCCCTCTTTCGAATCACTATCACTAAGGGTGGAATTGTATCCCTTCAGTTTCTTTCCCTCTTTCTTTAGTTTTGCAGGAAACTCAGCTTCCATATAGTCATAACCCTCAAACCGAACGCATATATCCGAATCATCCCTCTTAAAATTATCATTATAGTTTTTAGGGAATTGATCGACCTTGCTATATTTATTTTTCTTATACTTCTTTACATCTTTCGAGTGTTTTTGAAACTTGAGAGAAATTTTCTAAACTTCTTTGAAAATATCTCCATATTATTGGGATCAATGTCAGTCTCATTATCCAAAACATGTGTTTCCTCCTTTCAAAAATTCAAATCAATTCCTTTGTCTTTATTACTCTTCTTGGAGGAAATCATGTCACGCTCATAAGTTTGAAGATCATGTAAACTCTTCAAGTTTCGCAGAGTCTAAAGTACACACGAAATTCAAAACTATTGCTTTTGAATTAAATCTTTCACGCAAGGACCTTAAGATTTTCTTGACTACATGGGTTTCAGGTATTCTCTCTCCTAAGTTAAAAGGCGAGTTCAATATATTTTATAATCTATAATAGAGCTCATCAAATGTTTCACTCGCCTCCATCTTAATGGTTGAAAACGGAATGGTGAGGTTTTAGAGTTTTGAAGCCTTAACAACACTAGTTCCTTTATGGGTGAGTTAAATAATGTCTCGAGACTCTTTAGGCATTTTGCATGTTATAATATGGCAGAACTCCTCTGATGTGACCAAACAAAACAGAGCATTTAAACCACATGAATTATAATTTTCTAAGTTATGCTCATCCTCACCCCATGATTCTACGGGTCTAAGAATCCTATATTCACTAGCTAAGATTCTAGGTGGGGACCAATAATTAACTACCGCTTGCCATGCCCTTTCATCTATCTCATTAAGTGATGATTTCATACACATTTTTCTGTATGCGTAATTAGACCCGTTAGATATTGGTGCCCTAGAAACTGAATGACCCTCCGAATAAAAACTGGTAAAACTCATGTCTAAACACAGAAGTAACAAAAAAACTTAGTGTTTCCTCTTTGATAAAAATTTGAAAGTTGCTAGGTGGGAGCGGGGAGCATATGAACGGATGGTCTAAAACAAAATTCAATTTTTAAGTTTTTTCAAATTAAATATAAAACTTAAACAGAATTAACGCAAATAAAACTTTGCACCAATTTCAAATCAATTGTTGTGATAAATGATTTACCAAATTTTATCTTTATCTAAAACATGCATCTAGGTAATAGCAGATAAAATAAGATCAATAAATTAACACGCCAATGTACGAGAAAAATTCACAATGAAAAAAATCTCAGATAGCCCAACCACGCAAATTCACTATGATAAGGTATTACAAAAGTCGATAGATGACTTACAACAAAGACTCGAGTCCCTCCCAATCCTTGACGTATCTTTAATCTTCATCATTTCTTCCACAATGATAATGTTGGTATCCACCCATGCAAGTTGCCACAATGTGTGAATCTACACATGCATCGGTAACAATCAATCCAGGCTTAGCAATCAACTACGGATCGAAACAAATAGTCCTCTGCTTCTTCACCGTAACACTAGACCGTGGAGTCTACTATGTTCAAATGGAAAACCAGATATGAAATCCTCCGCATAAAACGATTCTTAATTAAGATGAAGAGAATAAACTTCTTGGTGCCCACAAACAAGATCTCAAAGCATATGAAGATAGAAACTTGAATCTTAAAAGAGTTTAGATGAAATTAAGGTTTGGGATCTTTTGGATATGTATAGGAAAAATATTTTCTCCAATAGTCTCTCTAAAACCAAATGCCTGAACCCTTTATATAAAAAACACATTTATCAAGGCGATATATTTTTTGAGAAAATTCATTGGACTGAAAGAAAGAGTTCATTTGAACGTAAATCTAATCTCATTTGAACTAAAACAACCCTAGTTTGAATGAATAACAAATCTCGTTCGAATGAGCTTCAAATGACATTTGTTCTATAAATAAAAAATATCGTTTGATGTTCATTTGAACGAACCTCTAAACTCGTTCAAACAAAACCCATAAAGTCATTCGAATGATTTAAACAAAAACCATTTTTTCTTTTAAAAAATCTTTCAAAAAAAGCTCCAAACATTTTATAAAAACAAACACCCAAAATAAAATTTCAAGGATAAAAATGTATATGCATTCATACCCAAGGATGCTCGAAAATATGAAGATGAAATGTAGCACGAAACATGGCACGATATGTGATATCTAAAGATTTATCACTACTCTACAATCAAACTCGTTATAGGCTTGAAAGGTCAACAACACAAATCCTAACCTATGACTCAAAATGTTTTGTCTAGAATTAAGCCAGTGCATACAAATGGAGTGGATTGAAAATTTGCACTTACATCAGTCACGAATGCATTGTCTCTTCTCTTCAATTAATGTACCATTACAACTGAATACACAAGATACGAAGATACAATGACTCAAAGGTTTGTTTAGAAATTAATCTAATGAAAAAAACCTACATGCAGTGTAAAACATGTCCTTACAAATCTCCCCCTTTGTCTATTCTAGGAAAAAACCATAAGTGAAAAAAATCTAAAAAATGGTTGGATAAAAAATTTCTATACATAAATCTACCCAATCCCAGTCCATATGAGACTTGATAGAGATGGATGGATTTTTTCCACGACCTGTATCAATGTCACAAGCCCTCTATGTTTTGCACACTTAAGCACATGCCCTTATGAAGTATTAAAGATACAAGATATGTATATAAAAATGATGAAATTGAAAAATTCAATGCATACATTAATATACTCCCCCTAAATCCTAAATTTCTCCCCTTTTTTGTCTTGGATACATAATGGAAGAAATCAAAATAGAAATCAACCACAAATCCACCAAAGTAAGCAAATAAAATTATCTATTAACATGTGCTCAATTAAATAAGTGATATATAAGCATGGATACGTGAAAATGATAACCCATATATATATATATATATATATATATATGTATATGTATCTTAAAATGATGAAAAAACACAAGTGGGTATCAAGAGCAAGACAACGTCAAACCTATGGAATCCCACACAGGCTATCTAACGGGAGATGAATGAACTCGAAACTTGAAAAATTAAATAGACCTCACATATATTATAAAAGAAACCTTTGATGAAACCCATAATTGAAAATAAATATAGGTTAAGAATACTAGAATAAAATTTGATTTCTCACAGGTTCATATTGGTTAAGACCCAAAATAAACTGCTAATGTAAACAATTGAATAAGGAAAAGGATTTACATACTTGACGGTAATGTGCAAACCCATTGATATTCAACTTATAACTACCTAAAACATGTGATTATAGCTTTTATTTTCATTTATTGAGAGCCTCAATTTGCATAAATGTTTCACTTTGCCATTTTTTTCTCATTAGCACATAAAAATAAATTTCTTGCGAAGGGTTGCTAACACCCCTTTTGACCAAAGATTTTCTCATCCACTTTTAATTCAATTCAAGCAATGGTTTTTACAACAACATCTAAAAAATCTAGCAAAGAAAACATGATTTGATTATGGAAAACAAGTGCAAGTAAATATTTAGGATCGAAATCGAAAATACACCCTTATCAACTCGTGTACAGGGGTGCAGTATGGAAATGAACACAATAATATCAACATGAGTCGTTCTTGGTGAACTCCATAGGAATAATTTCTCAAAATATGCATAGGTTCATAATATCCTCCTAAGTATCTAATCGAAGAATAGGGAAATGATAGTAAGATGTGTTCCACAAATTTTTAATTATCTCAACATTAGCTATCCATAAAAATTCAAAAAACACAAAATATTTTGTATTTTCTTAAAATTTTCTCAAAACAAAAATATTTTAGTTTTTTTTCTTAAGTGACTAAAAAGAAAAGAAAACAATTTTAATTTACTAAACAAAGAAAAATAAAAATAAAATTAAGCAAAAATATTTTTTATTTTATCTTATTTTTTGAAAAATATATGAAAAACAAAACGATACTCATGTAATCAAGGGTATACATAATCATGCATTATAAAAAAAATACTATAATAAAACTCACAACAAGACTAGGAAAAGAATCAATAATAATCATACCTAGCCTATGGAGTGAAGCAAACAACTCATCTGTAAGGAGAAAACTCTTTGTCTATTATAGTTTTAAAGGCATGTGTATCCAAGGAAACATGGTGAGAAACATAAAGCCTACTAACAAATGGTTAAACTAACTTGGATTTCCTAACCCAGATATCTAAAAATCAAAATATTGGGGTTGTTAATTGATTTGTTTCTATCCCTCAAAGGTACCTTAGCCTTAAGATTTGGATCTACAAACTTCATATATTTCATCAACTCGTTGACTTCTTTATAGAAGTTCCTAATCTTTTGACCTAAATGGTTTCATTTCAGATTTTGTCTAGTCTAATGATTGATTCTAGGCATACTAGACACTATCCTCTTATCAAAACAAATATCTCAAAGGTGATTTTGTGTGCACATGTCAACCTAGATTTTGAAGATGCCTATAAATTCATTTTTTGGCTCTAAATATTTATGTTGAATAATTGAGTTTTAAGAATTACTCATTTTTAGATCTTTTTTAGACTCTCTTGCAATTTTGTTTCTCCTTTCAGTATTAAGATATTTGACTAGATCTATACTTGATATGTGTCCATTGAGGGACTTTATGAGTGAATTGTATTTGTTTTACAAAACCACAAATGCTTAGATTCAACTTCAATCTACATTAGAATTTATATTACAATTAGGTATAAACCTAGATCTATCTTGTTTGAGTAATTCATTGAAGGAATTGGCTAAAGGTTCTATGTATAGGAGGATAATGGACTTCCTGACCACTTTGATGGATCTTCAAAGCAATTTTTTTATTGAATATGAGAAAGTGCTTGTGTGCATAGGTAACTACTTCTAAAGGAGGCAAGTGATAGGTATCTACCTTTATCTTATAATATTATTATTTTTAAATTGAATAAGAGATAAACATGCATCCTATTTTTCTTGCCCTAGGTGGGGTTTTACATCGTAAATTTTGTGTTGTGTGATTGATTTGTGGATGCTCTTGCAGTTAATTTCATATCACGCACTTGTCCACCTAGATCTAGGGTTATTCCATAATTTGGTAGGTTTAATTAAACCTTAAAAGTCCTAATCTAGTTAATTAACCATTTATTATAGTAGATTTAATCTTGTTTGTTTGAGTTTTACTCCAAGCCATTTAAATCAAATTTTTTAATATTAAAAATCATACTAGCATGTGTTCAATTTCAACTTAATGGATTAAATTGGTATTCTGCTTGTTTAAATATAGGGTTATAGATTTTTTAATTCAGCAAAATTTCTCTTAATTTATGATATATCGTATTCACCCCTCTTATATACTAAAGACATTGATATGTATCCTATGTCTCACCCTTAATTTATTTTAGAGAGATTTGCTCTTATTGGCATTTGCGTGCTTGAGTAAATCCTTATTTTTAGGATTTGTGTGATTTTATTATCTTTTGGTTATAGATTTGTTTAAAGGGCGGTGTGTTTAACATGTAGTTGGATCCTTGATAACTTTTGTCATATTTTCCATTGATAAATTTTTTATTTCATGCATTTAATTATGCATGATAAATTTTTTGATATTTTTTCTCTAATTTTCCTAATGTTAGTTATCATAAGCCTTTGTTCCCTAATTAAAATAACAAAAACCTTCGTACTCTATTATTGATAAGAGGAGAAATAATCTCTCATGGTTGAAAAAATAAAGTCGATTAGGGTGGCCTTAGATGATTATAGTGATGATGAAAGTGCCAAATTATTATGTCAAGACAGTGCAAAGTTAATGTTTTAACTTCTCAAAATGAAAAAAGTTGGCTACCAAACTCAAGAACTTTGAAAAAGAAAAAGTTTATATGAAAAATGAATTTGATGAAACTATCCAACTTACCATTCAAAGGAATGTTCTATGAGAAAGAGTTAAAATCCTTGGAAATGAAAAGGCGAGTTATTAGATTTGACATGTGCCTTAAAAGAAGAAAACAATGTCTTGAAGAAAAAAAATAGATTTATTAAATTTGAAAAGTCCTACTAATAATTTTTTTTAAACTCAAGGTTTTTTTAGAAGAGAAAAGTTATTTGACTTTGGAAGTCAAAACATTGAAGAAGGAACTAATTTCATGTAAAGTTTCCAAAAGTGATCTTGAGAAGAGAATGGCATACTTAAAAAATGAATTAGTTTTGGATAAAACGTTTAAAACTAAGTCATATTATTATCAAGAGGACACATCTAGTGAGAGTTCATTTTCATCACATGGTTCAAATGAGATTGATAAATTGCCTTTGAAGAAAAATAGCAAGTAGCACAAAATTAAAGAGAATGTTCAAAAGAAGAAGAAAAGTGATCAACATATTTCAAATGATCATTCAAATTCATTATCTTCCAAATTTTTCGCAAAGAAGGTCATCCTGTTATAAATTAAAAATGGTTTAATGAGAACAAAAAGATTTTCCTAAGTATCATCCTAAGGACATGTGTTCTAAACCTTATGGGTGCACCTTTTGTCACAAATATGGAGACCTTAACGATTTTTTCTTCAACCTTAGGAATTCACATGTCGGCACTAGTTCTAATGACCATAATGTTGTTAATGATTTGAGAAAGAGGATTCGTGATTTTATGTTGAAGGTTAACACCTTTTTTTAAGAAAGTGAAAGACATTTTTTGTCCGAAGATGTCTTTAAGAGAATGAAGTTTTCTAAACATCATGTCAACGTTCATCTTGAACCTTTGCTACATGTTCCAGCTCATTTACTTGGAATGAAGATTTTTAGTGGAAGACCTCATGTTCAATGGAGCTGTAAGAATAAGAATTTTGTTCCCAGGGGAAGGAAGTTTGAGAAAAATCATTTTTTAAAGGATAAGAGAAGTCATATTTTTACTAGTTCTAAATTTTAACCCAGGGTAGGTATATGGAAGTTGTGAATCCTATTCCTAGAGTTTTAAAACCCATTATCGTTGTGTCTCCATGTGATCTATGATACCAATCCCACACTATCCTATAGGCATTTCGTAGGTTATTTGGGGTTCTTTGTAGGTCAACTAGTCCATTCCCATGGACTATTGATTCTTTGCAGATATTTCTTGGGTGAGGACCATCATTGTAATATATTGATGTTTTCGTACATCTGGTGAGAATATTTTGCATATTATTTTCATTTCATAAAACATCTTATGAATTGTATGTGCACATAGCATGTCTTATAAAAATCTCAAAGGATAAATTTCCGAATAGAGTTAATTTATATGTTTTGGATTATTCCGTATGTGGACAAAATGGTTTGAGTAATAGGTTAGGACTTGAGATATTGACCTTTCAAGACTATGACGTGGCTTATTGAAGACGTAGTGACCAAGTTAGAAGATCAACATCATCATGTTCAATTTCGTGCTCATTTTCTTCTTCCTGTTTCGAGGATCTCTTAAGTATGAATGTGTAATTATTTTAATTTTGGGAGGTTTTATATTTTAATATTTTTTAGAAGAATTTTTTTTTTCAGAAGGTCATTAGAACGACATTGTTTAGGTCGTTTGAACAAGATATGGTACCTTGTTAGAATACGTTCCAAGTAATTTCAAACAAACGAACTTTGGCCTTCGCTGGAATCTCGTTTGATAGCTTATTGGATACATGTTTGAAGGAGATGATATACTTTGTTCAAATGAGGTTCAAAGTCATTCGAACAAGCATCCATATTTGTGATAATTTTGAGATTTTCCAAATCTCTTTTCATCCCTATCTTGGTTTGGGAAAACCTCCTATAAATAGTAGTGCAAAGCCGTAGTTTTATTTTAGATAAAAACTTATGTTTTGAGTTCCTAAACTCTATCAAAATACCTCTAAAACCTTAGTTTACACCCAAGTTGTTTAGGATCCAAGTGTTCATCATATTATGCCTTAAGATCCTATTTTTGGCACCATTGATTTATTCTCTACATCTAGTTGAGAATTGTTCCATATAGTGGACTCCATATTTTCTGTTTACACATGGTGGACTTCGTGTTTATGGTGTTGTGTTGACGAAGTAGTGGACTATATTATTTGATCTATAGATAGTTGCTGAAGTTGTTCGGTGTATACAGAGTTGTGTGTGGACTCACACGTTGTGGAAGTACATGAGCAGACTCTTACATGTCACTATGTGGAGGTAAAAAGAGCGAATAGTGTCAAGGATTATGAGGGCATCGAGGCTCTGATGTAAGTCTACTATCGTGTCCTTTGTAATTCCATACATAGTGAATTTCGTGACTGGGTCATCTGAGGTTATCCCATTGTGGATTTCCTTTTACATCGAGCATTGTGATTTATTTACGTATTTTATCATGCACTCACCTAGATTCATGTTAAGGATAAAATAAAATTAGTTAATCTGTTTAATCACAACTTATTTTTTTTAGTTGAATTATTTAAATTTATTATTTGAATTTAAAAAATTAAAAATTGACTTTTATTTAGGCTATTCCGTATATACCCCACACTTTTAAATTGGAATCAGAGCTAAAACAATAAGTTATTGTGTAGATTCGTGTTTAAGCATGAATTCTAGAAGTTCTTATATGGAGGGTCAATTGTTTTCTAGACCACCATTCTTTGATGGGTCTAATTATGTGTACTGGAGTGTGTGCATAAAATTAGCACTTAAGTCGTTAGATGAGAGGGTATGTCAACTGGTAGTTAAGGGTTAGTCCCCACCCACATCCTTAGTTGGTGATTGTAGGATTCTCAAAACCGTTGAAACTTGGAGTAAGGATGAGCTTCAACTGTCCAACTTTAATTCAAGTGGCCTGAATGATTTGTTTTGTACGATCACACCAGAGGAGTTTTGCCATATTATGATACATGAAGCGCCTAAGATTCTTGGGACATAGTCTAACTCTCTCATGAGGGTATTAGTACTATTAAGGCTTCCAAATGTAATAACCCTCGCTTATGAGACCGTATTTTATAATAATTACTTCGTATAGTAATTAGAGACCAGTGGCGGGTTATGATTTGAATGTTAATTCAATGTAGAAAGTTGATATTTATTATGAGGTTGCATGCATATCATAATTATGGAAAATATTGCTATGTCATGCTTATTAATATCATCTGAAAATAAAATGATATTTGACTTAATTATGAGACCGGAACCTAAATTGAATTTTAAAATGTCCAAATGATAATTTGGAGGTTGCAGTTGATTCCGGAAGGTGCGAAATAGTCAAATAATGTACCATATTGTATTTTGTAGTTTTGGGCATTTTTGACTGGTTGTGCCTTAATTATGCTATTGCGTATTACTTTATCGCACTCTTGGTTAATTAAGTTGGGCATTTACCTTAATTCACGACTTAATCCTTTTTTAGTCTTCTAATTTCCACAAAATCCCTTCCTAAACCTAAGAGAGTAAGAGAAGAGAAGAGAGAAAGCTTTGGAGATTGAGAGAGAGATTTCTACTACACCAAGGAATCTGCATATTTGCTGAATCAAGGCAAGTTTTTACTTGCTATTTGTGTCTTGAGATAGATGATGTGTTATGATAATGGTGTATTGATTTTAGTTTAGAAAACTTAGGGTTTTCTTATGTATATTTTGGGTTTTGATTCACTCTAAGTTGATTTATGAGGTTTTAAGATGATCAATAGCATCTTTGATGTTCTTATAGTGTTGGTATATGAGTTTGGTTGGAAGAAATTGGAGTTTGGGTAGAAAATGGGGTCCAAGACTCCATAGCCAATTCTTGGCAAAATCGCAGGCCCGAATCGATTCGGCCCCCTGGGCGAATCGATTCGGTTAAGTCCAGTGCCCAGGTCTTGTGAACCGAATCGATTCGAAATCCATCCGAATCGATTCGGCAGTTATGCAGAAACCCAGATTTTCAGTCCGAATCGATTCGGCCCTCTGAGCGAATCGATTCGGCTATTATGCAGAATCTCAAACTTTCTGGCCGAATCGATTCGGCCAAGGGGGCGAATCGATTCGGTAGCCTTGCACTTTTCAAAATTTTTCTTTTTCATTTTTAGCCCCTTTTCTTTAGGATTATTGATTAGGGACCTTCTTAAATGAAGTAAACATAGGGTTTAGAGTTCTAGTTGAGTTGGGACGACATCCTAGACTCGAAAGGGTTCACCTAGGATTCATTCAAGGGGGAACTTAAGGTGATGTTTAGGCATCACTTTTGTCTTGTAGTTTTATATCGGTCTAGAATGTATTAATGTCAATTTTGGAGACTTTAGAATTCGACTTGAGTTACATTTTGACTTGATGGTTTATATTAAAGCCAACGGAGGCTTTGGGGATAACTTTGGAGTCTAAAATTCCTTTTTGAGGATGCTATGTCGGTACCACTTATACTTAGTCCCGGATTAGCTTATACATTCAATTAAAATGAGAAATTGTTAAGGTAAATGATAATTTACTAATCATGTAATGGGAATTAATAAAATGGATGTTACACACCTCTCTAAATACCATCTTAAGGGAAGTCCGCACGATAGGTGAAGCCCCCTGGCTAATGAATGCAGGGTGGATATAGTCCTAGGCCATGGGAGCGCTTATGGTTGTATATTTTCTGCGGGGGTAGGGAGATTCCGGGTGTGGTCTTGGCTACCACGCAGGCTCATGGCCGCTTACCGACGCTTTCGATAGGATCCCAGGTTGTCTTATGTTAGGCCCTGGAAGTTGATGGTTATTTAGGGACGCGCTCAGTGGGGAAACCCGGACGGGCGGTCTTAGAAGCGTTATATTTATATTTATGACTTTTCTAAGTATCGAGTTGGACATGATGGAACATTAATGCCTTAAAGAGCAATATTATGCCGCAAAGAGCATGTTATTGAGATTAGTGCCATATAGAGCACATGATGACAATTATATTCCTGATAAGGAATGGAAAATGAATATTTAAATTGAAATATGATTAAAGATGTTAAAGTCTCATAAGCACTTTTAATTCTGTTTTATTATGAATCTCACTCTATGTAGTCCTTCACCAGTTTCAGTTTCCTTATATGCTGTTAACATGCTAGACTCTCATCCATGCTTAATTGTGCATCATTATCATACTTGTCATTTATCTATTGATCACATGTACCCGGCCCTGACCGGTTTTCTTTTCTTGTGGTATCTCTATATGTATATGATCCGTTCAGGTGTTCCGCCGCACGGTCGCCAGTAAGGACTTTTCCTTTCCGCATGTTTTGAGGAGCCGTGACACTGTGCGGGATTCACGGGATTTTGCGTAGACGCCTCTGTTTATGTTTCTAGTTATGTTCGGTTCATTCGGGCTTGTTGCCCAAACAGTTGTAATTGTATAATGAATTTATTATGTAACACTTGGTACTATATGCATGTTGTATGGATGGTTTTGACCGACGTTTTACTCGGTCCTTTGTATCTTTCGGGATTTCTTATATGCGCTTGTGGGGGTTTCCACCCTCTATTTCTATTATGGGTTGTTGAAAATGTTTTTCCTTTTTATTTCAAATCAAAGTTTTTTGATAACCCGTTTTCTGGAATATAGAGTGGTTATTCCTTATACTTTGTATATTGTCGTGATGCTGAGGATGATATTATCCATGATTTCCTATTTTATCGGGGTATAGGGCTGGCCACCCTTTATTTCGGATAGCGGGTTGTCACAGATGGTATCAGAGCATCAGGTTCTAGAGTCTTTAGGATCTATGCGGACTTGTCACGTTCTACCGTAGCGTTCTTTGATATAGAACTTAATGTTAGGATTGTTTTGCTGCCTATGTATGCGATTTTCTGCTAAATAGATTGTCTTATACTATGTTTTAACTCTATCTCGTCTTTATCTCAGATGCCGCCGAAGAGAGGACGTCCCGCTAGACGTAATAGGGTTGTTGAGGATGAGTTTGGTCCTCCACCGCAGCAGGGGAGTATCAGTGCCGCTGAAGTGGCAAATATTGTGGCCCAAGCTGTCAACGCCGCGATAACTGCAGTGGCCCAACAAATGCCACAAGCCCAAGTTAGGGGACAAGAAGCACAAGTTCCCACGGGACCTTCTCAGTGGGAACGGGTGAGGGAATCTTTCCTTAAGGGACATCCCCCGGAATTCGAGGGAGGTTCGGATGTTATCAAAGCGAACCAGTGGAAGAGAGATATGCAGCGCCATCTTAGAATGGTGGAATGTAGTGAGGAGAAGAAGCAAATTCTCGTTACTTTCAAGCTGGTAGGATCGGCCTTACATTGGTGGGAGTCAATGACGACACCCGAGCAAAGAGATACTATGTCCATTACAAATTTTTGGGCTTTGTTTGATGGGAAGTATTTCCCTCCCGCAGTTCAGAGGGAAATACAGAGGAAGCTGCAGGATTTGGTTCAAGGGGAGAGGTCAGTTGCTGAGTATGAGGAAGAGTTTACCCGGTTAGCCAGTTTTATATCGGATGAGGTAACTCCAGAATCGAAGAGGATCTCCAAGTTTGTGGGAGGTTTACATTGGCGAATAAAACAACATTTGCTGGGAAATCCATCTCTGGTGACTTTTTGTGATGTGATGAATGCCGCTTTGCTTCACTGTCAGGAGCACAGATTGTTTCTGCTAAACAAGAAGAAGGTGGTTACTGTGGGACAAGCGGGGAGGCAGGGAGGAGTTGGGAGTGGAGGGGGAACATCTCCTTCTTCCCAATCCTCGGGGAACAAGCAGGTTGAGAGGGATCCTCAGCAGGGGGATTCGTCCAAGAGTCAACGTGTCGGTGGGTTTAATGCTGGTGGTAATAATAACAGGTAAGGTCAAGGTGGTCAGCAACCACAGGGAGGTAGAGGTGGAAATGGTGGTAGGGGCCAACAGGGCCTAGGTGCGGGTCAATTCCGAAATAACCAAGGTGGAAATCAGGATATTACGGCAATCAAATGTTTTCAGTGTGGGGAGCTGGGCCACTATAAAAGGGCGTGTCCTCAGTTGGTTGGAGGGCATCTTCCTCGGGCCCCACAGCAGCCGTATGTACAGTTTCCGCCTCAAGCGCCTAATCCAGTTGCTCCTCCTCAACAGGGGCAATTGCAGTACGGAAGGGTTTACCATATTCAGGAGGCTCTGCTTCCTCCAGCTCCTCCGGCACCACCAGCGATTGAGGGTAAGTTTCTCATCCTTGGGTATATGGGTCGGATTCTATTTGATACGGGTGCGACACACTACTTTATTTCTAGGAGTTTTGCTCAGACTACGGGTTTGATAAAATCTGCTGAAAGTACCTTCACTAGTGTTGAATCCTCTATGGGCGATGGTTCATTGATTTTATTCGTATGTAAAAACGTAGGAATTAATCTTGGTGACTTGTGTTTTGATGCCGATTTGCTCGTCCTTGATATGGTCGGGTACGATGTAATTTTGGGTATGGATTGGCTAGTGAAGTATCGTGCTATAGTGAATTGCTTCGGGAAGAGTATAGTTTTTGCGGTTCCGGGACAAGAGATGTTCCTGGTAGTTATGCCTTGTGTGGAAGGGAGCACGAGTGCTTATTTATATTGTATTACGGAAGATGCATCTAGAGATGCCATGGTTCCCCTAGATTCTCTTCCCATCATTCGGGACTTTGAAGATATTTTTCGGGAGATACCCGGATTACCTCCAAGTCGGGAAATAGAGTTTGTGATTGACTTGATGCCGGGAACTCGACCGATCGCAAAAGCTCCTTATCGAATGGCTCCTGTGGAGATGAGGGAGCTGAGAGATCAGATTCAGAAGCTACTGGAGCAGGGCTTTATTAGGCGTAGTACCTCACCGTGGGGCGCTCCGGTGTTGTTTGTGAAGAAGAGAGACGGCTCTCTCCGGTTATGCGTGGACTATAGAGAGTTGAATAAAGTCACCATCCGGAATAAATACCCTTTACCTCGCATCGACGACTTGTTTGATCAACTTAGGGGAGCTTCCTACTTCTCCAAGATCGACTTGCGGACAGGGTATCACCAATTGAGGATACGAGAGAAAGATGTATCCAAGACGGCCTTTCTGACCCGTTATGGATCTTATGAGTTCTTGGTTATGCCCTTCGGGCTAACCAATGCCCCTGCAGTGTTTATGGACCTTATGAATAGGGTGTTTCGGGATTTCCTTGACCAGTTTGTCATTGTATTTATTGATGACATCCTAGTCTATTCTCAGACAGAGTCGGATCACGCTGCTCACTTGCGGTTGGTCCTGCAGAGACTGAGGGATCATCAATTGTATGCAAAGTTTGAGAAGTGTGGCTTCTGGTTGAAGGAAGTTCAATTTTTGGGGCATGTGGTGTCATCCCAAGGCGTGTCTGTGGATCCGAGTAAGGTGATCGCGGTGAAGGAGTGGGGTCAGCCCATGACGCCCACTGAAGTTCGTAATTTTCTGGGCTTGGCGGGTTATTACCGTCGATTCATTAAGGGCTTTTCTAAGGTTTCTAGCCCATTGACGAATTTGACCCGGAAAGGAGTAAGATTCATTTGGGACAGTTCATGTCAAACGGCTTTCGATGAGCTCAAGGATAGACTGACTTCAGCTCCAGTCCTGGCATTGCCAAGGCCGGGATTGGAATATCTCGTCTTTACCGATGCATCTCTTCTGGGGTTAGGAGGTGTTCTTCAACAAGAGAGGCAACCCATTGCATACGCTTCTCGTAAGTTGAAGCCTCACGAGAGGAACTATCCGGTACATGACTTGGAATTCGCTGCCGTTGTATTTGCCTTGAAGATATGGAGGCATTACCTCTTGGGGGAAAAGTTTAGTCTTTTCACCGACCACAAATCGCTGCAGTACTTATTCTCCCAAAAGGATTTGAACATGCGCCAGCGCCATTGGTTGGAGTTTGTGAAAGACTACCAATTTGATATTCATTACCACCCCGGGAAGGCGAATGTGGTAGCAGATGCCTTGAGTAGAAAGCCTGATGGAGACTTAGCTGAGGTGTGGAAAGCTAAGTGGAAAGAACTCAGCCTGGAGGATGCCGGAGTGAGAGCATTCCTTTCAGTGATGACGGTTACTCCCACGATTATAGCAAAGATTGTGGAAGCTCAGAAGAGAGATAAGGTTTGTCAAGACCATACACGCCAGTTGTTGTCTGAGGGAGCGGAGTCGTACTCAATAGGCTCTGAGGGTGGACTACGCTTCCATGGAAGACTTGTGGTTCCCGATGATGGGGATTTGAGACGTGCAGTTATGGCGGAATCCCACGGGTCCAAGTTCACGGTGCATCCAGGCGGGGACAAGATGTACCAAGATATGCGTCGTTCGTATTGGTGGGCGGGTATGAAGAGGGATATCTCAGAGTTTGTGTCTCAATGCACTACTTGTCAGTTGGTTAAGATTGACCACCAGCGGCCGACGGGTTTGTTACAACCGCTCAAGATTCCCGTGTGGAAATGGGAGAGCATTTCGATGGACTTTGTTACGGGCTTGCCTAGATCGCAAAAGGGTCATGACTCAATTTGGGTGATTGTCGACCGTTTGACTAGGTCGACACACTTCTTACCTGTGCGCACCGATTATGATACCGCTCGTTATGCCCAGTTGTTCATTGAGGAGATCGTCAGACTCCACGGGGTACCTTTGAATATTGTCTCCGACCGAGATAAAATATTTGTGTCCCACTTTTGGCAGAGTTTCCAGAGATCTATGGGGACTGAATTGAAGTTAAGCTCTTCCTATCATCCTCAAACAGACGGTCAGACCGAAAGGGTAAACCAGATGTTGGAGGATATGCTTCGTATGTGCATACTCGACTTTAAAGGTAGTTGGGAACAATACCTTCCATTGGTTGAGTTTGCTTATAACAACTCATACCAATTCACTATTGGAATGGCACCTTATGAAGCTCTTTATGGCAGGCCTTGTAGATCACCCCGCTTGTTGGTTGGAAGTGGGTGATAATAAGTTCCTTGGACCTGAAATGATCCAAGATACTTCTTCGAAAATTGAGCTTATTCGGAACCGCATACGGATAGCCCAAGATCGTCAAAAGAGTTATGCCGATGCGGGTAGGAGACACATGGAATTGGAAGTTGGAGACCAAGTGTTAGTGCGAGTGTCCCTGATGAAGGGTATTAAACGTTTTGGGAAGAAAGGAAAGCTTGTACCCCGCTTTGTTGGACCGTTCCCGGTGATTGCAAAGGTTGGTCCCGTAGCATACCAAATTGCCTTGCCGGAACCTTTACAACAAATCCATGATGTTTTTCACGTCTCTTCTTTGAAGAAGTACAGAAGGTGTGAAGGTGCCCTTTGGCACATTCATTTCGAAGATATCGAATTGCAGCCCGATGTTTCTTACGAAGAACAACCGGTTGTTATCCTTGAGTTTGGGGAGCGAAAGTTGAGATCTCGTGTGGTTCCCCTAGTGAGAGTCCATTGGAGTCATCATCATGCGAGCGAATCAACTTGGGAACGCGAGGATGAGATGCGGGAGAAATATCCACATCTTTTCTCATGAGGTACGCCTGAATTTTGGGGGCAAAATTCCCTCATAAGGGGGGGAGTATGTAATAACCCTCGCTTATGAGACCGTATTTTATAATAATTACTTAGTATATTAATTAGAGACCAGTGGCGGGTTATGATTTGAATGTTAATTCAATGTAGAAAGTTGATATTTATTATGAGGTTGCATGCATATCATAATTATGGAAAATATTGCTATGTCATGCTTATTAATATCATCTGAAAATAAAATGATATTTGACTTAATTATAAGACCGGAACCTAAATTGAATTTTAAAATGTCCAAATGATAATTTGGAGGTTGCAGTTGATTCCGGAAGGTGCGAAATAGTCAAATAATGTACCATATTGTATTTTGTAGTTTTGGGCATTTTTGACTGGTTGTGCCTTAATTATGCTATTGCGTATTACTTTATCGCACTCTTGGTTAATTAAGTGGGGCATTTACCTTAAGTCACGACTTAATCCTTTTTTAGTCTTCTAATTTCCACAAAATCCCTTCCTAAACCTAAGAGAGTAAGAGAAGAGAAGAGAGAAAGCTTTGGAGATTGAGAGAGAGATTTCTACTACACCAAGGAATCTGCATATTTGCTGAATCAAGGCAAGTTTTTACTTGCTATTTGTGTCTTGAGATAGATGATGTGTTATGATAATGGTGTATTGATTTTAGTTTAGAAAACTTAGGGTTTTCTTATGTATATTTTGGGTTTTGATTCACTCTAAGTTGATTTATGAGGTTTTAAGATGATCAATAGCATCTTTGATGTTCTTATAGTGTTGGTATATGAGTTTGGTTGGAAGAAATTGGAGTTTGGGTAGAAAATGGGGTCCAAGACTCCATAGCCAATTCTTGGCAAAATCGCAGGCCCGAATCGATTCGTCCCCCTGGGCGAATCGATTCGGTTAAGTCCAGTGCCCAGGTCTTGTGAACCGAATCGATTCGAAATCCATCCGAATCGATTCGGTAGTTATGCAGAAACCCAGATTTTCAGTCCGAATCGATTCGGCCCTCTGAGCGAATCGATTCGGCTATTATGCAGAATCTCAAACTTTCTAGACCAATCGATTCGGCCAAGGGGGCGAATCGATTCGGTAGCCCTGCACTTTTCAAAATTTTTCTTTTTCATTTTTAGCCCCTTTTCTTTAGGATTATTGATTAGGGACCTTCTTAAATGAAGTAAACATAGGGTTTAGAGTTCTAGTTGAGTTGGGACGACATCCTAGACTCGAAAGGGTTCACCTAGGATTCATTCAAGGGGGAACTTAAGGTGATGTTTAGGCATCACTTTTGTCTTGTAGTTTTATATCGGTCTAGAATGTATTAAGGTCAATTTTGGAGACTTTAGAATTCGACTTGAGTTACATTTTGACTTGATGGTTTATATTAAAGCCAACGGAGGCTTTGGGGATAACTTTGGAGTCTAAAATTCCTTTTTGAGGATGCTATGTCGATACCACTTATACTTAGTCCCAGATTAGCTTATACATTCAATTAAAATGAGAAATTGTTAAGGTAAATGATAATTTACTAATCATGTAATGGGAATTAATAAAATGGATGTTACACACCTCTCTAAATACCATCTTAAGGGAAGTCCGCACGATAGGTGAAGCCCCCTGGCTAATGAATGCAGGGTGGATATAGTCCTAGGCCATGGGAGCGCTTATGGTTGTATATTTTCTGCGGGGGTAGGGAGATTTCGGGTGTGGTCTTGGCTACCACGCAGGCTCATGGCCGCTTCCCGACGCTTTCGATAGGATCCCAGGTTGTCTTATGTTAGGCCCTGGAAGATGATGGTTATTTAGGGACGTGCTCAGTGGGGAAACCCGGACGGGCGGTCTTAGAAGCGTTATATTTATATTTATGACTTTTCTAAGTATCGAGTTGGACTCGATGGAACATTAATGCCTTAAAGAGCAATACTATGCCGCAAATAGCATGTTATTGAGATTAGTGCCATATAGAGCACATGATGATAATTATATTCCTGATAAGGAATGGAAAATTAATATTTAAATTGAAATATGATTAAAGATGTTAAAGTCTCATAAGCACTTTTAATTCTGTTTTATTATGAATCTCACTCTATGTAGTCCTTCACCAGTTTCAGTTTCCTTATATGCTGTTAACATGCTAGACTCTCATCCATGCTTAATTGTGCATCATTATCATACTTGTCATTTATCTATTGATCACATGTACCCGGCCCTGACCGGTTTTCTTTTCTTGTGGTATCTCTATATGTATATGATCCGTTCAGGTGTTCCGCCGCACGGTCGCCAGTAAGGACTTTTCCTTTCCGCATGTTTTGAGGAGCCGTGACACTGTGCGGGATTCACGGGATTTTGCGTAGACGCCTCTGTTTATGTTTCTAGTTATGTTCGGTTCATTCGGGCTTGTTGCCCAAACAGTTTTAATTGTATAATGAATTTATTATGTAACACTTGGTACTATATGCATGTTGTATGGATGGTTTTGACCGACGTTTTACTCGGTCCTTTGTATCTTTCGGGATTTCTTATATGCGCTTGTGGGGGTTTCCACCCTCTATTTCTATTATGGGTTGTTGAAAATGTTTTTCCTTTTTATTTCAAATCAAAGTTTTTTGATAACCCGTTTTCTGGAATATAGAGTGGTTATTCCTTATACTTTGTATATTTTCGTGATGCTGAGGATGATATTATCCATGATTTCCTATTTTATCGGGGTATAGGGCTGGCCACCCTTTATTTCGGATAGCGGGTTGTCACACCAAACTCCAAAACCTCACCCCTAAACTTGAAATCATTAGGTTGGAGAATAGTAAATCCTTTGATGATTTCTATGATAGATTGTCTGATATAGTGAACTCATCATTTAATTGGGAGATAAAATACCCCAAACCCATGTAGTCAAGAAAATGTTAAGGTCGTTACCTAAAGGATTTAATTCAATAGTGCGAGTTTTGAATTCCTTGGGTACTCGGGACTTCATAAAACTCAAAGATCTTGTAGGTGATATTCAAACGTATTATTTTGACAAGTTTTCCTCTAAAAAAATGAATAAAGATAGGATATTGCATTGAAATACGGAAAGGAGGAAACACATGTTTCGGATTGTGAGTCTAACATCAATTCTTATTGATGATACCAGAAATGGTATCACCAGGTCAAGATGTATGTAAGATCAAACTAGACAACAATGGTGTACAAAAGATATCAATGTATAGACATAAGGAGATGAGAAAAAGAAGAAGATGATACCAAATATAAGCGGTTCAGTTGAAGCCTACGTCCATTTTTCAGTGTGAATGGTGGTTTTCACTATATGTATGGCACTCATGGCCTGTAAATACAACACTCAAGCTTTTCTCTCTCTTCTGTATATTTTGACAGAGTTCTTCTAGGTATGTGAATAATGATCCCTCTTCTCATAGAGAAGATAAAGAGTATGTATTGCACTTGGAGGGGTATAGTGTACCCCCAAGAAGATGGGGAATGTTCCTAGCCACTGAGGTTGTGACATCTATCACTGTCACATGTAGATGATGATGAAATATTCACTCACGTGGGGGACAAATTTGGTTACAACGATTTCATGCTTATAGGACATGCATCCAACATGTTCACCAAACTATACGCTCTGCCAACTGTCAGTATCGGCTGTATGGTCTAGGCCGAGGACTCTGGTCGACCTTGATGGCTAAGGGTGAATCTATGGGACTAATCCTTGTGAAAATATTTTTGTCTCGTCCGCTGGTCTCATTCTCCGGTCTCGTCTTAGATTTATTGGCACTGTGTCAGCCAAGTCCGAGGATACATAACCCATCAGGAATAGTTTAGAACCCCATTCTAGAAGACTGACGAGGGCCGAGGCCTAGTCATCTTCCCTAATCCAAGTGGTGCCTTCTCCTTCTTGATCATCTGGTAAGGGTCAGCTAAGGCCAAGCTTCATGGCCTTAGATGAGGTGATACTTGGCATACCAATCACCCTATGGCCCTTGGTCTCTGACATATGGATGAGGTTGAGGGGTAATTGATTAAGGGTGAAAAGCGACGCGTGTCAGCTGCCAATCGTTGTTTTCTGTTCACCGCCTCAATTAAAAAACCTAAATTACGACTGCACTTACGATACAAGTGTAACGGTAAGTCGGATATCAAAAATCCACAGAGACGAGTTGCTAGAATTTAATTTGGTTTTGTACTTCAGAAATAAAAGTGTAAGAGATAATTATGCACAAAAAGGAAAAGATACAGAAAGGGAAAGTTTATACTAGGCGTGGGAAAATAAATCTAGACTAATAAAGCAAGTAAAAACTATAGGTTGTGTCAATATCCCTCACCCGAGTTAATTAGTATAAAATGGTTACATGGGTCGACGAGTTATTACGACTGCGTCTTGTTTCAACTGTTAATTAAATCAAGGGTTGTCACACCCCCAAATTCTCATAAAAGCCTAGTATGATTTTGGCGTCAATAAATACTCCGAAAATTACGCACTCAAGGTCGTAAGCACAGAGCATACTTGATATGCCCCATCAAATCTCCTAGGCGCAATAACTAGGACAATTCACCCGAAATAGACCCGTAAACTCCATCACCAAAGCAAAGCAACATGTCAACATGAAATGAGTTCAATCCGACACAACCTAGACTAACATAGCTAGAAATCATATTAAAAATGCGATAAATAAATGCAAGAAATCTAAACTAGAAAGCATGTAAATCTAATTAACAATGCAAGAATTAAACTAAAACAACCATATTAATGGAGAGGGAAGATGAAAGTACAACTTACAAACCCTAATGGGTGTCAAACTAAAAGGAAATGAAGAAAGAGCTCTCAAAACCCCAAACCCTAACCTATTCTAACCTAAAAACTAATTATATCTATCTCTCCTGATTATTACAACAAAAAACCTTTATATAGTAAGTTGGAATTAAAATAGAAAAGAAAAGGAAAAGGAAAAGAAAAAGGAAAATATCTCAGAAAATAGGGGATCGACCCCTTTGGTTGATCGATCGATCGAGCAAATATGAGCCCACTGCCTTCTACGAATTCAAAAAATAGAAGGGGTCGATTGATCGACCCCTTTGATTAATCGATCGATCAAACAGGTATGGCTCCCCCTATTTTCCCCTGCTTTGATTCACTTGGTTTTCTCTTCCTCTAAAATCGCCGTAACTTCTTCATTAGGGATCAGATTCGCGCACCATTTGTGACCCCACGAAGCTTGCGATGAGGGATACAAATTTTGTGAGATGTTGGGTCAGGTGACCAAGCTATGAAATGACTAAAATGACCTTGAACGTGCGATTGTATACTAAAATTAGCCAAAATGCGTTTAAACTTCACACTTAGAATCCAAATACCTATAAAAACTCAATTAACCCCTGCAAAGCATGTTAACATAGAAATCTGAGGTTATCTGGTTAATGAGCATAAATATAGGGAATAATATACTCGAGGGGGCTAAAATACGTAAGTTCGAGGGATGAAATACGTAAGTTCATTGTACCTTACCTAATGTTTTTTGCCATAGTTGAGCCTCAGCCTCTATGCATAAATCATCACAAAATATACTATGGATCACTAGTTGGGGTGGGCAGACCATTTATGATCGAGTGAGGCTTACTTAGAAAGGTGAAAGTTTGATAGGGAATGAGCGGATGGCAGAGGGACTTACACATTGCTAGTCCCTAGCAATGAAATAGGATGCAACAAGAACTACAATCAAACCAAAAGCAGGATATAAGTATAAAAATATGGTATAAAAGCATAAGGCCACTTTCGCGGGTGATTCGATTACATTTAGCGTATGCAATAAGACGTTAAACTCCTAGGTTACCCTTGTGGACGAGTGTTGTCTCGTGAGGGTTTTCAGGGATCACACCCACAAACATCATATGATTTCCTCAAAATAAACCCAAACCAACATGCGACAAGTCCAATAATAGCAAAAAAGATTTCATACACGTTATTAGCACAATGAACGAATTCAAGCGAAAGTCAAAATCATTAACATTATAGAATTCACCTCATAGAATTGAAATTTTAAAATGTGGGAGGGGAGCGAGCACATGAAATGTGTGATTTGACAAAACTTATATAAATCGGATACTAAATAAAGCAAACATAGATTCAATCCTCATGGGCATTACACTCATCAAGTGAATTCACTCGAAATAGGGAGGTAACACATGGAACATGTGGGAACAAAGAGTAAATGTAAATGGAAACTAGGCGCACACATGTCACAATTGAAGAACGCTATTTAGAAAATGAAAAATATAATCTCAATGAAAGATACCACACATATAAAAGAGGCGAAATGCATTTTCACAGATTAGCAAAACTATTATGACTTTTAAATTAAATGCACCTCAAGATCACATAGGACTTGTATAGGGTTATAATGTATGTTAGGCTAGGGTACGAAACAAAGGATATGTATGTACGGATTCAAAGTGTTCGGAGATGAAAACTCGACAAAATGGAAAAATGCTGGTAATATCAAAAATTGAAAGTAAGTTACAAACAAGCATTAGATATAACTGTAAACACCCCATTCCGTTACCCCCAACTCTCCTTAGGTCCCTAGTACCTCCCTTCATCACCACAAACCCAGGTCATGTCCCGAGTACTGACCTAGAAACCATCAGGCACTCCCCGACTCAGTTTGACCAAAAAGTCAAACTCTTTATATCGACTGAGACTGAATGAATCCTTGAAGGTAACTGAATACCCTTTCCAATGGTCCATCCCGTGTGCGATTCTGACTTAGCATGCGGACGAACGATCCGTTTGTGTTTGAAACTTGACATAGAGGCCATCGGGTGCTCCCGGGATCTGTTTGACCTAAGTTAACTCTTTAGCTCAATCGAGGATGAATTATACTTCGAAGGGAACTGAATACCCTTTTTAACAGTCCGTCTCTTGCGTGATTCTGACTTACCATGCGAACGAACGATCCGTTTAACTCCAAGAGGTCAACGAATGCTTCCAGGGCCAGTTGACCAAAGTCAACTCCCCAAATCAGGTCAAACACTTTGGAAGTCGAAGTACATCTCCTAACCTTTCCAACGGCCCACCCTGTGCACGATTTTGACTTACCATGCGGACAAACGATCCGTTTGCGTCCAAATGATTCCCCGTCCAATGGATCGACAAACGCTTCCAAGCCATATTTGACCCAAAGTTAACTCCCGAACCCGGATGTGGTCCAAAGGACTTTCAAAGGTCTCTGAATTACCTTTCCAATGGTCTACCCGGTTCATGATTTTGACCAACGATTTGTCCTCGGCAGCCGATTTCCCAAAAAGGCCTGAAACACACTGCAAAATGGCAGGTTCCAGACCCTGCCTATCGGCAGATGCCGATAGGAAGGATCAGGTCTATGTCGATCGACAGTGACCTGAGTCTATAAAAGGAGGCATTCACCTCATTTGCAAGGAGATCCCGGATCTGATAAAAATCACTCTCAGCTAATCCCAGAAACCTCTCTCGAAGGCAGCGTGATTTCAACCTCCAAATCCCTTTTTTACTTCCACTTTTCATCATCCTTTTCATCAAAGTTGGTGAATTAGCCACTCTCCATCATCATCCAAGTGCAATTGATGCTCTCCAACATTCAAGATCAAGCTCAAGGTCTCCAAGAAGGTCCATCTTTCTCATCTTTCTCTTAAATTCTCAATAACTTATTTTATTACTTAGCATTTTCATTATCTCATCTCACACATCCTAATATACTTTTTATTTAGTATTATTGCACAATTCTTATTTTATAAATAAAACCCAAAAACCAAGAAAAAGAGGGTTTGCTCATAAATTCCAAATAGGGATTCTCATACTTTTCTCACACTTTTCTCACAACTAAAACATTTTTTCTACACACACATACACACTCACAAATAAGAGATGCCCCATTTGGATTTATGGGATAAACCCCACCCCTCATTTTGTATGCAAACTACATGGACTTTGATGCCTTTATAGGCTACGTAGGCGTCTCGGGGTAAAACCCGAGACTCGAGTCCTATTCTCACTTTCTCTCTCATTTTTCATATCCTCTAAACCCAATTTTCGTATATTCTACATACTTGCTCGTAGTGACGTATTGCTCCATACGCGTTATCGTTCCATTATAACAATCAACGTAAGGGTTAACGCGTAAATCTTATTTTTCTAATATTATTTTTATACCTTCCTACGGATGACTCGCTTTATCTCTTCCATGATACAAGTCGAGGATTCCTATCTCCATTATATATATATATATATATATATATATATATACATATGTACACATATCACGGGAAAAAAAAAGGAAAATAGAAAATATCCATGAGAGACCGAAAGGTCGGAATGGGTGCCTAACACCTTCCCATTTCGTAACTAAGACTCCGAACCCTCCTCGAATCATTTTGGTTTCACATGCACCAGTATGTCTTTGGATGCCATCCTTCGGGATGGCTTCCCCTTTTTCTTTTGTCTGTTTTGAGTAAAATAGACTGGAGAGTCAAAATCTCTCTACATTTTTACACCTCTTCTCAAACGACGCCGGCCGAAGAGCTCCCGAGAGGGATGCGTGGGACCCGAGGATCTTTTTCCTCCCCGCACCTGCCCGCACGGTGAGGATCGGGGATGGCCACATGGGTGACTCCACTAAGGATATGTATATTTTGAAGGCTTGACTCTATTTACATGGATGCTATATTTGTTTATATTTCCCCTATATCTGCATGTTCCCCCTTTTTTCCATGTGTTTCCCATGCTTATCCTTATGTTCACACACTTGTAGAAAATTCTCCATGTACACTTAGCACCACGTGCACCTAGGATCACATATATTCGCATGTTGCACGCATCACCCATCCATACTTGGTGTACCTTTGGTACTTGTACTTTGGTCCCTGTTTGGCATAATCAAGAAAGGCATTCACATCATAAGATACTAATAAGAGAATCATGCATGATTCACACGACATCACCAAAAACCATTGTTATTGACCAAATTTTACCCAGTAATCGGAGGGTCACTTCGTGATGGGCGCTGGTCCGGCAGGTCGCAGTTAATCTAAGCGATATGACTCTCACCTTCCATTGGCCAAGTACCTTTAATGTATATCGAACGTTTCCCCCGCATCGTACCGCTTGACCGAAGTCATGACGGGAGGTATATCGCAGGGAATTCGTTCACGTACTTCGAGTATATCGAATTCGCTCTCACACGTACTATCCCCACGAGGTATATGGTGAGGCAATTCACATACACTCAGGTATATCAAATGGCTTGTCGACACGTACTGATTGCCCACAAGAGCAAGACGTATATCATGGAAGTGACGCCAAAGGGGGGAACCCATGCCGATTCATCCAACCAACTGCATACCCTCATATAGGTGTCAAACCTAGGACACACACTTTAGATTGCCGATTTCGACCCGAAACTCTGCTAAAATTCTGGGTTGGCCTGCCGCCCAATTTTTGCGCATTTTTAAAACGGGACCCTGTCCGTGAGCCTAGTTACAAGCCTAGCCGTAGCTTTGCCTATATAAAAAAACCAGTTTTCAAGGCTCGGGTCCCGTCCGACATTGCATTTAGGAGAATTAAATACAAGTGAGAACATAATAATCATAATAATCATGCTGAGTTCCATATCCAAAAACATTTCTACCTTCTTTACCAAAAATCCAAAAACATTTCTCCCTTATTTATCAAAAATCCAAAAAATAGTTTCTTCCCTTTTTCTCAAAAATAAATCCCATTCTACGCCTTCGCAGGTCGATCGCAAGCCCTTGGCCTGGCTCCCTATTGGCTTCGGTCTTCAATCAAATCACCCCGGAGTTTCGTCCGTTCCTCTACTACTTATTCCGAGTCCGAAATCCATCCACTTTCCATGGAGAATAAAGATCAAGTACCAGTCATATAGCCGGATCTGACGACAGTCCTAGCTCAGCTCATGTCCAAGATTGATAACCTTCAAACCGAGGTCCGAGAGATGCAACGAAACCAGGTTCCAATTACTCAAGAGCCCGATGCCCTATTCCCTCATGGTATGGGTCCACCCGAGCCTATCTGGGTTCCTGAAGAATATCAGCACGCTCCACGTGCCCCTTCTTCCAATGGGCCGCCGCCTGCCCAACTTCCGATGCCAAACATTGCCTAGCCTGTGGCTAACCTGCATATGGCCGTTGATCCAAAAGATGAGGAGTTGAATAAAGTCAAAGAGGATCTCAATATACTCACCAAGAAGTTCGACCAAGTCAGGATCTCTGGGAATTATATGGACTACACCCACATGTGTCCTTATCCTAAAGCGAGGTTGCCCGAGAAGTTCAAGATGCCAAATATCGAGAAGTTTGGAGGGAGTGGAACCCTGATTGTTCATCTTCGCAGTTATCATCGTTCCATGACTCTACTAGGGGTTCTGAAGAAGTGGTGGCTGAATTATTTCAACAAACTTTGAAGGATAGTGCCCTCCGATGGTTTTTATCTCTTGAGGAATCTAGAATCCGTAGCTGGAAGGATGTAGCTCGAGAATTCATATCGCAATATAATTAGAATGAAGAGCTTGAGGTCACCCGTCATAATTTATAGCTGCTCAGACAGAATCCAGGAGAATCAATCAGTAACTTCATAACCCAATGGAGGGAGCAAGCAACTACCATGACCAATCGACCATCTGAGGAAGAACATGTCAACATTGTGAAGAAGAACTTCTTGCCAAATGTCCGAGCGACGATGGGAGGACAATACTATCCCCACTTTCGAGCTCTCAGAGAGGCTGGAGTAGAAATTGAGGAAAGCCTTATTAAAATAGAGGTTGAACCGAAGAAGGTGTCCGGACAGTTCACCCCTAGAAAGTATGACAAGCCTTCCAGTGGTAGAGTCTCAACCATCAACAACATCTCTCAACGAACCACATCATGGGCACCGGAAAGTCGCCCTTCCCCCATTCGAAGGGAATACACTGAGCTCCATGCTCCCCTCTCCAAAGTTTACCAAGCCCTGTTAAGACGAAACCTCATCAAACCCTTGGATCCACGTCCATTGCCAAATCCACTCCCAAGAAACTTCAAGGCCGATGCTCATTGTGCCTTTCACCAAACTACCGGCCATACCACCGACCAATGCTTTCACCTTCGAAACATAATCCAAGATCTCATTGACCGGGGTACCATCGCCCCACCAGCTAATCCTAAGCTAAACACTACTCACAATCCACTTCCAAATCATACCAATGCCATCTTCTTAGAAGAAAACCCATATTTCGATCCCTCAACTCAAATCACACCCATATACTCTCCTAAACCTCTTCAAATTTTCCCATATTTCCTCCTACACCCTACTGGCCTCGCTGATCAGGCACTGTCACTCCTTACCAGAGCATGCATCGCTATCCGTACCCGTTCCGAAAATGGAAGTATGGAATTTCCAGAGGTGTTAAACCAACTCCTAGAGTTCGGGCTGAAGTTGCCCTCACAGATGGTCATCGATTGCCAGAGGTTCAGTACAGTGTTCTTATAAGAACGGAAATGGGCCCGAGATTCAGACAAGTGGGTGCTACCAACCGACGATGTCAGCCTAGATGATGTTGTCCAGATTATGGCATAATTATTTAGGCAAACCAACAACATTTGTAGTATCACCGGGTTACTTGACACTTTGAAGCTATAAGGCTGTTTGGTCCCTTTAATAACACATATCCCCACAGAATGGGAGGACCTGTATGAAGAAGCCGTTGAAGTTGTGGAATGCATTGATACATGGAAAGACTGAATTATTGCCACCGGATGGGGGGAAGAATTCAAAGATTCGAGCGAAGAATAAGCTTCAAGAAGAAATGGTCTAGTAGTCGACATATGTGGGATGATATCATTTGAAGAACTCCTAGGAGAAATAAACAAGGTGGCAGAACAACCTGAGATTGACGAGGAAACATGATTCATGTTCTTTTCTTCTTCAATAAATCATATGATCAGATGAGGGAGACATTACCAGGTTCCAAGATCACTACCAGCAAATGACAAAAGGAAGGGCATTGAAAACCTTCCTATGCTAGAGATGACCATCGAGGAAAGCAAGATACTCAATCAATTGAAGAAAACTAAAGCTAACATCATTCTATAGGGACTTTTTATGTCTTCCCTGCTAAACCTAAATGCTTTAATAAAATTTCTCACTGGACCCATAGTTCCACCCTCTACCTCACCAGAAGAACCGACAAATCCGGTCAGATCTTTGACCTCTATCCGAATGCTATCATTTTTTGAAGAAAAAATCCCAAGAATTGGGGCAAATCACAATCATGCACTCAACATCTCTATCGAAGTTATGGGGAAGGTCGTGCCACTCTCCCTTGTCGATAACGGATCCGCCTTAAATGTTTGCCCCCTGAAAACCTTCAAGTGTTTAGGCCTGAAAGAAAGCGACCTCGCTCCAACCTCCGCCGCTGTACGTGCCTACGATAATACCCATCATGAGGTAATGGGATCCATTAAACTTGTAATAGGGGTTGGACCTATAAACCCGGTCGTTGAATTCCAAGTCATAGACATCCCAAATTGTTTCAACCTCTTATTCGGACGACCCTAGCTCCACAATATCAAGGCTGTGTCTTCCTCACTCCATCAAAAAATGAAGTTCTTCACCGACGGGCGAGTCATCACCATTTTGGGCGATGATGAAAATGTCGAGGGTACAAGCACCATCAGTCCAATCCTTGAGATATAGCACGGGTCAAATGATATGCTCCTATCAGGATTTCGAGTTGAACCACTCCTACTCCCGGTAGGGGACGGTTTTAAAGAAAGGGTTTGTCCAGAATATGACCCTCATGGCAATGTCAATGTGTTTCAAATGTTCAGAAACAAGCACTTCATGCCCGGACTGGGGCTAGGACAAAGGAAGCAAGGGATACTTGAGCCCATCGAACTGAAGAAAGATTTCCCTCCTTATGGCTTGGGGTTTAAACCATTAGAACAAGAGCTCAGAATGATCCACCAGTCTCGACGAAAGATAAGAATAGACTGCACCCGAACTATTTCAGGAGACTCCTTGAATGGACGATTCATCAAAGAAGGCGAGGACTTCCCCTTTTGCGGTTTTCCAGAACTATGGTACGACCATAAAGACAAGAAGATGAAGCCTGGAATGGAGATCTTTTTCCAAGACAGCTACCCATGGGGCGAGAGTTTCCAATACCAAGCACAACTGCTCATCGAAGATACCGAAGAGAGTAAGGAAAGTGATTTAGAAGATTCCTTCAACTTACAGACACTGGGGCTGGAACTCTGCATGGTTCATTCAGGCACTACATCAATGGATCCATCCCATCTGATTAAAGATGCTGATACACCCCTCCTCAACTGGCATGCTATGCTAGTTCTACCTCTTAAAATCTCCCCTAACGCCAATGTTTACCCTATTTCCTCTTCTGTTGTCTATCCTTGTTCAAATGTAATCGAGACCTCTTTTGATAAGGTTCTCAATGTTGTTTTTCCTATTAATGAAATAAATGAAGATTTTGAGTATCTTGTTGTGCCTTACATTGACTGCTTGGATTCTAATCAAATTTTTGATGATGATGATTTTGCAAATGAACAATTCTTAACTGATCTAAATAAGGTTAATAATAAACAACATAATCACGTTCAAGTTAATGAAGAAGAGACTGTTGTTATTGTGGATGCAATTATTATGCAACACAAATAAATACGAGAGAAGCAATTATCAAGAAAAGAATAAGGAATATAAGATGCTAATCACACAACAAAGGATGTACGTGGTTCAGCAAGGATGTGCCTACTTCCACGGTGGTGCAGTCGATATTATTTCTATATACTCCGAAGAGTGATTACAGAGAATACAACTTGTCCTTTTTCCCCGGACCTAGGGTTTAATATATACATGTACATGTAGATGAGTGAAGGTGATGGGTTCCTCCATGTTTTCCATCTCCCCTATAACTTCCCTTCATGGGATCGTGGGGGGAGACCGGATCAATATAAAAGATGAGGGGCCTGGACTTTGGCCCGCCAGGATTGGGCTACTCGTCCAGGCCCATAGTTCTAATTTCTGGGTACCCACAATTTCCCCTAAATTTATTGGGCCATGTTTATGGGTTCAATGGATTTAAATGATCAGCCATTATGGCTGATTTGTGATTCTTTGAAAACTGTGAAGTTGATTTGGCAGCACCCGCTTCGCTTATTGTGCGCTATGATTAGAATTAAAGGCTTGTTGGGATAGCCACTTTTTCTTCCGTCGCTTCAGCCCTTCCAGTACTTTTCTTTCTTCTGAGAACTCTAGCACCTCGTACCTTCTTCTCTCAATCCCCATTCCCATTGCTTCTTAGTCGTCTTGAGCTCGTGCTTCTTCATCACTTGAACCGATATTCTGTTTTGTAAGTTTCTCGTGCCCTTTCTCTTTGGTTTGTAGCTTTTTTTGAGTTTTTCAATGGCGAAGATTGGAAATAGGTCAATCTCTGAATTTAGGAAGTTCTACAACATCCCTGATTGTGTAGATATTGAGTGTTGTGCCTCCCCTCCTAGGAACGTTAGGGATATAGAGGATGCCCACTGGATCCATGTTCTGTTACTTTCCCGGGGGGGGGGGGGGGGGGGGGACTCACTTTCCCTCCCAATGATTTGTTTCCGCATTTCTTTGGCTATTTCAATATTGTTCCTGTACAATGCTCGCCCAATGTGTGGAAAATAGTAAATGGCGTCCATAGAATAAATCAGTTGTATGGTACTAGGTTAGGACTTGTCGAGATTTGTTTCTGTTGTTCCTTTTCTCGAACTAGATCAGGTGTCTTATACCTCAAAGCTAGGAGCCCTGATAGGGTATTGGTAGTAAACCTACCTGATTCCCATAAGGAATACTGGCAAGAGGGTTTCCTCGTTAGGAATTGGCAGTTCTCTCCCCAATTTGAAGGGTCGAGGTCTGAGAGGTTCAATGTTCCTTTTTACGGGAAAGAATATATAGGTAGACATTGTACTGTTGTTTTAACCTTTGTTGATTTGTGACTTTTCGAACCCCTCTTTGTTTTTTCTTCCACAGCGAGGTCAAAGAATTTGGAGCCTGCTCTTAGCGAGGTTCGTATCTCGGAGTTGGTGAAAGCTTGGAATATCAGGGAGCCTCTGGGTGACGGCGATCATCCCAAGTCTGCTGCCTTTTTGCTCAAGTATAAGAACGTAGGCTCCAGCTTCATAGCACGGCCTGTGGATAGTGTACCAGAGTTTGATTCTTTCGGAGAGACTCCTACTGAGCCTATCCAGTTAGACGAAGAGGAGAGCAGCTCTGAGAGTGAGCCTACAGGAGCTGCGAGTAATTTGGGTGAAGGGAGCTTTGACAGTAGCAGTTCTTCTGACTGTATGGAGGATTTTGAAGCTCGAGGATCGTTGAGCACTTCCAGCAGTTCAGGTGAAGAGATGCCTCCGAGGAAGAACTTGATTAGAGATGATGATGATGAGGACCACGTGCTTCTTACACAGAAGTCAAAGAAACAAAAGTCCACTTCTGGGGCCATGGCTACGGGTTCCCGGTCTTCTACTCAGGAGCAAGAGAGGAAGAGGAAAGAGGAAGAGCAGGTGAGAGAGAGGGAGAGAAAAAAGGAGGAGGAAAGAAAGAAGGTGGAGGAAAAGAAAAGGATGGAGGAGAGGAAGAGAATGGAGAAGGAGAAAGAGGAAGAGAGGAGAAAGATGGAGTCAAGGATGAAGGCTGGGCAAGCCTTGGTCCCGGTGTTTGCTTTGCCCGAGGGGGCCTCAGTTGCCATTTCTCCTCAGTTGGCACCTGCGCTGCTCGAGAGGGCAGTTCTTCCTGCAGATCGCCAGAGGGCGCTGGGGTCTGATCAATTGGCCCTACAAGCTATCCAGAGGCTAGCCTTGGTAAGATCCTCTCCATTTTTCAATTCTTTAACAAGTTTTAGTTTTTTCTCCTTCTTAATCTCTTCTTTATTTTTGGCTGTTTGTGACTGACTTCGCCGTGCTCTATCGTTCTCGTGACGAGTTGGTGAGAAGGAATGGCAAGCTGGAGCAGCAGAAGTCCGCTCTAGAAGTCAGGGGTTCTCAGCTAGAGGCTTATTTAAAGACTGCTGACGCTGCCCGAGCTTCCTCTTATCTGGCCCTCATCAATTTTAATCGAGAGAGGGATGCGGTGGTTAAGGAGCTGAGCGAGCTGAGGCAGGCCTATGACCTAGTCTGCTCGAGCAAGCTGGAGGTCGTGGAGGAGAACAAGTTTCTGACCGAGCAATTAAAGGAGAAAGAGTCCCAGGTAGCCACCATCAAGGAGGATTTATATAACTCTGGGTGGACTGTTGCTTACGAAGATGCCGAGGTTCAGATAGGCTACATCAGCCGTTTAAACTTCAAGAAGGGATGGAACAAGGCCCTCTTAGCTGCTGGTGTTGATGTTGAATCTCCTCTGTTCGACGAGCATGACCCGGGTCTGAGGCCAACTGTGGACGAAGAAGCCCCTGCCCCAGCCTTCGAGGGTGTTGATCTTGACTCTCAGACAATTCCTGCCGGTGCTTGTCCTGCCCAGGCGATTGAGGGCATCCCTGTAGAGGGGGATGCCTCTACTGCTGCTGACAAGGGGAAGCAGCCAACCACCTCTGGGCAGCCTGAGGTTTCTAGTTAATCTACTTTTAGGACTATTTTTGTACTTTTGCTTGTAATTTTTCCAATTTCTGCTTGATGTACTTGACTTTTATCAATGAAATGAAAAGGCTTCTTTTCCCAGTGCATTGATTGATTTTTCTCTCCATTGCCCTTTTATGCCTTGTAGTTGACTGGTGTAGAAGAGTATATTCCTGTCACATCTCAATTGGGCAGGACTCTTGGTCACAATGCCAGTCCTCAGGTTCGTCAGACCTTTGTTAGGCTTTGCAAATCTCTTAGGTCAAGGAATCAAAAGTATAAGGAGCAGTCCGAGCTAGTGGCTAAACTGAAGGACAGGCTCTAGGAGATAGAAGGAATTGGTGCCTCAGTGCAAGAGGAAGTCAATGTAATGAGAGCAAGGTTACTAGAGCCCACCGAGATCAACCAAGTTGGGGAGTTCCTGTAGCAGGAGAATGAAAACCTGAGGAGGGAAGTCTTGCAACTTAGAGAGCATGCGCCGAGCACTATTTCAGCGGTTCTGCAAGGCTCCTTGTCATCACGAGCTGGATATACTCCTCCTATGCCGCGAGGTTCCACTCATCCTCCCCTCCCGCGAGATGGTAGGAGCACCGGGGGCAGGAACAGGGAAGCAGAAGAACAGCGTGATAAGGAGATGGAAGAGCTCCGCGATGATGTCCGACGAGCATATGTAATTTCTGCTGGGCTTTAAAGGGACGTTACCCAATTGCGGCACTTATTCAAGAAAGTTCCTTGGCAAGCGTGGGCTGACGGTTATGATCAAGGCTGGCTAGATGCTCCAACAAGACTATCTGAGTTCGAGGAACTTTCTTTCATCAGAGGGTGGTTAAGTGCCTTGAAAGAGCTTCAGGTCCCGAGGAACTCGGTGTTATAATATCGTCAGGCGATGTCCTCCTCAACTCTGATGCCCAACCCATTCAAGAGGGATGATCGATGGATCCCCATTGATGCTATTCCTCGGCAACTATTGGAGTTGGATGCAGATGAGGTTCTGGAAGAGCTAGTCCCCGCTCCTGATGACGGATGAAGAGCTAGAGTGGCAGATTATCTTGTTCGGAGGCTTCCACCTTCTTGAGATTTTGCAAGTTGTTATTATTTTGTCTTTTTTGATAATGTAAATGCTTTGGGCGAGCTTCACCGACTAAACATGTATTATCATTGTTGTAAATATAAGAGATTAATGAAAAGTTTGTGTTTTGGGCAATTTTGCAGACTAAACGTGTTCATCCAATCTTTTTATATTCTTGCTACTTCATAATCCTTTTTATTTTGTCATGCAAGTGTCCCCCCAGTCCAGTATAATACCATTATGCCCCATTTTACCTTTTACGTTGTGTCATCACACTCCCTTAGGCCTAAGTAGGGCAATTGGCGAAGACACACCTGGTATTGGATGTCTTCATCCGATCAGGATTTTTCTCAACCAAAGTAGGTTTGATGGCCAGTATAAAATTTGGTCTCATTGCCTAAGAATCCTCTGTAGGGCTTTATATATTGCCAGGGGAAATGCTAAGAGGTCTCTCGTGTTTCATGACGATGACCTGAGGAGGGGTATTCCCCTGCTATATCGACCAAAGTAGGTTTGATGGCCAGTATAAAATCTGGTCGCATTGCCTAAGAATCCTCTGTAGGGCTTTATATATTGCCAGGGGCAATGCTAAGAGGTCTCTCGTGTTTTATGACGATTTCCTGAGGAGGGGTATTCCCCTGCTATATCGACCACCGTGCCTATGATTTGGAAAAGATGTGTGATAAAATGCAACTGTTACTGATTTCATTAGTAATAAGGGAAATCAACTGTCCTTTCACATAACAAATACAAGAAAAAGATTCAACAATAGAATTCCTTGAGAATCTAAAAATATAATTTCTTGAGATTAGCTGCGTGAATTCCTTGAGAATCTAAAAATAGAATTTCTTGGTATTAGCTGCGTTCCATGCTCGTGGTATCTCTCTGCCCTCCATTATTTCCAAATGATAGGTACCTTGCAGGTCATCTTTAGTTATTTTAAAGGGTCCTTCCCAGTTTGGGACTAACTTGCCGTCTGATGACTTTATTGTGTTGCCCAGGACTTTCCTTAGAACATAGTCCCCAACTTGGAATCTTCTCGGGTTAACCCTTTTGTGGTAGTGCTTTGCGAGCTATTGCTGATAGCTTGCAAGCTTCACTAGGGCAAGTTCTCTAGTTCAGCGAGCAATGCCTCATCATTCTGGCCTGGGTCGACAAGGTCGGATCTCAATGTTGGCAAACCCGCTTCTAGTGGGATGACTGCTTCCATACCATATGTTAGCGAAATGGGGTTTCTCCTGTTGCTCGCCGAGGAATTGTTCGGTATTCCCATAGGATATGGGGTAGCTCGATTGCCCATGCGCCTTTGGCTCGCTCTAATCGCTTCTTCAATCCATCGACCACAGTTTTATTGGAAGCTTCTGCTTGCCCATTGCTCTGAGGGTAGGCCACCGAACTAAAGTTGTGCCTGATCTCGTATTCGTTGCAGAAGTCCTGAAAGGGGCCACTCTCGAATTGTGTCCCATTATCAATGATGATGATTCTGGGGATTCCGAATCGAGTGATTATATTCCTCCATATGAACCTTATCATATCAGCGTCTCGGATGTTTGCCAATGGTTCAGCCTCGATCCATTTGGTGAAGTAGTCAGTTGCAACCAACAGGTATTTGCGATTACCGGTAGCGGTGGGGAGTGGTCCCACGATGTCCATTCCCCATTGGGCGAAGGGCCATGGGCTGGTCAGGGATTTTAGGTCGCTGGCGGGTTGGTGGACCATAGGAGCGTGAAGTTGGCATTTCAGGCATTTGCGGACATATACTGTGGAGTCCTTTTGCATATATGGCCACCAATAGCCTTCCTTCATTGCTCGAAAGGCTAGAGACCTTCCTCTGATATGACTTCCACAGATTCCTTCGTGAAGCTCGCGGAGCACTTGCTCGACATCACCTGGGTGGACGCATCTAAGGTAGGGACCGGAGAAGGACTTCTTATACAAGTCGCCTCCTGTGGATAAGTGAAAGAGAGCAGCTTTGACTCTTATCTGGTGGGCAGTTTTCTTGTCCTCTGGGAGTGTGCCCTCCTTTAAATAGTCTTTTAAGGGGTCCATCCAGTTGGGGGCTGATCCCACCTGGAGTATTTATTCCACGTTTGGCAGCTTGCTGTTGTGGTTAATGCTCGGACAAATGAGGAAATCGACGGGAATGACCCTTTTAAGGCTAGAATCAACTGCCGAACTTAGGGCTGCTAGGGCGTCGGCATGACTATTTTGCCCTCTGGGAAACTGCTGGATGTCGATCTCCTCAAATCTCGTCATTAGTTTTCTCACCAGGGTGAGGTAGGCTGCCATTCTTTCATCCTTCGCGTTGTAATCTCCACTTATCTGATTGGAGACTAGTTGAGAATCGTCGAACACCTGTAAACGTTTTGCTCCCAGAGTTTGTGCCTTTTGGAGATCGGCTATTAGGGCTTCGTACTCTGCTTCGTTGTTGGAGGCTTCAAATCCAAGCCTGATTCCTTGTTCAAGGATGGTGTTTTCTGGGGTGATGAGAACAATGCCTACGCCTGACCCCTTTGAGTTGGAGGCTCTATCAACGAATAGTTTCTAAGAATTTTGAAGAAAAAGCAACCAGAAGCAGTCTCTAAAGTGAAGTAAGCCACAAAAGAATGGGTCATCAGGAACTTCAAGAAACCATCTGAGGCAGTAGAAGAGATACCACCAGTTCCAAAGGATATTCCAAAAATTCAAGATAAGGAGGCAGAGGCTGATATGAGTATGAATAAAGACCTTAATCAAGATCCAGTATTAGCAGTAGTGCAGAAGGATATGAAGAAAAGGGATGAAAACATCAATATATATGCAGATCAGACTATTACTATAGAGAAGCCTATTCATTGTGAGGAATCTGAGATTAGAGAAGAAGGGGAATTGGATGGAGATGTTAATCAAGTAGAATATAAATCTAATGAAGGGAATGATGTAGAAGGATTCATTGAAGTGAGGAGGAAAAGTAAACATTTCAAGAAGTATCAGAATAAAATAAATGAAGGAATGCCAGATAACGAATCAAACTGCAGATCAGTCTCTATGTCACCTACTAGAATTCTTCAAAGGGGAGGTAACCATACTATGAATCTAAGATCCAACTCAAAAGCTAAATTTGATGCCATGTCTCAATGATAAGTTTTTTAGTTTGGAATATTAGAGGAATTGTCAAGAAAAGTGCAATGAGGAGAATGAAAAGACTGATTAAGATTCATAAAATCTCAGTGTTGGCTATCTTAGAACCTAAGCAAGGGGCAGATGTTATATCAAGCTATATGTTTAGACTGGGATTTCAACTATCCCAAACTAATACTAATAGCAAGATATGGTTATTTGCTAAAGATGATCTCCAATTTTCAGTGGTTTCTAGTATGGATCAAGCTCTAACAGTATCTTGTGTATGGCAGCAGGGGGCAAAGACAATTTATTGTAGTGCAGTATATGATAAATGTTCAAAAATTGATAGAAGGGAATTGTGGAAACATCTCACTGATTTAAACATCAATGAGCCTTGGATGGTGTGTGGGGATTTTAACACAGTGGCTTATTCTTGGGAGAAAGCAGGGGGCAATCAAATTGACTCAGCATCTTCTTTGGAATTTTTAGAATTCTTTGCTTCTAATCATTTAGAAGATATGGGGTACTCTGGATCTTCCTATACATGGTTCAACAAAAGGGATGGGGATGCTAGAATATGGAGTAGGCTGGATAGAGTGGTAGCTAATGTAGACCTTTTGGATTTGGGATTTAAGATTAAAGTATCCCACCTGAACAGATCTGCATCAGACCATGCGCCTCTTTTAATTGAGATGAAATCTTCAACAGATTATATTAGAAAGCCCTTTAAATTTATAAACTTTTGGACAAAGAAGACTTCTTTTATGGAGGTTGTTCAAAGGAATTGGGATTCTAATTTATCTTTTAATCCAATTTATGCAGTGGCCCTTAATCTAAAAAATCTTAAAACTCATCTGTCAAGATGGAGTAAAGATACCTATGGGGATATATTTCAATCAGTTAAAGATGCATAAGATAAAGTTCTTGCAGCTGAGATAGCCTATGAAATTGATTCTAGTGAGGAGAATAGAGAGACTTGGGCTAGAGAAGAAGCTGAATATACCAAGAAAAGTGCTTTGGAAGAGGCTTTCTGGAGACAAAAGTCTAGGGATAAATGGCTTGAAGAGGGGGACAAAAATACTAGATTCTTCCACAACTCAGTTAAGGCTATTAGAAAAAGGATGATTCTTCACAAAATTAAAAATGACTCTGGAGATTGGATTGAAGAAGAGGAAGCTATTTGTAATGAAGCAATTAATTTCTTTAAGGCTGCTTTTGGAGATAAGGAGGAATATGTGAATGCTGATAGTTTTCTCAATTGCATCCCCAACCTCATTTCAGAGGATCAAAACATCCTATTAGCTGAGTATCCAGATGAAGATGAAATCAGGTCAGCTGTTTTTGATCTTAATGAAGACAGTGCAGCAGGTATGGATGGCTTTTCAGGTCACTTTTTTAAGCATTGTTAGCATATCATAGGCAAGGATATTATCAAAGCTGTTCAAGGTTTCTTTTCAGGTATGGAGATCCCTAAAATTGTTTCTTCCACTCTAATAGCTATTATACCAAAGGTTTAAAATCCCCAAACTTTTCAAGATATGAGGCCTATCAGTCTCTGTAATTTTTTCAACAAAATTTTCACTAAAGTGATGGCCTGCAGATTGAGTAAAATACTTCCTAACATTATTTCTCCTAATCAGAGTGGTTTTATAAAAGGAAGAGATATTACAGAAAATATTATTTTGGCTCAAGAAATGTTCCACATGATCAATTTTAAAAACTATGGAGGCAATGTAGCTATGAAGTTGGATATGGCTAAAGCATATGATAGAGTGTCTTGGTTGTTTCTTATCAAGGTGATGAGGAAATTTGGCTTCTCTGAGAGATGGATTGACATGGTTTGGAGAGTTATATCTAATAATTGGTTCTCAATTCTCATAAATGGTAACCAGAAAGGCTTCTTTAAGTCTGAAAGAGGGCTTAAACAGGGTGATCCTCTATCTCCTGGTCTATTTGTCATAATGGCAGAGGCTCTATCTTTAAACTTAAATGGCCTTAATGATCAATCTTCTTTTAAACAATTCAAGCTCCCTATTGGAGGTCCTCAAATAAATCACCTATCCTTTGCTGATGATATCATTATATTCTCTTCAGGTGATATGAAATCCATTAAGAAAGTGTTATTAGTGATTGAAAAATATGAGAAGGTCTCAGGTCAAAAGGTGAATAAGAATAAGAGCTCCATTATTGTGTCCAATAAAATTAATCCAGCTAATAAGAAGAAGATTGTAGACATTGCTGGTTTTACTTTGAAACATGTTCCCATTACTTATTTGGGGTGCCCTATCTACTCAGGTAGGAAAAGAAACATATTTTTTGAGTCTATTCTTTCAAAGATCAGGTACAAGATTTCTAGCTGGAAGGCTAAATTTTTATCTGCTGGAGCCAAACTAGTTCTGATTAAGCATGTGCTAGCCTCCTTTACTGTGTATACTCTTTCAGCTTTAATGCCAACTAGAAAAATCATAAGGTCTATTGAAAGTATGTTTGCCAACTTCTTTTGGAGCTCAAATATGGGGGAAAGGAGACATCATTGGTGTAAATGGAGTGATATCTCCAAACCTGTTCATGAAGGAGGGGTGGGGATTAGAAGTCTATGGGATATAAGTAAAAGCTTCTCCATCAAATTGTGGTGGAAATTTAGAAGTAAAAAGTCCCTATGGAAAGATTTTATGTTAGCTAAGTATTGTAGAAAAGTTCATCCTTGTGCAGCAAATGGGAGAGTAGGCTATCATAATTGGAGAAGAATGTGTCTTGTTAGATCTAACTCTGAAGAAAACATGTTATGGAGGTTAGGAGATGGTAATTGTAGTGCTCTGTGGGATAATTGGTGCTCGATAGGTTCCCTATCCAATTATGCTTATGAAGAATCTCAGATTAAAGTTAAAGATCTGTGGACAGTAGATAAGAAATGGGATTTGCGTAAACTTTCTGCTTTATTTCCTTTAGATATTAGTTTCACAATTATGGGAACTCATATATCTGATGGAGATAAAGAGGATGAGCTCATTTGGACTGATTCAATGGATGGGAATTTTAATTTAAAATCTGCTTGGGAGATGACGAGATCCAAATCTATAGTTTCATGGTCTGCAATTTTTTCGTGGCAGAGGTTTATTCCTTTAAAATTGTCCATTTTTATATGGAAATTATTGCAGCAATTATTGCCTTTGGATGAAAAGCTATACTCTATAGGGTGGTGTGGTCCATCAAAATGTCAATGTTGTGCATCTTCTCAAATCGAATCCTATGATCATGTGTTTATTTCTGGAGATATAGCTGGCAATATGTGGCTCCATTTTGGAAGGATTTTTGGGATTGCTAATAATAGAACTGATATTAGAAGTAGATGTCTTCAATGGTGGATATCAGCTCCTAACTCTTTTGCAGGGCAATGTCAAAAGATGATGCCAATTATCATTTGTTGGCCTTTGTGGTGCCAAAGAAATACAAGCAAGTATAATGGTGTAGCTCCTAATTTGATTAGTCTTTTATTGACAACAGAAGCTCATTGTAAATCCATATTTCATCTGTTACCTCATTCCCCTAGTAACTTTTCAATATACCATTTGGAAGATGTCAAAATCCAAAAGGAATATACTTTTGTTCGATGGAAACCTCCTCATGATCAGGTGTTAAAGCTTAACACGGATGGGAGTTCTATAGGTAATCCAGGCAATAGTGGTGGAGGTGGGATTTTGAGAAATGCTAAGGGAGACATGATATGGGATTTTTTCCACTTCTTTGGTTTTAAAACCAATATTGAAGCAGAGGCAATGGCTATTTTGGAAGGTTTAAGATATTATCAAGATTTAAAGGATTATGAATTGATTGTTGAATCAGATTCAAAAATATTGGTTGATGTGCTCAACAAAGGTCTGCAATGTCCATGGAGAATCAGAGATATAGTTGAAGATATCCAGGCAGTATCTTCAGATTTCAACTTAACTTTTGCTCATGTCTTGCGAGAAGGTAACCAGCCAGCTGATATTTTAGCTAATTTGGGAAGTAAATCTCAATATTCCAAGTGGTCCCTTGATATTGGATCATTTTCAAGTCAACTCAGAGGAGCTATCAAAGTGGATAAATGGGGTCTTCCTGCTTTAAGAATTAAAGATGTTCATGCTTAATTTATTGTATAGGTTCTTTAGTGCTAGATGCCAATTTATTTTTTATTGTTTTATTGGTATTCTTGTAAGGGCTTTATCTATAAAAAGCCTCATTTATGATTTCAGTACCTCCTATATTCTTGTAAATTTCTGGACAGTGATTTTCTGTTCTAATTTTAATAATATGTGTGGGGATCCCATCCCTATTCTCTAAAAAAAAAAAAAAAGAATAGTTTCTAGGTTTCCACTGTTGCTTGGCTCTCCTTTTGCTTTGTTGGTTGAGGTTGGTCGGGGTTTTCTTCGCCTGTGGATTCGGATATGAAATCAGTAAGGATCTGACCCTTGATAGCTGTCCTTGGTTGAAATTGGATGTCAAACCGGTCGAGCTCGACTGACCACTTAGACAATATGCCCGACAAATTCGCTTTCCTTAGGAACGCCTTAAGGGGGTGCGATGTAAGGACGATGATAGTATGAGCTTCGAAATAATTCTTCAGCTTCCTCGAGGCTATTACTAGGGAAAAGGCGATCTTCTCCAATGGTAGGTACCTTTGCTCGGCATCTAATAAGGTCTTGCTAGCGTAATAAACGGGGTGTTGGATCCCTGCAACCTCGCATATTAGCGCGGAGCTGACAGTGTGATTGGATACAGAGAGGTACAGTTACAAAGAATTCGTTTGCTATGGTATGACCAGCAAGGGTGGAGTGCTTAGGTAGGATTTGAGCTCGTCCAATGCTCGCGAGCAATCTAGGCTCCATTCTATCAATTTACTCCCTTTTAGAAGATGGAAAAAAGGCTTGCACTTCTCGGAGGATGTGGAAATGAAGCGATTTAAAACAGCGAGCATTCCAGTGAGCTTCTGCACGTCCCAAATTGTTCGAGGGGGTTGTACCCTATTGATTGCATCGATCTGGTCTGGATTAGCTTCTATGCCTCTCTTACTGACCAAGTATCCAAGAAATTTTCCTGACTGGACATCGAAGGAACACTTGCTCGCATTAAGATTCATTCGGTACTTCCTGAGGATTTCGAAGGTCTTTGACAGGTCTGAGAGGTGATTTTCCTTCTTCTTGCTCTTAACGAGCATGTCATCGATGTAGACCTCCATTGTGTCTCCCATTTAATCCTTGAATATTTTTTTGACCAGCCGCTGATAGGTTGCCCCCGCATTCTTGAGCCCAAATGGCATGACCTTGTAGCAATATAACCCAACTGTCGTGATGAATGCCGTTTTGTCCTGGTCTGGGGCATACAAGGGGATCTGGTGATATCCTGAGTATGCATCCAGGAAACTCATTTGCTCGTGAGCTGCAGTGGCATCTACTAGTTGGTCTATCTTTGGGAGGGGGAAACTATCCTTAGGGCATGCTTTGTTGAGGTCAGTGAAGTCGATGAAAACTCTCCACTTCCCATTATTCTTCGTAACTACTACTGGGTTGGACAACCACTTGGGGAATTACACTTCACGTATGGATCCTGCATCCAGCAGTTTTTCGACTTCCTTTTCGACCGCTTTAGCCTTCTGGGGTGCAGTTCTCTGTGCCTTCTGCGTTACTGGCTTGAATGTGGGGTCGATGTGCAGTTGATGACAGACCATATCAGGATCAATGCTAGGCAGCTCGTTTGGTTCCCATGCGAAAACATCTACGTTGTGTCTCAGCAAGGTCGTCAACTCCGTCTGTTCTTGGTCGGTGAGAGATGCTCCAATCAAGAAGACTCTGCTACTGTCACTAACTTCGGCTATAACTTCTACCAGGTCCTCGATGACACGCTCGTAGGGGAGGAGCCTGGTCTCCGATACTCCAGGTCTTCCATACTTTAATTACTATTTAGAAGGTATCACACCCTCTTCAACTTTCTCGCTGGGTTGACCAGCCTTCTTCTCTGGCTTTGGTTGGATGGCTGCAATGAAGCACTTCCTCGCCATCGCTTGGTCGCCGTGGATCTCCATTACTCCTCGCTCGGTTACATACTTGAGCTTCTGGTGGTAGGTCGAGGATATTGCCTTCATTACATGAAGCCATCCTCAGCCGAGAATGGCCTGGTACGGTGATTCGATGTCAACTACCAAAAACTCAATCATCTTGGAGACGTTCCCAGCACGAACTGGCAGCACTATCTTGCCTAGGGGCATGGTCATTTTCCCAGCGAAACCGACCAAAGGAACATTAGCTTCCTTTAGGTCGGCAACGCTCAACTTCAATTTCCTGAATAGGTCGAGGTACATTACTTCGGATGAGCTTCCTTGATCGACGAGCATCTTGTCGATATCAAAGTTGGCTATCCTGAGTGTAATGATCAGGGCATCATGATGTGGGGTCCTTACTCCCATCAAATCTTCATCCATGAAAACAATATGCTTGTTATAGTTGACGTCCTCTGCTCGTCGATGCTTTCCTGACTGTGACTTTGCGGGATCGATTTGAAAAGCCTACATTACCGCTGTAAGTTTTTTCATCTCCATTCGAGCTGAGTTACCTTGTATCTGCTTGACGTCAGATACTCCGTGGATTACTACGAACTAGTGTCCAGCATCATCCTCCAGCACATTGTCGGGTCTCACCTCTCTGTTGGCAGTCACTTTCTCTGCCCTTTTTTCCACAAAGTCATTCAAATGCCCGAATTGGGAAAATCTTCGAGGTGAGACTTAAGAGCTTTGCAGTGCTCGGTCTTGTGTCCTCCCTCTATGTGAAAAGCGCATCTCAACGCATTGTTCCTCTTCGAGGGATCTCCTCCCATCTTCCTGGGCCACTTGATGAATGGATCATCCATGATCTTCGTGAGAACCTTGTAAATTGGTTCTTTGAAGACGGTGTTGACCGCCTGGAATGCTTTCGACGCGTCATGGTTCCCTCCGTTCTTGGAGCCATTTTTGCCTCCGTTCTTTCCTCCTTTCCTCTGGTTTTCAGTTTTCTCGCCTACCTTGGTAGTGAGCTTAGCTCGACCGTTTTCTCCTATATTAGGGAGGGTGACATCTTCCACCTTTGCGTATTTCTCGATTCGGGCCATTAGGTTATCAATTGTCATAGCTTCCTTCTTCGTCAGGGACTGGTAGAGGAGGGAAGAACTAGGGAGCCCAATTTTGAAGGAGGCCACTGCCACTTCCTCCGCGTAATCCTTGATCTCATTTAATAACTCCCAGTACCTCTTCGCGTATTCTCGGAGGGTCTCTTGAGGCATTTTCTTCATTGTTAGTAGAGCATCCATCCTTTTGGGATGGGAGCTACTGGTAATGAATCGGGCCATAAAAAGTTCGGCTATGGATTTGAAATTATTGATCGACCGGTGGGGGAGCCTTTCAAACTACTTCTAAGCTACATCATGAAGGCTCGAGGGAAAAATACGACACATCAGGGCATATCGGTGACTCCAGAGGGTCATGGCCTGTCGGTATTACCTGACATGATCAATGGGATCAGTTTTTTGTCGTAAATCGTGAACCTTGGAATGGAAAATTTCTTGGGAGCTTCCTCCTCTTCGATTTCTCTTGTGAAAGGTGACTTCATCTGGGTTTTGAGAGCTCGCCTTGCAAGTTCTCTGGTTGATCTTGTTTCGTGGTGGGCGGGATGCTGGTCCATCTCCCTGCAGGCCATGTTTCGTATGTTTTCGTCGCTGCGAGCAGGGTTCTGGTAGCGGCGAGCTCTTCGCAGCTGTTCACGGAGGTCGTCATCTGACTCGCCTCTTTCGTCCCTTTGAGATTCTCGCCTAGGGCTCCTTCCTCGGCTGCGAGATTTTCTCGCCTGAGGGATAGGAGTGCGATATGGGCGTCTCCTGTTATCAGGACGAAACTCCCTCTCCAGTCTTTCCAATCTTCTTTTCAAGCGAGCATTCTCAGCCTCATATCTGCGAGAAGACTCCCTCTGCTCGTGGAGCCTTGCCTCGTACGCATCAATCAACCTGGATATCTGCGTGGACCTCGCTGGTCCCTGACTTTCTTCTGAGGCTGGCCTTTCCAGTGGAGCTCTCTGATCTGAACGTCGGACTTCAGACCTAATCCTGCGAGGAGCAGGTGGCTCTTGAATATCTCCTGCTTGGGGAGCATTGCTGCTGTGGCCAGACATCTTAAACTCCTTTCTTGACGTGGGCTCTACTCAGGGAAAGATGAACGTTTCCCACAGACGGCGCCAATTATGGCTGCAATTATTATGCAACACAAATAAATACGAGAGAAGCAATTATCAAGAAAAGAATAAGGAATATAAGATGCCAATCACACAACCAAGGATGTACGTGGTTCAGAAAGGATTTGCCTACGTCCACGGTGGTGCAGTCGATATTATTTCTATATACTCCGGAGAGTGATTACAGAGAATACAACTTGTCCTTTTGCCCCGGACCTAGGGTTTAATATATACATGTACATGTAGATGAGTGGAGGTGATGGGTTACTCCATGTTTTCCATCTCCCCTATAACTTCCCTTCATGGGCTCGTGGGGGGAGACCGGATCAATATAAAAGATTAGGGGCCTGGACTTTGGGCCGCTAGGACTGGGCTACTCGTCCAGGCCCATAGTTCTAATTTCCGGGTACCCACAGTTATTAATCTCGGTTCTAGTAGCCAACTATTCGAGATTGGGATAGGGGCCACCCTTAACGAGCATGAGCGTGCACAACTCGAAGAATTACTGAAGGAGTTTGTGGATGTCTTCGCATGGTCCTACGATGATATGCCCGGTATTGATCTTGAAATAGCTCAGCACGAGATCCCCACTCTCCCAGATTACAAGCCGGTTAAACAAAAATTGAGAAAACTCTGCACTAAATGGTCGCTCAAGGTCAAAGAAGAGGTTGTCAAACAGTCAAATGTGGGCTTCATTCGGGTGATCGAATATTCCACATGGCTAGCCAACATAGTACCTGTGTCGAAATCTGGAGGGAAGGTTCGAATGTGTGTAGACTATCGATATTTAAACAAAGATTCTCCAAAGGATGATTATCTGCTACATAATATCGACATGATTGTGGATAACACATCCAGTCATGCTCTCAAGTCATTCGTCGACGGGTTTGCCGGATACAACCAAATCAAGATGCACCCCGACCACCAAGAAAAAATCGCATTCATCACCCCATGGGGAACCTTTTGCTACACCATTATGCCATTTGGTCTCAAGAATGCTGGGGCTACCTACCAAAGGGCTGTCACAATGATCCTACATGATCTGATTCACAAAGAAGTTGAGGTTTATGTGAATGATATGATTATCAAGTCTAAAACTAGAGAAGGTTATGTTCCCTCTCTCCGAAAGTTCTTCGAACGACTGCGACGATATCAGATGAGACTTAATCTACAGAAGTGTGTCTTTCGCATTACAAAAGGAAAACTTTTGGGATTCATGGTCAGTGAAAAGGGGATAGAAGAAGATCCTGCAAAGCTGAAGGACATATATGAGATGCCATTACCCCGAACAGAGAAAGAAGTCTGAGGTTTTCTTGGGAAATTGCAATATATCAGCCAGTTCATCAGCCAGCTAACCTCCATCGGCGAATCGATCTTCAAGATCCTCTGAAAGGATTCAACCAAGGTTTGGGACGAGGCCTGACAAGAAGCTTTTGATCGAATCAAACAATATCTGACCCAACCTCCAGTGCTCATGCCACCACAGCCTAGTCTCCTTTTGCTCCTATACCTAACCATAACCGACACTGCAGCTAGGGCTTTGCTGGCCCAATTACTTGAGGACTCCCATAAATAAAGATCCATCTATTACTCCAGTCGCAAATTGGTCGAGTATGAGGTCAACTACACTGCTTTGGAAAAGGCGTGTGTCGCACTTGTCTTGGTCACCCAAAAGTTGCGACACTACATGCTCGCCTTCCCCATCAAACTTGTATCCCAGATGGACCCCATCAAATACCTACTTGGGAAACCCACCTTATCTAGTCGGATGGCTCAATGGTTGATGCTCCTAACCGAGTTTGATATCGTGTATGTCACGCAGAAAGATGTTAAAGGAAAAGCCATCTCTGACTACCTCGTCGATTACCCTGTAGAACAAGCAGATGTCCGGATCTCCAAATTCCCAGATAAAAATATCCTTTGCACCGCTCAAGATCGCCTTGGATGAAAAATGTTCTCTGACGGCAATGCCAACAAAAATGGATATGGCATTAGGATACTTCTGATCTTCCCAGATGACTCCCACACTCCCATGACCATTAATTTGGATTTCCCTTACACTAACAACATGAAGGAATACGAGGCATGCACTGTCTGCCTCAAAGTTTCTCTTAAGAAAGGTATTCAATACCTTGATGTCTACGGGGATTCTGCATTTATCATCGGTCAAGTGCTCAGAAAGTGGAAAGTCAAGGACGAAAAGCTCCAACCCTTTTATGCCCAATTAGAAGAGTTAGCCTCCCGATTCCGAGATATCACCTTCCATTACCTACCCCGAGCAAAGAATAACCTAGCCAATGCTCTCTCTAACTTGGCCTCTATGGTCGACATGCCCGAAGGAATAACAATGATCCCCTTCCTGGTTCAAAAGTAAGAAAAACCAACCCACTGCTACCATATTGAGCTTGTCTCCACCGAAGATCCCGAACTAGCCAATTGCTGGTACTATGATATCTGGTGCCTCCTCAAACATGGTAGGTATCCTGAGGGTTCCAACAAGAAAGATCGAACGACCCTCCGAAGACTGGCCGCCCAGTACATCATCTGTCATAAATCTCTACTCAAGAGGAACTTCTATGGAACTCATCTACACTGAATCGCAGGGGCTCAGATTGAGAAGATAATGCAAAAAATCCACAGCGGGGAATGCGGACCCCACATGAACGATCACATGCTTGCCAAGAAGATCATCTGATAGGGTTACTACTGGACCACCATGACCCAAGACTGCACCGCCTATGTTTGTAGATGCCTCAAATGCCAACAATTCTCCAATCTTCAACATCTACCTCCACGAGAATTATACAACATGACCTCTCCCTGGCCGTTCTCCACCCGGGGCATCGAAATCATAGGGAAGGTTACACCAAAGGATTCAAACGAACATGAATTCATCCTAGTTGCCATTGATTACTTCACCAAATGGGTCGAAGCTGAGTCATACGCAGTATTGAATGCCAAGAAAGTGGCCAAATTCCTCAAGAAAAATATCAGCTGCCGATATGGGGTCCTGCACGAGTTAGTATCAGATAACGGGTTGCATTTCGAAGCAAAAGTAACAAAAGTAGTCAACGAGTATGGGATTCAGAGACACAAATCTTCTCCCTACCGACCTCAGACCAATGGTGTAGTTGAAGCCACCAACAAGAACCTCAAAGCTATCATCAGCAAAATGACCAAAAGTTGTAGGGATTGGGATGACTGGATCCCATTCGCCCTCTGGGGTTATCGAACCTCAATCTGAACTTCTACTGGGGCTACCCCTTTACTCCCTGGTCTATGACATGGAAGCAGTCCTACATGTGGAGCTGGAAATACCCTCGCTACACGTCATGATCGAAAGAAAAGTTAACGAAGAAGACTGGTGCCAAAGCCGTCTTGATGAGATAGCTCTCCTAGATGAAAGAAGATTGAAATCTCTTTACCATATATAGGGGTACCATCGCCGAATAGCGTGATCATTCAATAAAAGAGTCAAGGACCGCAGTGTCCGGGAGGGTGATTTAGCTCTCAAAGAGATAATAGAACCCATCTGGGATCCCAGAGGGAAATTCAAGCCCAATTAGAGAGGCCCCTATATTGTGAAGAAAATCTTATCCGGTGGTGCTACCATGATCACAGACCTAGATGGGGAAGAGATGGCTCGTGCAGCCAACCTGGACCGTCTCAAGAAATTCTACCCCTAGTCCGAAATCTCGACGCGCTACGACTCTTCTCATCCCCCTTCTATTCTAAAAAAAAACTATCTTCATTTCCCTCTACCCAGAACTACGTGGGCCTGATTCTCTGCAAAAACTATTTTTAAAAAAAACTTTTCCAAAACCCCAGAGGTACGTAGGCAGCTCATACACCTCACACGAGTGCGGCCCTTTCTTTTTCACGAAATACAATTCTTTTCCTACCTCCGAGAACGGAGATTCATTCTAAAAAATACTTGAATAAAAGGATTATGTATGCCTTACGATTAGTATAGATAATTCAAAATACAAAACTCATCGAAAGGCACAGCTGGATGATCAAAAACTTGTTTATTTCATTAATAAGAAATTACAGTATGGATTACATAAGAAAAGGAATGGATAACTACCTTTCCCCTACTACTATAAAAAGCCAAATAAAATCCCCGCATCTATTACACAAATAAACTCTCCAATAGTCCTACCCACAGCTACCAGAGGAGCCTGCACCCTCATCATCTATATCCTGAGGTCCCCAAGTTTCCCCTTCCTGAATAGAGTGACGTAAACACTCCATGGACTGATGAGCCCGAACCATCTTCAAAAAGACCACAACACCCCCTCCCATGGTGTTAGATAAAATAAACCATCTTTGTTCACTCTCCACTGCCAGCATCTTGCTGACTACTTTTCCCCATAACCACTTCATATGATCTTTGGGGACATGCCAAACTTTCCCGACAGATTGGGAGGGACGGGTCGACGGATGCCGATTTTCCCACAGAGATCCAAGAAACAAATGCAGGCGCTCAGTCAAATCTTCAACCGGAAATAAATTTGAGGTCCAAGGTGGCACGACCTGTGCCCAACCAAATTGGAGCAGAAGCCGCCAAGGGAAATAAAAGGAGGTATGCTTGAGACCAACCAGCCGCACATTAGAATACTCTCCTAGCTCCGAAACAGGATGCAACTGCCCCCACTAAGGCACTGACCAATACACACCAGGAGCCCCGTGCTCCACAAGCCAATTCTCCCAGTTCTCAACATACATACCAACACTGATGAAGTAGCACAAAAAGAAGTTGGGTAGAGCCGATAAGCATATTTTGGAGGAGTCGCTAGGCGGAATCTTTCAGACAACCACATGAACAGCAATACAGGGCTACCCCTCAGGAAGTCAGAACGACCTTCTCTCCAGGCATCCATGCTATTTAGGGTCTCCACCAGTATCACCACCGCAGGATTGCAATGGTATGACATCCATGAAGTAATGTATGCAAGTTGCGGGTCCACCTGCAATTCCCTAGTCACCAGCAACAATTTTAAAACCAGGCCTAGAGCAACGGCTCCAGCATTGCCATCATCACCTACTTTCTACAAATGCACGAACTGCAGCACCGACGGGAGGGAGATCATTCCTCCAGTAACCAATGATCTGGTCGCTGAAAGCGAAATATGAAGAAGCCCGATCAATAAATCCCTGGGAGAATGGGAAAATTCGGGCAAAGCCACAGCAACACTAGGATTTACACCCAGTATGGCAGAAAATTCCTCATAGGTAGGACAAACTTCATTCAACCCAAAGCGGAATACGTGGTCTTTGAGGTACCAAAATTGTACCGCCGGCATCAGCACGTTCCACTCAAGAGGCCGATTGCGCCACAAGGAGACTCGACGCATGTTGAAAGCATCACAGTCGATATGATAAGATCACATTGCATCCAAAGCTTCGAGGTAGTTAGGAAACTCAATGCTACCAAGGAGATCCATCTTGTAAGGCTAAGAAATAATGGGCAAGTAGGCAAAAATGCAAAGGTGTGATGAAAACACTCCACCCTTACCCCTTTTTATACTTAAGAACCCTCACAAGAGACATAATCCCTACAGAAATCGAAGGGAATCCTATCCCACAAGGTACCATATGCTGAAGAGGGTACCATTCAAAGATTTGAATTGATGGGACTTGACGGAACTGCCAATAGGCACGTCAGGGTGCTTGCCGATCGGTAACCCCTCCATTTTTAGAAATTTCCCTTCTTCCTCTTTTGTCAAATCAGGAAACTCAATAAAAATAAATTGATATTCTCAATAGAATTTCAAAATCCCTTTTATCTTTATATAATTTCCCTTTTTAATTAAAAAACTTTCCTTAAAAAAAATCCAGAAATATTCCTTTTTACGATCTCAGCAGCAAAGTAAAAAGCGCATGTGCATGCATTCATTCATCATTAATAAAAGATAATCAAAGAACTCCATTACATTGTATATATCTGTTTTCTGTATTACATCATTTTTGCAGGAAATAAAAAGAAAAAAGAAAAAACAACTGGACTCAGCCCGAACCCACACTCTCTCTCTCTCTCTCTCTCTCTCTCTCTCTCTAAGAGCTTCCACCCCGACGACATGCTCTCTTTCCCCTACGGCAAGACGATGCACCACCACTACCCGAGCTAGAGTCCTCTCCGGATGAAGCAGAAAACACCAAGAAAGAAGGAACAGGAACCGCGTCCCGAATATGGGCAGTCGCCGAAGATATCCAGTCTCTGATGTACCTTAACCAAGTGGTCGACACCCGGACTTGCTGCAAGGAAAGAAGAAATCAGTATCAAAATAGAGATGACCAAAATAGAAAAGAAAGAAAGAGAGGAACATAAAGGTATAATGCAGGTCGAAGGACCTCCTCTGTCAAAACCAACTCCTCCGGATCTATCGCATGAGGACGGTGCAACATAGGCACCATCCCACCATCAGCCCGCCGAATGTTGTACGAGGGGGTATGCAACCGCACAAAAGGATCCTCTGAAGTCGCCGTCGTCGCAGATGCCGACGGACTACCGCTGCTGTGGGAAGATCCCACCACCTGACTCGAACTCGTAGGAGGGAAGACAGGGCATCATATATGTTGGGCGCCATCAACCAACTCTTCACAAAGTCTATATAGTCATACGGCGTAGCCGTATCGGTGTACAATAAGTAGGACTCGTCAATCATCGATGCGATTCTCTTATCCACCGACAGCAGTCGATCCCACCTCATAGACGTAGGAGGTTGCACAGGTGGCACCACCACCTCCTCAGCAATCTGACGAACCACCCGCTCCCCGAGGTACCAAAAATGACCGAACTCATGTGCCAGCAAATTCCTCATCCACGCATTCACCCCAGTCACCCCCGCATCCTGAATCGCTGTCCCCCAGGGATAAATGGTCACCTGAAAATCTCCAAGCAGGCATAAATTAATACAAGATCAGAAGGTGCAAAAACCAAGACTGAAATGGAAAGAGGCTTACCCTGCCACTGGTCAGGTCATTCAAGACCTAACGCACCGCCTCCATAGAGAGAGATCCCTTTGACTGCTGATTGGCCTTATGCCATTGATATAATCGACATAAGTCCCCAATAGTGTCATCCTTCAAAGAGATCAGCGGGGTATTGCACCCAATCACCTCATAGAACCACGTCTGAATTCATTAAACAAAAGAGACGCATAAGGAAAATACGAATGCATGAAAGGAAAATGCGGATGCATGAAAAGAAATGTGCAAACTAAAGAATACCTCAAGAAGGTACGTGGCTCCAGTAAAAGTCTGCCGACAGCACCGACTGAATGCATCTAGAGAAGAATAAAGGGTCGCCAAAGTCAGACTCCCCCAATCATAAAAAGGGATGTTCGAAAACATCCTCAGGTACGGCAGGAACCACAAATGGAAGATGTCGCCGCTCGACGCCACCATGAAACCTCCCGACACCAGCAAAATGAATAACCGGGCCATCTTCCTCACTTGCAGCCCGTCCTCCACATCAATCACCATGCTCAGCAGAACATCCTTTAGCAGGGACAACCGGATATAATCCCCAAAAACTATCCTCCCTACATCACCAAGTGACGCACGCACTGCCTCTGGTCTCACCCGTAAAGAACGATCCAACTCTATCTTCTCTCCATCATAATCCATCCCCAACAACTGCTGCACGTCTATGGGAGTCACAGTCATCTTCCCAAACCCTAAATGGAAGGTGTGAGTAGTATCCCACCACCTCTCTCCCAATGCGCACAGGACCGCTGTCGAACGAGGCGTCTCATCCAGCACCGATACCAACCTCCCAAAACCCGCTAATGATACCACCCAACACACCACAGGTGGAAGATGCTCCCAGACAACCCTGAACCCGTCGTCACATGGGCGCGCATGTTCTTCAAAGAAATATCAAACTGGAAAAAAAGGAAAAGTCTCATCAAAAGTCAAGAAAGAAAGAAAAATCACCAAAAAAGAAAGGAATGCCAAAGGTCGGGTTACTTACATAACCGCCGGGACTCACTCTCGAAGAGTGATGACACGATGGCTCCTGCAGCAAGGTCCTCTCATTCGCAACAGGCTGAAACGCATCAAAGGAGTTCTCACTCCCCAAAGAAAGAGGCACCCTGGTCCTCCACTCAACATTCGCTCAGTCATCAATGGTCAACCACTCCCGGTGGATTGCAGTGCTCACAAAAGCGCCATTTCTTGAAGATCGGAATTCTAGAACGATTCGCAGAGGAATCGCAGAAAGAGAGAAAGCAAAGAAGCTGTGAAAAAAATGAAGGGATTCGCCCCCTTTATATAGGATGGAAAGCGCCATGTCGATCGACATTGATTCCTTACCTTCCCGAAGTAGCCCAAAAGTCTGGGCCACTGCCGAATGGCACCCCTCATACCATGCTGACCGGCACCCCCCTTAAATTTTGTACAGAAATTCACAGAAAATACCAGAAAGCCTCGAAAAATCCTCGAAAAATTCAAAAAATCCCAGGATGGATTAAGAACCCTTCCACCAAGAAAATTTCGCATTCCCTCAAAGCGGAACCCCTCTTTCCCAGCGAAATCCTCAAAAAAACCAAGTGAATATCCTCCCGGCAAAGCTCTGGAGGATCTTTAAGGATCGCCTCATCACTTCCCTAGCGGAGTTTTTTACAGCACCAAAATAGGTTATTCCCCCCCTACGACCTCCTAGAGAAACAAAGCTTCCCCAACTATCAAATCCCCAGCTCAAATCAAAATCACAAGGAACTTTCTCCAGCGGAATCAAAATCCACTCTTAGGTCAGAATTGACCTCGGTCTTAGATCGTCACCTGAGTTAGGTCAGAATTGACCTCGGTCCTCGGTCGCCACCACTCTTAGCTCAGAATTGACCTCAGTCTTGGATCATCAACTGAGTTAGGTCATAATTGACCTCGGTCCTCGGTCATCACCACTCTTAGGTCAGAATTGACCTCGGTCTTGGATCGTCACCTGAGTTAGGTCAGAATTGACCTCAGTCCTCGATCGTCACCACTCTTAGGTCAGAACAGACCTCAGTCTTGGATCGTCACCTGAGTTAGGTCAGAATTGACCTCGGTCCTCGATCGTCACCACTCTTAGGTCAGAATTGACCTCGGTCTTAGATCGTCACCTGAGAAAGGTCAGAATTGACCTCGGTCCTCGGTCATCACCACTCTTAGGTCAGAATTGACCTCGGTCTTAGATCGTCACGTGAGTTAGGTTAGAATTGACCTCGGTCCTTGGTTGTCACCACTCTTAGGTCAGAATTTTCCTCGGTCTTGGATCGTCATCTGAGTTAGTTCAGAATTGACCTCGATCTTGGATCGTCATTTGAGTTGGGTCAGAATTGACCCCGGTCCTCACTCGTCACCACTCTTAGGTCAGAATTGACCTCGATCTTGCAGCGTCACCTGAGTTGGGTCAGAATTGACCCCGGTCCTCGGTCGTCACCACTCTTAGGTCAGAATTGACCTCGGTCTTGGATCGTCACCTGAGTTGGGACAGAATTGACCCCAATCCTCGGTCGTCACCACTCTTAGGTCAGAATTGACCTCGGTCTTGGATTGTCACCTGAGTCTGGTCAGAATTGACCCTGGTCCTCGGTCATCACCACTCTTAGGTTAGAATTGACCTCGATTATTAGATCTTCACCCTAAGCCTGCAGATTCGGCTTTGACCTGTAGAATTGGTCATCCCCCAACACCACTTTATGTCTTCACAATCGACCTAAACCTTTGATCGTCATTTCATCCCCAGCACACTCCTTAGGTCATCAGAATTGGCCTCGACCCTCTGAATCGGTTATACTCCCTCAAAAGCATCATGTGGTGTCTATTCGACGGTTATAATTTGTTCTAAACTCACCCGCCGAGGGGATCTGTAGACACCCCATTTTGTTACCCTCAACTCTCCTTAGGTCCCTAGTACATCCCTTCATCACCACAAACCCAGGTCATGTCCCGAGTACCGACCTAGAAGCCATCGGGCACTCCTCGACTCAATTTGACCAAAAAGTCAAACTCTTCATCTCGACTGAGACTAAATGAATCCTCGAAGGGCACTAAATACCCTTTTTAAGGGTCCATCCCGTGCGCCATTCCGACTTACCATGCGAACGAACGATCCATTTGCGTTCGAAACTGGACCAAGAGGCCATTGGGCGCTCCCGGGCTCTGTTTGACCTAAGTCAACTATTTAGATCAACCAATGCTAAATGAATCTTCGAAGGGCACTGAATACCCTTTCCAACGGTCCATCCCATGCGCGATTCCGACTTACCATGCGGACGAACGATCCATTTAACTCCAAGAGGTCACCGAACGCTTCCAGGGCCCAGTTGACCAAAGTCAACTCCCCAAATCGCGTCAAACTCTTTGGAATGTTGAATTACATCCCATAACCTTTCCAATAGTCCGCCCCAGGTGCAATTTGGACTTACCATGCGGACGAACAATCCGTTTGCGTCCGAACGATTCCCCGTCCAATGGACCGACAAATGATTCCGAGCCATATTTGACCCAAAGTCAACTCCCAAACCTAAGAGTGGTCCAAAGGACTTTCGAAGCTCTCTGAATTACCTTTCCATCGGTCTACCCCGTGCATGGTTCTGACCAATAGTTTGCCCTCGGTAACCAATTTCTGGAAAAGGCCTGAAATACACTTCCAAATGGCAGGTTCCAGACCTTGCCTATCGGCAGGTGCCGATAGGCAGGATCAGGACTATGTCGATCGGCAGTGACCTGAGCCTATAAAAGGAGGCATTCGCCTCATTTGCAAGGAGAGCCCACATCTGATAAAAATCCCTCTCACCGAATCCCAAAAACCTCTCTCGAAGGCAGCGTGATTTCAACCTCCAAATCCCTTTTTTACTTCCACTTTTCATCATCCTTTTCATCAAACTTGGTTAATTAGCCACTCTCCGTCATCATCCAAGTGCAAGGGCTGCTATCCAACATTCAAGATCAAGCTCAAGGTCTCCAAGGAGGTCCATCTTTCTCAACTTTCTCTTAAATTCTCATTAACTTGTTTTATTACTTAGCATTTTCATTATCTCATCTCACACATCCTAATATACTTTTTATTTAGTATTATTGCACAACTCTTATTTTATAAATAAAACCCAAAAAACAAGAAAAAAAGGGTTTTCTCATAAATTCCAAATAGGGATTCTCATACTTTTCTCACAACTAAAACACTTTTACTACACACACACACACTCACAAATAAGAGATCCCTCATTTGGATTTATGGGATAAAACCCACCCCTCATTTTGTATGCGAACTACGTGGACTTTGATGCCTTTATAGGCTACGTAGGCATCTTGGGGTAAAACCTGAGACTCGAGTACTATTCCCACTTTCTCTATCATTTTTTATCTTCTCTAAACCCAATTTTCTTATAGTCTACATACTTCCTCTTAGTGACGTATTACTCCATACGCGTTATCGTTCCATTATAACGATCAACGTAAGGGTAATCGCGTAAATCTTATTTTTCTAATATTATTTTTATACCTTCCTACGGATGACTCGCTTTATCTCTTCCATGATACAAGTCGAGGATTCCTATCTCCATTATATATATACACATGCACACATATCACGGGGAAAAATAAAGGAAAATAGCAAATATCCATGAGAGACCGAAAGGGCGGAATGGGTGCCTAACACCTTCCCATTTCGTAACTAAGCCTCCAAACCCTTCTCAAATCATTTTGGTTTCGCATGCACCACTATGTCTTTGGATGCCATCCTTCGGGATGGCTTCCCCCTTTTCTTTTGTCTGTTTTGAGTAAAATAGACTGGAGACTCTAAATCTCTCTACATTTTTACGCCTCATCTCAAACGACGCCGGCCAAAGCGCTCCCGAGAGGGGTGCGGGGGACCCGAGGATCCTTTTCCTCCGCGCGCCCGCTCGCACGACGAGGATCGGGGATGGACACAATAACAATTGGAGAGTAGTCAAAGCTTATTAAACTATATACACAACATACACAACTTTCTTTTTCTTTTCTTTTCTTCTTTTTCTCACTATTTCTTTTGTTTTCTTTTGCTTTTTTCTTTCTCTTTTTCATCACTTTTTTCACATCTCTTTTCTTTACTTTTCTCACTCTCACATGCCTAAATCTCAACCACATGCAACATCATTAAATCCCATGTAATATTCCAAACAAAGGTATGGAAAGTAATGTGTATGGGCTAAAACTTTAATTTGGAGTTAGTTATGGGATTTTGGGTAATGAAACGAAAGGCTAATATTTAGGCTCAAAAGGGGTTGACGAGGGCAAACATATAAGGTGAGGTCAAGGCTAATATGGGTGATATAACAAGGATTGCCTATGATCATTTCATAAAGTTTACACAATTCTCGAGTCAAAACAAACATTGAAAATTATGCTCAAGTAATACATTTCAAGAATGAACTCAATTAATGAACGATCAAATAAAAGAATAAAGAGATTACCAAAGACTGCAAAGTTTTCAAAGAGGAAATAATAGTGTATAACACCGACAAACATGGACTAAATAATGAAATGGATAGAATTTCCCACACCCCTAACTTAAACCCTGACATTGTCCTCAATGTGAATTAAGAACCAAGTTAAAGAGAGGAAACGAGCAATATTACCCAAAATTGGTGCAATCCCCATAAGAACAAATCCAAAGAATCTATAAAACAAGTTAGTACCGAACATAGAAAAAACTAATAACAAAGAATTAAATAATAACACTAGACAAAATTGAAAAGGAAAGAAAAGATAAAAAGAAAGAAAGAATAAAGAGCTAACTATATACAACCTACTATTTAGGCTTCATATTAACTGTACACTATAAGTCTAAATAGATGAGGGTCTACCGTGAAAATGATTTGACTTTGGAGGATAACCCCCCCTCACTCTCGAGCATGCCTTTCGAAAAATATGAATTCCGTTTGAACAACGGAAGGCATGTGTAAGGCAGAAGAAATAAACCATCGCTGATTAAAAGTTTTGAAGGGACGATGAGGGATTTGGATCGAACGGGAGAAAAAAGCATATGGGGACGGAGAAAAGCCGAATATCCTCCCAAAGATTTTGAAATTGGAATGGGAAGCGGCACACATGAAGGCAAAGATGCGATCGTGGAAGGCGACTCGAGAAAGTACTCCTCATCGGCAAAAAGGTTTAACCCATTAAAGTTTGAAACCGATTCATCGGGTACTTGTGACAGTGTAATAACAGAGAATAAAAATGGGGAGGAAAGAAATTCAAACTCAAGAGATGCATCATTATCGCTTAAAGATTGAGTTTCGAAAGAAATAAGATCATTTGCAATGAAATGTTCTTCTTTGGGGGGCAAAGAAGAAATCATTGCATTGCAAATAGATATTACGTCTTTTTCATCCTCACTTTCAATATCTATTACGCAATGGGCCAAGTCAACAATGGTTTGTTCCAAAGTAGGCACAAAGTCCTCATTTGGTTCAAAACATTCCTCGACTTCAAATGTCTAGGAAGCAAAATCGTCGTCGGATTCAAATAATAAATCCAACTCATGCTCCCAATGATGATTTTTTTCCCGATAAAGATTTTTAATTTTCTCATTTTCAAGCATATGCAAAACCTCACCGAATGTCATGGGTCGAGGAGCGAATACATGCAAATGAGAACATTGAAAATTAACATCAAACTTAAACTTATTATTATAGGAATTATGAAAACTATTGCAATTCGTTTCAAAATTGATATTATAAGGAATTAAAGGCCCAAAATCATTATCATCATCATCAAAATTCCAATAACCCAAGTTTTGACTTTCATTATGCTTGCCCAATGTAATTTTTGAATTTGTAATTTTTTTGGACTTTAAGTATTGTCCGAAAGTCAAAGAATTATAGGCATTTTGAGAATTATAACAATGATTACCGGAAAAATTGTAATAAGACATGCTTACCCCAAAAAATAGCTCGAAGTGGCGAATTCCACAAAGTAGATGCGTGCGAGAAATTTAAGCGTTTCTAGGTGCTCAAATGTAGAAGTCCTATAAAAAACGTTAGAAAAATTACAAATAGAAAGAAAATAATACTAAATCTTAAATCGAATAAATTCTAAAACAAACTCATCCCCAGCAATGACGCCATTTTGTTTAAGGGTGAAAAGCGGTGCGCGTCAAGCGTCGATCGTTCTTTTCTGTTCACCCCCTCAATACAAAAACCTAAATTACGACTGCACTTGCGATACACGTGTAGCGGTAAGTCGGGTATCGAAAATCCACAGAGACGAGTTGCTAGAATTTAATTTGGTTTAGTACTTCAAAAATAAAAGTGTAAAAGATAATTATACACAAAAAGGAAAAGATGCAGCAAGGGAAAGTTTATACTAGGCGTGCGAAAATAAAGTTAGGCTAATAAAGCGAGTAAAAACTATAGGTTACATCGAATATCCCTCACCCGAGTTAATTAGTATAAAATGGTTACATGGGTCGATGAGTTATTACGACTACGTCTCTTTTCGACAGTTAATTAAATCAAGGGTTGGCACACCCCCAAATTCGCATAAAAGCCTAATATGATTTTGGCGTCAAAAAATACCCCAGAAATTACGTACCCAAGGTCGTAAGCATGGAGCATACATGATATGCCCCGTTAAATATCCTAGGCGCAATAACAAGGACAAATCACCCGAAATAGACCCGTAAACTCCATCACCAAAGCAAAGCAACATGTCAACCTGAAATGAGTTCAATCCGACACAACCTAGACTAACTTAGCTAAAAATCATATTAAAAATGCGGTAAATATACGCAATAAATCTACACTAGAAAGTACGAAAAGAAAGTATGTAAATCTAATTAACAAACCAAGAATTAAACTAAAACAACTATACTAATGGAGAGGGAAGATGAAAGTACAACTTACAAACCCTAATGGGTGTTAAACCAAAAGAAAATAAAGAAAGAGTTCTCAAAACCCCAAACCCTAACCTATTCTAACCTGCAAACGAATTATATATATCTCTCCTGAAAATTACAACAAAAAACTTTTATATAGTAAGTTGGAATTAAAATAGAAAAGAAAAGGAAAAAGAAAAGAAAAGGGAGAATATCTCAAAAAACAGGGGATCGATTGATCGACCCCTTTGGTCGATCGATCCATCGAGCAGATATGAGCCCACTGCCTTCTACGAATTAAAAAAATAGAAGGCATCAATCGATCGATCCATTTGATCGATCGATCGATCAAACGGGTATGGCTCCCCCTGTTTTCCCCTACTTTGATTCACTTTGTTTTCTCTTCCGCTAAAATTACCGTAACTTCTTCATTAGGGATCGAATTCGCGCACCATTTACGGACAAACGAAGCTTGCGAGGAGGGATACAACTTCCATGTAGATGTTGGGTCAGGTGCCCAAGCTATGAAATGACTAAAATGCCCTTGAATGTGCGATTGCGTATGAAAATTCATCGAAATGCATCCAAACTTCACACTTAGCATCCAAATACGTATAAAAACTCAATTAACCCCTGCAAAGCATGTTACCATAGAAATCCGAGGTTGTTTGGTTAACGAGAATAAATACAGAGAATAAGATACCCGAGGGGGATAAAATTCATAGGTTCGAGGGATGAAATACACAATATTTGCGTATTATCAGCAATAATGCTATGTTGTTCGACAGTTCTGCTAATGATAGTTGAGGGGACACGTGCCAATCATCAGGTGAATTGGTCTCTTGAGTTGACATCTATTACACTTCCCATAGGGTTGTGTCTAATCGAGGTGTGAATGACGGCTTAGATGCCTAGGGTTCTATGCGCGTTACGATGAGGCTTTTGGGAAACTATGCACCCTTTTGTAAAACATACACAAATCATTGTTTGCATATAAATAGGAGTTGTATTTGAAACCCTTCTTCTTAATAAACTTTCCCCTTCATCACGATTCTTGAACCAGAGCACCTGCGTTCTCAAACATTGTCTCAAGGTTATTTCTTCTCCTCCATTCCTATTTCTTCTCCAGGTAACCTTCTTCCACCATTGTTATTCAAGATTTTAAATTTTCTTGAGCCACTTTTACATTTTTTGGCAAATTCAAACCCCACTTCGGTAGCTCTTCCTGGCTGTTTGGGGTTCACATTTGGGCCTTGCGTGGTGGTTGTAGGAAGGTTTAGCCTTTGGGTAGAATTTTCTTTCACTTGTTACTTGCACCATTTAGGTTTCCATAAAGACTCTTTAAATTTCTCTCGTGGTGTTTACCCCCTGCTGTAAGTTGTTCTTGGTTGGAAAAAATAATTGAGTTCCCCCTTTTAATCTTTAAGTCAAACTTGGTCAATACTAGAATTGTTTGTGGTTCGCATCTTTATTTATTAAAGTGTTACCTCTTCCTATGAATGTTAAGGACTCTATACGAACAAGCTTTTCAATACCTAGCCTTGAGGGAGAGGTACTTCTAAGAGATATGCAGACTATAGGACGAAGTCGAGGCAAGGCGTCAAGCCGACTCTGTTTGGAGACAACCCATTTTTCCTGTTCCTATCAAAGTAATTCTTCCCACTCTAAAAGAAATGGTCGTCTCGTCCTCCACCCAAGCATATAATAGGGACTCTTTGGAGGAAGCTATGTAGTATTTACCCACTCACCGTAGAGAGGCAGGTAACACGTCTCGGGTCTCATCGCCTACCCGCATAGAGGCATCTGATCGAGATGACACTTCTGTGGGGATCCTTCTAGATCCCGTTGGGTCAACCCCAGAGGCAAATATTCCATCGGATGAAACTCCTTTATCTGCGATGTCTGATGCTGAGTTCCAAAAGACTTATGCCAACGTCGACATCGATGGTGAAGAGGTAGAGGCTGAGGACGAATTGGATGAGGACTCCGAGCCCGATGATCCACTCGACTATTCGCATCCTGAGCAATATCAGTATTCCGTTCCTGAGAGCAACCTCCTTTCCTTCAGACACATCTATGGTATTAAGCCCAATGTCAACTTGTGAGTTTCGGGCGAGGACGAGAGAGTGTATGATAGGCAAGAGGGGAAGTTGCTCTTTATAACCAAATGTTCAGAGTTGGGTTTCATCTTCCTATTGACCCGACCGTGCGAGCCATCCTCTCTAGTCTTGGCCTCGCTCCTACTCCGATAGCCCCAAACTCTTGGAGGGTCATCTTAGGTTATGTTTCCCTATGGAGGAATAACTATGAGGATGAACACTAAGTTGAAATTTTCCATGCTTGCTACCATGTGTTGTCCACAACCAATCGGGGTGGGTATTATCACCTTGGATCCAGAAGGTCTGATAAGAAGCTCCTCAATGTTACCCAAACTTTCAATCATAGCTGGAAGAATAGGTGTTTCTACACGTCTAGACATTGGGAGTTTTCGAGCGACGCCGACCTTGAGGGCCGAGAGGAGGAGCCGATGGTGCCCCACACTTGGATAAAACCTTTGAAGCTAATAACCAGATTTGACCCAAGCCTCGGTATAGTCAATAGGGAGAGAGCCGGCTTCCTCAAAATTCAAGGGAAGGATGGCTATCTCATTTCTTTTGAAGATTTGATGTCACCGGAGTATTTAGATAAGTCTGGGTTGAGGGTTAATCTACTGGGTGAACTTTATAAGTGATATAGCCCATTTATCTCTTTGTTTAAGTGTTTTGTCTTACCTTCTGCTTATGACTGATGACTCATTTTATATTTTCACAGGCTGTCTCCCTCTTCTGTCTCAAGAGTTTTTCAATATACATATCCCAAGCCTTCATAATGCTTTGAATAAGTAGAAACATCCGGCCACTAAGGGTTAGCCGAATAAGACAATAACCACCAGTCCGACACCACCAGAGGTCAGCTAAAAAAGAACTGAAGAATAAGTTTCTCTCGAGGTTCGGGCATACAAGGACATCCAGAGGTCGAGTATTGTCCCCCCAGGGCCGTATACGCCGAGTAGCTCCAAAGCGAGCTCTTTTTTAGGGGATTCCTTTCAAGAATATTGGCAGAACAACATTGCCAATCTTATGAAGTGCCCAGTTCAAACATTCCTTCTTCTACAAGATCCAAGAGGACAATGCTCAGGGTCCCTATTAAGGATGACTAGGAGTTCCTAGACAATATGGATGCCCCTTAAGTCTTTGATTTGGGTCTTCATTTGATGGCTCGGGTAACTATTTTCTTCTTAAGCACAAGTGTTCTCTCGTACTATTTCTTTATTTGCACTTACATGTCTTCCCTTATTTTTAGACTATTTGCACCTTTGCCTCGGCTAATAAGTTTATGGTTGAGAATTATCCCAAAGTTCATGAGGTAGACCGGGTTCTCAGGTTTGAGGAGAAGTTAAAGAAACGCTTAGAGACATACTAGGCCGACCTTGAGAAAGCTTATAATGATATGAAGAGCGAGGATGATTTATTGAAGGAGAAGGATGACTTGATCAAGGAAAAAGATGAAGCTTTGGTTGCATTGGCTATCACCCACACCAAAGATCTTACCGAGGCTATGCAAAGGGGGAAGGATGAGGCTTTATCTCTGAAGGCCATTAAGAAGATCAGGGCTGAGACTGTCAAAGCCATCAAGGCTTCGGATTAGTTTGGCAGCTTTGGCATTAATTATTTCGAGAGGGGCGTGAAAATAGCCTGTAGATGGATTGCCACTAAATTCACTGAGCTCGTGTATTCCACTCAGCCAGCTCTGGATGCTCTAAAATTTACAAATCCTCTATTTGATGCTACCTTGGAGTACGTGAAGCTGATGGCGATGGTCGAGGTCGAGGCTAACCTTCCTGAAGATGGTGGAGTTGAATCTATCATAGAGGGAACCCATGTCATTAACCTTGAGTCTGCTTCTTGGGGTGGACACCAGTGGCTAATACCCACTTTTAATTGTACTCTTAGTTTCAACTCTGTTGTGCACAACATGAAACCTCTCACAGTTTTTGCCATCTCGATATTTTTTGGTGAAGTGAAGCAGACTATTCTAGTATCTGAAGTCCTTATTTTATTCATATGCTTTTACTTATACTTGTTGTGTCGTTCACAAGTCCTCCCTTGTCTGGTACTGCCATCCTGACCGAGGGGTGATTCTACCACATTAATGATGTTTTAAGTCCTCCCACATCATTTTGAGAATGCATGGAGAGTCGTCTCGTCTAAAACTGTCGACCCAACTGAGGGAGTGACTACACCAAATTAATGATGTTTTTCAATTATAGCCACAACTAAGTGATTTTTCAAATTTGCACATACCAAATTAATGATGTTTTAGGCATTAAGTCCTCCCTCGATCATTTTGAGAGTGCATTGAAAGTTATCTCTTCCAGCACTATCGTCCTGGCTGAGGAACTGACTCCACCAAATTAAAGAACTTTTTCAATAATAACCATTTAATAAGTGATTTTTCAAATTTGCACCCATCAAATTAATGAAGTTTTAGGCATTAAGTCCTCCCTCGTCGTTTTGATAGTTCAGGGAGAGTCGTCTCGTCCAGCACTATCGTCTCGGCCGAGGGAGTGACTCCCCCAATTAAATGATGTTTTTCAATGGTAACCACAACTAAGTGATTTTTTAAATTTGCACCCACCAAATTAATGATGTTTTAGGCATTATGTCCTCCCTCATCATTTAGAGAGTGCATGACTCCACCAAATTAATGACGTTTATCAATGGTAACCACAACAAAATGCTTTTTTTAAAATTGCACCCACAAAAAAATGACGTTTTAGGCAATAAGTCCTCCCTCGTCGTTTTGAGAGTGCATGGAGAGTCGTCTCATCCAGTACTGTCGTTCCGGCTGAGGTAGTGACTCCACCAAATTAACGATGTTTTCCAATGGTAACCACAACTAAGTGATTTTTGAAATTTTCACCCCCCAAATTAATGTTGTTTCAGGCATTAATTACCCCTTGTCGTTTTGAGAGTGCATGGAGAGTCGTCTCGTCCAGCACTGTCGTCCCAGTCGAGGGAGTGACTCGACCAAATTAATGATGTTTTTCAATGATAACGACAATTAAGTGATTTTTTCAACTTGCACCCACCAAATTAAGGATGTTTTAGGCATTAAGTCATCCCTCTTCGTTTTGAGAGTGCATGACTCCACCAAATTAATGATGTTTATCAATGGTAACCACAAAAAAGTGATTTTTTAAAATTTCCACCCACCAAATTAAAGATGTTTTAGGCATTAAGTGCTCCCTCGTCGTTTTGGGAGTGCATGGACAGTCGTCTCATCAAGCACTATCATTTCGGCTGAGGTAGTGACTCCACCAAATTAATGATATTTTTCAATGGTAACCACAACTAAGTGATTTTTTAAATTTGAACCCACCAAATTAATGATTTTTTAGGGATTATGTCCCCCCTCGTCATTTTGAGAGTGCATGGAGAGTTGTCTCGTCCAGCACTGCCGTTCCGATCGAGGGCGTAACTCCACCAAATTAATGATGTTTTTCAATGATAAACACAAATAAGTGATTTTTTCAAATTTTCACTCACCAAATTAATGATGTTTTAGGCATTAAGTCCTCCCTTATCGTTTTGAGAGTGCATGGAGAGTCGTCTCGTTCAACACTGTCATCCCGATCTAGGGAGTGACTCAACCAAATGAATGATGTTTTTCTATGGTAACCACAATTAAGTTGTTTTTGGAATTTTCACCCACCAAATTAATGAAATTCAGGCATTAAGTTCTCCCTCGTCGTTTTGAAAGTGCATGGAGAGTCGTCTTATCCAGCACTGTCGTCCCAGTCGAGGGAGTTACTCCAAAAAATTAATGACTTTTTCAATCATAACCACAACGAAGTGATTTTTTTAACTTGCACCCACCAAATTAAAGATATTTTAGCCATTAAGTCATTCCTTGTCATTTTGAGAGTGCATGGAGAGTCGTCGCGTCCAGCACTGTCGTCCGGGCCGAGGGAATGACTCCTCCAAATTAATGAAGTTTTTCAATGATAATCACAACTAAGTGATTTTTTAAATTTGCACCCACCAAATTCGTGATGTTTTAGGCATTAAGTCCTTCCTCTTCGTTTAGAGAGTGCATGGAGAGTCTTCTCGTCCAGCATTGTCGTCCCGGCCGAGGAAGTAACTCCACCAAATTAATGATGTTTTTCAATCGTAACCACAACTAAGTGATTTTTTAACTTTGGACCCACCAAATTAATGATGTTTTAGGCATTCAGTCCTCCCTCGTCGTTTTGAGAGTTCATGGAGAATCGTCTCGTCTGGCACTATCATCCCGACTGAGGGGATGACTCGGTCAAATTATTGATGTTTTTCAATGATAACCACAACTAAGTAATTTTTCGAATTTGCAACCACTAAATTAATGATTTATTAGGCATTAAGTCGTCCCTCGTCGTTTTGAGAGTGCATGGAGAGTCATCTCGTCCAGCACTATCGTCCCGATCGAGGGAGTGACTCCACCAAATTAATGATGTTTTTCAATGATAACCAAAACTAAGTGATTTTTTAAATTAGCACCCACCAAATTAATGATGTTTTATGCATTGAGTCCTCCCTCTTCGTTTTGAGAGGGCATGTGTCCACCAAATTAATGATGTTTATCAATGGTAACCACAACAAAGTGATTTTTTTAAATTTGCACCCCCCAAAATAATGATGTTTTAGGCATTAAGTCCTCCCTCGTCATTTTGAGAGTGCATGGAGTGTCGTCTCATCCAGCACTGTCATTCCGGCTGAGTTAGTGATTCCACCAAAATTAATGATGTTTTCCAATGGTAACCACAACTAAGTGAATTTTGAAATTTTCACCCCCAAATTAATGATGTTTTAGGCATTAATTCCTCCCTCTTCATTTTAAGAGCGCGTGGAGTGTCGTCTCGTCCAGCACTATCGTCCCGACCGAGGGAGTGACTCTACAAAATTAATGATGTTAGGACATTTTTCTCATGTCCAACATGTTACATTTGTGTATGTCGTACGCTGCTACATTTGGCACGTCACTTCATGATATCACATAACGGGTTCTATCCTAATTCTGAGAATCATGCATTCAATATCTCAATCATCTGTCACATATCTGCGTCAACGACTTCACGTTCCACGATTTTATGGACTTTATGCAAGTGGTACGCAAGAGAAGTCAAAACAGTGAAAGAAGGTAAGATATGGAAGTTCAAGTGCATTTTGGTAATTTTACAGCCATCGTTCGAAGGTCCGGTCAACTGGAAAGTTAAAGAGCTCGCCGCAACGAAGATATTAGAAGAAACACTACCTCAATCTGAGCTACGATAACGAAGTTATGGCCCTTTAAAAATGGAGAAAATTATGAGAAAAGGCTTCAAAAAATGTTGAGTCCTTTAAGCCCCAAACCAGTGAACTTTTGTGAACCGAAGGCCAAATCGGTTCGGGGGGCGAATTGGTTCACGGTACACCTGAACTGGTTACGGGTACCTGTACGCTGGCAGAGTTCCAGAATTTTAAAACTCTCTTTGGTTTCTTTATAAAAGCCAACTTCGGGGGAGTTATTTTATAAGACTTGGAGAGACGTTTTTTAGAGTTCTATTAGCTCAAGTCTTCATATTTTTGATTTCCAGAAACTCATGTTTTGATTCACACATCATTTCCAAAACTTTGTGAATCTTTTTGAAACCCAAGAACACAACTTTAAGTTTGTTCAACCTTTGTGGTGAAGCTGTCTTTCTTCTTCATTGCTGCCCTCTTAGAAAGGGAAAGTTCCAGCTGACAAACTTATGGAGAAGCCGTTTCTCTTCTTCATTACTGACCATCTAGAGTTCTTGTGAGATATTTCAGCCGAGACATCAGAATCGACACCTGCGGGTATTTCGTATGTCACCCTATTTCATTGTAATTCGTGTAAGTTGTACCTTACAAATTATTGTGAAATAAAAGGTTTTACCCCTTTGGGGAATTTTTCCTGAAATTGTTTATTTTATCCAGCATGCTTTATTTTATTGGATAAATCATCTAGATGCATGTTTTAGGTTTTAACTAAAATTTGGGAATAATTAAAATTGGATTTTATTCGAGAAGTCGTAATATTTTCGCTGTAGCGATTCTACAAATTGGTATCAGAGCGGGTTATGCTAATTTATCATGTGATCCTGATTTTTTGAGGATTTAATTTCTGATACAATTTGTCTACTCACGTTTAACAAATTGGTATCAGAGCCTGTTGCACTAAGTTATTGTGTTTTGATCTTGATTTTTCACAAAAATGACTTTTGGTGGTTTTGATGATCTTCGATGTCAAATTTTTGAAAAAATTAATTGGAAAATTCACACGAACTCTTGTTTTAAATCTTCGATTGAAAACTAATATGAGAGGTGTCCTTGTTGTGAGGGTGTTGGTCACATGTTAGATGAGTGTACCAAAAATTTAAAGAAGAAATTGAATAAACTGGTTTCTCGTGTTTCTATCCTTAGTGATTATGATTCGGAAGAAGATGTTTTTTATCCTTCTAGGCGAGAGCTTCACACCCATGTGATTAGTGATGATAGTTAGGGTTATGGGAGTGAGGATGGAAGTGCGGATGAAAGTGTAGATGAACGGGACTAGCAAAATGCTTTCAATGAACTTTATGTTGAATCTTTGAGAATGAAGAAAGAAAATTTGAAATTGACAGCTCAATTGACAGAGTGTGCCGTAAAAAATAATGATTTTTTAATGAAAGAACTTAGGGCACATGAGAAAATTTTGAAAGAGAATCTTGAGTACGTCGAGGGTGAGAGAGATAGTCTTCTAGGGTTGATGGAGACTATAAAAAAGGAGCTTTTAGAGTTTGAGGATTCTAGACGTGTACTTGAATCTAGGATAGGTGAACTTGAGGTGAAATTAAAAGATTCAAGGTGAAATTTGATTTAGAGTCTAGGTCTGAAAAACTTGATAAGATTTTAGGCACCATCAAGATCAAATCGGATAGGGGTGGGATTGGTCTTGAAAAATATGTTGCACCCATTCCCACACGTGTGAGAGAGCCTCCTAGGATTGTTAAGAAAGAGGCACCTAAGATAGTTACGAAAGAGCCCCCTAGGAACATCGTGAGATAACCTCCTACGACCATTATGAGAGTCCCACCTAGGCAAATTCGGAGAGAGCAACCGAAAAATTTGAGGAGAGGGCCACGTTTAGGTAACACACACCGCCCGATTTACACTTGCACACATAGCCGTAGGCAAGGTCATCTTAGGTGCTTTTTTACAAGCTTTTAAATGGACCTAGGAAGGTTAATAAAAGAATAAATTCGATTCCCCAAAATCCCAGGTGTCGTTACAAATCTATTTGGGTTAGAACATTGGATTTAGAGGCATATGGTCTTTTTGTTCACAACTATCGTTTGCTTGCACGTGATTCACCCCATGTGAAATCTTTTGGTTGATGGTGTTGGATGTTTGTCATACACTAGCTATGAATCATTTTATATTCTTTCTAGTGTTATGACTCACTTTGACGTAGAGCACATTGATTTATTTGTTGCATTTGTGTGTTTCGCTACTGTTTTAGCACTGTTTTGGATATGTTTGCCCCTTATAGGTACTGTTTTGCGAAATTTTTGCACTGGACAAAACTGTATGATTTACTGGCCATTCTAGGAAGTTTTGGTTTTCTCATTCAAGCGAGATCTATATGTTGTTAGGGCGACCTGTCTAGAAATTTTGTTTTTGCTTCCCTTTTGATTTCAGTACCCGGTGTTCATATTCTTAGGTTCTTGGTACTGATGGGTTGCTTCTGGTAAATTTATATGCAGTTATTCTTGGTATCCATGCTTAATTTATAACAATACATTGCTCGTTTATCACATCTGCTTTCATTGTGAATTCTCTTGTGTGATTGTTATTTAGTAGCATAGGATGTTGCTCATATCACATCTGTTTGAAATTTTTTGAAAAATACAAAAAGATTTTATTTTGATAAAATTTTGAAAAATCTAAAAAAAATTATATTTTGTTTGCACCGTTTATGGATGAACACTTAGGATGACCAAGTCACAACATCATTCCATTTTTCATGTGACTATTTGATAGTGTTTTGAGACAATAGGTCAATTCGTCCATATGCTTAATAATGTTTGGAGTCATTGAGATGTAATTAGTTGTTACTTCCTTCATGTTTGACTCATGATATCCTATATTGCACACATGCACGGATTTGTTTGATTATTGTGCTTGTCTTATCACTTGTTGGTTGGGTGTTTTCACTTTAATCCTATCCTTAAAATGAACCAAGCGCGATAAAACTTGAGAAGAAAGTTGTGGATATAATAGCCGTTTGTGAGTTTGTGTGCTTTGTTTGAAAATGGTGAAGGGCTACGAAAGATTATTTTGTATCCTTTGCGATTAAGTCACCGTTTATATTGGACCTAAAAAGTTGAGGAATTTTATTATCCGGGGTCCAAAGAGGCTTAAAAGAGCCTGGAAAAATTTATAGTCAATAAAAAGAAATTCATGCCAATTATGGGCCATTTAGGTTTTTACACCAATTCTCCAAAGTTTGAGAATTTAGTTTAACACCTCTAAAAGAAAATATACATGAGGGAGTTTGGTTGGAGATTTTATAATGGGTTTGCACATCCTTGACAATATTGAAAAAGCGCTAATTAGTTTTGGACATTATTGGTGTGGAAATCACTTTGACTTTGATTTGTTGATTTGCATAAGACGATGTCATCTAAATTCAATAATTTTTACACCTAAGGATACTTTTGATGTTCATTCATTAGGATTACATGTATTCATCGTGCACATATGATTGATTGAGTTTATTTACCTAGCGAATGTGTTCACACCCATACATTCCATTTTCATGACTTGTTTTTTTTAGTTTAAATCCATGGTGTGATTTTTAGTATCTTATTTTTGTATAAAAAATTTGAAAATTTCAAAAAATAGTTTGTGATGATGTTTTTTTATCTCTTTGCAAGAGCACGTTTGCCATTGGATTGATGCCTTATTTTGAATACGGTGACACCCCGACTTTGTTTGTTTGATTTATTCTTCTCATTTGTCTATTTGGGCAAATAATAAAAAGGGGGATAAAGAATTATCATTTTATGGGAGAGTTTGAATTTTGGAGGAGTTTTTGAGATATGACTTATCCTTTTATCATAAATTGGTATATATGTTTATCTCATTTCAATCTCGATACGTCACTTGGTATTTGCTTTATCTTATGTGTGTAGGTACTTCATTGATGATCATATGTTGCACACCCTGATGAGAAAAGCTTTGAGATTTTTGAAGAGTTGAAGAACAAACGATGAAGACTTATTCGTTTGTATATTTCCAGTTTTGGGTTCATGGGAGGGTAGATTTGTATAGGAAATTTCATATTTGATCATTCGGATATTAATATGTATGTACCGGCATAGACATATGGGGAGATTTGCAAGGACATTTTTCTCATGTCCAACATGTTACATTTGTGTATGTCGTAAGCCGCTACATTTAGCACATCACTTCACGATATCACATGATGGCTTCTATCCGAATTCTAAGAATCATGCATTCAACATCTCCATCGTGTGTCCCACGTTTGCGTCAATGACTTCACATTCCACAATTTTATGGATTTATGCAAGTGGTACGCAAGAGAAGTCAAAACAGTGAAAAAATGCAAGATATGGAAGTTCAAGGGAATTTTGGTAATTTAACAACCACCTTTCGGAGGTCCTGTCAACTAGAAAGTTGAATATATAGCCGCAACAAAGATATTGGAGGAAATGGCACCTCAATCCAAGCTATGGTGAAGAAGTTATGGCCCTTTGAAAATGGAGAAAATTCATAGAAAATACTTGAAAAAATGCTGAGTCCTTTAAGACCAAAACCAACGAACTTTTGCGAACCGAAGGCCAAACCGGTTCGGGGTACCTGTACGCTGGCAGAGTTCCATAATTTTAAAACTCTCTTTGGTTTCCTTATAAAAGCCAATTTCAGGGGAGCTATTTTATAAGACTTGGAGAGATATTTTTGAGAGTTCTATTAGGTCAAGTCTTCATATTTTTGAGTTCCAAAAACTCATGTTTTGTTTCACACATCACAACCAAACCTTTGTGAATCTTTTTAAAAAACCAAGAACACAACTTTGAGTTTGTTCAACCTTTGTGGAGAAGCCGTCTTTCTTCTTCACTGCTGCCCTCCTGGAAAAGGAAAGTTCCAGCCGACAAACTTATGAAGAAGTCGTTTCTCTTCTTCATTGCTGAACATTTGGAATTCTTACAGGAGATTTCAGTCGAGACATCGGAACCGATGCCTGCGGGTATTTCGTATGACACCCTATTTCATTGTAATCCGTGTAAGTTGTAACTTACAAACTATAGAGAAATAAAAAGTATTGCCCCTTTGGCGAATTTTGACTGAAATTGTTTGTTTTATCCTGCATGTTTATTTTATTGGATAAATCATCTAGATGAATGTTTTAGGGTTTAACTAAAATTTGAGAATAATTAAAATTGGATTTTATTGGAGAAGTAGCAATATTTCCGATGTAGCAATTCTATAAATTGGTATCAGAGCTTTATTAAAAGTGAGTGCATACCTTATACAAATGATATTTTTCAATGATAGCTGCAACTAAGTGATTTTTCAAATTTTCACCCACCAAATTAATGATGTTTTAGGCTTTACGTCCTCCCTCATCGTTTTGAGAGTGCATAGAGAGTCATGTCTTTCAGCACTGTCGTCCCGGCCGAGGTAGTGACTCCACCAAATTAATTACGTTTTTCAATAATAACCGCAACTAAGTGATTTTTTCAAATTTGCATCCACCAAATTAATGATGTTTTTGGCATTAAGTCCTCCCTCGTTGTTTTGAGAGTGAATGGAGAGTCGTCTCGTTCAACACTATCGTTCCGGCTGAGGTAGTGGCTCCACCAAATTAAAGATGTTTTCCAATGGTAACCACAACTAAGTGATTTTTGAAAATTTCACCTCCCAAATTAATGATATTTTAGTCATTAATTCCTCCCCCGTCGTTTTGAGAGTGCATGGAGTGTTGCCTCGTCTAGCACTGTCGTCTTGTCCGAGGGAGTGATTCCACCAGTTTAATGATATTTTTCAATGATAACCACAAATAAGTGATTTTTCAAATTTTCACCCACCAAATTAATTATGTTTTAGGCTTTACGTCCTCCCTCATCGTTTTGAGAGTGCATGGAGAGTCGTGTCTTCCAGCAGTGTCGTCCCGACCGAGGTAGTGACTCCACCAAATTAATGATGTTTTTTAATGATAACCACAACTAAGTGATTATTTCAAATTTGCATCCACAAAATTAATGATGTTTTAGGCATTATGTCCACCCTCGTCATTTTAAGAGTGAATGGAGAGTCGTCTCATTCAGCACTTTTCCCGACTGAGGGAGTGACTCCACCAAATTAATGATGTTTTTCAATGCTAACCAAAACTAAGTGATTTTTTAAATTTTCTCCCACCAATTTAATGAGGTTTTACGCATTAAGTCCCCCCTGATCGTTTTGAGAGTGCATGGACAGTTGTCTCTTCCATCACTGTCGTCCCGGCAGAGGGAGTGACTCCACCTAATTAATGATGTTTTTCAATGGTAACCACAACTAAATGATTTTTTAAATTTTCACCCACCAAATTAATGATTTTTTAGGCATTAAGTCCCCCCTCGTCGTTTTGAGAGTGCATGCAGAGTTGTCTCGTCCAGCACTGTCGTTCCACCAAGTTAATGATGTTTTAGGCATTAAGTCCTCCATCATCGTTTTGAGAGTGCATGGAGAGTTGTCTCATTCAGCACTATCGTCACGGCCGAGGGAGTGACTCCACCAAATTAATGATGTTTTCCATTAGTAACCACAACTAAGTTATTTTATAAATTTTCACCAATTAAATTAATGAAATTTTAGGCATTAAGTCATCCCTCGTCGTTTTGAGAGTGCATGGAAAGTTGTATCGTCCAGCATTGTCATTCCAGTCAAGGGAGTGACTCCACCAAATTAATGATGTTTTTTAATGATAACCACAACTAAGTGATTTTATAAATTTGCACCTATAAAATTAATGATGTTTTAGGCATTAAGTACTCCCTCTTCATTTTGAGAGTGCACGACTCCACCAAATTAATGATGTATCAATGGTAACCACAAGTAAGTGATTTTTTCAAATTTGCACCCACCAAAATAATGATGTTTTAGGCATTAAGTCCTACCTCGTCGTTTTGAGAGTGCATGGAGAGTTGTCTCGTCCAGCACTGTCGTCCCGGCACTGGGAGTGACTCCACCAAATTAATGATGTTTTTCAATGATAACCACAACTAAGTGATTTGTTCAAATTTGCATCCATCAAATTAATGATGTTTTAGTCATTAAGTCCCCCCTCGTCGTTTTGAGAGTGCATGGAGAATCGTCTCCTTTAGCACTGTCAACCCGACCGAGGGAGTGACTCCACCAAATTAATGATGTTTTTCAATGGTAACCACAACTAAGTTATTTTTTAAATTTTCACCCACCAAATTAATGAAATTTTAGGCATTAAGTCATCCCTCGTCGTTTTGAGAGTGTATGAAGAGTCGTCTCATCCAGCACTATCGTCCCAGTTGAGGGAGTGACTCCACCAAATTAATGATGTTTTTCAATGATAACCACAACTAAGTGATTTTTTAAATTTGCACCCAATAAATTAATGATGTTTCAGGCATTAAGTCCTCCCGCTTCGTTTTGAGAGTGCATTACTCCACCAAATTAATGATGTTTATTAATGGTAACCACAACTAAGTGGTTTTATAAATATACAGTCACCAAATTAAAGATGTTTCAGGCATTAAGTCACCCCTCGTCGTTTTGAGAGTGCATGGAGAGTCGCCTCGTGCAACACTGTCGTTCCGGCTGAGGGAGTGACTCCACTAAATTAATGATGTTTTTCAATGGTAATCAAAACTAGGTGATTTTTGAAATTTTTCACCCAACAAAATAATGATGTTTTATGCATTATGTCCTCCCTCGACATTTTGAGAGTGCATGGAGAGTCGTCTCGTCCAGCACTATCGTCCCGACCGAGGGAGTGACTCCACCAAATTAATGATGTTTTTCAATGATACCATCAACAAAGTGATTTTTGAAATTTTCACACTCCAAACTAATGATCTTTTAGGCATTAACTCCTCCCACATCATTTTGAGAGTGCATGGAGAGTCATTTCGTCCAGCAATATCGTCCCGACCGAGGGAGTGGCACCCCCAAAATAATGATGTTTTTCAATGATAACCATAACTAAGTGATTTGTTCAAATTTGCAATCACCAAATTAATGATGTTTTAGGCATTAAGTCCTCCCTCGTCGTTTTGAGAGTGCATAGAGAGCTGTCTCGTACAGCACTATCCTCCCGCCCGAGGGAGTGGCTCCACCAAATTGATAATGTTTTTTAATGGTAACCACAAGCAAGGGATTTTTTAAATTTGCACGCACCAAATTAATGATGTTTTAGGCCTTAAGTCCCCCCTCGTCGTTTTGAGAGTGCATGGAGAGTCGTCTTTGCCCAGCACTGTCGTCCTGGCCGAGGGAGCGACTCCACCAAATTAATTATGTTTTTCAATGATACCCACAACAAAGTGATTTTTTAAATTTTCACCCAATAAATTATTGATGTTTTAGGCATTAAGTCCTCCCGCTTCGTTTTGAGAGTGCAATACTCCACCAAATTAATGATGTTTATCAAGGGTAACCACAACTAAGTCATTTTTTTAAATTTGCACACACCAAATTAAATATGTTTCAGGTATAAAGTCCTACCTCATCGTTTTGAGAGTGCATGGTGAGTCGTCTCATCCAGCACCGTCGTTCCGGCTGAGGGACTGACTCCACCAAATTAATGATATTTTTCAAATGTAACCAAAACTAAGTGATTTTTAAAATTTTCACCCACACAATTAATGATGTTTTAGGCATTAACTCCGCCCTCGTCATTTTGAGAGTGCATGGAGAGTCTTCTCGTCCAGCACGGTCGTCCCGGCCGAGGGAGTGACTCCACCAAATTAATGATGTTTTTCAATGATAACATCAACTAAGTGATTTTTGAAATTTTGACTCACACAATTAATGATGTTTTAGGCATTAAGTCCTCCCTCGTCGTTTTGAGAGTGCATAGAGAGCTGTCTCGTTCAGCACTATCATCCCGCCCGAGGGAGTGGCTCCACCAAATTGATAATGTTTTTCAATGGTAACCACAAGCAAGGGATTTTTTAAATTTGCACGTACCAAATTAATGATGTTTTAGGCCTTAAGTCCCCCCTCGTCGTTTTGAGAGTGCATGGAGAGTCGTCTTGCCCAGCACTGTCGTCCTGGCCGAGGGAGTGACTCCACCAAATTAATTTTGTTTTTCAATGATACCCACAACAAAGTGATTTTTTAAATTTTCACCCAATAAATTAATGATGTTTTAGGCATTAAGTCCTCCCGCTTCATTTTGAGAGTGCAATACTCCACCAAATTAATGATGTTTATCAAGGGTAACCACAACTAAGTCATTTTTTTAAATTTGAACCCACCAAATTAAATATGTTTCAGGTATAAAGTCCTACCTCATCGTTTTGAGAGTGAATGGTGAGTCGTCTCGTCCATCACCGTCGTTCCGGCTGAGGGACTAACTCCACCAAATTAATGATATTTTTCAAATGTAACCAAAACTAAGTGATTTTTGAAATTTTCACCCACACAATTAATGATGTTTTAGGCATTAACTCCGCCCTCGTCATTTTGAGAGTGCATGGAGAGTCGTCTCGTCCAGCGCGGTCGTCCCGGTCGAGGGAGTGACTCCACCAAATTAATGATGTTTTTCAATGATAACATCAACTAAGTGATTTTTGAAATTTTGACTCACACAATTAATGATGTTTTAGGCATTAAGTCCTCCCTCGTCGTTTTGAGAGTGCATAGAGAGCTGTCTCGTTCAGCACTATCGTCCTGCCTGAGGGAGTGACTCCACCAAATTGATAATGTTTTTCAATGGTAACCACAAGCAAGGGATTTTTTAAATTTGCAACCACCAAATTATAGATGTCTTAGGCATTAAGTCATCCCTCGTTGTATTGAGAGTGCATGGAGAGCCATCTCTTTCAGCACTATCGTCCCGACCGAGGGAGTGACTCAACCAAATTAATGATGTTTTTCATTGGTAACCATAACTAAGTGATTTTTTAAATTTGCAACCACCAAATTAATGATGTTTTATCCCTTAAGTCCCCCCTCGTCGTTTTGAGAGTGTATGGAGAGTCGTCTCGTTCAGCAGTGTCGTTCCCGTCGACTGAGTGACTCCACCAAATTAAAGATGTTTTTCAATAATAACAACAACTAAGTGATATTTTTAAATCTGCACCCACTAAATTAATGTTGTTTTAGGCATTAAGTCCTCCCTCTTCATTTTGAGAGTGCCTGGAGAGTCGTTTCGTCCAGCACTGTCGTTCCGGTTAAGGGGGAGTGACTCCACCAAATTAATGATGTTTATAAATGGCAACCACAACTAAGTTATTTTGTTAAATTTTCACCCACCAAATTAATGATGTTTTAGGCATTAAGTCCTCCCTCGTCGTTTTGAGAGTGCATGGAGAGTCGTCTCGTACAACACTGTCGTCCCAACTATGGGAGTGACTCCACCAAATTAATGATGGTTTAAACGATAACCACAACCAAGTGATTTTTCAAATTTCCACAGACCAAATTAATGATTTTTTAGGCATTAAGTCCTCCCTTGTTGTTTTGAGAGTGCATGGAGAGTTTTCTCATCTAGCACCGTCGTCCTGGCCGAGGGAGCGACTCCACCAAATTAATGATGTTTTTCAATGATAACCACAACTAAGTGATTTGTTCAAATTTGCAACCACCAAATTATAGATGTTTTAGGCATTAAGTTCTCCCTCATCGTTTTGAGAGTGCATGGAGAGTCGTCTCGTCCAGCTCTGTCGTCCCGGCTGAGGGAGTGACTCCACCAAATTAATGATGTTTTTCAATGGTAACCAAAAATAAGTGATTTCTGAAATTTTCACCCACCAATTAATGATGTTTAAGGGATTAAGTCCTCACTCATCATTTTGAGAGGGCATGGAGAGTCTTCTCATCCAGCACTGTCGTCCCGGCCGTGGGAGTGACTCCACCAAATTAATGATGTTTTTCAATGATAACCACAACTAAGTGATTTTTCGAATTTGCACCCATCAAATTAATGATGTTTTAGGCAGTAATTCCTCCCTCGTCGTTTTGAGAGTGCATGGAGAGTCGTCTCGTCCAGCACTGTCGTCCCGACCGAGGGAGTGAATCCACCAAATTAATGAAGTTTTTCAATGATAACCACAACTAAGTGATTATTTCAAATTTGAAACCACCAAATTATAGATGTTTTAGGCATTAAGTACTCCCTCGTCGTTTTGAGAGTGCATGGAGAGCCGTCTCATTCAGCACTGTCGTCCCGACCGAGGGAGTGACTCCACCAAGTTAATGATGTTTTTCAATGGTAACCACAACTAAGTGATTTTTTAAATTTGCACCCACCAAATTAATGATGTTTTAGGCATTAAGTCCCCCTCGCCATTTTAAAAGTGCATGGAGAGTCGTCTCGTCCCTCACAGTCGTGCCAGTCGAGGGTGTGACTCCACCAAATTACTGATGTTTTTCAATGGCAACCATAACTAAGTGATTTTTTAAATTTTCAGACAACAAATTAATTATGTTTTTGGCATTTGGTCCTCCCTCGTCGTTTTAAGAGTTCATGGAGAGTCGTCTCGTCTAGCAATGTCGTTTCGGTCTAGGGAGTGACTCCAACAAACTAATGATGTATTTCAATGATAACAACAAATAAGTGATTTCTTTAAATTTTCACCTACTAAATTACTGATGTTTTAGGCATTAAGTCCTCCCTCTTGGTTTTGACAGTGCATGGAGAGTTTTCTCGTCCAGTATTATCGTCCCGACAGGGGGAGTGACTCCACCAAATTAATGATGTTTATAAATGGTAACCACAACTAAGTTATTTTTTAAAAAATTTCACCCACCAAATTAATGATGTTCTAGGCATTAAGTCCCCCTCGCCGTTTTGAGAGTGCATGGAGAGTTGTCTCGTCCCTCACAGTCGTCCCAGTCGAGGGTGTTACTCCACCAAATTAATGATGTTTTTCAATGGTAACCATAACTAAGTGATTTTTTAAATTTTCACCCAACAAACTTATTATGTTTTTGGCATTAGGTCCTCCCTCGTTTTTTAAAGGGTGCATGGAGAGTCGTCTCGTCTAGCACTGTCGTTTCGGTCTAGGGAGTGACTCCCACAAACTAATGATGTTTTTCAATGATAACAAAAAATAAGTGATTTCTTTAAATTTTCACCTACTAAATTACTGATGTTTTTAGGCATTAAGTGATGATGCTAAGATTTAGCACCACCGGATAAGTGATAGTGAGCTCAAACAGTAGCATCTATGGCAGCCATAGAGATGTATAAGTGTATAAGTATGTAGAAGGTGATGAGTATAAGAGGAACTAAGGCAATGATGTATAGTGGTTCAGCCAATTTGGCCTACATCCACTGTGAGTGTGTGATCCACTAAGTACGGGCACTAATGGCCTTGGATACAATGCACATAACCCTCTCTCTCTCTCTACTGTGTGTACAAGCAGAGTTTTAGCTAGGGCTACAGTTAATGGATCGATCCCTTGTAGGGTTGTAGATGACAAGTATATATAGGTCTTGGGGGGTGTAGTGTACCCCCCAAGTATGCATGGTGCATGTGAATGATGATCTAGCCAATCCCCTGTTGACACCTGTAGATGCCAAATGATGACATAATATTCCCTCACGTGAGGGTGTGATTTGGTTATAACGGTCTTCCACGTGCCATGTGAGCCTCACGCGCACTGTTCCACGCGTCTCCCAAACCACGCGCTGTCATGATGTCACCCTCGGCCTATGAGCCGAGGCCAAGAGCAAAGTTTCTTCCAGTAGTGAGCCTGGCCCAATTTTGGCCTCGTACTGTCGTACCCTCATAGGGTCGTCTGGAGCCTGGTGAAGGGTCGGCTCCTCGTAGGGTCGTCTGGAACCTGGTGAAGGGTCGGCCCCTCGTAGGGTCATCTGGAGCCATGGTGAAGGATCGGCCCCTCTGAGGGGTCGTATGGAGCCTGTTGGAGGGGTCGGCCCCTCGTAGGGTCGTCCGTTTGGAGGTTATCATCATCCAGGCCGAGGATATAAACGGGCATATCAATCACCCCCCAGCCCTTAGCCATAGGTGCTGTTGAGATGGCTGAGGGATAGTGTTTTAAATGAGATGCATGTATGATCAGTTAGGTGAGTGACACCTGGGCAGATACTCATTGCTGTTTCAGTTTCCAAGGCATGGCGGCTGCGCACTGCGCTTGGGGCCTTGTGCCCTAATTATACCTTTCTTGATAAATGGGTCCACTTATTACCAAAGTATTTAAGAGATTTTCAAACTCTCTCTCTTCCTTCTTCTTCTTCACGCCTAAGCATTCTCTCTCTCAAGAATTTTATCAGCCTTCATCGCAATTTGCAGCCTTCAATTCCTCAGGTCTTAACAACGTTTTTGCTCTCTTTATCAGGTACTCTCTTTTGCCTTCATTTCTATTTGCTTTTAAGGGTTGTGGGGCTGCAGTTTCTTTAGGTTGTGCCATAACCTTTTTCGGCGTCTTCTCCGGTAACTGGTTCTTGGGTGTTCTTGACAGAAACCATTGAGTTCCTTTGTTTTGATCCAAAAGTCCAACCTGGTCAATTTCCCATTTGTTTGTAGCTAAGTTTAGTGTAATTTCTACAAGTGTAGAGTCCTCCCTTTAATTCTTAGGAGGCTTTATAGCTTAGTATCTGAGTTCCCATCCTTGAGAGAGAAGCTCTTTGCCGAGATTAGACGAATAGAGGAAGAGGAAGAGAAAAGACGAGGGGACGACCCTAATTGGGTACGACCATCTTCCCCATTCCTCTTGCCACCATAAAACCATTTGAACCGTCTGAGTCTTGTCGGTCGTCATCTCGTCCAGCCGAGATTCCCAAACCAAGTGAGATGGACGAGGGAGCATCCTCGCCAACTGGTGCTGAAACTTCTGGTAGGTGGGAGACGTCTGACCTAAGCCCAGGCCGAGAGGCCGAGGGTACGGTCCCATCCGAGGCTGTTCCTGTGACAACCTTGTCTCCCCATGCCTTCTAGGTGGCTTTTCCCCAGGGCCCTCCGGCAGATGTCGAGGCCGAGGGGGAGGGGACTGAGGACGAGGACGATGATACAGATGACGAAGTTGATACCTCCCATGCCTCGTCTTTTATCTCCTCTGTTAGGGATCGCGACCTCCTGATATGGAGGCATGCCTATGGAGTCCCCCCCAGCATAACTATGAGGGTTCCCTCTGACTCTGAGAGGGTTTTTGATTGTGGAGAGGGGGAGGTGGCAGTTTACGAACAAATGCTCAAGGTCGGAGTCAGATTCCCTCTACATACTGCCATCGCAGATATCTGGTCTGCCCTCTCAACTTCCCCCCAACTCTTAGAGGACGATCCTGGGCTATATTTCCTTATGGAAGAATGCCTTCACCGACGAGCCCTCGGCTGACCTATTTTTGGGCTGCTACAACATCATCTCCTCGTCCAAACAGCCTGGATATTATCACCTGGGGGCAAGGAGGTCTGAGAAGAAACTCCTCCATGTGGCACAAACTTCCAACCATGATTGGAAAAAGAGGTTTTTCTTTATCTCCGGGGAGTGGGAGCCCGTTGCCGATAGTCCAAGGGTCCCCAGGAAGTGGTCTAACCCCTGCATGAAGGCCAGATCAGACCCTGAACTTAGCCTGGAGGAGAAGAACATTGTTGATTACCTTATAGGGCGAGGGAGAGAGGGTGAACTTCCCAAATTTGAAGACTTGATGACCCCTCGGTTCCTCAAAGAAGCTGGTCTGAGGGTCGGCCCTCTGACAGAACTATGTGAGTTATACCGAACATTTTCCATTCTTTGCTTTTTCCAAGTGTTTTCCCTTTAGATCTGCATTTTTCTAACGTGTCATCCTTTTATCAGATCGTGCAGGTACGTCAGACTATCTTTGGGAAGTGACTGCTCCCAGCTTATTATCTGGACTGGACAAGAAGAAAGGGAAGGAGCCTCAGCAGGCTCCGAGGAAGATAAGGGCCGCCGGACCGACGGTGGTGGAGCCGACCACCGACAATAATAAAAGAAAGGAGCCTGAGGCCCCAGTTGACCCTCGTCCTGATTCTCGGACGAGGGCCAGGGTCGAAGCCTCTGAGGGGACGGCCTCTTTATCCAGCATAGGGGCGTTCTGGTCTCAAAACCTGGCACATCTGAGGGCCGAGCCCTCGTCACTCATCCTAAACTTGAGGGCAGCCAAGGCCTCAATGTTCTCTGCACCCTCGGCTGCTGACTACGACTTCTTGTCAAAGATGCCCCCTGCCAAAGTGTATGACTACGGTTTGCATGCCCTTGCACAGGTATTGGTTCTAACCCATATCTTTAATTTCATTCTTTCACTAACTATTCCCTCGACCCCTCTTGACATCTGTTTATTTTTCGTGCAGTCTGTTTGTGCCTTCACCTCAGCCACCAAGTGGATGGCTGAGAACCAACAGAAGTTTCATGAAGCTGAGAGGGCCATTCAGCATGAGGCTGACTTACAGACAGAACTCGAGACTACGAGGGCTGAACTGGAGAGTGCTAGGACTGAGCATGCCAGGGTCCTAGATGAGCTGACGAGGCAGCATGATGCAGACCAGCAGGCCAAGGACTTACTGATAAAGGAGAAGGATGAGTCTTTACTCAACATGGAAGCCAAGCACAAGACTGATCTCGCAGAAGCTGTCAGAAAAGCTGAGGCCAATGCTGTTGAGGCTTACAAGGTTTCTGACGAGTTTCATGGCTTTGGACTTGAATATCTGGAGAGGGGGATCAGGACGGCCTGTTGATAGGTCGTCCTCAGATTTGGCGACGTCGTCTCCTCAGTCCGCCCTTCAATTGAGGAAGTCGAATTGGACGACCCTCTGATCGCAGAGGCTCTGTCCCAAGTAGAATCCCAAGTGCAGGTTGAGGGGGTCGGTACGTCTAAGGATCGGCCAGTTATGGTTGTTGAAGAGACCCCCTTGGTGGATGTTGAGGCTCTGCCCTCTGACATTGTCCCTTAGGGTGGCTGCCTGTAGCCCATACCCTCACAATGTATCTATTATTTTTGTACTCTTTTTTGTAAAACACTTGGATATCTTGTATCTCACTTTCATTAATATCATATCGTCTCCTTTACTGTCTTCTATATCAGTTTATTGCATGATTTGCTATTTTTTGTTAGCCACCAACCTTTCCCTCGTCTTTTTTGAGGACAGTGGTGGGGTCGTCCCCTCCACTGGCCCTCATTAAAGCCGAGGGGTTAAATTACCCAACATGATTTTAACAAAGTCTACCCTCGTCTTCCTTGAGGACAGTGGTGGGGTCGTCCCCTCCACCGGCCCTCATTATGGCCGAGGGATTAACTTACCAAATTAATGGTTTTTTACATAGTCTACCCTCGTCTTTCTTGAGGACAGTGGTGAGGTCATCCCCTCCACTGGCCCTCATTATAGCCGAGGGATTAACTTACCAAATTAATGGTTTTTACAAAGTCTACCCTCGTCTTTCTTGAGGACAGTGGTGGGGTCGTCCCCTCCACTGGCCCTTATTATAGCCGAGAGTTCAACTTACCAAATTAATGGTTTTTACAAAGTCTACCCTCGTCTTTCTTGAGGACAGTGGTGGGGTCGTCCCCTCCACTGGCCCTCATTATAGCCGACGGTTCAACTTACCAAATTAATGGTTTTTACAAAGTCTACCCTCGTCTTTCTTGAGGACAGTGGTGGGGTCGTCCCCTCCACTGGCCCTCATTAAAGCCAAGGGGTTAAATTACCCAACATGATTTTAACAAAGTCTACCCATAGTACAGAATATAACTCCTCGACCCATCTTCCTTTTGCCTCCTCAAGCCTCTTCTTTATTCCATCTAGGATTGTCCTGTTCGTAACTTCGGTTTGCCCATTGGCCTGAGGTCGGCATGGGGTGGAGAAGAATTGTTTGATACTTACCCTCTCACAATACTTCTGTAGAGAGGCATTCTTGAACTAAGTCCCGTTATTCGAGATGAGGGTGTTGGGTAGGCCATATCTGCATATCACATTTTTCCAGATGAACTGGAAGGTCTTCTGCTCTGTAATCGTGACCATCGGTTCGGCCTCCACCCACTTTGAGAAGTAGTCAATCGCTACAATGAGGAACCGATAGTTGTTGACAGCTCTCGGTAAGGGTCCTACCAGGTCAATCCCCCACACTGCAAACGGCCACGGAGATGTAATGGAGGTAAGAGGCTGATGGGGTTGATGAGGGATGGTATCAAATCTTTGGCATTTATCACACTTTTTTACATATGCTGCGGCGTCTTTCCCCCAAGGTCGGCCACCAGTACCCCTGGGTGATCACCCTCTTCGCTAAGGATCTGCCCCCGATGTGGCTTGAGCATGATCCCTCGTGCACATCTTGCAAAATGGAAGGGACTTCTGAGGGATGCACACACCTAAGTAAGGGGAGAAAAAACCCCTTTTTGTACAAGGTGTCTCCGATGACAGTGAATTTTGCATCCCTGTACCTCAGTTTTTTCCTTTCCTGCCTTGCTTCTGGCATCTCGCCCTCTTTAATGTATCTGATCAGGGGGTCCATCCACGAAGCTTCTTGAGAAACATTTAGGCAATTGCTAAGTGTTCCCTCAGCGTCCTCAATAGTTGGCCGAAGCAAAATTTCTACTGGGACCGTCCTCCTGATGTGTGTTCTTGTTGCTGAGGCCAGCCTAGCAAGGGCATCAGCACGGCCATTGTCGAGCCTAGGTATTCTCCTTAATTTCACTTCTCTGAAGCCCTTCAGTAATGACCTCACCTTCTCGAGGTACCTAGCCATCCTCTCGTCCTTAGCCTCGTAGGCTCCTAGTATCTGATTCACTACTAGCCTTGAATCACTATGGACCAAAATCTGGCCGACACTAAGAGACTTGGCCAAGGAGAGGCCTGCTACTAATGCCTCATATTCAGCCTCATTGTTGGAGGATTTGAAGTTGAACCTTAGGGCGTATTCAACGTCTGTGCCATCGGGTGCTGATAGTATCAGTCCAGCTCCACTCCCGCTGTCACAGGAGGACCCGTCAACGAAGAGGCTCCACAGAGTCTTTCCCTCTGAAAAATTTCCCTCAGAGAGGGACCCCTGTCTAAAGATGTATCTTCCCTCTTCATTTTCAGTCGCTTTCCTTCTAGCAGTGCTTGTCTTAGCCCTATCTGCGGGTGTGTCAGCGGGTCTGTCTTCTGTATTCGTCTTCCCGAGGGTCTCACCCTCGGCCTCATCATCTTCCCAAGTGAACTCAGCCATGAAGTATGCTAATGCTTGCCCCTTAATGGCCGTCCTAGGCTGATACACAATGTCAAACTCCCCCAGCTCTATAGCCCAGGCCATCAACCTACCTAATTTTTATGGCTTGTGTAGGACCTGCCTAAGAGGAGAGTCGGTGAGGATTACCATTGTATGGGTCTGGAAGTACGGCTTCATCTTCCTCGAGGCATGGATCAAGGCGTAGACCAACTTCTCCATCCTCGGGTATCTTTGCTCTGCCCCCTGGAGTGCCTTGCTATTAAAATACACAGGCTTCTGTATCCCGTCTTCGTCTCTCACAATGGCTGCACTGATGGCCGACTCTGAGACGGCGAGGTACACATAAAGTCGTTCACCCTGCACGGGTCGTGATAACAGCAAGGGAGACCCTAAGTATGACTTAGGTCCCTGAAAGCCTCATCACACTCTTTACTCCATTCAAAGGCCTTCCTAAGGATCTTGAAGAATGGCAAGCACTTGTCTGTGGCCCTAGACACGAACCTGTTCAAGGCAGCAACTCTCCCTGTGAGCCTCTGAACGTCTTTAATGGACTTGGGGGTCTTCATTTCAACAAGGGACTTTATCTTTTCAAGATTGGCCTCGATGCCTCTTTAGTTGACGATGAACCCCAAGAACTTCCCTGCTCTGACCCCGAAGACACACTTGGCCGGATTAAGCTTCATCTTGTATTTGTCCATCGTATTAAAGGTCCTCTCCAGATCTGCCACATGATCCTCCGCCTTCAGACTCTTATTCATCATGTCGTCTACGTAGACCTCCATAGACTTCCCAATTTGGTCTTCAAACATTTTGTTTACGAGGCGCTGGTACGTTGCCCCCGCATTTTTTAAGCCAAAGGGCATGACCCTTTAACAGTATGTCCCCTTGTCCGTGATGAAGGCGATCCTCTCCGAGTCTTCAGGGTTCATGAAGATCTGGTTATACCCTGAATAGGCATCCATAAAACTCATGAGCTCATGGCCTGCGGTAGCGTCTACCATCTGGTCAATGCGGGGGAGAGGGAAGTTGTCTTTGGGACAGTTCTTGTTGAGGTCTGTGAAGTCCACGCACATTCTCCACTTGCCGTTGGCTTTTGGGACAATGACTGCATTGGACAGCCATTCAGGGTAGATGACCTCTCTGATAAATTCAACGTCTTCTATTTTTTTGACCTCGTCCCTGATGACCTCATATTTTTCTCTGGAGTAAATTCTCCTCTTCTGCTTCACCGGCTTCACTCCCTCTACCACATTGAGCTTGTGGCACATGATTTGAGGGTCAATCCCTGGCATATCTACATGACTCCAGGCGAAGACGCTTCGCCTTTTCCTCAACAGTTTAATGAGGTCTTCCTTGATATTGGGTCTCAGAGACTTGCCGACTTGGACGGTTTTTTCCGGGTCATCCTCATCGAGGATGATGGATTCTACCTCTTCCGCAGCCTTTCCTTTCTTTAGCTTCGTCTCATCACTGGGGTCTAAGGTATCAATATTGTAAGTGGTAGTACCCCTCTTGAGTGTCTCCTTTTCTTCAGCGGAGTTGTAGTAACATTCTCGCACTGTCGTCTGGTCTCCCTGAACTTCCCCCACCCCGTAAGGGGTTGGAAATTTGATCATCTGATGGACCGTAGATGGCACGGCTTCAAACCCCTTGAGGGCTACACGCCCCAGTATGATGTTGTAGGCCAAAAACACCTGCTCATCCATCATAAAGAAACTGACCTTCTTGGTGAGCCATCTCGGCCACTCGTCCCCCATCCTCACATCGGCCTCATATACCCCAAGGGGGTGAACCTTTTCCCCACTGAACCCAATCAATGGATGATGGTAGGGGACGAGTCTAGCACGGCTGAGACCCAAGGCTTTGAAGCATGGCCAAAACATCACATCTGCAGAGCTACCCCCGTCTACCAAGATCCTCGGCACCTCGCATCCGTGCACCCTGGTAGTGATGACGAGAGGGTCATCATGTGGGGCTAAGAGGCCTTTGAAGTCCATTCTTGAAAATCCCACTATCAGTGTGTCCATATCAACCTTCTTCCTTTTTTCTGACTTGACCTCCAGGGAGGTTGCGTGTACCGTCTTCGTCACTGCCTTGGCCTCGGCCACATGGGCCTTCCAGTCGGCGACCTCAGATCCTCCTCCTGCAAGACCCCCGGAGATCATTCCCACTCCGAGCGAGATCATATTAAGCCTCTTAACAGGGCCGTGATCGTCTCTCGGCGGGAGGTCAAGGTCGTCCTCGTCGTCAGAAGGGTCGTCCCCTCTTTTTTGAGGACCTTCTCTGCATGCATCGCCTCGCTTCTTTCTGGGGTCGTCCCCTCGGCCCCTCTTGAAGGAGCCTTTGTCGATGTACTTTTTAAGCTTCCCTTCCTTTAGCATCTTCTCAATCTCATCTTTTAGAGCAAAGCATTTGTCTGTTACGTGGCCGTGGTCTTGGTGAAATTCACACCACAGGTTCTTATTCCTCTTGTTGGGGGCTGCTCTCAGCTTCTCAGGCCACTTCAGGGACCGGTCACTCTTTATCTCATTGAGGATCTGTTCGCAGCTGACCGTTAGAGGGGTTTAACCAGCGAACTTGTCATCTGCGGACCTCTTCTTCCCCTCCTTGTTCTTCTTAGGGTATTTACCCCCACTAGCACCTCCCTTTTCGTCTTCATATTTTGCGGCCATCGCCTCTTCGACGTTCATCACCTTTCCTGCTTTTGACAGCAGCTCAGCCATCGTCCTCAAAGGGTCTTCAGCAAGCTTTCATAACAGCTTCCCCTTTTGGAGTCCTCCAATCAGGGCTGTCATAGCTATGCGTTCCTCATAGTCTTTCACCTCCAGCTTCTCCTTATTGAATCTGGCTATGTAGTCTCTCAGACTCTCATTCTTCCCCTGCTTAACATAGAGCAGGTGGGTGGTCTTCTTCTGTGGCCTCACCCCAAAGCAGAAGTTATGGATGAACAGGTCTGCCAACTGCTTGAAGTTTTCAATGGATTTTTTTGGAAGAGACGTGTACCAGACATGCGCAGCCCCTGTCAAGGTACCAGAGAAAACACGACACCTCATCTCATCTGAGATAGAGTATATGTCTGCTGCTGACTGATACATCTCCACGTGGTGGACGAGGTTGGTGCTCCCGTCATACCTTGGGGTGAACACGGGTGGCTTGAATTTTGACAGCGTGGGGAAGTTGACTATCTTTGCCACAAAGGGTGAGCCTATGGTGTACCCCCTCTGAAGAGGGTCTCGGCTCTTCAGTATATCTCCGATCTTATCCTCTAACCGCTGGATTGAGTCATTCCAGGGCCTCATAGGGTCGGCCTGGCCAATTTTATCCCCTGCCGCCTCTCCGAGGTGGACGGAGGGTTCTGCTGCAGCAGGTCTGTGTCGGCTGTTCACTTCCCTTTGGCCGTCATCTCGTCCTCTGGGTCGGCCATCTGCTGCCTCCCTCCTGGATCTCGCAGCACTTCTTGGCCTGGATAACTGTTCTCGCAGGTCATTTACTGGGCCTAGCCTCTCAAGGGCCGACCCCCTGCTCAAGCAATCAAAAGCAGAGCCTCTTGGGCGATCATTAGGGTTTGGTCTCCCGCACTTTCCTCTACTGTCCTGGAGAGGTCGTACAGTATTGTTGGAGACCTCATAGGGTTCCCAGCACTCTATAGGGGCCTCCTCTCCCTCCGGATCGTCATACCTGTCCTCAGGGTAACGGTTCCCTTGCCTCCCCAGGCGCAGACGCCGGGGGTCAGCAACATCCCTACGCCGCTGAGGGGGTGGCAGGTCTTTGCATGGTGCCTGGGGTGGTCCCTTGGCCTCATGCTGTCCTCGAGCTGCTGCCGGAGTAATCATCTCAGGTGAAACTCCTGGTGCCCTTAGTATGTTCTGGCTTAGAGCTGTGAACTGCTCCTGCATCATCCGCTGGCTTGCTGCCAGGGACTTTAAGGCTGTCGCTACATCATCCATCTCAGACTGAGGCGGCGGCTGACTGGAACTGGGTCTTCCCCCCTCATCTGGTGGGGGAAGTGATGGTGGTGGCATCTCAGGTGCCATGTGCTTGAGCTATGAGACGTCGAACTGAAGAAAATACTGGTGAGCTTGGGACCTTAGTGGGTCTCTTTCAATGGTGAAACACCTCCTCTCACGGGGAGTGTTGGTTCACCACCAGAGTGCCCAGTGAGGTCAAGCTGTACAAAGGAAGAGATGTCTTCTCGTTCCCACAGACGGCGTCAAACTGATGATTCTAAGATTTAGCACCACCGGATAAGTGATAGTGAGCTCAAACAGTAGCATCTATGGCAGCCATAGAGATGTATAAGTGTATAAGTATGTAGAAGGGGATGAGTATAAGAGGAACTAAGGCAATGATGTATAGTGGTTCAGCCAATTTGGCCTACATCCACTGTGAGTGTGTGATCCACTAAGTACGGGCACTAATGGCCATGGATACAATGCACATAACCCTCTCTCTCTCTCTACTGTGTGTACAAGCGGAGTTTTAGCTAGGGCTACAGTTAATGGATTGATCCCCTGTAGGGTTGTAGATGACAAGTATATATAGGTCTTGGGGGGTGTAGTGTACCCCCCAAGTATGCATGGTGCATGTGAATGATGATCTAGCCAATCCCCTGTTGACACCTGTAGATGCCAAATGATGACATAATATTCCCTCACGTGAGGGTGTGATTTGGTTATAACGGTCTTCCACGTGCCATGTGAGCCTCACGCGCACTGTTCCACGCATCTCCCAAACCACGCGCTGTCATGATGTCACCCTCGGCCTATGAGCCGAGGCCGAGGGCAAAGTTTCTTCCAGTAGTGAGCCTGGCCCAATTCTGGCCTCGTACTGTCGTACCCTCGTAGGGTCGTCTGGAGCCTGGTGAAGGGTCGGCCCCTCGTAGGGTCGTCTGGAACCTGGTGAAGGGTCGGCCCCTCGTAGGGTCGTCTGGAGCCATGGTGAAGGGTCGGCCCCTCTGGGGGGTCGTATGGAGCCTGTTGGAGGGGTCGGCCCCTCGTAGGGTCGTCCGTTTGGAGGTTATCATCAGCCAGGCAGAGGATATAAACGGGTATATCATTAAGTTCCCCCTCTTGGTTTTGAGAGTGCATGGCGAGTCTTCTCCTCCAGCATTGTCGTCCCGACAGAGGGAGTGACTCCATCAATTTAATGATGTTTATAAATGGTAACCACAACTAAGTTATTTTTTGAAATTTTCACCCACCAAATTAATGATGTTTGAGGCATTAAGTCCTCCCTCGTCGTTTTGAGAGTGCATGGAGAGTCGTCTCGTCCAGCATTGTCATCCCGTCTGTGGGAGTGACTCCACCAAATTAATGATGTTTTCAATGATAACCACAACAAAGTGATTTTTCAAATTTGTACAGACCAAATTAATGATTTTTTAGGCATTAAGTCCTCCCTCTTTGTTTTGAGAGTGCATGGAGAGTTGTCTTATCTAGCACTGTCGTCCCGACCTAGGGAGCGACTCCACCAAATTAATGATGTTTTTCAATGATAACCACAACTAAGTGATTTGTTCAAATTTTCAACCACCAAATTATAGATGTTTTAGGCATTAAGTTCTCCCTCGTCGTTTTGAGAGTGAATGGAGAGTCGTCTCGTCCAGCTCTGTAGTCCCGGCTGAGGTAGTGACTCCTCCAAATTAATGATGTTTTTCAATGGTAACAAAAAATAAGTGATTTCTAAAATTTTAACCCACCAATTAATGATGTTTATGGCATTAAGTCCTCCCTCGTCATTTTAAGAGGGCATGGAGAGTCTTCTCGTCCAGCACTGTCGTCCCGTCCGTGGGAGTGACTCCACCAAATTAATGATGTTTTAGGCATTAATTCCTCTCTCTTCGTTTTGAGATTGCAGGGAGAGTCGTCTCGTCCAGCACTGTCGTCCTGACTAAGGGATTGAATCCACCAAATTAATGAAGTTTTTCAATGATAACCACAACTAAGTGATTTGTTCAAATTTGCAACCACCAAATTATAGATGTTTTAGGCATTAAGTACTCCCTCGTCGTTTTGAGAGTTCATGGAGAGTCGTCTCATTCAGCACTGTCGTCCCGACCGAGGGAGCGACTCCACCAAATTAATGATGCTTTTTAATGGTAACCACAACTAAGTGATTTTTTAAATTTGCACCCACCAAATTAATGATCTTTTAGGCATTAAGTCCCCCTCACTGTTTTGAGAGTGCATGGAGAGTCGTCTCGTCCCTCACAGTCGTCCCAGTCGAGGGTGTGACTCCACAAAATTAATGTTGTTTTTCAATGGTAACCATAACTAAGTGATTTTTTAAATTTTCACCCAATAAATTATTTATGTTTTAGGCATTAGGTCCCCCCTCATTGTTTTGAGAGTGCATGGAGAGTCGTCTCGTTTAGCACTGTCGTTCGGTCTAGGGAGTGACTCCAACAAACTAATGATGTTTTTCAATGATAACCACAAATAAGGGATTTCTTTAAATTTGCACCTACTAAATTACTGTTGTTTTAGGAATTAAGTCCTCCCTCTTGGTTTTGAGAGTGCATGGCCTGTTTTCTCGTCCAGCACTGTCGTCCCGGCAGGGTGATTGACTCCACCAAACTAATGATGTTTATAAATGGTAAACACAACTAAGTTATTTTTTAAAACTTTTGCCCACCAAATTAATGATGATTTAGGCATGAACTCCTCCCTTGTCGTTTTGAGAGTGCATGGAGAGTCATCTCGTCCAGCACTGTCGTCCCGGCTGTGGGAGTGACTCCACCAATTTAATGATGTTTTTCAATGATAACCACGACTAAGTGATTTGTTCAAATTTGCAACCACCAAATTATAGATGTTTTAGGCATTAAGTTCTCCCTCGTCGTTTTGAAAGTGCATGGAGAGTCATCTTGTTCAGCACTGTCGTCCCGACCGAGGGAGTGACTCCACCAAATTAGTGATGTTTTTCAATGGTAACAACAACTAAGTGATTTTTTAAATTTTCACCCAACAAATTACTGATTTTTTAGGCATTAAGTGCCGCCTCTCCGTTTTGAGAGTGCGAGGAGAGTCGTTTCGTCTAGCACTGTCGTTCCAGTCAAGCGAGTGACTCCACAAAACTAATGATGTTTTTCAATGATAACCACAACTAAATGATTTTTCAAATTTGCACCCACTACATTAATGATGTTTTAGGCATTAAGTCCTCCCTCTTTGTTTCGAGAGTGCATGGCGAGTCGTCTCGTCCAACACTATCGTCCCGGTCGAGGGAGTGACTCCACCAAAGTAATGATGTTCATAAATGGTAACCAAAAATAAGTGATTTTTGAAATTTTCACCCACCAAATTAATGATGTTTTAGTCATTAAGTCCTCCCTCGTCGTTTTGAGAGGGCATGGAGAGTCGTCTCGTCCAGCACTATCGTTCCGGCATGGGGGTGCCCCACCAAATTAATGATGTTTCTCATTGGTGACCAAAACTAAGTGATTTTTGAAATTTCCACCGACCAAATTATTGATGTTTTAGGCATTAATCCCTCCCTCGTCGTTTTGGAGTTCATGGAGAGTCATCTCGTCCACCACTGTCGCCCCAGGCGTGGGAATGACTCCACTAAATTAATGATGTTTTTCAATGGTTACAAAAAATAAGTGATTTTTCAAATTTTTCACCAACCAAATTAAAGATGTTTTAGGCATTAAGTCCTCCCTCGTCGTTTTGAGAGGGCGTGCTGAGTCGTCTCGTCCAGCACTATCGTTCCGACATAGGGGGTGACTCCACCAAATTAATGATGTTTCCCAATGGTAACAAAAACTAAATGATTTTTGAAATTTCCACCGACCAAATTAATGATGTTTTAGGCATTAATCCCTCCCTCGTCGTTTTGGAGTTCATGGAGAGTCGTCTCGTCCACCACTGTCGTCCCGGCCGTGGAAATGACTCCATCAAATTAATGATGTTTTTCAATTGTTACCAAATCTAAGTGATTTTTAAAATTTCCACCCACTAAATTAATGATGTTATATTCATTAAGTCCTCCCTCGTCGTTTTGAGAGTGCATGGAGAGTCGTTTTGTCCAGAACTATCGTTCCGGCTAAGATAGTGACTACACCAAATTAATGATGTTTTTCAATGGAAACCAAAACTAAGTGATTTTTGAAATTTTCACCAACCAAATTAATGATGTTTTATGCATTAAGTCCTCCCTCTTCGTTTTGAGAGTGCATGGAGAGTCGTCTCGTCCAGCACTGTCGTCCTGGCCGAAGGAGTGACTCCACCAAATTAATGATGTTTTTCAATAATAACCACAACTAAGTGATTTTTCGAATTTCCACCCACCAAATTAATGATGTTTTAGGCATTAAGTCCTCCATCGTCATTTTTAGAGTGCGTGGAGAGTCGTCTCGTCCAGCACTATCGTCCCGGTCGAGGGAGTGACTCCACCAAATTAATGATGTTTTTCAACGATAACCTCAACTAAGTTATTTGGTCAAATTTGCAACCACCAAATTATAGATGTCTTAGGCATTAAGTCCTCGCTCATTGTTTTGAGAGTCCATGGAGAGCCGTCTCGTTCAGCACTGTCATCCCGACCGAGGGAGTGACTCAACCAAATTAATGATGTTTTTCATTGGTAACCATAACTAAGTGATTTTTTAAATTTGCACCCACCAGGTTAATGATGTTTTAGGCTTTAAGTCCTCCCTCCTCATTTTCAGAGTGCATGGAGAGTCGTCTCATCCAGCACTGTCATCCTGGCCGAGGGAGTGACTCCACCAAATTAATGATGTTTTTCAATGGTAACAACAACTAAGTGATTTTTTAAATTTTCACCCACCAAATTAATGATTTTATAGGCATTATGTCTCCCCTCGTCGTTTTGAGAGTGCATGGAGAGTCGTCTCATCCAGCATTGTCGTTCCGATCGAGGGAGTGACTCCACCAAATTAATGATTTTTTTTCAATGATAACCATAACTAATGGTTTCTTTAAATTTGCACCCACTAAATTAATGATGTTTTAGGCATTAAGTCCCCCTTCATCATTTTGAGAGTGCATGGAGAGTCGTCTCGTCCCCACTGTCGTCCCGGCAGACGGAGTGACTCCACCAAATTAAAGATGCTTATAAATGGTAACCACAACTAAGTAATTTTTTTAAATTTCCACCCACCAAGTTAATGAAGTTTTAGGCAGTAAGTCCCGCCTCGTCGTTTTGAGAGTGCGTTGAGAGTCATCTCATCTAGCACTGTCATTCCGGTCAAGGGAGTGACTCCACCAAACTAATGATGTTTTTCAATGATAACCACAACTAAGTGATTTTTGAAATTTGCACCCACTAAATAAATGATTTTTTAGGCATTAAGTCCCCCCTCTTAGTTTTGAGAGTGCATGGAGAGTCGTCTCGTCCAACACTATCGTCCCGGCCGAGGGAGTGACTCAATCAAATTAATGATGTTTATAAATGGTAACCAAAAATAAATGATTTTTGAAATTTTCACCCACCAAATTAATGATGTTTTAGTCATTAAGTCCTCCCTCCTCGTTTTGAGAGGGCATGGAGAGTCGTCTCGTCCAGCACTGTCGTCCCATCCGTGGGAATGACTCCACCAAATTAGTGATGTTTTTCATTGGTTACCAAAACTAAGTGATTTTTCAAATTTCCCCCCACCAAATTAATGATGTCATAGGCATTAAGTCCAGCCTCGTCATTTTGAGAGTGCATGGATAGTCGTTTATCCTAGCACTATCGTTCCGGCTAAGGGAGTGACTCCACCAAATTAATGATATTTTTCAATGGTAACCAAAACTAAGTGATTTTTTAAATTTTTAACCACCAAATTAATGATGTTTTAGTCATTAAGTCATCCTCGTCATTTGAGAGTGCATGGAGAGTCCTCTCGTCCAACACTGTCTTCCCAGTCGAAGGAGTGACTCCAACAAATAAATGTTGTTTTTCAATTATAAGCACAACTAAGTAACTTTTCAAATTTCCACCCACCAAATTAATGATGTTTTTGGCATTAACTCCTCCATCGTCATTTTGAGAGTGCATGGAGAGTCGTCTCATCCAGCACTATTATCCCGATCGAGGGAGTGACTCCACCAAATTAATGATGTTTTTCAATGATAACCACAACTAAGTGATTTGTTCAAATTTGCAAGCACCAAATTATAAATGTTTTAGGCATTAAGTCCTCCCTTGTCGTTCTGAGAGTGCATGCAGAGCCGTCTCGTTCAGCACTGTCATCCCGACCGAGGGAGTGACTCCACCAAATTAATGATGTATTTTATTGGTAACCACAACTAAGAGATTTTTTAAATTTGCACCCACCAAATTAATGATGTTTTAGGCCTTAAGTCCCCCCTCCTCATTTTGAGAATGCATGGAGAGTCGCCTAATTCAGCACTGTTGTCCCGGCCGAGGGAGTGACTCCACCAAATTAATGATGTTTTTCAGTGGTAACAACAACTAAGTGATTTTTTTAATTTTGACCCATCAAATTAATGAATTTTTAGGCATTAAGTCTCCCCTCGTCGTTTTGAGAGTGCACGGAGAGTCATCTCGTCGAGCACTGTCGTTCCAGTTGAGGGAGTGACTCCACCAAATTAGTGATGTCTTTCATTAATAACCACAACGAAGTGTTTTTTTGAATTTCTACCCACCAAATTAATGATGTTTTAGGCATTAAGTCCTCCATCGTCGTTCTGAGAATGCATGGAGAGTCGTCTCGTCCACCACTGTCGTCCCGGTCGAGGGAGTGACTTCACCAAATTAATGATGTTTTTCAATGATAACCACAACTAAGTGATTTATTCAAATTTGCAACCACCAAATTATAGATGTCTTAGGCGTTAAGTCCTCCCTCGTTGTTTTGAGACTGCACGGAGAGCCGTCTCGTTCAGCACTGTCGTCCCGATCGAGGGAGTGACTCAACCAAATTAATGATGTTTTTCATTGGTAACCATAACTAAGTGATTTTTTAAATTTTCACTCACCAGGTTAATGATGTTTTAGGCCTTAAGTCCCCCCTCCTCATTTTCAGAGTGCATGGAGAGTCGTCTCATCGAGCACTGTCAACCCGGTCGAGGGAGTGACTCCACCAAATTAATGATGTTTTTCAATGGTAACAACAAATAAGTGATTTTTTAAATTTTCACCCACCAAATTAATGATTTTTTAGGCATTAAGTCTCCCCTCGTTGTTTTGAGAGTGCATGGAGACTCGTCTCGTCTATCACTTTCATTCCGGTCGAGGGAGTGACTCCACCAAATTAATGATTTTTTTCAATGATAACCACAACTAAGTGATTTCTTTAAATTTGCACCCACTAAAATAATGATGTTTTATGCATTAAGTCCCCCTTCGTCCTTTTTTAGAGTGCTTGGAGAGTCGTCTCGTCCCTCACTGTCGTCCCGGCAGACGGAGTGACTCCACCAAATTAATGATGCTTATAAATGGTTACCACAACTAAGTAATTTTTTTTAATTTTCCCCCACCAAGTTAATGAAGTTTTAGGCATTAAGTCCCGCCTCGTCGTTTTGAGAGTGCGTGGAGAGTCATCTCGTCTAGCACTGTCATTCCGATCAAGGGAGTGTCTCCACCAAACTAATGATGTTTTTCAATGATAATAACAACTAAGTGATTTTTGAAATTTGCACCCCCTAAGTTAATGATCTTTTAGGCATTAAGTCCTCCCTCTTAGTTTTAAGAGATCATCGCGAGTCATCTCGTCCAACACTGTCGTCCCGACGGAGGGAGTGACTCCACCAAATTAATGATGTTTATAAATGGTAACCAAAAAAAATGATTTTTGAAATTTTCACCCACCAAATTAATGATGTTTTAGTCATTAAGTCCTCCCTCATCATTTTGAGAGGGCATGGAGAGTCGTCTTGTCCAGCACTGTCGTCCCATCCGTTGAAATGACTCCACCAAATTAGTGATGTTTTTCAATGGTTACCAAAACTAAGTGATTTTTCAAATTTCCCCCGACCAAATTAATGATGTTATAGGTATTAAGTCATGCCTCGTCGTTTTGAGAGTGCATGGAGAGTCGTTTCATCCAGCACTATCGCTCCGTCTAAGGGAGTAACTCCACCAAATTAATGATATTTTTCAATGGTAACCAAAACTAAAGGATTTTTGAAATTTTCAACCACCAAATTAATGATGTTTTAGGCATTAAGTCATCCTCGTCGTCTTGAGAGCGCATGGAGAGTCCTCTCGTCCAGCACTGTCGTCCCGGCCGAAGGAGTGACTCCACCAAATAAATGTTGTTTTTCAATGATAAGCACAACTAAGTAACTTTTCAAATTTCCACCCACCAAATTAATGATGTTTTAGGCATTAACTCCTCCATCGTCGTTTTGAGAGTTCATGGAGAGTCGTCTCGTCCAGCACTATCATCCCGATCGAGGGAGTGACTCCACCAAATTAATGATGTTTTTCAACGATAACCACAACTAAGTGATTTGTTCAAATTTGCAAGCACCAAATTATAGGTGTTTTAGGCATTAAGTCCTACCTTGTCATTTTGAGAGTGCATGGAGAGCCGTCTCCTTCATCACTCTAGTCCCCACTGAGGGAGTGACTCCACCAAATTAATGATGTATTTTATTGGTAACCACAACTAAATGATTTTTTAAATTTTCACCCACCAATTATGTTTTAGGCCTTAAGTCCCCCCTCCTCGTTTTGGAACTGCACGGACATTCGTCTCATCCAGCACTGTCATCCCGGTCGAGGGAGTGACTCCACCAAATTAATGATGTTTTTCAATGGTAACAACAATTAAGTGATTTTTTAAATTTTCACCCACCAAATTATTGATTTTTTAGGCATTAAGTCTCTCCTCGTCGTTTTGAGAGTGCATGGAGAGTCGTCTCGTCCAGCACTGTCGTTCCGGTCGAGGGAGTGACTCCACAAAATTAATGATTTTTTTCAATGATAACCACAACTAAGTGATTTCTTTAAATTTGCACCCACTAAATTAATGATGTTTTAGGCATTAAGTCCTCTTATTTCGTTTTAAGAGTGCCTGGAGAGTCGTTTAGTCCAACACAGTCGTCCCGGCCGACGGATTGACTCCACCAAATTAATGATGCTTATAAATGGTAACCACAACTAAGTAATTTTTTTAAAATTGCCCCCACCAAGTTAAAGAAGTTTTAGGCATTAAGTCATGCCTCATAGTTTTGAGAGTGCATGGAGAGTTGGCTCGTCCAGCACTATCGTCCCGGCTGACGGAGTGACTCCACCTAATTAATGGTGTTTATCAATGGTAACCACAACTAAGTGATTTTTTAAAATTTTCACCCACCAAATTAATGATATTTTAGGCATTAAGTCCTCCTTCGTCGTTTTAAGAGTGCACGGAGAGTTCGCTCGTCCAGCACTGTCGTCCCGGCTGATGGAGTGACTCCACCAAATTATTGATGTTTATCAATGGAAACCACAACTAAGTGATATTTTTAAATTTGCACCCAAAAAATTAATGATGTTTTATGCATTAAGTCCTCCCTCGTCGTTTTGAGAGTGCATGGAGAGTCGTCACGTCAGACACTATCATCCCGGCTGAGGGAGTGACTCCACCAAATTAATGATGTTTTTCAATGGTAACTATAAATAAGTGATTTTTGAAATTTTCACCCACTAAATTAATGATGTTTTAGGCATTAAGTCCTCCCTCGTCGTTTTGAGAGTGCATGCAGAGTCGTCTCGTCCAGCACTGACGTCCCGACTAATTGAGTGACTCCACCAAATTAATGATGTTTTTCAATGATAACCACAATTAAGGAATTTGTCAAATTTTCAGCCACTAAATTAATGATGCTTTAGGCATTAAGTCCTCCGTCGTCGTTTTGAGAGTGCATGGAGAGTTGACTCATCCAGCTCTGTCGTCCCGGCTGAGGGAGTGACTCCACCAAATTAATGATGTTTTTCAATGGTTACCAAAAATAAGTGATTTATGAAATTTTCACCCACCAATTAATGATCTTTAAGGTATTAAGTCTTCCCTAGTCATTTTGAGAGGGCATGGAGAGTCGTCTTGTCAAGCACAGTCGTCCCGGCCGTGGGAGTGACTCCACCAAATTAATGATGTTTTTCAATGATAACCACAACTAAGTGATTTGTTCAAATTTGCAACCACCAAATTACAGATCTTTTAGGCGTTAAGTACTCCCTTGTTGTTTTGAGAGTGCAAGGAGAGTCGTCTCGTTCAGCACTGTCGTCCCGTCCGAGGGAGTGACTCCACCAAATTAATGATGTATTTTATTTGTAACCACAACTAAGTGATTATTTAAATTTTCCCCCACCTAATTAATGATGTTTTAGGCCTTAAGTCCCTCCTCCATGTTTTTAGACTGCATGGAGAGTCGTCCCATCCAGCACTATTGTCCCAACCGAGGGTGTGACTCCACCAAATTAATGATGTTTTTCAGTGGTAACAACAACTAAGTGATTTTTTAAATTTTCACCCACCAAATTAATGATTTTTTAGGCATTAAGTCTCCACTCGTCGTTTTGAGAGTGCATGGAGAGTCGTCTCATCCAGCACTGTCATTACAATCGAGGGAGTGACTCCACAAAATTAATGATGTTTTTCAATAATAACCACAACTAAGTGATTTTTCAAATTTCCACCCACCAAATTAATCGTGTTTTAGGCATTAAGTCCTCCCTCGTCGTTTTGAGAGTGCATGGAGAGTCATCTCGTCCAACACTGTCGTCCCGATCGATGGAGTGACTCCACCAAATTAATGATGTTTTCCAATGATAACCACAACTAAGTGATTTCTTCAAATTTGCAACCACTAAATTATAGATGTCTTAGGCATTAAGTCATCCCTCGTTGTATTGAGAGTGCATGGAGAGTCGTCTCGTTCAGCACTATCGTCCCGACCGAGGGAGTGACTCAACCAAATTAATGATGTTTTTCATTGGTAACCATAACTAAGTGATTTTTTTAAATTTGCACCCACCAAATTAATGATGTTTTTGGCCTTAAGTCCCCCCCTCCTCGTTTTCAGAGTGCATGGAGAGTCGTCTCATCGATCACTGTCATCCCGACCGAGGGATTGACTCCACCAAATTAATGATGTTTTTCAGTGGTAACAACAACCAAGTGATTTTTTAAATTTTCACCCACCATATTAATGATTTTTTAGGCATTAAGTCTCCCCTCATCGTTTTGAGAGTGCATGGAGAGTCGTCTCGTCCAGCACTGTCAATCCAGTCGAGGGGGTGACTCCACCAAATTAATGATTTTTTTTCAATGATAACCACAACTAAGTGATTTCTTTAAATTTGCACCCACTAAATTAATTATGTTTTAGGCATTAAGTCCTCCTATTTCATTTTAAGAGTGCCTGAAGAGTCGTCTCGTCAAACACTGTCGTCCCGGTAGACGGAGTGACTCCACCAAATGAATGATGTTTATAAATGGTAACCACAACTAAGTAATTTTTTAAAATTTTCCCCCACCAAGTTAATGAAGTTTTTGGCATTAAGTCCTGCCTCGTAGTTTTGAGAGTGCATGGAGAGTTGGATCGTCCATCACTATAGTCCCGCCTGAGGGAGTGACTCCACCTAATTAATGGTGTTTATCAATGGTAACCACAACTAAGTCATTTTTTTAAATATGCACCCACGAAATTAATGATGTTTTTGGCATTAAGTCCTCCTACGTCGTTTTGAGAGTGCATGGAGAGTTGGCCTGTCCAGCAATGTCGTCCCGGCTGATTGAGTGACTCCACCAAATTATCGATGTTTATCAATGGAAACCACAACTAAGTGATTTTTTTAAATTTTCACCCACAAAAATTAATGATGTTTTAGGCATTAAGTTCTCCCTCGTCGTTTTGAGAGTGCATGGAGAGTCGTCTCGTCCAACACTGCCATCCCGTCTGAGGGGGTGCCTCGCCAAAATTAATGATGTTTTTCAATGTTAACCATAACTAAGTGATTTTTGAAATTTTCACCCACTAAATTAATGATGTTTTAGGCATTAAGTCCTCCCTCGTCGTTTTAAGAGTGCCTGCAGAGTCGTCTAGTCCAGCACTGACGTCCCGACCGATTGAGTGAGTCCACCAAATTAATGATGTTTTTCAATGATAACCGCAATTAAGGGATTTTTCAAATTTTCACCCACTAAATTAATGATGTTTTAGGCATTAAGTCCTACCTCGTCATTTTGAGAGTGCATGGAGAGTCGTCTCGTCCAGCTCTGTCGTCCCGGCTCAGGGAGTGACTCCACCAAATTAATGATGTTTTTCAATGGTTACCAAAAATAAGTGATTTTCGAAATTTTCACCCACCAATTAATGATGTTTAAGGCATTAATATTCCCTCGTCATTTTGAGAGGGCATGGAGAGTCGTCTCGTCCAGCACTGTCGTCCTGGCCGTAGGAGTGACTCCACCAAATTAATGATGTTTTTCAATGATAACCACAACTAACTGATTTTTTAAATTTACACCCACTAAATTAATGATGTTTTAGGCATTAATTCCTCCCTCATCGTTTTGAGAGTGCATGGAGAGTCGTCTCGTCCAGCACTGTCTTCCCTACCGAGGGAGTGAATCCACCAAATTAATGATGTTTTTCAATGATAACCACAACTAAGTGATTTGTTCAAATTTGCCACCACCAAATTATAGATCTTTTAGGCATTAAGTACTCCCTCGTCGTTTTGAGAGTGCATGGAGAGCCGTCTCGTTCAGCACTGTCATCCCGACCGAGGGAGTGACTCCACCAAATTAATGATGTTTTTCAATGGTAACGACAACTAAGTGATTTTTTAAATTTGCACCCACCAAATTAATGATGTTTTGGGCATTAAATCCCCCTCGCCGTTTTGCGAGTGCATGGACAGTCGTCTCGTCCCGCACTGTTGTCCCGGTCGAGGGAGTGACTCCACCAAATTAATGATGTTTTTCAATGGTAACAACAAATAAGTGATTTTTTAAATTTTTACCCACCAAATTAATTATTTTTTAGGCATTAAGTCTCCCCTCGTCGTTTTGAGAGTGCATGGAGAGTCGTCTCGTCCAGCACTGTCGTTCCGGTCGAGGGAGTGACTCCACTAAATTAATGATTTTTTTCAATGATAACCACAACTAAGTGATTTCTTTAAATATTCACCCACTAAATTAATGATGTTTTAGGCATTAAGTCCTCCCTTCTTGGTTTTGAGAGTGCATGGAGAGTTTTCTCATCCAGCACTGTCGTTCCGGCAGAGGGAGTGACTCCACCAAATTAATGATGTTTATAAATGGTAACCACAACTAAGTTACTTTTTAAAATTTTCACCCACCAAATTAATGATGTTTTAGGGATTAAGTCCTCCCTCGTTGTTTTGAGTGTGCATGGAGAGTCGTCTCGTCCAGCACTGTCGTCCCGACTGAGGGAGTGACTCCACCAAATTAATGATCTTTATCAATGGTAACTACAACTAAGTGATTTTTATAAATTTCCACGCACCAAATTAAAGATGTTTTAGGCACTAGGTCCCCCCTCGTCGTTTGGAGAGTGCATGGAGAGTCGTCTCGCCTAGCACTGTCGTTCCGGCTGAGGAAGTACTCCACCAACTAAATGACCTTTTTAATTGGTAACCAAAGCTAAGTGATTTTAGAAATTTCAACCCATCAAATTAATGATATTTAAGGCATTAAGTCCCCCCTCGTCGTTTTGAGAGGGCGTGGCGAGTTGTCTCGTCCAGCACTGTCGTTCCGGCTGAGGGAATGACTCCACCAAATTATTGACGTTTTTCGATGGTAACCAAAACTAAATGATTTTTGAAATTTTCACCCACCAAATTAAAGTTGTTTTAGGCATTAAGTCCTCCCTCATCGTTTTGAGAGTGCACGGAGAGTCGTCTCGTCCAGCACTAGTGTCCCGACCGTGGGAGTGACTCCACCAAATTAATGATGTTTTCAATGATAACCAAAACAAAGTGATTTGTTCAAATTTGTAACCAGCAAATTATAGATGTTTTAGGCATTAGGTTCCCACTCATCATTTTGAGAGTGCATGGAGATTCGTCTCGTTCACCACTGTCATCCCGACCGAGGGAGTGTCTCCACCAAATTAATGATTTTTTCAATGGTAACAACAACTAAGTGATTTTTTAAATTTGCACCAACAAAATTAATGATGTTTTAGGCATTAAGTCCCCCTTCGTCGTTTTGAGAGTGCATGGAGAGTCGTCTCGTCCGTCACTGTCGTCCCGACCGAGGGTGTGACTCCACCAAACTAATGATGTTTTCTAATGGTAACCACAACTTAGTGATTTTTTAAATTTTCACCCAAAAAATTAATGATTTTTAAGGCATTAAGTCCTGCCTCGTCGTTTTGCGACAGCGTGGAGAGTCATCTCGTCTTGCACTGTCATTCCAGTCAAGGGAGTGACTCCACCAAACTAATGATGTTTTTCAATGATAACAACAACTAAGTGATTTTTGAAATTTGCACCCAACAAATTAATGATGTTTTAGGCATTAAGTCCTCCCTCTTTGTTTTGAGAGTGCATGGCGAGTCGCCTCGTCCAACACTGTCGTCCCGGCCGAGGGAGTAACTCCACCAAATTAATGATGTTTTTCAATGGTTACCAAAAATAAGTGATTTCTGAAATTTTCACCCACCAAAATAATGATGTTATAGGCATTAAGTCATGCCTCGTCGTTTTGAGAGGGCATGGAGAGTCGTCTCGTCTAGCACTATCGTTTCGGCTAAGGGAGTGACTCCACCAAATTAATGATATTTTTCAATGGTAACAAAAACTAAGTGATTTTTGAAATTTTCAACCACCAAATTAATGTTGTTTTAGTCACTAAGTCCTCCTCGTCGTTTTGAGAGTGCATGGAGAGTCCTCTCATACACCACTGTCGTCCCGGCCGAAGGAGTGACTCCACCAAATAAATTGTTGTTTTTGAAAGATAAGCACAACTAAGTAACTTATAAAATTTCCACCCACAAAATTAATAATGTTTTAGGCATTAACTCCTCCATCGTTGTTTTGAGAGTGCATGGAGAGTCGTATCGTCCACCATTGTCATCCCGATCGAGGGAGTGACTCCACCAAATTAATGATGTTTTTCAATGATAATTACAACTAAGTGATTTGTTCAAATTTTCAAGCACCAAATTATAGATGTTTTAGGCATTTAGTCCTCCCTTGTCGTTTTGAGAGTGCATGGAGAGCCGTCTCATTTAGGACTGTCGTCCCGTCTGAGGGAGTGACTCCACCAAATTAATGGTGTGTTTTATTGGTAACCAAAACTAAGTGATTTTTTAAATTTGCACCCACCAAATTAATGATGTTTTAGGCCTTAAGTCCCCCCTCCTCATTTTGAGACTGCATGGAAACTCGTCTCATCCAACACTATTGTCCCGGCCGAGGGAGTGGCTCCACCAAATTAATGATGTTTTTCAGTGGTAACAACATCTAAGTAATTTTTTAAATTTTCACCCACCAAATTAATGATTTTTTAGGCATTATGTCTCCCCTTGTCGTTTTGAGAGTGCATGGAGAGTCATCTCGTCCAGCAGTGTCGTTCCAATCTATGGAGTAACTCCACCAAATTAATGATGTTTTTTAATGATAATTACAACTAAGTGGTTTCTTTAAATTTTCACCCACTAAATTAATGATGTTTTAGGCATTAAGTCCTCCCATTTAGTTTTTAGAGTGCATGGAGAGTAGTCTCATCCAGCACTGTCGTCCCGAAAGACGGAGTGACCCCTCCAAATTAATGATGCTTATAAATGGTAACCACAACTATGTATTTTTTTTTAAATTTTCTCCCACCAAATTAATGATGTTTGATGCATTAAGTCCTCCCTCGTCGTTTTGAGAGTGCATGGAGAGTCGACTCGTCCAGCACTATCGTCCCGACTGAGGGAGTGACTCCACCTAGTTAATGATGTTTATCAATGGTAACCACAACTAAGTGATTTTTTGAAATTTGTACCCACCAAATTAATGATGTTTTAGGCATTAAGTCCTCCCTCGTCGTTTTGAGAGTGCATGGAGAGCCATCTCGTCCAGCACTATCGTCCTAGTCGTGGGAGTGACACCACTAAATTAATGATGTTTTCAATGATAACCACAATTAAGTGATTTTCAAATCTGCACCCACCAAATTAATGATGTTTTATCCATTAAGTACTCCCTCGTCATTTTGAGAGTGCATGGAGTGTCATCTCGTCCAGCACTGTCGTCCCGGTCGAGGGAGTGACTCCACAAAATTAATGATGTTTTTGAATGATAACCCCAACTAAGTGATTTGTTCAAATTTGCAACCACCAAATTATTGATGTTTTAAGCATTAAGTTCTTCCTTGTCGTTTTTAGAATGCATGGAGAGCCGTCTCGTTCACCACTATCGTCCCGACTGAGGGAGTGACTCCACCAAATTAACGATGTTTTTAATAATAACAACAACAAAGTGATTTTTTAAATTTTCACCCACTAAATTAATGATGCTTTAGGCATTAATCCCCCCTTCGCCGTTTTGAGAGAGCATGGAGAATCGTCTCGTCCCTCACTGTCGTCCCGTCCGAGGGAGCCACTCCACCAAATTAATGATGTTTTCCAATCGTAAACAGAACTGAGTGATGTTTTAAATTTGCACCCAACAAATTAATGATTTTTTAGGCATTAAGTCCCCCCTCGTCGTTTTGAGAGTGCGTGGAGAATCATATCGTCTAGCACTGTCATTCGGATCAAGGAAGTGACTCCAACAAATTAAAGATGACTATCAATGGTAACGAAAACTAATTGATTTTTGAAATTTCAAACCACCAAATTAATGATGTTTTAGGCATTAAGACCTGCCTCGTCGTTTTGAGAGTTCATGGAGAGTCGTCTCGTCCAGCACTGTCGTCCCATCCGTGGGAATGACTCCACCAAATTAGTGATGTTTTTCAATGGTTACAAAAACTAAGTGATTTTCCAAATTTCCACCCACCGAATTACTGATGTTATAGGCATTAAGTCCTCCCTCGTCATTTTGAGAGTGCATAGAGAGTCGTTTCTTCCAGCACTATCGTTCTGGCAATGGGAGTGACTCCACCGAATTAATGACATTTTTCAATGGTAACCAAATCTTAATGATTTTTGAAATTTTCACCCACCAAATTAATGATGTTTGAGGCATTAAGTCCTCCCTCGTCGTTTTGAGAGTGCATGGAAAGTCGGCTCGTCCAGCACTATCGTCCCGGTTGAGGGAGTGACTCCACCTAATTAATGATGTTATCAATGATAACTATAACTAAGTGATTTTTCAAATCTGCACCCACCAAATTAATGATGTTTTAGGCATTAAGTACTCCCTCATCATTTTTTGAGTGCATGGAGTGTTGTCTCGTCCGGCACTGTCGTCCCAGCCGAGGGAGTAACTCCACCAAATTAAAGATGTTTTTCAATGATAACCACAACTAAGTGATTTGTTAAATTTTGCAGCCACCAAATTATAGATGTTTTAGGCATTAAGTTCTCCCTCGTCGTTTTGAGAGTGCATGGCGAGCCGTCACATTCACCACTCTCGTCCCGACCCGGGGAGTGACTCCACCAAATTAATGATGTTTTTCAATGGTAACCACAAGAAAGTAATTTTTTAAATTTTCACCCACCAAATTAATGATGTTTTTCTGCAGTAAGACCCCCTCATCGTTTTGAGAGTGCACGGAGAGTTGTCTCGTCCCGACCGAGGGTGTGACTGCACCAAATTAATGATGTTTTTCAATGGTGACCACAACTAAGTTATTTTTTAAATTTTCACTCAAAATATTAATGATTTTTTAGGCATTTAGTACCGCCTCGTCGTTTTGAGAATGCGTGGAGAGTCGTCTCGTCTAGCACTGTCATTCCGGTCAAGGGAGTGACTCCACCAAACTAATGATGTTTTTCAATTATTACCACAACTAAGTGATTTTTGAAATTTTCACCCACTAAATTACTGATGTTTTAGGCATTAGGTCCTCCCTCTTGGTTCTGAGAGTGCATGGCGAGTCGTCTCGTCAAACACTGTTGTCCCGGCCGAGGGAGTGACTCCACCAAATTAATGATGTTTCTAAATTGTAACAAAAAATAAGTGGTTTTGGAAATTTTCACCCACCAAATTAATGATGTTTTAGTCATTAAGTCCTCCCTTGTCGTTTTGAGAGGGCATGGAGACTCATCTCGTTCAGCACTGTCGTTCCGGCAGAGGGGGTGATTCCACCAAATTGATGATGTTTATTAATGGTAACCAAAATTAATTGATCTTTGAAATTTTCACCCACGAAATTAATGATGTTATAGGCATTAAGTCCTCCCTCGTCGTTTTGAGAGTGCGTGGAGAGTCGCCTCGTCCAGCACTGTTGTCCCATCCGTGGGAAGGACTCCACCAAATTAGTGATGTTTTTCAATGGTTTCCAAAACTTAGTGATTTTTCAAATTTCCACCCACCAAATTAATGATGTTTTAGGCATTAAGTCCTCCCTCTTCGTTTTGAGAGTTCATGGAGAGTCGTCTCGTCCAACACTGTCATCCCGATCGAGGGAGTGAGTCCTCCAAATTAATGATGTTTTTCAATGATAACCACAACTAAGTGATTTTTTCAAATTTGCAACCACCAAATTATCGATGTTTTAGGCATTAAGTCCTCCCTCGTCATTTTGAGAGTGCATGGAGAGCCGTCTTGTTCAGGACTGTCGTCCCGACCGAGGGAGTGACTCCACCAAATTAATGATGTATTTTATTGGTAACCAAAACTAAGTGATTTTTGAAATTTGCACCCACCAAATTAATGATGTTTTAGACCTTAAGTCCCCCCTCCTCATTTTGAGAGTGCATGGAGAGTCGTCTCATCCAGCACTGTCGTCCCGGCCGAGGGAGTGACTCCACCAAATTAATGATGTTTTTTAATGGGAACAACAACTAACTGATTTTTTAAATTTTCACCCGCCAAATTAATGATTTTTTAGGCATTAAGTCTCCCCTCGTCGTTTTGAGAGTGCATGGAGAGTCGTCTCGTCCAGCACTGTCGTTCCGGTCATGGGAGTGACTCTACCAAATTAATATTTTTTGCAATGATAACCACAACTAAGTGATTTCTTTAAATTTGCACCCACTAAATTAATGATGTTTTAGGAATTAAGTCCTCCCATTTGGTTTTGAGAGTGCATAGGGAGTCGTCTCTTCTAGCATTGTCATCCCGGAAGACGAAGTGACTCCACCAAATTAATGATGCTTATAAATGGTAACCACAACTCAGTAATTGTTTAAAATTTGCTCCAACCAAATTAATGATGTTTGAGGCATTAAGTCCTCCCTCGTCGTTTTGAGAGTGCATGGAGAGTCGTTCCATCCAGCACTGTCGTCCCGGCCAAAGGAGTGACTCCACCAAATAAATGTTGTTTTTCAATGATAAGCACAACTAAGTATCTTTCCAAATTTGCACCCACCATATTAATGATGTTTTAGGCATTAAGTCCTCCATCATCGTTTTGAGAGTGCATGGAGAGTCGTCTCGTCCAGTACTGTCATCCCGATCGAGGGAGTGACTCCACCAAACTAATGATGTTTTTCAATGATAAACACAACTAAGTGATTTGTTCAAATTTTCAACCACTAAATTATAGATGTTTTAGGCATTAAGTCCTCCCTCGTCGTTTTGAGAGTGCATGGAGAGCTGTCCCGTTCAGCACTGTCGTCCCGACCGAGGAAGTGACTCCGCCAAATTAATGATGTATTTTACTGGTAACCACAACTAAGTGATTTTTTAAATTTTCACCCACCAAATTAATGATGTTGTAGGCTTTAAGTCCCCCCTCCTCGTTTTGAGAGTGCATGGAGAGTCATGTCATCTAGCATTGTCGTTTCGATCGAGGGAGTGACTCCACCAAATTAATGATGTTTTTCTCTGGTAACAACTAAGTGATTTTTTAAAGTTTCACCCACAAAATTAATGATGTTTTAGGCCTTAAGTCCCCCTCCTCATTTTGAGACTGCATGGAGAGTCGTCTCATCCAGCACTATTGTCCCGACCGAGGGAGTTACTCCACCAAATTAATGATGTTTTTAAGTGGTAACAACAAGTAAGTGATTTTTTAAATTTTCAATCACCAAATTAATGATTTTTTAGGCATTAAGCCTCCCCTCGTCATTTTAAGAGTGCATGGAGAGTCGTCTCGTCCAGAACTGTCGTTCCGATTGAGGGAGTGACTCCACCAAATTAATGATTATTTTAATGATAACCATAACTAAGTGATTTCTTTAAATTTGCACCCACTAAATTAATGATGTTTTAGGAATTAAGTCCTCCCATTTGGTTTTGAGAGTGCATAGGGAGTCGTCTCTTCTAGCATTGTCATCCCGGAAGACGAAGTGACTCCACCAAATTAATGATGCTTATAAATGGTAACCACAACTCAGTAATTGTTTAAAATTTGCTCCAACCAAATTAATGATGTTTGAGGCATTAAGTCCTCCCTCGTCGTTTTGAGAGTGCATGGAGAGTCGTTCCATCCAGCACTGTCGTCCCGGCCAAAGGAGTGACTCCACCAAATAAATGTTGTTTTTCAATGATAAGCACAACTAAGTATCTTTCCAAATTTGCACCCACCATATTAATGATGTTTTAGGCATTAAGTCCTCCATCATCGTTTTGAGAGTGCATGGAGAGTCGTCTCGTCCAGCACTGTCATCCCGATCGTGGGAGTGACACCACTAAATTAATGATGTTTTCAAAGAAAACCACAACTAAATGATTTTTCAAATTTTCACCCACCAAATTAATGATGTTTTAGGCATTAAGTCCTCCCTCGTCATTTTGAGAGTGCACGGAGAGTCGTCCTGTCCAGCACTGTTGTCCCGGCCGAGGGAGTGGCTCCACCAAATTAATGATGTTTTTTTAGTAATAACCACGACAAAGTGATTTGTTCAAGTTTGCAACCCCTAAATTATAGATGTTTTAGGCATTAAGTTCTCCATCGTCGTTTTGAGAGTGCATGGAGAGCCGTCTCGTTCACCATTGTCGTCCTGATCGAGGGATTGACTCCACCAAATTAATGATATTTTTCAATGGTAACCAGAACAAAGTGATTTTTCAAATTTGTACCCACCAAATTAATGATGTTTTATGCATTAAGACCCCCTCGTCGTTTTGAGAGTACATGGAGAGTCGTCTCGTCCCGCTCTGTCGTCCCGATCGAGGGTGTGACTCCACCAAATTAATGATGTCTTCAATGGTGACCACAACTAAGAGATTTTTGAAATTTGCACCCAACAAATTAATGGTTTTTTAGGCTTTAAGTACCGCCTCGTCGTTTTGAGAGTGGGTGGAGAGTCGTCTTGTTTAGCACTGTCATTCCGGTCATGGGAATGACTCCACCAAACTAATGATGTTTTTCAATGATAACCACAACTAAGTGATTTTTGAAATTTGCACCCACTAAATTAATGATGTTTTTGGCATTAGGTCCTCCCTCTTGGTTTTGAGAGTGCATGGAAAGTCGTCTCGTCCAACACGGTCGTCCCGGCCGAGGGAGTGACTCCACCAAATTAATGATGTTTATCAATGGTAACAAAAACTAATTAATTTTTGAAATTTCCACGCACCAAATTAATGAAGTTTTAGGCATTAAGTCCTCCCTCGTAGTTTTGAGAGTTCATGGAGAGTCGTCTCATCTATCACTATCGTCCCATTCGTGGGAATGACTCCACTAAATTAGTGATGTTTTTCAATGGTTACAAAAACTAAGTGATTTTTCAAATTTCCACCCACCAAATGAATGATGTTATAGGCACTAAGTCCTCCCTCATCGTTTTGAGAGTGCATGGAGAGTCATCTCGTCCAGCACTGTCATCCCATCCGTGGGAATGACTCCACCAAATTAGTGATGTTTTTCAATGGTTACCAAAACTAAGTGATTTTTCAAATTTCCACCCACCAAATTAATGATGTTTTAGGCATTAATTCCTCCCTCGACGTTTTGAGAGTGCATGGAGAGTCGTCTTGTCCAGCACTTTCGTCCCGGCCGAAGGAGTGACTCCACCAAATAAACCATGTTTTTCAATGATAAGCACTACTAAGTGATTTTTCAAAATTTCCACCCACCAAATTAATGATGTTTCAGGCATTAAGTCCTCCATCGTCGTTTTTAGAGTGCATGGAGAGTTGTCTCGTCCAGCACTGTCATTCCGATCGAGGGAGTGACTCCACCAAATTAATGATGTTTTTCAATGATAACCACAACTAGGTGATTTGTTCAAATTTGTAACCACCAAATTAATGATGTTTTAGGCTTCAAGTCCTCCCTCGTCGTTTTGAGAGTGCATGGAGAGTCGTCTCGTTCAGCACTGTCGTCCCGACCGAGGGAGTGACTCCACCAAATTAATGATGTATTTTATTGGTAACCATAACTAAGTGATTTTTTGAATTTTCACCCACCAAATTAATGATGTTGTAGGCCTTAAGTCCCCCTCCTCATTTTGAGAGTGCATGGAGAGTCGTGTCATCTAGCACTGTCGTCCCGGTCGAGGGAGTGACTCCACCAAATTAATGATGTTTTTCTATGGTAACAACTAAATGATTTTTTAAATTTTCACCCACTAAATTAATGATTTTTTAGGCATTACGTCTCCTCTCTTCGTTTTGAGAGTGCATGGAGAGTCGTCTCGTCCAGCACTGTCGTTCCGGTCAAGGGAGTGACTCCACCGAATTAATGATTTTTTTCACTGATAACCACAACTAAGTGATTTCTTTAAATTTGCACCCACTAAATTAATGATGTTTTAGGCTTTAGGTCCTCCCACTTCGTTTTGAGAGTGCATGGAGAGTCGTCTCCTCCAGCACTGTCGTCCCGGCAGACGGAGTGACTCCACTAAATTAATGATGCTTATAAATGGTAACCACAACTAAGTAATTTTTTTAAATATGCTCCCACCAAATTAATGTAGATTTGGGCATTAAGTTCTCCCTCGTCGTTTTGAGAGTGCATGTAGAGTTGGCTCGTCCAGCACTATCGTCTCGGCTGAGGGAGTGACTCCACCTAATTAATGGTGTTTATCAATGGTAACCACAACTAAGTGATTTTTTTAAATATTTGCCCACCAAATTAATGATATTTTAGGCATTAAGTCCTCCTTCGTCATTTTGAGAGTGCATGGAGAGTCGTCTCGTCCAGCACTGTCGTCCTGGTGAATGGAGTGACTCCACCAAATTAATGATGTTTATCAATGAAAACCACAACTAAGTGATTTTTTAAAATTTGCACGCACCAATTTAATGATGTTTTAGGCATTAAGTCCCGCCTCGTCATTTTTAGAGTGCGTGGAGAGTCAACTCGTCTAGTACTGTCATTCCGGTCAAGGGAATGACTCCACCAAACTAATGATGTTTTTCAATGATAACCACAACTAATTGATTTTTGAAATTTACACCCACTAAATTAATGATGTTTTAGGCATTAAGTCCTCCCTCTTAGTTTTGAGAGTGCATGGCGAGTCGTCTCGTGCAACACTGTCGTCTAGGCTGAGGGAGTGACTCCACCAAATTAATGATGTTTGTAAATGGTAACCAAAAATAAATGATTTTTGAAATTTTCACTTACCAAATTAATGATGTTTTAGTCATTACGTCCTCCTTCGTCGTTTTTAGAGGGAATGGAGAGTCGTCTCGTCCAGCACTGTCGTTCCAACAAAGGGGGTGACTCCACCAAATCAATGATGTTTATAAATGGTAACCAAAACTAATTGATTTTTGAAATTTCTACCCACCAAATTAATGATGTTTTAGGCATTAAGTCCTGCCTCGTCATTTTGAGAGTTCATGGAGAGTCGTCTCGTCCAGCTCTGTCGTCTTATCCGTGGGAATGACTCCACCAAATTACTGATATTCTTCAATGGTTACCAAAACTAAGTGATTTTTTCAAATTTCCAACCACCAAATTAATTATGTTATATGCATTAAGTCCTCCCTCGTCGTTTTGAGAGTGAATGGAGAGTCGTTTCATCCATCACTATCGTTCTGGCTAAGGGAGTGACTCCACTAAATTAATAATATTTTTCAATGGTAACCAAAACTAGGTAATTTTTTATATTTTCACCCACCATATTAATGTTGTTTGAGGCATTATGTCCTCCCTCATCGATTTGAGAGTGCATGGAGAGTCGTCTCGTCGAGCACTATCGTCGTGGCCGAAGGAGTGACTCCACCAAGTAAATGACATTTTTCAATGATACGCACAACTAAGTCATTTTTCAAATTTGCACCCACCAAATTAATGATGTTTTAGGGATTAAGTCCTCCATCGTCGTTTTGAGAATGCATGGAGAGTCGTCTCGTCCAGCACTGTCATCCCGATCGAGGGAGTGACTCCACCAAATTAATGATGTTTTTCAATGATAACCACAACTAAGTGATTTGTTAAATTTTTCAACCACCAAATTATAGATCTTTTAGGCATTAAGTCCTCCCTCATCGATTTGAGAGTGCATGGAGAGCCGTCTCGTTCAGCACTGTCGTCCCGGCTGAGGGAGTGACTCCCCCAAATTAATGATGTATTTTATTGGTAACCACAACTAAGAGATTTTTTAAATTTGCACCCACCAAATTAATGATGTTTTAGGCCTTAAGTGCCCCTCCTCGTTTTGAGACTGCATAGAGAATCGTCTCATCCAGCATTGTTGTCCCGGCCGAGGGAGTGACTCCTCCAAATTAATGTTGTTTTTCAGTGGTAACCACAACTAAGTGATTTTTAAAATTTTCATCCACCAAATTAAGGATTTTTTAGGCATTAAGTCTCCCCTCGTCGTTTTGAGAGAGCATGGAGAGTCGTCTCGTACAACACTATTTTTTCGATCGAGGGAGTGACTCCACCAAATTAATGATGTTTTGTAATGATAACCACAACTATGTTATTTCTTTAAATTTTCACCCACTAAATTAATGATGTTTTAGGCATTAAGTCCTCCCATTTCGTTTTTAAAGTGCATGGAGAGTAGTCTCGTTCAGTACTGTCGTCCCGACAGACGGAGTGACCCCACCAAATTAATGATGCTTAAAAAATGGTTACCACAACTAAGTAATTTTTTTAAATTTGCTCCCACCAAATTAATGATGTTTGAGGCATCAAGTCCTCCATCGTCGTTTTGAAAGTGCAAGGAGAGTCGGATCGTCCAGCACTATCGTCGCGACTGAGGGAGTGACTCCACCTTATTAATGATGTTTATCAATGGTAACCACAACGAAGTGATTTTTTTCAATTTGCACCCACCAAATTAATGATGTTTTACGCATTAAGTCCTCCCTCGTCATTTTGAGCGTGCATGGAGAGTAATCTCGTCCAGCACTATCGTCCCGATCGTGGGAGTGACAGCAATAAATTAATGATGTTTTCAAAGATAACCACAACTAAGTGATTTTTCAAATTTGCACCCACCAAATTAATTATGTTTTAGGCATTAAGTCCTCCCTCGTCATTTTGAGAGTGCATGGAGAGTCGTCTCGTCCAGTACTATTGTCCCGGCCGAGGGATTGGCTCCACCAAATTAATGATGGTTTTTAATGATAACCACAACTAAGTGATTTGTTCAAGTTTGCAACCACAAAATTATCGATGTTTTAGGCATTAAGTTCTCCATCGTCGTTTTGAGAGTGCATGGAGAGACATCTCGTTCACCATTGTCGTCCCGACCGAGGGATTGACTCCACCAAATTAATGAGGTTTTTCAATGGTAACCACAACAAAGTGACATTTTAAATTTCACCCACTAAATTAATGACGTTTTAGGCATTAAGTCCCCCTCGTCATTTTGAGAGTGCATGGAGAGTCGTCTCGTCCCGCACTGTTGTCCCGATCGAGGGTGTGACTCCACCAAATTAATGATGTTTTTCAACGGTGACCACAACTAAGTGATTTTTTAAATTTGCACCCAATAAATTATTTATATTTTAGGCATTAAGTCCTTCAGTGCGTGGAGAGTCGTCTCGTCTAGCAGTGTCATTCCGATCAAGGGAGTGACTCCACCAAACTAATGATGTTTTTCAATGATAACCACAACTAAGTGGTTTTTGAAATTTGCACCCACTAAATTAATGATGTTTTAGGCATTAGGTCCTCCCTCTTGGTTTTGAGAGTGCATTGCGAGTCATCTCGTCCAACACTGTCTTCCCGGTCGAGGGAGTGACTCCAGCAAATTAATGATGTTTATAAATGGTAGCCAAAAATAAGTGGTTTTTGAAATTTTCACCCACCAAATTAACGATGTTTTAGTCATTAAGTCCTCCCTCGTCGTTTTGAGAGGTAATGGAGAGTCGTCTCGTCCAGCACTGTCGTTCCGGAAGAGGGGGTGACTCCTCCAAATTATTGATGTTTATTAATGGTCACCAAAACTAATTGATTTTTGAAATTTCCACCCACTAAATTAATGATGTTTTAGTCATTAAGTCATCCCTCATCGTTTTGAGAGTTCATGGAGAGTTGTCTCGTCCAACACTGTCGTCCCATCCGTGGGAATGACACCACCAAATTAGTGATGTTTTTCAACGGTTACCAAAACTAAGTGATTTTTCAAATTTCCACCAACTAAATTAATGATGTTATAGGCATTAAGTCCTCCCTCGTCATTTTGAGAGTGCATGGAGAGTCGTCTCGTCCAGCACTATCATTCTGGCTAAGGTAGCGACTCCGCCAAATTAATGATCTTTTTCAATGGTAACCAAAACAAGTGATTTTTGAAATTTTCACCTACCAAATTAATGATGTTTTAGGCTTCAAGTCCTCCCTCGTCGTTTTGAGAGTGCATTGAGAGTCGTCTCTTCCAGCACTGTCGTCCTAACCGAAGGAGTGACTCCACCAAATTAATGATGTTTTTCAATGATAACCACAACTAAGTGAATTTTCAAATTTGTACCCACCCAATTAATGATGTTTTAGACATTAAGTCCTCCATCCTTGTTTTGAGAGTTCATCGAGAGTCGTCTCGTCCAGCACTGTCATCCCGGTCTAGGGAGTGACTTCACCAAAATAATGATATTTTTCAATGTTAGCCACAACTAAGTGATTTGTTCAAATTTGCAACCACCAAATTAAAGATGTTTTAGGCATTAAGTCCTCCCTCGTCGTTTTGAGAGTGCATGGAGAGTCGTCTCGTCTAGCTCTGTCGTTCCGGCTGAGGGAGTGACTCCACCAAATTAATGATATTTCTCAATAGTAACCAAAACTATGTGATTTTTAAAATTTTCACCCACAAAATTAATGATGTTTTAGGCATTTAGTCCTCCCTCATCGTTTTTAGAGTGCAAAGAGAGTCATCTCGTCCAGAACTGTCGTCCCGTCCGTGGGAGTGACTCCACCAAATTAATGATGTTTTTCGATGATAACCACAACTAAGTGATTTTTCAAATTTTCACCCACCAAATTAATGATGGTTTTGGAATTAATTCCTCCCTCATCATTTTAAGAATGCATGGAGAGTCGTCTCGTCCAGCACTGTCGTCCCGACCGAGGGAGTTAATCCACCCAATTAATGATGTTTTTCAATGATAACCACAACTAAGTGATTTGTTCAAATTTGCAACCACCAAATTATAGATGTTTTAGGCATTAAGTTCTCCATTGTTGTTTTGAGAGTGCATGGAGTGTCGTCTCGTTCAGCACTGTCATCTCGACCGAGGGAGTGAGTCCATCAAATTAATGATGTTTTTCAATGGTAACCACAACTAAGTGATTTTTTAAATTTGCACACACCAAATTTAAGATGTTTTAGGCATTAAGTCCCCCTCGTCGTTTTGAGAGTGCATGGAGGGTCATCTCGTCCCGCACTATCGTCCCGACCGAGGGTGTGACTCCACCAAATTAATGATGTTTTTCAATGGTAACCACAAATAAGTGATTTTTTTAAATTTTCACCCAACAAATTTATTATTTTTTAGGAATTAAGTCCCGCCTCGTCGTTTTGAGAATGCGTGGAGAGTCGTCTCATCTAGCACTAGCGTTCCAGTCAAGGGAGTGACTCCACCAAACTAATGATGTTTTTCAATGATACCACAAATAAGTGATTTTTGAAATTTGCACACTTTAAATTAATGATGTTTTAGGCATGAAGTCCTCCCTCTTGGTTTTAAGAGTGCATGGCGAGTCATTTCGCCCATCACTGTCGTCCCGGCAGAGGGAGTGACTCCACCAAATTAATGATGTTTATAAATGGTAACCAAACATAAGTGATTTTTGAAATTTTCACCCATCAAATTAATGATGTTTTTTAGTCATTAAGTCCCCCTCATCGTTTTGAGAGGGCATGGAGAGTCGTCTCGTCCAGCACTGTCGTTTCGGTTGAGGAAGTGACTCCACCAAGTTAATGATGTTTAATAGTGGTAACCAAAACTAAGTGATTTTTTATATTTCCACCCACCAAATTAATGATTTTTTAGGCATTAAGACCTCCCTCGTCGTTTTGAGAGTTCATGGAGAGTCGTCTCGTCCAGCACTGTCATCCCGGTCGTGGGAGTGACTCCACCCAATTATGATGTTTTTCAATGCTAACAAAAACTAAGTGATTTTTCAAATTTCCACCCACAAAATTAATGATGTTATAGGCATTATGTCCTCCCTCGTCATTTTGAGAATGCAAGGAGAGTCGTCTCGTCCAACACTATCGTTCTGGCTAAGGGTGTGACTCCACCAAAATAATGATGTTTTTCAATGGTAACGAAAACTAAGTGATTTTTGAAATTTATACCCACCAAATTAATGATGTTTTAGGCATTAAGTCCTCCCTCGTCGTTTTGAGAATGCATGGAGAGTCGTCTCGTCCAGCACTATCGTCCCGACCGAAAGAGTGACTCCACCAAATTAATGATGTTTTCAATGATAACAATAACTAAGTGATTTTTCAAATTTGCACCCACCAAATTAAAGAAGATTTAGTCATTAAATCATCCATCGTCATTTTGAGAGTGCATGGAGAGTCTTCTCGTCCAGCACTATCGTCCCGATCGAGGGAGCGACTCCATTAATTTAATGATGTTTTTCAATGATAAGCACAACTAAGTGATTTGTTCAAATTTGCAACCACCAACTTTTAGATGTTGTATTCATTAGGTCCTTCCTCGGCGTTTTGAGAGTGAATGGAGAGCCGTCTCGTTCAGCACTGTCGTCCCGCCCAAGGGAGTGACTCCACCAAACTAATGATGTTTCTCATTGGTAACCACAATTAAGTGATTTTTTAAATTTGCACCCACCAAATTAATGACGTTTTAGGCCTTAAGTCCCCCCTACTCGTTTTGAGAGTGCATGGAGAGTCGTCTCATCCGGCACTGTCGTCCTAGCAGAGGGAGTGACTCCACCAAATTAATGATATTTTTCAATAGTTACTAAAACTAAGTGATTTTTTATATTTTCCCCAACCAAATTAATGATTTTTTAGACATTGAGTCTTCCCTCGTCGTTTTGAGAGTGCATGGAGAGTCGTCTCGTCCAGCACTATCATTATGGTCGAGGGAGCGACTCGACCAAATTAATGATCAATGGTAACCAAAACTAAGTGATATTTGAAATTTTCACGCACCAAATTAATGATGTTTTAGGCATTATGTCCTCCCTCGTCGTTTTAAGAGTGCATGAAGAGTCATCTCGTCCGGCACTGTTGTCTCGACCGAGGGAGTGACTCCACCAAATTAATGATGTTTTTCAATGATAACCACAACTAAGTGATTTCTATAAATTTGCACCCATTAAATTACTTATGTTTTAGGCACTAAGTCCTCCCATTTCCTTTTGAGATTTCATAGAGCGTCGTCTCGTCTAGCATTGTCGTCCTGTCACACAGAGTGACTCCACCAAATTAAAGATGTTCATAAATGGTAACAACAACTAAGTAATTTTTTTAAATTTGCACCCACCAAATTAATGATGTTTTAGGCATTAAGTCCTCCCTCGTCATTTTGAGAGTGCATAGAGAGTCGGCTCATCCATCAATGTCATCCCGGCTAAGGGAGTGACCACATAATTAATGATGTTAATAAATGGGAACCACAATTAAGTAATTATTTTAAATTTGCACCCAACAAATTAATGATGTTTTAGGCATTAAGTCCTCCCTCGTCGTTTTGAGAGTGCATGGAGAGTCGGCTCGTCCAACACTGTCGTCCCAGCTGAGGGAGTGACTCCACCAAATTAATGATGTTTACATATGGTAACCATAACTAAGTGATTTTTTTAAAATTTGCACCCACCAAAGTAATGAAGTTTTAGGCATTAAGCCCTCCTTCGTCGTTTTGAGAGTGCATGGAGAGTCGTCTCGTCCAACACCGTCATCCCGACTGAGGGAGTGACTCCACCAAATTAATGATGTTTTTCAATGGTAACCATAACGAAGTGATTTTGGAAATTTTCACCCAACAAATTAATAATATTTTAGGCATTAAGTCCTCCCTCTTCGTTTTGAGAGTGCACGGAGAGTCGTCTCGTGATCGATTGAGTGACTCCACCAAAATATTGATGTTTTTCAACGATAACCACAACTAAGTGATTTTTGAAATTTTTACCCACTAAATTAATGATGTTTTAGGCATTAAGTCCTCCCTCGTAGGTTTGAGAGTGCATGGAGAGTCATCTCGTCCAGCACTGTCGTCCCGGCTGAGGGAGTGACTCCATCAAATTAATGATGTTTTTCACTGGAAATAAAAAATAAGTGATTTCTAAAATTTTCACCCACCAATTAATGATGTTTAAGGCATCAAGTCCTCCCTCGTCATTTTGAGAGGGCATGGAGAGTCGTCTCGTCCATCACTATCGTTTCGGTTGAGGGAGTGACTCCACCAAATTAATGATGTTTTTCAATGGCAACCAAAACTAAGTAATTTTTGAAATTTTCACCCACCAAATTAATGATGTTTTAGGCATTAATTCCTCCCTCGTCGTTTTGAGAGTGCATGGAGATTCGTCCCGTCCAGCACTGTCATCCCGGCCATGGGAGTGACTCAACCAAATTAATGATGTTTTTCAATGATAACCACAACTAAGTGATTTTTCAAATTTGCACCCACCAAATTAATGAATTTTAAGGCATTAAGTCCTCCCTCGTCGTTTTGAGAGTTCATGGAGAGTCATCTCGTCTAGCACTCTCGTCCCGACCGATTGGGTCTTCCCTTCACTTTTCATCCGTTCACCTTCTGGGGTCATCTCGTCCCCTCTTTGGTCCATTACTGCTCACATACTTCCTTAGTTTTCTAGTCTTGAGCATCTTCTCAATCTAATCTTTCAGGGAAAAACTGTCACACCCCAAACCCAATATCCATACTAATCATTTGTTATTAGAATAATTGGATCATAATCTTGAGGACATTGGAAAATATACTTCATTTATCAATATTTTTCTGCGTACTATGCATAATGAACATAATATTATTATTATTATACCATAATGAAATCAATATCAGAGTCATAATTAAGCAGACATACAATACTATGATTAACTATGATAAAATTTCACAACCATCAACTCAATCCATACTAACGCAATATATACAATGTGTGAGTATATTAAAATCTTCAGTGTGACAATGATAAAATCCCCATATTTAAACCCCGGATCTTTTCAACGGTGCAACTCTAAAAGTTACCGGTCATATGGTATCCTAGCTGGCAGCATACAAACCTAAAATTGTTATAATATAAACCGTAAGCATTAAGCTTAGTGAGGTACTCCTTCACTACAATGAAATAAAAATTCTATATTGAATATGTGGATATAAAATCTGAACAATCCTGCCAATTGGCAATAACAAATCCTGGATCATAAGATCCAAATAATTCTTCCCATTGGCAATAACAAATCCTGGAACATGAGTTCCAAAAAATCCTTGTCATAAGACAAATCAAATCATTGGATCTTTGTCCAATTCCAATCCTAGATCATAAGACCCAAACGAATCCTGCTCTTAGAGTTATATTCATATATCTGCATATATATGAGACAATCATAAGTACACTCGCCTTGACAGTTTAACAGGATTTTCCCTTGCCATTATTCGGTATTTATTCAATCATCTCTTCTTCCCTTCCTATCATTCTTAAAATATTAGTATCATCATAAGAATATAAATAATCCAAAGAATGATTTAAACATAATCCAATTCATAAGCATCACATGATTCCATTCAAATCATTTATCACAAGTGAAGTTCCATCCAAATCCATGTTAATATATTTAACATATCCAAATCATACACCAAATATACATTCATTTATTCTTGGTAATTCAGTCCTTATCATATTAGGATTCCAATACAAAATATGGTACATCATTTCAAGTCACCTAGAGCAAGACATGCCAATTTCTTTACTACGTAACAAATCTGTCCTATAGGATCTTTTATCGTTCATTCAATTTTCAGGAATTTTCATAACTTTTATACATCAGATTTCTATGATATTTCACCCAACATCAGTAAACATATTTGACAATACAAAATTAAAGTTTCATAATTTTTTAGGTTCCTTTGCTATGTCAAGCAAAACATCGAACACATGGCGGACATATTTTCACGCTTAGGGCAGATTTCATACCCGAACTTCAAACTCTCACCAAAGACTCATTTCTTAGTATTTTCACATGATTATCCGATATGTCATACATATATGAGTCCAGGTTAATCTCCAATTGGAATCAATCAATTTCAGTAAGTATATAAAAAGATATAGAAGTTTGAATAAACAAAGTTTCTAAACAAAGAAATTTCAAGGGTTTACACATTCAAGTTTGCTTAAACGTGCATCTATCCATGAGTACACATCAATACATGGAATTTCAGTAAACAAATGATCATTTCTATCATTTAAATCACCAATACAATAAAATCAAACAAGATTTATGGATGGAATTACCTTAGGGGCTTTTACGTAATTTTCTATGAATTTTTTTGAATGTTTCTCCTCACTTTCTTCTTCCTAACCCTCACAATTGTTTTTCCTCAACTTAAAACACTCCCAAACTGGGTTTGCTGAAGAAAGGGGGATATACCAAGGGTTTAAGTGGGTCAAAACAACCTCCACCTCCAACCAATCAATTTATAACATATGGCATCATATAAAACAAAATATCATTTAAGGCTAAATGACTACTTTAGCCCCTGTTCGTAAAAAGACAATATCTTCCCACTCGGATGTCTGTTCGATGGACCGTTTGTTGTGTTACAAACCTAACTCATATATCTACAAATATCTAGTTTATACCTCAAGTCAATTGTGATGTCATAAAGGTCAAAACTAGTCTTAAACATGAACATTCCTACCAAAAACTTCAAAATTTCACATTTGTAGCTAATTCAATATTTAATGCTTTATGATGCTAGGATTAGACTAAATATAATGACTTAACATTATATATACTAATAAAATATTATCCATATCACATAAGCTAATCATGATTTAAACATAATTTATCATAATTATATTCGCGTTGTCACAATTCTCCCCCTGTTAGGAAATTTCGTCCCCGAAATTGACATACCTTGGTTGTCTGAATCAAACAAATACGGATAACGCATCTTCATGCTATCTTCACTCTCCCATGTAGATTATTCCATGGAATGACTTCTCCACATAACCTTCATAAGTGGGCTCACTTTTGATCTCAATATTTGTTCTTTCCTATCGACGATTGCAAGTGGTTCTTCCATATTTATGAAATCTTCTTTCAACGCAATAGGTTGTTCCACCAATACATGTGAAGGATCCGCTACATACTTTCTCAACATAGAAACATGGAAAACATCATGTAGTCGAGTTAACTCCTGTGGTAACTCTAGCTTGTAGGCAACCATCCCAACCTTCTCAAGAATTTCATAAGGTCTAATGTAGCGTGGACTTAATTTACATTTCTTTCCAAACCTCATAACTCATTTCCATGGAGATATCCGAAGAAACACGTAATCCCCTTTCTAAAATTCTAGATCTTTTCGTCGCTTATCCGCATAACTCTTCTTTCTGCTTTGAGCCGTTCTTATTCTATCTTGACTATTCTTCACTTTTTCAGTGGTGACTACAATCAACTCTGGACCCTCTATCTTCCTTTCACCAACTTCACCCCAGCATACGGGTGTACAACATCGTCTACCATACAACGCTTCATCTAGTGCCATACCAATAGTATATTGAAAACTATTGTTATATGCAAATTCTATCAAAGGCAAATATTCATCCCAATTTCCTTAAAAATTAAGCACACAAGCTCTAAGCATATCTTCCCAAATCTGTATTGTCCTTTCAGATTGCCCATCTGTCTGAGGATGAAAAGTCGTACTAAACTTCAAGTTATACCCATAGCACACTGCAAGCTATCCTAAAATCTGGATGTGAAAGTAGGGTCCCTATCTGACACAATAGATACCGGTGCTCCATGCAATCGAATAATTTCATTAACGTACAATCTAGCATACCTATCAACTGTATATGTAGTCTTGACTGCTAGAAAATGAGCGGACTTGGTCAATCTGTCCACCACTACCCAAATCGAATCTGACCCCTTCTGAGATCAAGGAAGCCCAATCACAAATTCCATCGTTACATGATCCCATTTCCATTCCAGTATTGGTAATGGGTGAAGCAGACCAGTAGGTTTATGATGCTCCACTTTCACTTGCTGACATATAAGGTACCTAGCAACAAAATCAGCCATTTCCTTCTTCATATTCCACCAATAATGCTCCTTTAAATCCCTATACATTTTAGTACTACAAGGATGCATAGTATAAATGGAATTATGAGCCTCGTCTAAAATTTCCTCTTTCAATCCGCACACATTAGGCACACATAACCGCTGCTTATACAATAAAGTGCCATCATTCACAATACAAAAATCTTTAGACTTACCATCTCAGACATCTTGTCATTTCTTCTCAAGAAAAGGATGAATACGGGTAGCTAACAAAGGCCTCACGCTTACATGAGAAAAGAACCTGTCCCCATCTGCTAGCTTCAATTCTACTCCCATCAATCTAAAATCCATGATGTGGGAAACTCTAGCACACCGAATACAAGATAACCTGCCCGAAGCTTTTCTACTCAGAGCATTTGCAGCTACATTTGCCTTCCCTGGGTGGTAGTGAATTGTACAATCATAGTCTTTAATTAACTCCATCCATCGCCTCTGCCTCAAATTCAACTCCTTTTGAGTAAATAAATACTTAAGGCTTTGATGGTCAGTAAAAATTTCACATACCTCACCATATAGATAATGACGCCATAATTTCAAAGCAAACACAATAGCAGCAAGTTCCAAATCATGTGCAGGATAATTATGTTCATGTGTACGCAACTGCCTAGAAGCATAAGCAATAATCTTACCATGTTGCATAAAAACATAACCCAACCCCTGGTGTGAATCATCAGTATAAATAATAAAACCATCTCCACTATGCAGAATAGTAAGAACAGGTGCAGTTACCAACTTCTTTTTCAATTCATCAAAACTAATTTCGCAATCAGAATTCCAGTCAAACTTAACATCTTTTCCGGTTAGTTTAGTCATCGGCAAGGCAATCAAAGAAAATTCCTTACTAAACCTTCTATAATACCCAGCTAAACCCAGGAAACTCCTCACCTCAGTCACACTATTGGTCTTCTCCTAATTTACAATAGCTTCTACCTTCTTGGGATCAACACATATACCATCTCCAGAAATAACATGGCCTAAAAATACAACTTTTGATAGCCAAAATTCACATTTGCTAAACTTAGCATATAATTGTTTATCTTTCAACACATTCAAAATAGTTCTGAGATGCTTTTCATGTTCAACCATATCAAGTGAATAAATCAGAATATCATCAATAAAAACTATCACAAATAAATTAACAAAAGGATGCAGTACCCGGTTCATAAGATCCATAAATACAGTTGGAGCATTAGTCACCCCAAAAGGCATCACCAAAAACTCAAAATGACCATACCGAGTGCGAAAAGCCGTTTTAGAAATATCACTCTCCTTGACCCTTAACTGATGATAACCCGATCGCAAGTCTATCTTTGAAAACACTTTAGCACCCTATAACTAATCAAACAAATCATCTATACGAGGTAAAGGATATTTGTTCTTAATTGTAGCTTTATTCATTTGCCTATAATCAATACACAAACGCATGGTACCATCTTTCTTCTTCACAAATAAAACAGGTGCACCCCATGGAGAAACATTAGGTTGTATGAACCCCCTATCAAGTAAATCCTGCAACTCAATCTTTAGTTCTTTCAACTTGGCAGGTGCCATTCTATACGATGCCATAGAAATAGGGGTTGTCTCCGGTTCTAATTCAATACTAAATTCAACTTCTCTTTCTGGAGGTAACCCTGGCAACTCACTAGGAAACACTTTAGGAAAATCCCGTACAATAGGAACATCGACTAATTGTAAAGCCCCCCTCCTAGTGTCAAGAACATATGAAATAAAACCCTCACAACCCTTACTCAATAATTTCCTCGTCTGAATAGCAGAAATGATACAACTGGGAAATATTTTCCTTTCCCCCACAAATTTAAATTCAGGCTCATCAGGCATATTAAAAACAACTTCCTTACAGAAAAAATTCATAGATGCATGATATTTAGATAACCAATCCATTCCCAGAATTATATCAAAATCAAAAATATCCAATGGAAGTAAATATATAACTATATCTCTAGACCCCACAGTCAAAACACAATCACGAAAAGCATATTCAGCTACAACCATATCCCCCATAGGCATATAAATACCCAACCCCACATCTAAACGAGTACATGGTCTACTCGGGTATACAGCAAAAGCATAGGACACAAAAGAATGGGTGGAACCAGGATCAATCAAAACATAAGCACTTCTATCAGTAACAGAAAGTGTACATGTCACTACATATGGAGTAATCTGATCTTCTTTCATTATAAAAACTCATCCACCTATCCTGGAACTTCTAGCTTGTCCTCTGCCCATACTTTTCAATGCACTGCCCGGAGATAACATTCTTCTTGCTACTTCACTATGTGTTGTTGGAGTCTCTGCCAACTGCGGACAATTCTTCTTAATATTCCCCACTTGATGACAATGGTAGCTTTCCAATCCCTTCAGCTTAGGACACTCAGATTTATAATGCCCTTCCTCTTTACAAAAGAAACATGTAACACCTCCTATTGGGGCCTCACCTCTCCCTGACTTTCTGACTGAACCAAAAGATCCTCTACCCCTAGTATCTCTGCCAAATCTCCCCTGACCTCTACCACTATCTCCACCACCTCTCTGAAATTTATGAGGTCCCATCTTAACACTTCCACCCTCACCTCCCTTATAGTGAAAGGCATCAAATCTAATTTTCTTAAAACTCTTTCTACTCGCCACCCCTTAGTTTATTTGCCTTTCTGCTATCGTGGCTTTGTTTACCAGAGAAGCATAATCTTCTAACTCATAAGTGGCCACTCTATTTTGAATAGGCCAAATCAGTCCGTCTTGAAACTTACTACATTTGTCTTCTTCATTCTCCACATATTTAGTAGCAAATCTAGACAAAGCAGTAAATTTAGCCTCATACTCCCTCACAGACATTTTCCCTTGGGTCAAATTTATAAATTCCCTCAGCTTCTCCCTCCTATAAACTTTAGGGAAATACTTTGCATACAAAGCTTTAATAAATTCAGCCCAAGTAATAGCATCAGTACCTTCCATCCTAGGAACCAAATGGTTGCTGGCTTCCCACTAATATTTGGCCTCTCCTTTCAGCTTAAACATAGCTAGATTCACTTTCTGGTCATCTGGAACCTTCATAACTGCAAAGATAGTTTCTAGATCGCTGAACCACATCTCAGCTTCTGTAGGTTCAACTGACCCTGAATATTCTGGAGGATTTAACTTCAAAAACTTCTCATGCATGGAATCTTTCATTTCCTTCCTTGCCTCTTTCTCAATCCTGGCCACAGTCTTTGATTCAAGATATCTATCTTGTTATTCTGCCATTTGCCCCATATTTCTTTCTTGTTGTTCTGCCATCCTCAACATTGCTTGTGCCATTATCTGCATCTCTGTAGGCTGATCCTACTCTCTAGCCCTTCCAGCAACGCTCTGCTCTACTTTAGTATTGTCTGTACGAGAAGCTACTCCCTCTTCTCTACGTTGTCCATTCCCAGGTTCCATCTGGAATTATCTGTAATACAACAAAGTTCTAACATCGAATATAAAAAGTTTATAATACTAAACTATTGGTTAGTACATAAACAATTCATAAATATCAAATCGACTCAATACTGCCATCTAACCGTCACACACGTCCAGAATTAATAACCACGCTATGATACCATTAATAGTCATACCCCAAACCCAATATCCATACTAATCGTTTGTTATTAGAATAATTGGATCATAACCTTGAGGCCATTGGAAAATATACTTCATTTATATATATTTTTCTGCGTACTATGCATAATGAACATAATATTATCATTATACCATAATGAAATCAATATCAGAGTCATAATTAAGCAGACATACAATACTATGATTAACTATGATAAAATTTCACAATCATCCACTCAATCCATACTAACGCAATATATACAATGTGTGAGTATATTAAAATCTTCAGTGTGACAATGATAAAATCCCCATATTTCAACCCCAGATCTTTTCAACGGTGCAACTCTAAAAGTTACCGGTCATATGGTATCCTAGCTGGCAGCAAACAAACTTGAAATTGTTAAATTATAAATCATAAGCATTAAGCTTAGTGAGGTACTCCTTCCCTACAATGAAATAACAATTCTATATCGAATATGTGGATATAAAATCCGAACAATCTTGCCCATTGGCAATAACAAATCCTGGATCATAAGATCCAAATAATTCTTCCCATTGGCAATAACAAATCCTGGAACATGAGTTCCAACAAATCCTTATCATCAGATAAATCAAATCATTGGATATTTGTCCAATTCCAATCCTGGATCATAAGACCCAAACAAATCCTGCTCTTAGAGCTATATTCATATATCTGTATATATGAGACAATCATAAGGACACTCACCTTGACAGTTTAACTGGCTTTTCCCTTGCCTTTATCCGGTACTTGTTCAATAAGATCTTCTTCCCTTACTATCATTCTTAAAATATTAGTATCATCATAATAATATCAATAATCCAAATAATGATTTAAACATAATCCAATTCATAAGCATCACATGATTCCATTCAAATCATTTATCACAAGTGAAGTTCCATCCAAATCCATGTTAATATATTTAACATATCCAAATCATAGGAAAAATAAAAATTCATTTATTCTTGGTAATTCAGTCCTTATCATATTAGGATTCCAATACAAAAGACGGCACATCATTTCAAGTCTCCTAGAGCAAGATATGCCCATTTCTTTACCACGTAACAAATCTGCCCTATAAGCTCTTTTATCGCTCATTCAACTTCCAAGAATTTTCATAATTTTTATACATCATAAATTTCTATGATATTTCACCCAACATCAGTAAACATATTTAAAAATACAAAATTAAAGTTTCATACTTTTTAAGGTTCGTTTGCTATGTCAAGCAAAACATCGAACACATGGCGGGCATACTTTCACTCTTAGGGCAGATTTCATACCCGAACTTCAAACTCTCACCAAAGACTCATTTCTTAGTATTTTCACATGATTTTTGGATATGTCATACATATATGAGTCCAGGTTAATCTTCAATTTGAATCAATCAATTTCAGTAAGTATACAAAAAGATATGGAAGTTTGAATAAACAAAGTTTCTAAACAAAGAAATTTCAAGGGTTTACACATTCAAGTTTGCTTAAACATGCATCTATCCATGATTACACATCAATACATGGAATTTAAGTAAACAAGTGATCATTTCTATCATTTAAATCACCAATAAAAAAAAATTAAACAAGATTTATGGATGGAATTACCTTAGGGGCTTTTACGTAATTTTTTATGAATTTGTTTTAATGTTTCTCCTCACTTTCTTCTTCCTAACCCTCACAATTGTTTTTCCTCAACTTAAAACTCTCCCAAACTGAGTTTGCTGAATAAAGGGGGATATCTCAAGGGTTTCATTCGGTCAAAACAACCTCCACCTCCAACCAATCAATTTATAACATGTGGCATCATATAAAACAAAATATCATTTAAGGCTAAATGACTACTTTAGCCCCTATTCGTAAAAAGACAATATCTTCCCACTCGGATGTCCGTTCGATGGACCGTTTGTTATGTTACAAACCTAACTCATATATCTACAAATATCTAGTTTATACCTCAAGTCAATTGTTATGTCATAAAGGTCAAAACTAGTCTTAAACATCAACATTCCTACCGAAAACTTCAAAATTTCACATTTGTAACTAAGTCAATATTTCATGTTTTATAACACTAGGATTAGACTAAATGTAATGACTTAATGTTATATATACTAATAACATATTATCCATATCATTTAAGCTAATCATGATTTAAACATAATTTATCATAATTATATTCGGGTTGTCACAAAAACACTTATCGGTTAAGTGCCTATGGTCTTGGTGAAATTCACACCATAATATCTAATTCCTTTTGTGAGGGGAGATTTCATCCTCTCAGGCCATCTTAGGGTCTGATCATTCTTGATCTCGTTCAGAATGTGCTCGCAGCTGATCGTGAGAGGGGTATACCTAACAAACTTATCATCGACCGACCTTTCTTTCCATCTTTATTCTTCTTGTAAAAATTGCTCCCACAGCTAGCCCCCTTCTCATCTTCATATTTAGCTACCATATCTTTCTCCGCATTCATGACCTTTCCAGCAATTTCCAATAGCTCGACTATGGACTTTGGTGGGTCTTCAGCAAGTTTCTAAAGCAATTTCCCTTTTTGCAAGCCTCCTATTAATGCAATCATCATAATGATTTCTTCATAGTCTTCCACTTCCAGTTTCTCCTTATTAAACCTCGTGATGTATTCCCTAAGACTCACGTTCTTCCCCTGCTTAACATACAACAATTGGGTTGTCTCCTTCTAGGGTATTACCCCAAAACAAAAGTTATGGATGAACCATTTTGGCAAGTTGCTTGAAATTTTCAATGGAACTCTTTGGTAGTGAGGTGAACCAAATATGGGCAACTCTAGTCAAAGTGATCGAGAATGCATGGCATTTCATCTCATCTGAGATAAAGTAGATATATGTGGTCGACTGGTACATCTCTATGTGGTGCACAGGGTTAGTACTCCAATTAAACTTTGGGGTAACCACCGGCGGCTTGAATTTGGTAAGGGTTGGGAAGTTGACTATTTTTTCCACGAAAGAAGAACCTTCAGAGTATCCCCTCTGCAAGGGGTCACGACTCTTAAGGATGTCTTCAATCTTATTTTTAAGCCTTTGGATGGAGTCTTTCCAAGGCCTCCCGAACACTTTGACAGCATCGGCCTGGTCGGTATTATCCCTTGTTGCCTCCATTGGATGAACCAAGGGTTATCCAACCACTGATCTTCATCGACTATTCACCTCCCCTTGCCCCTTGTCTCGGCCACGAGGGGGTCAACCACCTCCCCCTCTCTCCTTGAACCAGCATTGCTCCTTGACCTAGACAACCTCTCTCTCAAATCTCTAACTGGGTCAAGCCTTTTAGAGGCCTACCCTCTACTTAATCGGTCAAAAACTGAGCCCCTTGGTTGGGTATCTTGACTCAACCTCCTATAACGGCCTCTGATTCCCTAAATGGGATGTACCGTATTCCCAGATACCTCATATGGCTCCCAGCAATAAATCTGAGCATCTTCAGCCTCATAATCATCATACCGAACCTCTGGATAGGGTTAGCCTTACCTCCCTAAGCGTAAACGCATAGGGTCAGTAACGTTTATCCGCCGTTGAGGAGGAGGTAGATCCCTGCAGGGCACCTGGGGTGGTTCCCTGGCCCTCTTGGGAGGCTCTCCAGCTGTCGAAATATACCTCTCCGATGGGAATCCCGTTGGCCTAACTACTACGTTCTGACTTAAGGCAATTAACTGCTCTTTTATCGCCTGTTTGATTGCTACTAAGGATTTCAAGGTGGCCGCTACTTCAGCCATTTCTGACCAAGAAAGGGCATTGCTAGAACTAGGGCCACCAGCTAGTGGTGAACGTGGTGAAAATTTGGATGCCTTGTTAAAGCCTGGTGGATGATCTTAGAATCAAAGAGTGAAAGCCTTGCAGTTCAGCAGGAAATCTTTCAAAGGTGAAACAACTCCACATAAGGGGAGAACTAGTTCACCACCAGAGACTGTGGTGAGGTCAAGCTAAGGAAGAGATGATGTTTTTCGTTCCCACAGACGGCGCCAGACTGTTAATACAAGAAATTGTATCACCGGGTTAAGATGTATGTATGCTCAAATCAGACAACAATGGTGTACAGAAGATATCAATGTATAGACAGAAGGAGATGAGGCAAAAAAGAAGATGATACCAAATATAAGTGGTTCGGCTAGAGCCTACATCCACTGTGCTATGTGAATGGTGGTTTTCACTATAAGTATAGAACTAATGGCCTGTAAGTACAACACTCAAGATTTTCTCTCTCTTATGTATATTTTGACAGGGTTCTACTAGGGATGTGAATAATGATCCCTCTTCTCATGGAGAAGATAAAGAGTATGTATAGGACTTGGGGGTATAGTGTACCCCCAAGCAAATGGGGCATGTTCCTAGCCACTGAGGCTGTGCCATCTGTCACTATCACATGTACATGATGATGAAATATTCCCTCATATGGGGGAATGATTTGGTTGCAACAGTTTCATGCATAGAGGACCTTCATACCACGCGCACTGCTCCACATGTTCCCTAAATTGGGCTCTCTGCCAGCTCTCGGTATCGGCTACATGGTCTAAGCCGAGGACTCTGGTCGGCCTTGATGGTCGAAGGTGAATCTATGGGAATAACCCTCATAAAAAGATATTTGTCTCGTCCACTGGTCTCGTCTTAGATTCATTGGCATTGTGTCATCCAAGTCCGAGGATACATAACCCGTTAGGAATAGTTCAGACCCCCATTCTAGAAGACTAACGAGGGCCGAGGCCGAGTGGTGCCTTCTCCTTCTTGATCATCTGGTAATGTTCAGCTAAGGTTGAGGTTCATGGTCTTGGATGAGGTGATACTTTCCATATCACTGATGATATGGATATATTTGCAAAGAAGCTTATAATTTTTCCCAAGTTTGAAAAACAATCAAAAGATAAAAAGAAGTTTAAGAAAAATAACTTTAACAAGGCTATAAAGTTTCAAAAAAATCTTCATGATAATTTTAAGAGGGACGAGTCGGAGAGATTCTTTGGGTGTGAGAGTTATAAGTATAGGTCAATTGAGTACCCTACTAAACTAAGGAAGCAGGGTAAGAAACCAAAGGCGTACAATACCACCCTTAGTGATGGTGATCCTAAACAAGGACCCCATTCCCCTATTGAGTGCAAATACATCGCATTCATAGCCAGCCATGTGAGCCTTAATGAAAATTCTTTTAATGAAGATAATTCTGAGCATTAAACTTTTAAGGATATTATTTGTAATTACCAAGTGAGTGATGGTGGAGAGAGTAGATGACAAGAAGGAGAGAGTAGATGGCATGAAGAAGAAGAAGATAGTGAAATTCAAGTTTCCTTCCATGAGTTGTAGCAGAAATGACGAAATTAAAACATGCTAACTTGATGTTAGAATCTAGGTTGAAATAATGTGCTATAGTTAATTATGAGAGTATATTGATTGAGAATCTTATGGCACGTGATAATCCTCTTAGGGAAAAGCTCTCGTTTGTTGAGGGGAATCGAAATAACCTCCAGGGATTAATGGATATTTTAAAGAAGGATTCCGTAGTGTTTGATGAGTCTCGTCATTTTCTCAAGGAAACTCGAGTAATGTCAAATTTAATTTGGAGTTAAGGTCAAAAAAGTTGGATAAAATGTTAAGTACCGTTCGAATCAAAGATGGAAATTGTGGTGTTGATTTCAATATTCCAAGTGCTTCCACTACTAAAGACAAAACCATGCTTTTGAGAAAGTCAACCATTGATAGGGATGTTAGAAAAGTTCACCTAAGGAGTAAAATTTTGCATGTCTATGCGTGCACATGTTGTTATTGGAAAGGTCACCTTACACTACACCAAAAACAGCAATCTGGCATGGTTTAAAACTGTACCAGATCAAATCTAGTACGGTTTTGAGCTGTGCCAGAATCAGTTGTTCCAAAATGACCATTTTTTCTAGAACGATTTAAAAGTGTGCCAGTTTTGTCGAAACAGGAACACTTCTGGCACACTTTTAAAGCGTGCCAACATTTGATATTTCTGGCACACTTTTAGCTCTGTTTATAACTGACCAAATTGAGTATATTTTGGTACACTTTTGACACAATTCAAAATCGTGCCAAAAATTGATACACTTTTGGCAAGGTTTTGAACTGTGTCAAATTTTTTGATCAAAGAAAAAAATTAATTATTTGAGAACAAGAAAATTCACAAATTACAAATCTTGCACATTGTTGATAAACTAACTAATGTACATACAAGCTTCAAAATATTATAAGTATTAATAGTTCACATACAAAAAAAAATGGGCAAAGTTTCCTCTATTTTCTAGACATTCTAAAACCTGCGTAATGTAAAGCCTACACAGCCATAAAATATAACAATAAAATTACAAATGCCCGCACGACCATAACAAAAAAAATAGAATCCTTATTATTAACGACATTAAATAAATAATATCCTTGCTGTAAACCATTGACTTCTTTGTCTGTTTCACATAGATAAAAGCTAACGATAAAATGTTATCCTGTAAAAAATAGGATACAAAAAAGAGATGATATTAGTAACCAAGTAATTTAAAAAAAATCTTATTCAAGCAGAAAAATTGCATATACGAGTTATAGTTATTATTATACTCTCAAACAGGAAGTCTTGTGACTATGTGGTCATCTCGTACGAGTTACATTAGTCTCATGTGAGGTGTTAGTGCCTCTTACGGGACCGTTTGACGACTGGTTTGAGTTTTCTCCCTCAAACGACATGTTTTTAAGCATAATCTAAACATTTTTAAATTATTATCATATTATCAAACTAGGAGACCCATGACTACACGGTCAGTTTCTATAAGTTACAATGGTCCGGTGAGATGTGTTCATGCCTCTTACGGGGGCATTTAGGGGCTAGTTTGGGTTTTCACTTTTTAACAGCTTGTTTTGAAGCCTAATCTAGTTATTTTCAAATTCCCGTCATATTCTCAAATTGGGACACCCGTGACTTAGCGGTCGATTCCTATGAGTTACATTGGTCCCGTGAAAGTGTTAGTGCCTCTTACGGGGTCGTTTGAGGGATGGTTTAGGTTTTCACTCTCTAACGGCATATTTTTAAGACTAATCTAGATATTTTCAAATTATCATCATATTCACAAATCAAGAGACTCGTGAATACATGATCAACTCCTAAAAGTTACATCGGTAATGTGCGACGTGTTAGTGCCACTTACAGGGCCGTTCGGGACAAGTTTCGATTTTCACCCTTTCAACGGCCTGTTTTTAAGCCTAATCTAGATATTTTCAAATTATCGTCATATTCTCAAATCAGGAGACCTGTGGCTATGCGATCAGTTCGTACAAGTTACATTGGTCATGTGGGAGGTATCCATATCTCTTACGGGGCCATTTGAGGGCTAGTTTGGGTTTTCACCCTTTAACGGCTAGTTTTTAGGCGTAATCTAGATATTTTTAAATTATCGTCATATTCTTAAACTGGGAGTCCCAAGACTACGTGGTCAGTTCCTACGAGCTGCATTAGTCTAGTCTGAGTTGTTAGTACCTCTTACGGGGCCGTTTAGGCGCTGGTTTGAGTTTTCACCCTTTAGAGGCATGCTTTTAAATCTAATCTACATATTTTTAAATTATCATCATATTCTCAAATCGGGAGACCTGTGACTATGTGGCTAGTTCCTACAAGTTACATTGGTCATGTGTGAGGTGTTAGTGCCTCTTTCGGGGCCGTTTGAGAGCTAGTTTGGGTTTTCACCCTTTTAACGGCTTGTTTAAGCTTATTCTAGATGTTTTGAAATTATCATCATATTCTCAAATAGGGAGACCCATGATTATGCGTCAGTTCTTATAGGTTACATTGGTCTCATGTGAGGTGTCCATGCCATTTACCGGGGCGTTTGGGGGTTTGTTTGGGTTTTAACCATTTTAATGACTTGTTTGTGAATAATAGTTACCATTAAACACACTTTCCTGTGTCCGCAAAGTGCCTGACTTATATGTGCCCGTATCCGTGTGTGATCCATGCGTGGAAACTTCACATTCAGCGAAGTTTCTGTGCTTCCTAGTTGAACATTTAACATGTATAACTAAAAGTGAATGTAGTCCTCCACTAGTTTTCCTTATGCAATATTAAATTTTATTTTAATACTTAAAACTCATACCATTCTAAAATATCTATCTAGAGCAAACCTAAAAGTTCGAGTTGAAACCTAAGCCTTCAATTCAAAAAATTAACCATTACACCAAAACATATTCAACTACCCTATTAATAAATAATAACTACTATCCTGGATAGTAATGCAGCATAATAAAATAAAGAGATAGAAAAGGAAAGGAAAGTGATCAACCTTTGTGTATGCTTCGACAAGGGGCTTCTTTGCGAGGGACCTAAGCCAAGTAAATTAACTTCATGTCCTCCTTCAGATGCTGCCACAGATACAACCAATACTGCAATGAAATAATAGATTAAATGCATTAACAACCCTTTTATGGTTATTAGGACCAAAAAATAGAGCTAATAATCTAAATAAACAATAAAGATAATTCGACAAAATGCAAACGTAAAACGAATGTAACTAATCCTTGTAAGATAAAGGAAACTCACATATAAAATTGTAGAATATATATCCATTCCTTATAAACTATAGGAGAGACCAAGAAAGTATCACTAAAGGTGCGGTCAGCTTTTAGATAATCAACCAATTCGAAATGTTCTTTTCCAACCTGCGATCATATTTGCCCACATTTAACACAATCAGAAATCAATTAATTCCAAAGTTAACTATAAGTGATTTTGAGGAATACGTAGAAGGGAAAAGAGTAGAAGTATGATCTGAAAATAATTGGATAATGAGTCTCTTTTCGAGTTCATGGTGTACCTTCCATCCATATTGCAAGAAGGTACAAGCATGGATCTTTAGGTTCCCGTGGATCTAGCTATAAATATAAAATTTGTATCAAAGGGATATACATATGCATACAAAAGAATAAGAAAGATACAACATCAATTAAATCCAAAACCAAAACCAAAACAAAAGAACCAGTAATTGAAATTCGAAACCAAAGCTCGAGCACAAATAATTGAAATACCATATGTTAAATCTGAAACTATATGTTAAACAATTGAATATGATAAAGAATAGTCTTACAAGATTTGGGAACATGTTCATGAGTGGTGTCATTCAGTTTTGTCCACCATAAACCTGCCCAAAAGCAACATATATTCTAGTTTCTTTCGGATAGCCTATTGCCTGAAGCATCACCGCCACTTCGGCACCGTCCTTCCTTTCACTTCTGAAGGGCCAACGGCCATAGATGTAAACCATCCTACAGGCCAAATCACCACAAGAGAAATTTTTTTATTGAACATCCTCTTCAATTATCAGAGAATTTTTTTTAGAAAGGATTATTTGTATTTGGGATCCATAAGTTCTTAATTCTTCAAAATACACTTTGGGGACTAAAGTTCTCAGTATTTGCGGCTTGAGGGGCATTTTCACCTTTTGCGATATGAAAGAAAAGTCTCAAAAAGTATTGCAAAAGATAAAAATGGCCCATAAAGTGCATACGGTGAAAATTTTAGACTCAAAAGTGCATTAGGAAAAATTACTGGAGAACAAAATATAAGTAACTCCCTAAAAATCTATTGGTTTTTGTCCAGTCCAAGAAATTTATTTGGAATCTAAGTCACCTTGAACCGTCGAAGCCATTCTTTCAATTTGTATGCAACCATTAAAGTTTTCTCTAAAAGAATATGATTCACAAGAATTCAAATAGTTTAGATTACTTTCATTCAATTAGAAAAATTTAACATATACGACCATACATAGAAAATAGACGAAACCATTAAAAACCAAAAAAATGTATTTAAAAAAGAAAAGTCCGAATAAATCTGAGATTACCGTCAACAACAAGCCACATATAGAATGAAAAATCAAAGGGTCATTTTTTTTTGCAATTCATATGATATGAGGGAAAAGAAACAACAAACCTATAAAAGCAGTACTGAAATGTGGTTCTCTTGGAGGTAGAGGATCGTTAAAAATGTAGATGTTAATATATATTGTTTATTATAACATGAAATTCAAGGGTTTAAAAAATAACCAATGGGATTATTGAGTGAATAATCGGAATAAGAAATTAAATAGATTCATGAAACCATACCTACAGTAGAGAACTTGGTGATCATGGCTTGAGGGGAGTTGGTAGATCATTTTGGACAGAAATAGCAATCGGGTATAAATGGTACGGGACCCCTCCACACACACCCCGACCCTACCACCCTGCATTTTCCCCCAAACTTGCACCACCTTACAACCCTTGTAACCCTGTCCCCATCCCACAAAAACCAATCTGGGGGATCCAGCCCACCCCCTCCCTATTATTGATGAAAACGGGAAAAATTAAAACTTACTTTAAATGTTGGTTTTAGCTTGTAAAAAAATTTAATTAACACTTTTAGTTTGAGTTTTCCATCATCATCTATTCCCAAAATGTAATTCTAAAAGTTATTTCTCCCTCTCCATCCATGATTCCATCACCTTCTAACACCCGAACATCCCATGAGTTTACTATGTACACAAAAGTTAAGAAAAAAAACAAATTAGGTGAAGCGTCCTTATAAACTAAGATAGAATATGAATTGAGGCAATACTTAAAAATGTAGAAATCAGGGATAAGTACATTACTAATAAATTGGCGAAAAGAACCCTTAATCATGGAATTTATGCCCAAAAAAACTTATAATACTTACTAAAGGCTGTAATTTAGAGTGGATATTAATGCCCCAAAGCAGTTACTACTTTTTTGAAAAATCTCAACTGCTAACCGATGCTATCTTTTATGTACAAATTATTCTGATATTTTAAAGAACGCACATTTATGCACAAACCAATTTTCAAAACCCACATATCGAAATTGATGCTGATATTCAATAATTAATAGTTCACACAATATACGAACGTCTAAAGAGCTGTACTAACAAAATATAATATATTATACTTTAGCAAAAATTACAAACTCATGTAATATCATTATGCAAAGGAAAGTAGAACAAACTTTGAAGATCTCACTTTGAGTTAAGACTTAAAGTTCAAAAAGAAGGGATCAACAAAAGAAAAAGGTAAAGAGCAATGCAAAAAACAAACATTCAGCAATTGAGTAGTTAACTACTTTCTGAAAAATTTCAACTGTTAAGCGATGTTGTCTTTTATGTAGAAATTATTATGACATTTTTAACAATGTGTATATTAGCAAACACCAATTCCCAAAACTCAAATACTAAAAATAAATATGTAAGGCCCAATAAGATTTGCAAGATGCATGGAAATTGAAATTGATGACAATGTTTAAAATTTAATGTTTTATTGTTCAGAAAATATACAAACATTTAAAGATCTATAGTAATAATTTATAAACATATATAGTGTGTCATAAACTACAAAATCATATAATATGCAAAGACAAGTAACACAAACTATGAGGAACTTAAGTTTATTCAAGCCTTCAAGATAATAGTGGATATTATTGAAAATATCACAAGATTACATTTTGATTAAAGAAAAATAATGGCAGGATAAAATACTGTTACAAACAAAGGATTGACTTAACCACAAAATGTAATCCAAATGTCATAAATTAGTAAATTAAGGAAATTAAAAAACTTTGAAATCTATCACAAATCCAAAGAACATAATTAATTTTTTTAACTCATACATTGAGATGAATCATGTAAAAGCTTATAATATTTGATTAATACATACAACCTACAAACATAAACACCTCATAAAACTTTTTGGGATCTACATTCTTGAAAACTAAAACAAACCCAAAAATCAAGCCCTTGAAACACACACACACATACACACACACATATATGTGTGTGTGTGTGTGTGTGTGTGTGTGTGTGTGTGAGATAGATTTCATCACCAGGTGTAAATAAATTAACAAATAGAGAGAAAAAAAAACTTTGATCTCAATAGTTAGTTTAGACAAGTGAACAATGCACATTACAAATATATTATATAACATCAAAACACAATCTGACATCAAAACAAGAAAAAAAAATACTAAATAAATTGCATAAAATCATTACAAAAACTCTCAAATAGACATTTTAACAAACACCCACAAGGCAAAAGTACACCAAAAATAGATCTTGAAAAAAAAAATCACAATAACAAATAGACATTGAATAAAAAAAAATGACGTACTAGCAGAGAGGTTATAACCTTCGTGAGTCTGCAGATTGATCGAAGAGAGAGATGAACACCAACTTTGATCGAAGAATGACTGAGAGAGGTTGAAGACTTGAAACGGCGGAGGAAGAGTTGCTAGAGAACTGAACGGAGAGAGAAGAGTTTGGCCATGAGGGTGCGATTGATTTTCCCCTTTCGAGTCTATGGTCGTCCTTGAATGTCTCTGTGTGTGTGTGTGTGTGTGTGTGTGTGTGAGAGAGAGAGAGAGAGAGAGAGAGAGAGAGAGAGAGAGAGAGAGACTAGCGAGAGCGGGAGATTGAGAATGAGAGATGAGAGAGAGAGAGAGAGGGAGACTAAAAAATTGAGAGGGTTACTATTTTTCTAAGAGTATTTATATTTTATTAAGTGTAATCAATTTTGGTACACTTAAAAACAATGCCAAAATTTTGGCACAGTTTTAAAGTGTGCCAAATTATCATTAAACCGTGCCAGAATTTGGCACAGTTTTAAACTGTGCTAGATTTTTAATATCAAGGTGTGCCAAATTGTTGTTTTGTTGTAGTGTTAGATTTTTTAATTTTATTCTTAGAAATGGTCTCTAGGAAGTCTATGTCTAGAGTCATTGAGGTTCCCAAAACCCAAAAGCATCATATCATATCTATGTGGGGTTAGGAAATCAGATTTGGAAGGTTTTCATGTTAGACTTGTTGATTCTCAAATGCTTGCACATTATACTTCCCATGCTATGTAAGCCACTTTTTCAAAGTGTGCTATAGGTGAATACAACTTAACTTTAAAAAAAAAATCCAAATTTTAATTACACACGAAGTTTGTGAACCAATTTTTCTTATGCCCAATTTTGTCTTGTTTAATCCTAAACATGAATCTAGGTGATTAAATGAAGTAAAATAAATAAGTCCACAAAAGGAATGTCGGGTGTACGAGGAAATCACTAAGGGAAAAAAACTCAGACGACCCAAGCTAAACCATCACTATGATACGGAATTTACAAAGGAAGACAGACTTACACAATGACTCGATCCCCACAAGCCTTAATGCTCTTCTTCTCTTTAACTGTTCTTCCACTGTTCCCACGTGGAAATCCTTCCTCGATACTCGTCCACAGCACACGAGTCCACGTGCACCTTGATATCCATCGATGCATCTTTGGCAATCGTCTACGATTCGGAACATGGCCTTTACTGTTTCTTCATCGCAAAACTCCAACGAAATAAATTCCTCAATATGGATGAACAAACCAATGGTGCAAATAAGATCTCTACAACATATGTATGAAATCTCGAATCTTTTATAAACATTAAGGTTGGTTTTAGCTTTAAAATCCTTAGAAAGTAAGTACAAAAAAATGTAACTGTTCTATACTATATTTTGGTTGTGCACACTTAAAATTATTTAGAAATAATGACTTAAATAAAAAAACTTTAAGTTTTCAAGTCGTTAGAACAATATACCTATAATGTTTGAACGATGTGGCAGTGTCGTTAAAACAACTTATCCATGTCGTTTGAACGACATTGAGATGTCGTTTGAATGACATTGAGATGTCGTTTGAACAACTGGTGATGTTATTTGATCCTCCAAAATATAAGGAAAGAATCCATACGACTCTAAACAGTGTTTATCTTGGATAAAATGTAGTTAAAACCTTTTAAAATCATTTTTGACATTTCAAAATCATTTATAAACAAAATAACATCCTTAAAATATTTTTCAAGTCCCATAAACATTATGCATTCATACCTGAGAGTATCTCGAAATGCAATGTGATTTGAAGATGTGAAACGTGCACCAATAAACACATAATGATCTATCTTTGAAGCTTGACCGATAAGTTTACAAACAACACATCATAGACTATGTGGGTATTGTGACAAGATAAAAATATATCTATGGAAATTAAGTCAATTACATCCAAGTTAACTCCATTGGAAATTTTATCCTTACAAATCTTTCCCTTTGACTATTCCGGGACAAACCAAAACAGTGAATTCTATGTTGGGCCGTCAAGCTGCATGACACCTAAATACCATCCCATTAAACCCCAAATAAAAAAATATAGGATAAAGACTAGTATATGCAGGCTCGACAATCATGAGCTTTATGACTGTGATGTTGTCTCGAAATCTCGAATCGCTGAAGAATACCTACACGCATAAAATAGATAAATACCCAATCAAGTATGGAGGAAAGAATGATATAAAATACCAAATTGAAAAATAAACCATTTGTTAAACTTATGACCAAAACATATGATACAAAAAATATATACACAAACAATATAGCTTAAATCAATGATATCAATATGTAAATAATATGATCAAAACATTATACCAATATAAAGCATACATGATCAATAGACAAACTCCCCTTACATCACATACCATCCCTCCCACTTTTTGTCTCGAATTGACAACTAGAGAAAAAGATAAACAAACATATCTAGAATGAGAATAATCAATAAAGTATATCTAGATAAACACGAATAGCCAACAAAAAATATCAGAAGATACCAAATCGTAGCTAGAAAACAGTCACACAAATGAAATCGCCAAGATTAATAATGATGTGACTAAAAGAATGAATGAAGTAAATGAATTAATCATGAATAATCAAAGTCCACTGCATGTAAATTGTCCAAACATCCCAGAAGTACCAAAACATTGTGATATCAGCATATATACGAAGAACGTACAAAATCAGAAAGAAAATAAAAAAAAATCTCTTTGGGTCGTTCGAACGACAATGCCATGTCGTTTTAACGACATAGGCAAGTCGTTTGAACGAGGTTAAAAATGACTTGAAACAGTAAGGTGTCATTCAAAGCATCTATCTAACAACCCTTTGCGCGGCCATATCTGACACAATTGATGCTTTAAAACTCGTGTCGTGCTATCCAGTCTTCGAACGACTTGGACATGTCCTTCGAACAACTTCAAAAATTCTATATTCCAACTCTAAAAATGGCAACATTTTGTCCAGTGAAAAAATTAGCTCAAAACTGGCACTGGAAATACGAAAAAGTAGCAAAATAGACTAAAAACAGAAAAATAAAACAAGTATGAGTTTCATGTTAACATAGTATCAATGTGCTCAAATAGTGATATTGAATGAATGGGCGTTAACTACAACAAATGAATCATAACTTCATCACATCAAAACGATCAAGAAGCTCTAATTGATAGCTAAATGTCATCAAACTAAGTTTTAGCCATATGTGACAACTAATATATTGAGCTTAATGAACTAAACGAACAATATGCACACAAATCTGAAAATTTGATGATTCAACCAAAAAAATCATCATGACACGATTTTTTAACATTAGGATTCGTGGTGAAAACCCGTTATTATTTTTCCATCCAATCACCCTTATATATTCATATTTTCTTTTTCCATCTCTTTTAAGGTTTCTATTTTTCTCAACTTAGAGAAATCCTATTAGCCCTATTTTGGCATATGATTTTTTTTATTGCTTTAATTTTTTCTTGGGATCTTTTAAACGATGGCTTTCACGACGAGTTTATTATACTCCTGCAGCCCTTTCCCGTGAACTCATCATTTTTTTAATTTAAGTAATATAAATCCTCACAGCTAACGGTTCTTACATTCACACCTCCTCCAAATTCTTATTACGCATAGATGACAAAATTGAGAGGAAAATATCTCACCAAACTCAAAAACGTATGAGAAGTCCAACACTCATATAAACTCGTGCATGTGAGTGTCATGGCATATATACAAAGTCGAATCCAAGTGCAAATCAACTTCGAAATAACCTCATTAATCAATGGTTAAGATCATTCTAAGCATCTATAATTATGATCAAATGTCCAAGACACATGGATAATGAAATTATGGGGGTACAAGCACAACAATATGCCATATCAAACATGAAAACCCATGATATAAAAAGAAATCAAAAATATTTTCGTGTTTTTCAAACAAATATTTTTTACTCAAAAAAAATCTTTTTGTCTTTTCTCGAAAATATATGAAACCAAAATCTTTTTGTATTTTTTAAAATAAGACTCAAATAAATAAAAAAATATAATACAAAGAGATACACATGTCATAACACTAGAAAGATATATATTATGAAGCAAAGACTAGTGCATGACAAACATAGCTAACACAATTATCCCTTAGATATAGAATGAGAAGTATCATGTGAAACCAAACAAGAACCATGAAGTTTAATTCCTAAAGCTTCTAAGTCCGATTTCCTAACCCAAGTAAGTGTGTAATGACGCATAGGGGTTTTGGGAATCGAAAGGAATTTATTCGTAAACTTCCTATGAGCTTTTTTAAGGTGATAGCAATAACATCTAGGGTGACCTTTCCTACCGCAATGAGTGAAAGTGAAAACACGGTGAGGAATGTGACCTAAATGTGGACCTCCCCTAACGTTCCTGGTTGGCTCTCTCACACGATTGGTATTGTCTTTGGGAATGGCTGCAATACGATCATCGAAGCCTTTACCACACTTATCATCCTTGATTTGCCAAAAATATTATCCAACTTTTCTGACCTAGCCTCCAAATAAAACTTCACCTTACTTGAGTCTCCCAAACTCTCCTCAAGCTCACTATTCCTAGACTGAACTAAATACCAAAACTTCTCAAACTCTATCTAATCCCTTTTTAATGCCTCCATCAAACCACGAAGATTATCTCTCTATCCCTCAGCGTATTCTAGTTTCTCCCGAAGAGTCTTCTCTCGTGCCCTAAGATCCTCAATCAAAGCATCATTATTTTATATGATACTCTCTTTCAACTTAGCTTATAATTTCAAATTACCATTTTTCACCTTTACCTCTTTCTCATACAAATCACTAAAGCCAACTTGCAACTCTCCTACATTAATCTCCTCTTCCCCACTAACATCACCCCCACTCTCTTAGGATTCACACAAAATGACCTCGGAAGTGTCATTCACATGAGTTTCTTCATGAGAAGATTTATCGTCATCGCTCATATGGCATGCCATAAATGCTATAAAGTTGCGATCAATGGGGGAACTCTCTTCCTCTTCTAATTCACTATCACTTAAGGTGGCATTATATGCTATCCATTTCTTTCCCTCCTTCTTAAGTCTAGTGGGGCACTCTACTACATTATGGTCATAATCCTTACAACAAAAACATCTATCCGACTCATCCCTTTTAACATTCTCACTTTTAATCTTTGGGACGTGATCCACTTTATTGTTCTTGAATTTCTCAAGTCTTTTGGCATCTTTTAATTGCTTTTGGAACTTAAAAAACTTTTCAAGCTTCTTTTCCAACAATGCTACATCCTCAAAATCGGTGATGGAATCATCATTTGAAACTTTGGTCTCCTTCTTCCAGGCTTTCAAAGCAATGCCCTTTTCTTTCTTTGTCACTTGCTTGGTGGCAAACATGTCAAGTTCATAGGTTTGTAAGTCACCTACAATATCTTCTGATTTTGTTGAATCAAGCATACCCAAGGAGTTTAAAACAGTCACTTTTTGATCAAATCTACTAGGAAACGGCCTTAAGATTTTCTTTATGACTCTGTTGTCAGGTATTTTCTCTCCCAAGTTAAACAACGAGTTGATAACATGGGATAATCTAGTGTAAAAATCATAAAATGTCTTACTCTCTAACATTTTAAACGTCTCAAATTGTGTAGTGGGGTTTTGAAGTTTAGACGCCCTAGCCGTGCTAGTTCCCTCATGAGTGAGTGCAAGAACATCCCAAGCCTCTTTCAACATCCCACACATCATAGTATGTTTATATTCATTCGCGGTGACAGGTGAGGAAATAACCTTTAAACCTTTAGAGTTATAAAGTGCAAGTATATGTTCGGCTTCAATCCATGACTCAACATGTTTTAAACTAGTGGCCTCTCCCTCTCTCATGACCGGAGGTGACCACCCTTTTCTATCGCTAACCAAACACGCTCATCAATCGCTTTAAGGGCACTTTTCATTCACATTTTCCGATAATCATAATTACTGCCATAAAAAATAGGAGTTCGAAAAGCATCAAAATTTTCAAAATTTTCTAAATAAAATCACAAGGGATCAACATAATAAAAAATATTTCTATCTCTGATACCAATTTGTAGGTCACTTTTTCAAAGTGTGCTTTAGGTGAAACCAATTTAATTTTCAAAAAAAAAAATTTAATTTTAATTACACACCAAGATTGTAAACCAATTTTACTTAACCCCAATTTATCTTGTTTAATCCTAAACATGCATCTCGGTGATTAAAGCGAGTAGAATAAACAAGTTCAAAAAAGCAACGTTGGATGTACGAGGAAACCATTGAGGGAAACAATCTAAGACATCCCAAGCCAGACAATCACTGTGATACGAAATTTACAAAGGAAGATAGACAGACTTATATAATGACTCGATGCCCATAAGCCTTGACGCTCATTTTCTCTCTAACTTCTCCTCCACAGTACCCACGCAGAAATCCTTCCACAATACTCGTCCTCATCACATGATTCCCCGTGTACATCAATATCCATCGATGCAGCTTTGGCAACCATCTACAATTCGAAACACGACCTTCATAATTTCTTCACCATAAATCTCCAACGAAACAACTTGTTCAATATGGATGAACAAACTAATGGTGTAAACAAGATCTCTATAGCATATATATGAAAGCTCGGATCTTTTATAAACTATAAGGATGGTTTAGCTTTGAAATCCTTAGAAAATAAGTGCAGAAAATCGTACCTGAACTATACTATATTTTGGATTTGCACACTTCAAATTTTTGAGTAAGAATAACCTAAATAAAAAACTTTAAGTTGGTAGGTCGTTAGAACGATATCCCTATATTGTTTGAATGACTTGGCCATGTCGTAAGAATGACTTGTCCATGTCGTTTCGTTTGATCCTCCAAAACATTAGGGAAGAATCCATATGACTCTAAACAGTGTTTATCTCAGATAAAAAGAAATTAAACTTTTTAAAATCATTTTTGACATTTTAAAATCATTTATAAATAAAATAACATCCTTAAAATATTTTTCGAGTCCCATAAACATTATGCGTTCATATCTGAGAGTATTTCGGAATGCAATGTGATATGACGACGTGAAACGTGCACCAATAAACACGACATAATTTATCTTTGAAGCTTGGCTTCTATGTCTTCAAACAACACGTCATAGACTATGTGGGTATCGTGACACGATAAAAATCTATATATGACTCAAACAAGTTTTGTCTTAAATTAAGGCAATTACATATAAATTAACTCGATTGGAAATTTTGTCCTTATATGCTAAATATAATGGTTGATTGTGTTCGCTTGTTTACATAGACTAGCTTTTGTACATCATATTAGACGTGTTTAATAATTGTGTATGGTTTGAGTCTTTTGTATTCTAATTTTTACAAAAAGATCTTGTTTGTATTTTGAGTTTTTTTTCTTTTATGACCATAGGTCTTTTAAACTCAAAAAGATTTTTTGTTTATGTGTAGTTTAGTTTTACACATTTTATGTGATATATCGGCGTGGTTGGATCCACTTCATTTCATGTTTAAATGTGTGTAAGACATTTTTTATGATTTTCAATGCTTATATTGTTCTTAATCATGTTTCCATGTAGTAGTTTGAAAATAACTTGCTTAATTGATTCATTTTATATATGCCTCCTCACACACATACATGAGCTCTTTTAGATATTAACATCATATGTTACATGAGTTAAATGAGGTGTTCTCCTAACAGTCTTTTCATATACATACACACACACACACACACACATATATATATATATATATATATATGATTGGAAAATTTGTGCATGTAAGAACCATTGCTCGTGAATTTGAACTTTTATTGAAAATATGAGTGTACACGGGAAATGACTATGAAGGGACAAATCTTATTTATGTGAAAATCCACCGTTGACAAGATCCTAAAAAAATAAAAGGAAAAAGAAAAGAAAATATTGCCAAGGCCAAATTTTGATACATTATTTCTTTAATTAAATTGGTATCTTTAAAATATGACAGTGAAAAATTGTTATATCTATCATTTTGAGGGTGTTATACGTTAAAGATCAATGTGTTTGTAAAATGAGTCCTAGTTATTTCATGTTTGATGCTACTGATTTGAGAATTATCAATATTTTTAAGGCTAGTGTGCTTTGTGCTTATTTGACCATTATGAGTTCAATTTATCTGTCACTATGAGGCTAGATATTTATTTGATAAATTTAATGCAATCATATAGAACTCCTTGGAAATATTTTTAGTGATTGGTTCATAATTCTTTTGTGTCTTGTTCATTCCCCTTCACTCCATTCCACGTATTTAGATTCATCGATATCATGCTAGAGTGTAAATCTTGTGTGTTTTGTGTTATATTTATGGTGTTTATATATATATATATATATATATATATATATATATATATATATATATATATATATATATATATATATATATATATATATATATATATATATATATATGTGTGTGTGTGTGTGTGTGTGTGTGTGTGTGTGTGTTTGAGTATCATTGGTATATCATTTATTTGAGTCATTGCGTTACCATTTAATCCATGTTTGACATATGCTTTCTCTTTGGATCAAATTGGCATGCTACATGATCAAATTCGTATCTTATGTTGTTTATTTACATTGATATCTCATGCTTCATTCTGTATTGAAGTTGGTATCATTTATTTCATCAATATTAGTATGAATTGATCATTATTTGAATTATTTGTGTTTGTATTGCCATGATATGTTTGTTGCATTTTCCACCATTGCATGATATTATTCTTTCCTCTATATTTCCAATTGATATCACATGTTGTCAAATTTTGAAGGAGAAATATTTTATTATGCCTTCTTTCTTTGTCTATTCCTGAATAAAAATGAAAGAAATGGTATATTTCATTTTAGTATTAAAAGGAGTTATTTATCTAACTGGTAATCGTTGGGCATAGGGGAGTTTATTCTTAAGTATATTTTATATATTATTCTATTCTATTTGTATTTGAAGGTGTGGTTAAGTATGTAGGCTGCAATTTGCGATAAAATTACAAGCGAGCAAAGATACTCAGGTTTATGAGTCGATCAAGTTCTACTTTTTCCTTTAGGGGTTGGGGATTGAGTCTTTTATGAGCTTGAAGGCCCATGGGAGTTTTTATTTTGGTTTTATCTTGAAATAGTCAAAGGGGAAGATTTATAAGGACAAATTTTAGAATAGAGTCAACTTGAATGTTTTGGATTATTCCTTATTTGGATAAAACTATTTGATTCATAGGTTAGAACTTGATTGTGTTGACCTTTCAAGCCTATGGCGTGATTGTTTGAAGACATAACGCCCAAGTGAGAAGATCTACATCATCGTGTCGTGTTTCGTTCTCGTTTTCATATTCATGTTTTGATGATCTCTCACATATGAATGCATAAATATTTTGATCCTTGGGGATTTTATACTAGGGTGTTAGGTTTTCATAAAATTATTTTTTAAATGATTTTATCATTTTTAATATTTTCTTTAGAAGAAAAAGATTTTTCGCAAGGTCGTTAGAGTGACATTGGGTATGTCATTCGAATGAGATATGGTACCTCGTTAGAATAGGTTCTAACAAACTTTGAATGAACCAACTTTTGCCTTTATTGGAATATCTTTTTATAGCTCATTGTATACATGTTCGAACGAGATGATATACTTCGTTCGAACGAGGTTTAAAGTCGTTCGAAAGAGCCTGCAAATTTTTGATAACTTTGAGAATTTTCAAATCGCTTTTATCCTTATCTCGATTTTAAAAAGCCTGTTATAAGTAGGAGTGCGGAGCAGAATTTTTATTTGACATAAAAAATTATATTTTGACTTTCCAAACTCCGTCAAAAACCTTTCCAAAACCCTAGTTTACACCCAAATTATTTAGGATCCAAGTATTCATCATATTATGCTTTAATATCCTATTTCGGGCATAATTGGTTTATTATCTACATCTAGTTCATAAAAGTTTCATATGGTGAATGTTGTCTTTGCTTTTTACACATGATAGATTCCATGTTTGTTGTGTTGCAGTGAAGAAGCGGTGGACTCTGTTGTTTGATCCATAGACGGTTACTGAAACTATTGGGTGGAACCGAGGCATGTGTGGACTCACACACTATGATCGTGCACGAGTGGACTCTTGCGTGTTGTTGTATGGAGGTAAAAGAATCGAAGAGAATCCAGGCTTGCAAGAGCATCGAATCTGTGTTGTAAGTCTACTATCGTGCCCTTTATAATTCCATACATAGTGAATTTGAGTGGTTGGGTCATCTGATGTTTTTTCGTTGTGTTTTTTCTCGTATATTGGGCATTGTGGTTGATTTACTTATTTATCATTCACTCACCTAGATGCATGTTGAGGTTAAGATAAAATTGGTTAATTTATTTTATCATAACATGTTTAATATTGGTGCAACGTTTCACTTTGGGTTAGGTTGTTTAAGTTTAATATTTAATTTGAAAAAACTAAAAGTTGGATTTTATTTAGACCATTTTGTATATACCCTACACTTTCGAAATCCAGAAATATTATGCTTATTTTATGTTATTTGATCTCAACATGTCTAAATGTCAATTGATAATATTTGTTAAGCAAAAGAGTTTTTATTCGTTTATTTCATATATGTTTACAAATATCTTTCAAATACCATGAATTTTAATTTGTGGGAGTGTTTTGTTGATTATTAGTTTGTATATTCACTACATTGCACTATCACATTTATTTTGGTGGTTTTTCAAACATACTTTGAGGATTAAGTCATTATTCAATTATGTTTATCATCGTATGCAATGCTTGTAAGTCTTCATGGACCACTTTTAGTGAGTGACAGTTGTTTGTAATCGACGGAGTCAAATATGAGCTATTTATATGCGTTGATAAGGTGTATGAAAATTACCAAACAACGGCAAAAGCCGATGCTGTTTAAAATCCAATTCAAGTGCTAAAAATGAATCGGCAAGATAAAAATAAGATGGGCAAAGAATTTCACAAGAAATCGCTATCTAGTTTTGGCATGAAAATATTCTATAATAACATGTGCATATGGAAGTTTAAATGGATGGAAACTTCTTGTTAGTCCATGATATGATATTTTGTTTGCTTAGACTAGTTTCCTCATTATTGTAATTAAATTCCATTTGAAACACTTGTTGATTTATTCGTTCTTTTTGCACATACATTCTATCATATCTAATCTCGCATGTGAAGGTTGAATTTATACGAGAATTGAGATAAGTGTATAATTTGTTCGAACAAATTCTATGTTCCAATAAACTATAACAATTCAAAATGCTTAATGATGTTTTAAATATTGATATTTGGTTTATTTTTGTTTTTAAAATCTTGTGTTTCACTCGCACGTATAGATTTGTTTTTTTTGTTTTTCATAAAATATATTAAAAAATTACAAAAATATCCACGAGCATGCATTACATTGCATAGTTTAATAAATTTTGGTTATTTTAGGATTTGTATTCACTAAGGGTCCGTTTGGCAATCAAATTCCAAGGTTTGAAATTGGAATTGAAAACCTAATTTTAATTTCGTGAAATTAAAATTGTCCTTCGAATTTTATTTTTATGACTTGAAATTGGATCGTCAAACCGGCCCTAAATATTTTCTTGATGCATTCCGTGACTTGTTCTTCTCACAAAAATGTGACCAAAGTTGATTTTGATCCCCATTCACACACATTTTAGCATTTGGATATCGTTGGTTCTCGGGAAAAACTGTTCCCATTGTTGCTTATTCGACTCGTTTGCACGGATGCCAAATTTTTTTGAAGTTGGATATTTTTGTCCAAATCCATTTGCACAGATGTAATTTTGAGTAAATCCCATTTTAAGGACTATTGTTCTTGAAAGAGTTTGAATATCATACGCACGGAAGTCTAGAGCCCCCATTCACACAGAGATGCCCATAAAACCTTTCATGGTTTGTCAGGTTAACTATTATTTCAAACTCATTTTAAATTAGTTCCAACACTTCTCGATCTCTTTCTAAAGATCACGTTCCAGTTTAAATTACCTTCCAAACATATTTTTCTTACTTTGTAGAGTTATATCCATATAATTGATTGTGTTTAGACATTTAGGTTCTGAAAATCTTAGTTGGTAGAATTTGGTGATTTTCATGATGTATCTATGTTTATCATTTCCTTGATCGTTATTGTCATTTTATGCGTTAATTGGAGTTCATAGAGATTATAGTGGTGATTGATCATGTTGTTTTATTATAGTTTGATCGTTCTTAGACTGTGAGCATACTTGATGCACTTTATCACTACTATTTTACCTATTTTACACGGTGTCACATAGTGTAGTGATTTTAATGTCATATCACTTCACTTTGAACGCAGTTAGGTGATGTCATAGTCAGATTTACTTTTCATTTTATCGATCCGTTTCCAGGCTTTTGGTAAACTTTCACGTAAAAACTAATGAGATAGAGAGATTGCATCTATTAGGCCAACCATAGCGGGCCCCATAAACCTATAAGTATGAGCTTATGAAACGAGCTACAAGGTTAATCTTGCAACGGGCATTCGGTAAAATGGAGTTGGGATTACATGGCATCTAGTTGTTTGTTACCGTTGACTTTTAGCTATTGTATAAAATATTTTATACTATTATACTTTAAGCCCCTCTCATTTAACTATAAATACTCCATTTCGTATTCATTATTTCTCACAATTTCTTCTAATTATTCACCACTCTTCTCTCATTAATTTTTAATTTTTAATTCTATAATTATATATTAAAAATAATTGTTATTTCATTTTTCATTTTTAGCTCTTATTAAATAACATGGAGGTGAATATTCGATTGAATCGTTATTTTGTTCGTAAAAGAGCGGAATCAATTCGTGACCTTAACCAACCTCAAGCTCCCCACTGAGATGAGGTTTATCAAGGCCGTCATCGTTTATATGAAGTAGGCGCGGAAAATGTTACCGACTCTTATTGTTTTGTTCATGTTTTTATAGGTATTAACTCGATGGATTTCGACTTAATCCAAATACAGACTCGACTTGTTGTAGGTGTCGGTCTTTAGGACTTATATGATGTTGTGGTTGTAATACACTATGTATCGGCATATGTGGGGATCCTATGATGGTTATAACTAAGATTTTTTGAATTTTTAGGATTTTCTTATATAATAGCCAAAGGGGAAGTTCAAAAATGTATTGTAAGCCATTTATATCATAGTTGGCTATCTCACATGTCAAAACATTTAGTCTTGCATAATCAAGATCGTCATTTTAGGTTCCTATAAATGTCGTAGGTGAGTGAATTAATAATATTACATTTCACTGCACATAATTCGACACTAACATATTCAGTAAATCTACTTTGCTTCTGACCCGACATGACTTTGATATCCTTTTACAGTTGCGATTGATTAACATCAAGTTTTTCACACACACGCATTTTTCAAATTTTCTTTTTGGACTTGAGTGAATTACAAAATTTTTAAAATGTTTAAACTTTTTTAAATACATAAGGGCTTTTTTAATTAAAACCATGCCATATTGTATAATTTTCTTTATGTGAACTTTTGTTCATAAGGAGCATGTGTACAATTATGCACACAACATTAATTAAGCTTGATGAGATCCACGTGGCACAATCGTGGGCAATGACATCTGAGCCACGCATATGGAGCTAATACAACTTCATGTGCACGGTGGGCAATATTTTTGGATATGCCTATAAATTCATTTTTTTTTCCTTAAACCTCATAATTTGAACGATTGAGTTTTAAGAAAAACTCATTTTTGACGATTTTTTATGTGAAACTTTTACAATTTCACTTGTCCTTTCAAAATTGAGAGATTCGACTATACTCGTACTTGATTTAAGTCTATTGAGGGACTCATTTGGAAAATAAATGGATGATGGGCATAACCAACCTTTTGGGAAAAATTCATCTACATGCCATATTAGGCCGACGATGTCAGTGGGTCATTACACTTTCAAAGAACATTCATTGATATGGAAACCCACTTCTCGTAATGATAGGAAACGTTGGGAGTCCCCCCCCCCCAAGGATCATTTATGCGTACCAGTATTGTAAACACTTCCCATGATATTAGGGTTCGAGTTATAAAATTTTCGATTGTAAGTCTATGATGCAACTCTAATTGTGTCTCTAGTGCTTGTAAATACGATTCAAGTGCAAGTCAATCACGTAAGTAATAATCCTAGCAATCGGGTATCAAACACGGGGACTAAGACAAAAGATCGTGGCGACTACTGAGAAAAATGTCTAAAACCTAATGATCAACTCACGAAACAGAAAAGAAAAGGTGATGATTTTAGAAGAAGTAGTTTACGTAACTAATGAAACATAATTAGTGAATGTGAATTAATTAGAATACGAATTAACTAAATTATGCAGTGATTGAAATTTTTTATTTTAACTATATAAAAATGTGGGATTGGAATACAATCCCCCAAAACGTCGGTTACTATGTCAGATATAAAAATTTTAAAAACCAAACAAATAATTGAGATAAGACCTCAAATTTGTCTAAGCGCTACATATATGAGGATTTTACTCTGCACAATATATGATAAAAATCAAATCTAAAGTGCATGATGAAATTGTCTATACGCATATTGTACCCTTAAACACTCCTTTTACCTACGACAAATGAATTTTAAAGGCATACAATACTTATTTAGACAAAGTATCAAGCCTCTAATTATTTATTTAATTTTAGTAAATTTTATATCTTTCCATAACACCTACGTTAGGTTCATGTACCCAACCCGCTAAATATCTAGCCGGGCATTGAATCGTTAACACTATGCATGAATTTTTTGTTGCATGTAATCATTATGACGTAAAGAATGAAAGAACACATGTATTTGATCACTATTACAAAGGAAATTATAATTATAACGTAGAAAGACTAGATCTTGAAAACAAAATAGAGGAAGGAAATACTCATATTTGATGAAAGTGTGCAAAACTAGGACAAAACAATAATCTGTTGATGTTCTTTTTGCCTCCTATCTTCCTGGCCTCTAAAATCTCTCTAAACTGGGTTAAAACTTATCTAACTTAAGCCTAATTGCAAAACTACTCCACTAGGGTCGTTTTTGGAAGATTTTAAAACCAAACAAACTCTCATTAAAAATTCAGGATAAAGATAAAATTTTGTAAGCAAGTCATCCGAACCGATTTGCTTAAGGCCTGAACCGGTTTGATTCTAGAACTGATTCCCTTTGCTTCCAAATCGGTTTGCCTGAATGATGGATAATTATAATTATGACCCTAAATCTTCTCTCGGCTTCAAACACGTGTAACTTCTCAACCGTAGCTCAAAATTTGGTGATGTTTCTTCCAAAGTGCTCGTGGATTCAAGGTCTTCAGCTTTTATTAGGCTCCGCATCCGATTTCAGGTTACAAAATTACTTTCTTGCCCTTGGACTTCCTTTCCTTCTTTTCTTACTTTATTTTGATTTCTCTCCCACATTCACTTGTACGAAATACTTGTAAAATAAGAGATAATTGCACATTACAATAATTACTTGCCGAAAAGGGTTAGTAACGTGAATATGAGATAAATCCATTCTAATTACAGGGTACGAGATCGTAAAAGTACCAAAATTAAGGGGATAAATGTGAAATATATATACGCCAAATCAAACTCCCCAACTTATGACGATGATCGTCTCAAGTAATGTAAAAGAATAATATTGTGGTGTCACTACACCAAAAATAGAAATTTATCACACCTTGATATTAAAAATCTGGCACACTTTAAAACCGTGTCAAATTCTGGCACGGTTTAATGACAATCTGGCACGGTTTATAACCGTGCTAGATTTTGACACTATTTAAAAGTGTGCCAAAATTGAGTACACCTAACTAAAATATAAATAACCTAAAAATAATGATCTCCTTCCAATTTTTCATCTCCTGCACTCTCTCCTCTTTCATTATCAATCTTTGGCTTTCTTTCTTTCCCTCCAAAATTGATTCCCGCTTCTACACAACCCGAAGCTAAAACATATTTCACTATTTTTCTCTCTTTCCCTCTCCCTTTTCCCAGCTCAACATCGTCCTCTCCGTCGCCATCGTCGTTCAGACCTCTCATCTCCGTCACCGTTTAGACCAACACCAGTAAGAAGCCCTTTTTATTTTACACTTACAAACCTTTACAAAACCTTACAAACCCTTACAAAATAATAAGGGTTTGTAACTCTCGGATGTTTAGCACAGTAAGGGATGGGTTTAATTTCGGAACTAATGGGTTCAACTTTGTATGTTCCAATTTCGGGCTTGTTTAGACTTTTGTTCCCTGTTTAGTAAATGTATATTATAAGCATGTTTAGTATATGTATACTCTATATATTGACTATTCCCTGTTTATTACATTATAAGAATATTTAGTATGTGTATACTCTAGTACTATACATTTCGGTCCTATTTGATTTATGTAGAGAAAATATTATTATTTTGTATGTTGTATTTTTTATCAAAATAAAAAAATTAATTAAAGGGTTATCGTGTCAAAACGTGTCAATCGTGCCTAATTGACATGTTTTTTTAAACGTGCTAATCGTGTCGGGTCGTGTTCATGTTAGCAAAAAAATACGATATCATGTATTGTTGTGTCGTGTCATGTTCATGTTGAATAAAATTGTGTCAGGTCGTGTCGGGCCAAGTCCCCACACGAGACATTATCCCGAATTGCCACTCTAGTCCATATCCCGATCTTGCAAAGTAGCCCCTTAGTGTGTACTATGTGTTTATTACATGTTTTCTATCTCTGTAATCCCCGATCCTAATCTTGCAAAGCAAACCCTAAGCGATTATCTCTCAAGATCGGTTTAAAAACAAAGGTAACTAATCTGATTTTCGACATTTTTGCTTTCTAATATTTCTTATTGATTCGGATACTATATGTGTTTGTTGTTGATTAATCTGCTTCGATCTATGAATTTTGGGTTCTAATTGTTTCATGTTAAAGAAATAATTTTATTCAGTGGTGTCCAATTTTGTTATTATAAAGTTGAATATCAATTAGGTTATGATTGTTTTAGTCTACATACACAAATTGTTTGGTAGTATTGTATTACTAAGGCTTGATTAAATTAAAGAAGTAATTTTATTTGCTTGCTTAAGGTTTTTATAGGTTATTATCTCCTTAATTATTTCAGTAATTACGTCCTCACATATATATGTATTATGTATGTTGCGTGGAGAAGTTATCTGAGAAACTGTAATTTATATATCTACTCTTACCATGTTAGTTTGTCAATAATTAAGGGTTTCCTTTGATTATTGTTGGGGATAAATTGATATAGGCTGTGTTTGTTTGATTTACAAGTATTAATTACTTCTTTTCATGGTATGATTTAGAAGTAATAATGTGCAACGTTGTGATAATACATTTGGAACATTATGACTTGAATCATAAGAGAGCCCAACGTGAAGAGGTCACACTGACGAATTCTTAAAAAATATAAAATATTCATTTTTCAATTACTCTATTATTTTAATGTAGTACTGATTTGCCAATAGTTTCCATGTTTATCATATATTCATCGGGACTAATGTATTTCATATCGTATTCATATGATATGTCATCTCATCTACTTTTATTTTATATATATGTTCATATCAGATAAGATGAACATGTAGCCCGTGAAGTGTTCAACATCGGCAAATGTTTCGACCATCTAAATTTTGGGTAAGGTTTTATTTATTCTTACTTCTGTTTTAAAGGCATAGTAGAATGTATCAACTTAACTCTATTGAAAATGGATAACTTTAATCTCACTTTAAATTCTTTTGTAATTTAGAAGAAAAAATGAGATAATGTTATTTTACTGTATAAGGTGTTCTAATATGTGCACCTCTATATTTTTTATTGATTTAGTTTAATCATCTCCTCCTCCACTTTTTTAGGATCCAAGGATGAACATTGAATTTCCTTAAGACTCTTTGAGAAAAGGTTGGCATAGCCCTGAGTCATTTGCTCTATGGCTTCTTGAGCTAATTCAGCTTTAAGTTTGGTCCCATCATGTAAGGCAATGTCTTTTTTGGCTTTCAAATTGATGTCTCTTTTCTGTGACCTACTTAAGTTGAGGGAGATAAGATTGTGATTCTTGTATAATTGAGCTTTAACTATGAGGTCTTTAGGGTTAATGGGAATTAAGTGAGGACTAAAATCATTACATTCCTCACTGTTTTCACTCTCCTCATCTTCATAAATGCCCCTTGCCATTTGAGATATTAAATTTCAATTTTCATTCTGAGAAGAATTGTTAATATCCTCAAAGTTAATTGGAACATCAAATAATTGGTTAAGGTTCACTGAGTAATTTTCCTTCTTAAATGTGGCAGACTTTAGAGGATACAACATATAAGTTTTGGATTTTAGGGTTCCACGCTTATGTTCCATAAAGGCAATTTCATTTTCCACAAATTAACTGCTCTTTAACACTGACTTGACATTTGGTACTACACTGGAATATACATTTGACGGTACTTTTTTTAAGTGTAATATACTTATGAATGAATGCATATTTTCCAAACTCAACTCATTCCACTATATATATATATATATATATATATCGGCAAACCACAACATAATATATATAAAAAAATGATTTCATTTCACGCTTAAACTCAATCACTGGATATACGAGCAACAACAACACAACAACATTATAATTTAGATGGAGAACATGATTCAAATCATCAAATACCAAACACGAATATAATAGAACCACTACAGATGTAAAAAGAGTTTTATAAAAGAAAAAACATGAGAAACTAGTAGACACGACCTACACATGAGAACTTCAAGTCTCTAACATTACATACCATTTGTGAACTCTAAATTATCAAAGAACTTAAGTTGAAAGTTGTAACATTGAGATGGGTTTCTGGGGGAAAATGTTGGATATTACAAAATCGAATTGTAGTGTTCGATTCGTAAATTACAAGATTCACTAAAATTTCATCACATGATTTGTATCATTGAGCAATGAATTATGAATCATATAGTGAATTGAATCGTAAGATTCTCGTGACTATGAACGTGGCCCATGGGGGACATGTGCTCTTTTTTTAAGAAGCTCGACTATGATTATATATTGTTTCTATTATTTATTAGCTTTTTAGTTTGTTTCTTGGTATTTCTCCCAAATTGAGGCTTAGGCCTCGCTCTGCCTCAAGGCTATGATCTTTCCTCGTCCGAGAGAAATGCCTCGAGGTCGCTTTTAGCTTTTTTTAAGGATGCTTTGAATAAACAAGTAGAATATCTATAAGGTCATCTTTGAGTCATTTTTCCATAGATTTCTCTCTACACCGTGAATGTTCCTTTCTTTGGGAAATTATTGGCTAGATGTTCGGGCTATCTACATGAATAAGACTTATTAGGAATCGAAAACAAGGAGGTTGAGTTGTTGATGTTGGAGCTGTAGTCTTGGTTTATGAGGCTTCAGTTATAGTGCATGTTCTACTGTTGCAGAAGAATCATAATTTCCCTTAACAGTAAGTCAACCTAGACAATTCTAGGAATCCCAGTTATTATGCTTTGACATCTGAAAACTCAAGAGGGTTCCAAAATTCGTGAATTGCATAATTTACCTAAGTCCTTCTTCTGTCAGAAACACCAACGACTATCAGGAGCGGATGTTAAGATTTAGTGGGGCCCAACATATTTTAGCAAGACATGAAATGTGAGATACATAGAAATGTTTCTGAATTTATGTATATATCGATTCTCTAGTTTGATTGTTCATTCCTTCTTGAATGATTATTCATTATGTTTACAGGAAGAATACCGAGATTCCAATTCTAAAATCTAGTGCGAGAATCGCAACACAACTTAATTACCTGTGTCCCCATTGTTTTCGGCTCCAGGTTTTTGGTCTCTCAATCACTTGAAGAGCTCGACATTGGGCCCTACGACATTCAGTGAGGTTTGTTATGACATCTTAGATGGAAGTAATTAGTATTATATTTCAATGTCCATGACTCATGATAGAGTAGAAAATTACTCCCTCTGTCTCTAGTTAGGAGCCGCAATTTGACTTTTAGATTTAAAAATAAAGCTTGACTTTGTTTAATCCCAGATTGGGATAGAGGTTGTTCTTTTGGTGCATTTAATTTTAATTAATATATCTTATAATTCACCAAAGATGGATCAAGTGAAATCTTCTTTAGACATTATGATTTGGTATGATTTACAAAGCAGAATTCTTAGTTTGAGATGTCTAACAAAGAAAACACGACTCTCAATTTAAATAGAGGGAGTAATATCTTGATTTAGATAGATGGAGTATTATTTTAACATTATTGGGGGGAAATTGAGCAGTTGTCTTTGTTTCTTGCTTGGAGGTTCCTTGTGAAAGTATTTCTACTGAAAATCTTTTAAAGGTATAGGTGGTTAAATGATTATATTATATTTGGCAGCTATTGATTGACTAGAAATTCTCCTGCTTGCCTTTTCTTATTTGTGATGGCTATGTTCTTATGTTATTATATTTGGTAGCTATTGAATGTATAGCAATTGCTCAGAGGATAATTGATCTTCTTGTTGCTCGTGGGGCATTTACTCTTGCAACCACATGTACTCTTCTAACTGAGGTACACTCCTTTTGTTTCTATTTTTATATTTCTTCCTGACGTTGTTGCTCACGTACTCTGATGATTAAATGTTATAGCCCATTATCTGTTGCATGAAGATATACTGGATTCTAATAGAATCTTTTTTTTCCATCTGTAGGCACTCACAGTACCAAAACTTATATTAGCAGGTCGGTTGCCTGCCCAACAAAATGCAACAATACGTTCATAAAAAAATGTTTTGTTCAGTTTAAACTATTTGCTTTCATACTTTTTTGAGCTGAGACGGGATATTCACTCATTGACATTTGAGATATTATATCCTTGGAATTAGAAATCCTTCATTGTAATACTTATCTTTGCGCATTCATATTTTTCTAATAGTAACTCTTTCACGTGTCGTCTCTGTCAGTTGTACACAAATTTGTATTTTCTTGTATTTCTTAATCTTATAAACTCGTTTTTCCATGGAAAGTAAATTTATATCCAAATATAAGAAACATACAGGAACTCAAATTTTGGCCTGAGTTTCACAATGTTGTAGCTGCTGGATTAAGGCTCGCCCCACTCCACTCTTTTTTATTCCCAATATCATGTAATAATGGGGAAATTGCAGCTAATCCCTAACCACCCCCACCCCTGAGAAACCCCCCATTATAAGGCCTATCTTTATTAAAATCAAAAGAGTAGGAAATGATGCCAACAAAACACAAAATCAAATGAATTCAGACGAAAAAAGTAAGAAGTCATTCCCCCTTAGGCCACATCAAAACCTTCCCACTATCTCCTCTGCCTCATCACCACTGCCAAGATTGTTGTCAAAGTTTATTATATTGAAAACTAAAATTGAGAAGGTCTATGTGTAGCTATGAATCTCAATAGTGAGTGTGTAACATTTGAACCTTGTTGGTTTAAAAAAAAGACCTGACAGCAAAACATAGATCCAACTGCTAGGTCTATATTCATAACATATACAATCTTGAGTCATATGATATAGAAAACACAGATCCAAAGTGTGTGTATATGTGCACTTATAGAGACAGATCTGTGCATGTGTGGAAAGAGGTGAGATACAAATTTCTTTGTCGGCCCGTGGTCGTGGTGACAGCTTTACTGTGCACATGGAAGTGAGTGAACTTAAAATATGGACCAATTCCAAGAGTTCGTGTTTGGTTTAAAGCTAAGAAAAATGCCATTTTTGGCAGTGCTTATTCCCCCATGCAATATAAAAAATAAAATTAAAAGAATGAAAGTGACCGTCTTTTGCAACTTAAGTGTAATTATACATTTCCTTTTTATTTTGTTTTATGCAATACCAGTCTTATATTTACTAATATGTTCTGATTTGTAATGAATAAACAATTATATTCTCATGCTCAATTTCAAGGGATTTACCAAGTTTAACCGTACCATACTGATTATTGAAGTGGAAATTGGAAAACCTTATATGCCAGAAGCTGTCAATGCAAAGGTTTGTACTGGACGACCTTAATAATATAAATTTCTCGTCTTTTAAACTGCTTCAATATTATTTTCTTGTTAATACAAAGTGATGTTACTGATAGAGTTCAATACAACCATTTATGTGTTTGCACTAAATATTTATTTTACTTCTGCAGCTTCTTAGGTGCATTGGACCACTTGCAAACCGTAAGCCTGGGCAGGCCTTCATAGATGCAGTTGCCTAAACATGTGTTTTTTTGGTCGACTCTAAGATATTAGGGATCAAGCAATTTAGTAACAAATACTTTCTTATTGCAGTGAATGTGCCATTTTAGACCAAATACTTGTACTGTTTTGATTTTTCTTCTATGCATTTTAAGTTTCATCATGTTTTCCTGAACTAGCACCATGTATTAAAAAAACTCGTTCATTTTACTTAAATTCTAGATATGCTTTTATTGTAAGTTGTTTTACCTGACAATATTTGGTGCACTTTTTAGAATTCATTGAAGTTCTTGTAAAATAGATATCCATGCCTGAATTTAACAGAGTTCATTTGCAACCTTACATTGGAAACATATATGCTTATGAAACTTCTTCCAAATTTGAGTGCTCGTTGAAGTACTAAATAATGCTATAACTGATCTTGGCATATTCATAAAAAGTATATATTCTTTGCTTAAGCAAACCTTTTCCCATCCAAAAATCAAATTGATGTTTTAAAGGTCATTTATAAAATTGAAATAATGTTACTAAACCCGTTTAATATAAAATTAAACTATTTAAGTAAAGCCAAACAGTTTTTTGAAGAAACTCTTTTCTTAAAATCAAATCAAATTAATCACAAGATGTGTTTAACAGGGTATGTGTGTGCGAAGCCGAAAATTAAATCGTGAATTTTCATCGACTGGTCATTACTTTACTTTTTGAAAATTAGCTTCGATTCAAATTCTCACAGGATGCTCTCACAAATGAATCTCTCAGAATGGAGTTATTTTCTCTCGGTGTGTGATATAAAGAGTAAATGTAGTGGACACGAAGTCACGCACTCAAATTGAAAGAATAAATTATATGGATGAAAAGATCTCATCAATGGATTACAATCATTGGAAAACGGGAAACATCATCTTTTATTCACACCATTTAATCTCTATTTTTATTTTTTCATATTTTAGCTCTCCATGCGGTAATTAATTTCGTCATTCGGACTCGATTAGGACTTTTTCTGTTTTAACGTGTATTGGATAAAATTGGGAGTATTTGGAAAATTCGGAATTGAAAATTTTACTTGCAATATCTGTTGGCGCTTTTCGAGCTTTTGCTTATTTTCTTTTCTTTTCCTAATTTTTTTCCCCATATTTTGCTCTTTTTTCTATTTTTTTTCTTTCTATTTTTGTTGATCATTTTTTTTCTTGCCCCTTTTATATGCACCATTTGGACATAGTTTACGTAATTTCTTTAATTTTCATAATTCCAGGAAATTTGGGTTTTCGGATTAACAAACGATAAGGGGAAAATTTATTAGGATCAATTGGGCTTGCAAAAGGATAAGAAATTTCGCGACTTTTTATGGCTAATATTTTTGGGTGAACAAACGTCGACCTAACTTCATTTATCTGAATTACTAATTATTTTACCATATGAATCTCGAGATTAATTTTAGTTTAGAGATATTTTTAGCGTGTTTTTAAGACGACATTTTACTCGTTTTCTATTACCGATCAAAGATGTGATCTAGAGATCCTCAACGACTTATTTAAACACCGAAATAAACTTTGGGTTAATTTTTAACTTAGAGCGTTTTAATCACTCGCAAAAATGAAAGGCTCAAAATCTCATCGGGTTAAAAATCTCCACACTTATTCGTTAAGTGGTGAATTTTCGTTCAATTTCTATCTTTCGTTAATTCCGGCTTAGTGCATTTGATTTTTACAAGTTGAGACTTTACACAAAAAAATAGTGATATTTTTAAAGATTTTAAATTCCTTTTTTTATTTATTTTGAAGAAAAATATTTTTGACTTTTTTCGAAATTTTCTACTTTTTTTGTGTGTGTGTGGGGAGGGGGGGGGGGGGGGATTTTGAAAATTTAATAGTTTTTATGAATTTTTTGACATTTTTCATTTATTTGGGCATTTTAAAATTTGGGAAATTTTAAAAATGCACGTGTACCCCCCCCCCCCCCCCCCCCCCCTCAAAAAAAAAAAAAAAAAAAAAACTTAGACTTTTGCAATGTACTCATGCAAAAAGGACTAAAATCTAATTAAGAAAGAAAAGTGCCTAATTAAAGACAACATATTAACAAAATGCAAATTTGTATTAATAACGACTACGAAATACAATGCGATAAAAAGGGTAGAATTACATAGTTCTTTTGAGTATGAATTATAATGCATAACAAAGAACTACATATAATACAAAAAAAACACCAACAACTGGAGCTTCAATGAGACGGGTCGGGCCCGTATGGGTCATAGGCATATGGGTCGTAAAAGTATTCCGGAATTTGTGCATTTGGACCCAATTGGAGGCAATACATCTCCGATTGGAGATGCACCATCATACTCGTGTCCCGCTCGTATTTGTTCCTATCTTCATAGTACACATATATGAACCCATCAAATCGGATCTCTAAATCGTCAATTCGATGGTTGATAATCGTCGAATAGTAGCTACCCTCATCAAAATCGGGTTTGCATTCAGAGTCCTCTTCTCCCTCCATTTTCTCTCCTTCCACATCAGGTACTCCCCCCTCTTCTTACATTTGGACATCTTCCTCCATTAGCTCTTCCTCTTCAACAATCGGCAGGGGAGGGTGGGCCACCCTCATTTGTTGCACACTTTGATTGGTGGATGCGTGTAATACCTATACTTTGTGTTAAGATACCTTAATTCTCATTTCATCCCTCCTTGAATATATATATTCAAACATATCCAAAATAAGGATAAGACTGCTCTACAAAACTTACAGAATTGCTTAATTAACCAATTATTCTTGAAGTTTCAATAATTGCAAAATAGATTCATAACATTTTTAACTACCATAACTTGACTTATACTTAACCCCTAGACTTAGAATTTATATCAAATTAAATCTCTAGACTTCAACTAACTAGACATTATAATTTCAGCCCATACAACTTCTAAAATTAAAAATATGCCCCAAAATTTACCAAAATCACACTTTTAGAGCTATATAAGTATATACCTTGTCAATCAAGAACTAAAACCTAAATATTTGACAATAAAAACAAACCCCTCCCTACATCTGCCTCTACCTAAGCTAATAACTCCAAAAATCACATGTTATAACCATGAAAACATGTGAGGTGCAAGAAACCATGCACTTAAAAACTCGAGGAATCCACCTCCAAACTAGACCAATCAGACCTCCTCTCGCTCCGCTCCCCTATATAAAGTCCACAAACAAAACCTTCAAAACCCACCACTTCAGTTTACACAAAACTCGAAAATTTTCTCCAAATCAGGTATACTATCATTTCATGTTTTATAATTCATTCACCCATTTCCAAATGATTTATGTTTTGATATTAGGTCTATATCAATCAAAACAGTAGGAATTTTACGTGCAAAATAGTCTCTTGTTGAAGAAACTTGAAAATCAAACATTAAAACTTGAGCTTTAATGGTGAAATTTAATTTATTAATTATAACTAAGTTTTGAAGCTATGAAATGATTCATTATGACCTTAGTAACTCTAGTGTAATCATCAAATTCCATGAATTTAAACATCAAGCCTCAATTGCTCGAAGGTGTTTTCTGTATCAGAAAACTCAAACATTGAATTCTCTTCACATAGACCACCTCAAGCCTTGATATTAAAACCAAATCCTTCCTTAAGATAGTATAAAGACAATCATGTTCATAAGAACCCCTACCATATTCAGAAAACCTTCGAATGTTTGGTTAAAATTTCTGTAAAACACACAGTTTTGTAACTCGATGTACACTAAACCTCAAACAATAAAACTTATGTATTTGAATTTCTTGTGATAAAGTTGGTTGAGTTGGTTCAAAAAATCATCTTCAATGGTTTAGAAATGAAGAAGATATCTTAGATTCATGTTTCCAAACCCTTAAGTAAACAATTGAGAGGATGACAATGAACTATTTGACCAGAAGTGTTGACTCACGCATGAGGGCGCGTGGCCAATCAAAAAAATTTGAAATTTTTTCAATATGTTTATTTTATTTTTCTAGTCAAAACAGTATAAGGTAAGGCTATGTTAGTCAAGCCTAGCCAAAGTTGTGCAAAATTAGGTTTTATTTTTGAAATATTTTCCCTTATTTACAAATTGACCATCCCTCCTGACTTTTTTAACTTATTAATTTGAACCTCAAACTTTTTTTTATAAGTATCTTAAAGTATTTTGAGTCAAAAATTCTTTACACCAAATTCCAAATTTGACCCTAAGCCTAAGATTTTAATGTCCCAAATTAATTACAATTTAACCCATTAAACTTTAAATAGACAGTTTTGAGTATACATTAACCAAAATCAAACTCAATTCCAACAATACTTATTCACCCAAACATTTGTATACAGATACTCAAGTACCAGTTTCTCCTGTATCCTCTTTTAAACCTTAAGTCGTTCAAAACTCCACTCAAGTAGGTTTTATTACCTCTTTAATAGTAAATTTTGAATATTTGTTTAACTGCTATTTATATCATTATATGATATCCCTATTTGATTATCAGTATTTGTAGAGATTACCATACTCATATGTTACTATATCATTGATTGGATCAATTTGAATATCTCATCTAATAACTAATATAAGAACAATTCATTAAAACGATTCGGTTCACCTTACACCTTTGTGCATTATAATTTATATTAAAGGCATCAGTAATAACTAGGAAGTAGACTGTTGTATTATCCCATCAAAATTTTTACTTGGCCTACCATCTTAGATGATTGAGAACTGGAGTTTAATTACATATTTATGAGTACCACTTTAATTGTGTTCCTAACCAATTGTTTTCTAAAGATTTTGGATTACTCATTACTTGGTTTTATTGGTGGCTTATTTAATTTTGTACCCCCTTTGAAATCTATTAAGTGTGGGATTATCAGCTTTAAACTCTTTAACTTTCTTATTTAAAGTATACAAACATCTGAATTCTATACACACTCCACATTTCATCTATACTGATACTTGTTATAAAATTAGTAAAAAGGATAGTATCTCTTACCCTTTGTGACAAACACAAGTCACCTGTTTTCGTATGTGATTATTTCAACGGAGACTAAACCAGATAGCAGCAAAGAGTGGCACTTATCAAATATTTACTTTATAGTTCGTGTTGATAGTAAAATGTAATTTACCCCTATGGTGGTAATACACTATGTGTAACATTTTAATAATGAATAAAGTTCCATTTTTCGCCTTAACTTTAATTCATTGCTTTATATATACTCTTTTATACATTCATACTAAAAAGTAGGGTGTGATAATGTGCACCCATTAGGTTTGGGTAATTTGATACTAGATTTGGGGGCTCACACCCAGGCATTAGGTAGGATCTTCGTGATTAGTCTTGGATGGGAAAAAGATACCTTACCGGTGTCATCATACGTTGCGTGAAGGATTTCCTTGTAGAAGAGTCGGGCGAGGTTGGTTTTGCTTACATCATCAAGAAGGTGGTAGAGGACGTTGTTGTGATGGATGCGAACAACCGAGTCATTTGTCATTTGGAGGATTATACCACGTGTAATTATGTGGACATATCAAACTCTCTCGGGAAATCATCCAACGAGAAAAGTATCATTGAGCCATTCTTAGTCGGGTTCCATATGAGTGGTTAACTAGACTTTGGTGAGGGGCACTACAATAGTTGGGTAGGAGTATTGCTAGGGAAGAATGACTCCTTCTTTTCGCATTTTTCTTTGGATGATGGCGAGAGAAAACAGGACTTGGAGTTCATCGATGTAAGCCTCGTGGATTGTGTCATTCTTACAGGCGATGGTGCCATAGAAAAGGCGAACCTCTTCCTCATACACCCTATCATTACGGGGGTAAAAGAAGTTGCACCACCCACGATGGTGAAAAAAGCGGTGATATATTCGGGGAGCTCATCCCACTTGACTTTTAATTCCACGTGGATAGTTCGGGTGGGCTTGAAAAATTCATGAACCTAATCCCGTTCTTGGTTAGATAAAAAAAAAGATGATTACCTCCCATTGAGGATGTCAGTGGAGTCGTATTTAATGACATGCCTTGCCATTTGAATTATTAGGAGTTATTTTAGATAAATTTGAGAGAGGAAGAAAATAAGATTCTTGGTGTAGAATAGAGGGAGTAGGGGGTATTTATAGGTATGAAGGGTTAGAATTTGATAGTAAATTAGAAAGGTGATGGTGGAAAATAGTGGAGGGATGTGAAAGTGGTGAAAAAGTGGGTGGGGGATTTTTTTTTTTTTTTAGTGTGTGTATGGGGGGGTTGAATTTCAGATTTGAGGGTTGGTACAATGGTGAGTAGAATTTTGTGGGAAATGAAAAAAAGGGAAGAATCTGCCTACAAGTAATCTGAACCGGTTCGGGATTGGTCCAACCGATTCGGGCATGGGGTGAACCGGTTCGATTTTCAAAGTGGTTCGGGAATAGGGTAAAATGATTCGCCCAATCTGCTATGCCCAAACGTGCACGTGCACTTTTGTCCTCTTTTTCCTAGGCTAAGTGTATTTCTCTCCTCTCAAAATGCTTCTTAAGACTCCCCTATCAACTCGAACCCCAGGACACCTCAAAATCTCTCCATAACACGACGTACATTCTCCTGTGTGTGGTGCATTGTTGTGGTTCTCCTAACCCTTTTAAATCACGGACTCTACGGACCTATAAAATACCCTAAAACTAACTTGAATCACTATTATACAAAAAAAATCACCCCATACGCATCGGGGGTGCAACAATCTCTCTCTCAAACTCAATCATCCCCGTGGATGGGGTTCGATAACAAAATTGTGTCCACTTCCTCAACACACGCCTCGAGATATAGATTTAGTTTTTTTCCATTAACTTTAAAAGTGTCCCCATCCTTCAGTTTCTCTATTTCTATCGCTGCATGGGGAAACACTTCCTTAACGATGAATGGGCCGGTCCACCGCCAATGTAATTTATCAAAAAATTAATGTAATCTCGAGTTATATAGAAGTATTTTTGTCCCAAATGAAACTCCTTGCGATTGATAGTGCGTTCAAGTGAAAGTTTCATCCTTCTTTATAAATCGAAGTGCTTTCATATGCCTCGTTGCATATCTCTTCTAACTCGTGGAATTGTAATTTCCTTGTTTCATCGGCTTGATCAAGGTTATAGTTTAGCCTCTTGATGGCCCAATATGCTTTGTGCTCTAACTCGATGAGGAGATGGCAAGGCTTTCCATAGACAAAGAAGAGTGGATAGATCCCGAGGTTGTTCTTGTAAGCGGTCTTATATGCCCATAGAGAACTAATTAGACGAGTCGACTAATCCTTTTGGTTAGGATCAACGGTATTTTCAAGAACGTTTTTTATTTATCAATTTGTTAATCTCGCTTGCCCATTCATTTAGGGGTGTTATTTCCTCCCAACCTTATGGATTACACCATACTTTCTTATAAGTTTTTCAAATGGCCTATTGCAAAAATGCATGCCATTATCATTAATGATGGAATTCGAAGCTCCAAAGTGTTAGAGTATGTATTCATGAATGAACTTGACCACCACCTTATTATCATTCATCTTTGCAGTTATGGCCTCAACCCACTTCGACACATAATCTACCGAAACAAGGATTTATAAAAAAGTAATTGAGGGAGAGAAAGGTCCCATGAAGTCGATGCCCCAATAGTCGAATATCTCGATGACGAGAATAGGGGTCACCGATATCATGTCTCGTCGAGTAATAGCTCCCAATCTTTGGCACCTATCACAAGATTTGTAACGACCATTCACATCCAGGAAAATTGTGGGCTAATAGAGACCGCTTTGAAAAATCTTATCCACCATCTTTTTCATGAAAAAGTGTCCTCCACAAGATTCCAAATGACAAAATCGGATGACACTAGGAATCTCGTCATCCGATACACATATCTGGATTATTTGGTCAATGCGATACTTAAATAAGTATAGATCATCATAAAAAAACATGCGCGACCATGAAAGGAACTTCCTCTTCTCTTGCGGTGTCCAGTAGGAAGGGATGGACCCTGTGATAAGATAATTAATGATATTCGCAAACCATGGGAGAGAGGAAATGGAAAATAAGTGCTCGTCCATAAAGTACTCGACTATGGGTAAAGTATATTGAGGTATGTCAGACGAGAGCCTCGATAAATGATCGTTAATGACATTTTTTACTCCTTTCTTGTCTTTAATGGAAAGGTCAAACTCTTGGAGTAGTAATATTTACCCAATGAGGCGCATCTTTGCTTCCTTCTTGGAAAGGAGATACTTAAGAGCTGCGTGGTCAGTAAAGCCTATGATTGGAGACCCGATAAGATAGGAGCGAAACTTGTCAAGGGAAAATACTACCGCTAGCAACTCTTTCTTCGTGATGGACTAGTTCAATTGAGGCCCAATTATGGTTCAGTTAGCATAGTAAATGACATGGACGTTCTTGTCTCTTCATTTCCCTAGAACAACCCCAACTGCAAAGTCTCTCACATCACACATAAACTCGAATATAAGGGTCTGATCCTAAGCTTACATGATAGGAGCAGAGACTATCATGATTTTCAATTTGTCAATAGTGGCTTGGCATACTTCACTCTACTAAAATGGATCATCCTTCATAAGTAGGTTACTTAAGTTCCTAGAGATGGCACTAAAGTCCTTAATAAATGTATGATAAAACCCCGTGCTTCCTAATAAAGAGTGCACATCTTTTAGCAAATTTGGTGGGGAGAGATCGGATATAATGTCAAATTTTTCCCTATCGGCTTCTATAACTTTGGATGACACAATGTGGTCAACAGCTACGCCTTTGGTAACCATAAAATGTCACTTCTCTCAATTTAGTACCAAGTTCTTTTCCACTGATCGAGCTAACACCTTCTCGAGATTAGCAAGGCAATGGTTAAAAGAGGAGCTAAAGACACTAAAATTCTCCATGAATACCTCAGATCCCCTCTCGACCATGTCACTAAATAGACTAAGTATGCACCGTTGAAAGGTCGTGGGTGCATTACATAATCCAAATGGTATATATTTGTAGGGAAATATGCCAATAGGACATGTGAACATAGTCTTCTCTTGGTCTAACACATCCACCACGATTTGGTTGTACCTAAAAAAACCATCTGAAAAGAAATAGAAAGGATGTCTCGAGACTCTCTCAAGCATTTGGGCCATAAATAACAAAGGTAAATGGTCTTTTATTATCCCAACATTGAGCTTTCGATATTCAATGCAAATACGCCACCCGTTGGTGGTATGTTATGGAATAAGTTCCCCCTTCGCATTTTCAACCAAGGATATTCTCAATTTCTTTGGGATAACTTGAATAGGACTCACCCATTGCTATCCGAGATGGGATGAATGATGCCCTTATCCAATAATTTAATGATTTCCGTTCTCACGACATCTTTTATCGTCGGGTTCAAACGCCTTTGCTTCTCTCTCGAGGGTCTCACGTCCTCTTTGATATGGATTTTATGGGTACAAATTAAAGGACTTTTACTCTTCAAATTCGTAATGATCCAACCGAAAGATCTTCAATGCTTCCTCAGAATGTTCAAAATCTTTCCCTTTTGCTCTCTATTTAGGCTCGAGGAGACAACAACATGATATGTCTCATCCTCTCCTAAGTAAGCATATTTGACGTTTGAAGGAAGATTTTTCAATTTGAGGGTGGGAAATTTCTCATCGGAGGGAATCGTGTGCGATTCCTTCAGGGTTAGTTCCTTGAATCAAGAAACCCAACTAATATCTCTCACGTCCTCATCGCTCTCACTTGCATCCAACAACCCTCCTATCTCCCTCACCTATCGCTCAAACTTGGTGTATGAACTCTCTCTCTTACTCGACATAACAAGACATGCCTCTAACAGATCCCTAGTGCGATTACCCTCAAAGTGTTCCTTTACTACCTCTTCTATAATATTCTACTCACATACCTCGTCATCAACTCCCATTTGCTTGGTGATGTTGAAGATATTAGTCTCGAGTGTCATATTTTCGAACATGAGTTGCATTTGCCCATTTCACGTGTTAATCAAAGCATTAGTCATAGATAAGAATGGGAGGCTAAGGATCGTGAGAATATGATATCTTGATGGAGAGGAGGGAACCATGTCCCAAATGGAAATATCTATCAGGAAGTAGAAAGTGTCAACTTGTACGATCACGTCCTCAATAATCCCCTGAGGTATCTTCATGAAATTATAGGTGAGTTAGAGAGTAATGTTTGTGGTCTTAAGGTATCCTAAATCAAGCTGTCTATAGATGCGTAAGGGAGAATATTAACACTCGCCCCTAAATCTAATAGTCTTTCTCAATTTTTCTCTCTCCAATGGTGCACGAAATGGTAGGTGCACCCGGATCTTTATACTTTGGTGAGAGGTCGCTCAAAAGTACCAAACTAATGTTTTGTGATAAGAACACCTTCTTCTTTACCTTTAGTCTAGGTTTCACCGTTAGCAAGTCCTAAGAAACTTTTTATAGGCAGGAATTTGCTTTATTGCCTTGAGAAAATGTAAATTAAGCTTTACTTGCTTAAGGATTTCTAAGATATCGTCACGGGTGGCCCATTTAGGAGGAGCGACTAACTGTTGAGGGTAAGGAGAGATATTAAGGGTTTTACTACCACCTCGAGCCTAATTATGTCCTCTTTATCACTTTCTTTAAAGAGGGAAACTTCGACCTGTTTTGTGTCGGGTGAAACCTCCTTATCATTTTGCTCATCATGTGGCGAAGGTGACAAGTCAATAACTCTTGCACTATGTAGAGTGCGAACCTCTTAAAATTGCCTTTTGTTCTCATTGGTATTAATGCTAACAAAATTTTGACACTGGGGAGGCCTTTGGCCTTGGGCAGGCAACTTTACCTTCTCTTGGACACTCAGGGAAAATTTCAACTTAGACAACGACACCTTTAAGTCGCAAATTTTTTAAGGCATTTTGAGCATTTATCATTGACTGAGTTTGCATGAATTTGGCTAAAGTGTCCTCGAGACTCTTTCACTACAAGATTATATTATGCGCATGAGGGGGAGGTTGCAAAAGTGTAGCTTGTTGGTAGGGTAGGATTGGTGGCGGTTGTTGGGAAACATAAGGATTCGGGTTCATCGCTACATTCGATTGCCCATAACTAAAACCAGTATGGTTTCGCCCTGAGGGATTGTATGAATTGCAGTGAGGGGTGTTAAAAATACCCTTATAATCTCCCACCGCCTCAACTTGCTCTTGAAGCATCACTTTGTAGGTGGGTATCATCGGACATTCCTTAATTAAATGTTATTCCTCATAAATAATGCACACATCCTCTCTAATTGCTCGAGTGGAGTCGGATACGTCTCTCCCCTAGCTTCGACCACGTATTCTAACCTCTTAGCTAGTTGATTAATTTGAAGTTTTAATTTGGCTTCCTTGTCCAATTGATAAATTTCGAACATAGAAGGAGTCGTGGACATGTGTTTAGCTTTAGGTTGGGTGTTTAGATATGATGTGACCCAAGTTTGAGTAGTCTCGGCGATATACTTAAAGTGGGCCTTTGCATCGTCCACGTCTAGCCCTGAGAACTCTCCCAAGGACATAGTTTCAACCGATTGTTTGAAAATTAAGCGTATCCCTCTATGAAAGTAAGAGATGAGTCTCCACTTCTCAAAATCGTGGTGTGGGCAAATGTTGATTGACTCGTTAAACCTCTCCCAACATCTATCGAAAGGCTAGTTTTCATTTTGCCTAAAGGTCTGAATTTGAGCCCCAATAGAATTGGTCCTAGATACGAGAAAGAACATTTGGAGAAACTTAGCCTGGATATCCCTCCACATACCTATCAAGTTCGTTGCTAGCAACCAAAGCCAAGTCTTGGCCTTGTCCTTAAGAGAGAAGGGAAAAAGCTTGAGACGCACTAAGTCTTGGGTGCATGTTTGATTATTGAACGTCTCGCATGCCTCCTAGAACTCTCTAATGTGGAGGCATGGTTTTTACGAATCCATACCGTGAAGCGTTGGGAGAATCTGAATCATCTCATTCCATAAGTGAAACTTCCCCACATTACACGAAAATATAATGCACCCCAGAGTGACGGTTCACTCGAGGTACAAGAGGTCTGTTATGGGGTGATACGGCATCACTCCCTCACCCGTCCTGGAACTAGAATGGTCAGACATTACGCTCTGACTCAATGAATCGACTTCCTCATCAGATGCCCTAGGCGTGTGACTTATGATGGAGTTGTGCGGTGTAGGAGGTGGAACCCAAAAATTGGGAACATTTGGAGTGTGCGAGCTATCGGGATTGAGTTCGACTATGGGATTTTTAGTATCGCTAGAGGAATAGAATTGGGATTGGATTAAGTGTTTTGCATTTAAAACATGAGAGAATATTTTTATTTTTATTTTTTTCTGATTTTTTTGGGATATTTTTATATTTTTTGCATTTCTGTGTTTTATGAATTTTTTGCCTTTTCGAATTATTAGTTGAATTCAACCCAACCTAGTACGTCTACCTGGTCCCCGACAGTGGCGCCAAAAACTTGACGCGACTTTAAATGTGCCTCTAGTGCGTGTAAATACGGCTCAAGTGCAATCCGGTCGCATAAGTAATAATTCGAGCAAATGAACACAAGGACTAAGATGAAAGATCTTGACGACTACTAAGAAATATGTCTAAAACCTAATAATCGACCCACAAAACAGAAAAAAGGTGATAATTTTAGAATAAGTAGTCTATATAACTAATGCAACCCAATTAGTGAATGTGAATTAACTAAAATATGAATTAACTAATATGCAACGACTGAAAACTTTTGATTTTAACTATATGAGAAAAGTGAGATTGGAATACAATCCCATGAACCATCGGTTACTATATCAGGTATGTAAACATTATGATGTAAAGAATGCAAGAATATATGAATTTGATCACTATTTCCAAGGAAATAACAATTATAACGTAGAAAGATTATATTTTGAAAAGAAAATAGAGGAAAAAAAATACTTATATTTATGAAAGTGTGCAAAACTAGGACAAAACAATAATCTCTTGATGTTCTTTTTGTCTCATATCTTCCTTGCCTCTAAAATATCTTTAAACTAGGTTAAAACTTATCCAACATAAGATTAATTACAAAACTACTCCACTAGGGTCGTTTTTAGAAGAGTTTAAAACCAAACAAACACTCATTAAAAATTCAGGATAAAGATAAAATTGCACGAGCAGGTTATCCAAACCGATTCTCTTAAGTCCTGAACTGGTTCGCTTCTAGAACCAATTCCCTTTGCTTCCAAAACAGTTTTCATGAATGATGGATAATTATTGTTCTGCCCATAGATATTCTCTTGATTTCAAACGCGCGTAACTTCTCAATCGTAGCTAGAAATTTAGTGTTGTTTCTTCCAGTATGCTCGCGGCTTCAAGCTCTTCAACTTTTGTTAGGATCAGAATTCGAGTTCAGGCTTTAAAATTACTTTCTTGCACTTGAACTTTCTTTCCTTCTTTTTTTTCTTTATTCTAATTTCTCTCCCACATTCAATTGCACGAAATACGTGTAAAATAAGAGAGAAATACATAAGATAATAAATACTTACCAAAAAGTGTTAGTAGCATGAATATGATATAATTCCATTATAATTACACCACATGGGACCGTAAAAGTACATAAATTAAAGGAATAAATATGAAATATTTACGCCGAATCAGTCTACTATAAAAGCCACAGGTGGTAAATAAAACATGAAAACACAATGTACTAACTAAATATTATTTTCCAAGTAATATTATAATTCACCCCTCCAATTTACCCCATGGACATAGGCCAGCTCCTAGACAAACCACGTATCTTTCAGTATTTATATTGTGTGCATATTGTTTTATCACTTTCTTTATATTTGAGTGATAGTATTCACCGCAACGTCATTAGCACCAGCGGGAGGAAACAACACTTCAGTAATGAATTAGCATCAAGTTAGTGAAGACATCAATGACCTTATCGAACAACAATGATTCCTCTAAAAATAACTCCCACTTATCCTGGATCAACTCCAAGCCAATATGAACCGTAAAGCAAATGAACAACAAGTTGATCAGGAAGATTAGTGTGATACCCCATATTTTTTTACATACGAACTTAATTAATTAATTAGGTTAATTAATTAAAATGATTATTTTAGTTGGAATGTGAATTACATTAGAAAGATTTAATTTAATTAAATTTGGAGATTTTTAGCTATTTAATTGAATATTTTGAGGTTCAATTGAATTATCGAGTAATATGGGATTTTTGTAAAAATCATAGGGGTCTTTGAGTCTTTTTATTTTGACTTTGAATCAAAGAAAATAATTTGGTTTGGTCTTAAATTGTTTAAGTTATAAGATTTTAAAGTTCTTTAAAACTATTTTGAATTCATTTTTTTTAACTGGTCGCAAGGTTAGCAAGCCCCTTTAGCAGGTGGTTTGGATGGAGTAGTACATATTTGTATGTTTGTTATATTTAGAAGTCCATTAGGTTGACATTTTAAAAGGTACTCAACTCTTTTTTTAAAAGGTACGCACAAGCCACATTTTCTTAAATCAAACTTTTTCCTAAAACACCAAGGTAGAAAGCTATAGCTTTAATACCCCGTGTTTTTAAAATATAAAAATTTGTTGGGAATTTAAAATTTTGGGAAAAAACAAATTTTTAAAAATTAATTATTTTCATATTTAAAAATGTTAATCTTGATTTATATAAAAATTTATTTTTATCGAAATGGAAATCGGATTCAAAATAGGAAAGTTTTGATTTTTATAAAAATAAAGGATAAATTCATATTTCAGGGGATCCGAACCAGTTCGGATGGAGAGGAGAACCGGTTCACTTACACTGTTTTACAAAATTAAAACTCTTTCATTCTAGATTTGTGTAGGACACAAATTCTTTTTGATATAAAAACGCAAAGTGATGGGTTTAAATTTTTTAAAACATATTTTAGCCTTCTCCAAAAGCAAGAACCTCCTATAATCTTATACCTCTCTTTTGTCCTAAACTTAAACCCTTTAAACTCAACTTGCAACTCAAGATTTGAAGAACTAAACCAAGATTTATCAAGATTGTCTAAGAAAATGTTTTCGTTGTTTTCTCAGAGGAACGCAACCATTCAATCAAATTCTTCAAATGATTTTTATAGGCATGAATACTTCCCTTATTCCTTTCGGGTATTATGCATTTTAAATGTTGCCTAAACACTAATAATTGGTATTTTCTCAAAATCAATTAGAAAGACTAATTAACGAAATTGAAACTAAAGTTTGTTACTGATTTTATTCAAATATTTAATACAAATTAAGACTCAAAACCCTTGCATTCTTAGATTAGAGGTTGGAATTCCGTTATAATTTAAGACATTCACATGTAGAGTAAATCGTAGGGATGTTTTAGATTGATTTTGACATGTAAAACCATGTTAATTACGGACATCTTGTAGAGTAGAGATTTATTGTTGTATGCTCCCATAAATTATGCATGTAAATAGAAATTCTATAAATTGATGAGAAAAAAATTGTTTAATTAATATTATAATTAAACATACATAATTTGGATAAATAGTGATCTTGAGATTGAAAAAAAATGTTATGATAAGTTGAAAATATGCCATATGTGATTCGTTAATGGGATTAATAATTAAAATCGCGAGGGCGACGGGATTGTTGGGGTAGTTATTGATTTCACCTTATTTTTAGGTTGCTTTCTAGGTGTGGGACTAGTAAGTAGACCTTAGTTGTTGGTAATACTTTCTAGGTGTGGGACTAAATAGTGTCAATTTTTACCGATGGATGATTCTGCAGTTGGGCTAAATTATACGTCATTTTTGTTGGATCGTTAGCCTAGGTGCAAGGCTAGGTAGTAGATATTGGTAGGTATTCTTCCTAAATAATAGGTTAGGATACACTTGAGTTTTGGAGACCTCTCGGTATGGGAGTAGGGGTTAGTTTTGAGGAATTTATGCTCGATAAAATGATGGGGCTAATAGAAAATAATGAGAACTTGAGAAAATGGGTATTAAAATGAATTTTCATCGCGAGTATGTGCAAAACTAATGATAATTGGGTTGTCGCGAGTTTGTACAGAACTAACGATAATTAAGTGGATTGGCTATAGCGACATGGGTGTGTGTTGGCATCACGACTATGTGCAGGGCTAACAAATGGTCCTGTCGATTGGCTATAATGACGTGTTATGCGTGGAACCTCATGAGTATGTGCAGAGGTGACAGAAAATGGGTTGACTAGCTATAATGAGGGGCATGGTTTGATGTGTTGAAAATTAACCTCGCTAAGAGTGTTCTCAGAACCGATAAGGGGTTGACTGGCCATAGTGGTGTCGTACAAATAAGAATAATTGGATAATTAAACTAAGTAAGAATAAGGAGTAAAAATTTAATTAAAGTTGTAATGGAATAATTGGACTTGAACAATGGGTGAGGCTTAGTTATGTGGGTAGATATTGGTAGTTTATTTTTACTCACATGTTAATATATATATATATATATATATATATATATATATATATATATATATATATATATATATATATATATATATATATATATATATATATCACTTAGTTTAAATTACTCTATCGTGATTTTATCATGTATAATACTATTGTCTAGGTTTACGGACCCTAATTGGGAGGAGTAGCTATTATTCTTTCGGTGGGCTCTGACCCATTATGTTGACTAACATTTCAAGTATAGTACTTGAGTAGCTACACATGAGTGATTGAAGATATTTTTAGGAGTGCAGCTAGAGATTTATTTTATTTATTTTAGTAGTTTAGATTTACTTTCCATTCCGTCGCTTTTATTATGGAACATTCATTTATGAATTTGGTGGGTAACTGGTTCCACAATTATTTATGATTTCAGTCAGATACTTATAGTTGGATTATTTCATTTAGGTTTTATATTGATTTGGATTTGGATTTCTTTTGTATATAGCATCATGATGTATTTATAATTTGAATAAATTGATATATGTGTTGGATAAATTTGATTATATCTTGTGAAAAAATTAATGTCTCATATTTCTATCAAATGCTGAGAATGATAACTTATTTAGTGGTGCTCGGTACAGTTTGGCGACGGCGACTGGCCACCTCACTTGCTAGAATGCATGGGGAATTACAAATTATATCAGAGTATGGTCTTAGGTATCGTAGGTTATGAGTCCGTCTTAGCTTTCATATTGCCTATATTTGATTCCTTTTGATGATTTCTACTCTTAGTTATTCTGAATCTGATTTTTTTTTATTCCTATTTTTTCAGTTGGCGAATACTATAAGATCCGGAGATAGGAGAGAGGGTTCGATTTCTGGTCCCGTAGTTCAGGAGAGGAAGGGCTAGTTTGTTTCGGATGCCGAGGAGCTAGTGTCTATCATCTGCGAGGCCACAACGACTGGTATTATGATAGGGAGATAGAGGTGGCAAAATCTAGATGCGCAGTAACAGGGTACACCCACTTCAGTTTGGGATAGGGTGAGATCCAGTTTTCATAAGGTAAATCCTCCGACCTTCACAGGGGGATCTTACCCAATGGTTTCTCACCAATGGAGGAGATATATAAAGAGGCACTTGAGTATGGTAGATTGTACTAATGTGCAGAAGCATATATTGGCTACATTCAAGCTAACAGGGGATGCGTTGTAATGATGGGAGAGTGTCACCACATCTGAGGATAGGTATTGCCTGAACTATGGAGACTTTTTGGTGAAGTTTAACGACAAATATTTCCCGTATTCGATTAGGAGCGCAAAGGAGAGGGATTTTCTGAACTTAAAGAAAGTTTCAAAATCAGTTCCTGAGTATGAGGAGGAGTTCACCAATATGTCGATGTTTATACCGGAGGAGGTGAATACCGAGGCAAAGAAAAGTGAATGTTTCATTAAGGGTCTATCATAGTCTATTAAGTAGTGTTGGGGAATCCTACATACACTACGTACACCCAAGGGAGGACCTCGCACTATTGTAGTAGTAAGAGAAAGTGAACAACCAAAAGAAGTTGGGAGAGATAAAGGTGTCGAATGGTCAAGGAGGGAAGAACAAGAGTCGGAATGATCAACCGTGGATGAAACAGCGAGTAGGACAAGAGAAACAGGACTTTCGTCAAGGCAATGGTGTCCCGTAGGGCCCTATGGGACCGGGGCAGGGGTAGCAAGGTAAGCGAGAACCAACAATACAGTATGGGTATTTTAGAGGTGCATGTTTTAGTTGTTGGGAAGTAGAGCATCAAGCTTCTAAGTGTCTGAAAGAGTATAACCAGCAAGGCCGAGGCACACAGGGCTAGCAGGACCACGAAGCATAGAACCAGTAAGTCCAAGGGCCTCCAGTGATGGAAGAACTAGGTGCATAGGGAGTTCCAGTATCACCCACAGAGGGTAGGTGTTACTTACTTCAGAATTGTGACCCTCAGGCTGGACAATCTCAGCCAGAGCCAAGGTGTGGCTAGTGGGGTAGCATGATACGTAATTATTTTCCTAAACATGCATAGTTAAGATATGTATATATATTGTACTTTGTTGTCGGGTAGGTGCGTGTAGGATTGGGTGTATGGTCACCCAATCGTGGCACTCTGTGGGTAGGCGTATGTGAGCCTTATTTTATTTCGCGCATTTACGCTTCATTGAATTACGAGGAAGAAATTCTTATGCTAGTGGGGAAGTATATAACATCTTGTATTAAAACATAAAAATTTGTTAAGAATTTAACATTTTGGGTAAAAAAACATTTGGGAAATTAATTATTTTTATATTTGAAAATATTGATCTTGATTCGTATAAAAAGTTACTTTTATCGGAATTGAAATCAAATTTAAAATAAGAGAGTTTTGATTTTTTTAAATAAGGGAGAAAATCGGATTTCAAGGGATCCAAACTAGTTAGGATGAAGGGGCGAACCGGTTCACTTACACGATTTTGCAAAATTAAAACTCTTTAATTCTAGAATTCTATAGGACTCAAATTATTTTTTATATAAAAATACAAAGTGACGGGTTTAATATTTTTAAAACATATTTTAGCCTTCTCCAAAAGAGAAAACCTCCAATAATTTTCATCCTCTCTTTTCTCCCAAACTTAAACAATTTAGACTTAACTTTCAACTCAAGATTTGAAGAACTAAACCAATATTTATCAAGAACGTCCAAGAACGTGTTTTCGTTATTTTCTTGAGAGGAACGCAACTATACAATTCGATTCTTCAAATTATTTTTACAGGCATGAATACCTATATTGTTCCCCTTTGGTATTATGTGTTTTAAATGTTACCTAAACAGTAATAATTACTGTTTTCTTAAAATTAATTAAAAAGACTAATCAGGGAATTGAAACTAAAGTTTGGTACTGATTTTATTCAAATCTTTAATACGAATTAAAACTCAAAACCCTTGCATGCTTAGATTAGAGGTTGGGATTGCGTTAGAATTTATGACGTTCGCACGTAGAGTAAATAATATGGATGTTATAAATTGATTTCGACATGTAAAAGCACGTTAATTGTGTACATCTTGTAGAGTGGAGATTTATTATTATATGCTCCCAAAAATTATGCATGTGAATAGAAATTATATAAGTTTATGAGAAAATAAATTGTTTAATTAATATCATAATTAAACGAACATAATTTGGATAAATAGTGATCTTGCGATTAAATTAAAGAATCGTTGTGATAAGTTGAAAATATGACATATGTGATTTATTAATTGGATTAATAATTGACACCATGGGGTCGACAAAATTATTGGCGCAATTATTGCTTTCACCTTATTTTTAGGTTACTTGCTAGGTATATGACTAATAGGTAGGCCGTAGTTGTTCGTAATTCTTTTTAGGAATGAGACTAGATAGTGTGGATTTTTATGGATAGATGATTTCGGAGTGGGGCTGAATTGTACGTCATTTATGTTAGATCGTTAGCCTAGGTGCGTGGCTAGGTAGTAGCTATTGGTACGTATTCTTCCAAAATGATAGGCTATGATACACTTGCATTTTGAAAATCTCTAGATATGGAACTATGGGCAGTTTGAGGAATTTATGCTCGATAAAAGGTTGGGGCTAATAGAAAATAATGAGAACTTGAGGAAATTGATAATTAATGCTTAAGATTATAAACGATTATATAAATAAATTTGCGTTACGAGTATGTGAAAAACTAATGATAAGTGGGTTGACTGGCTAGAGCGACATGAGTGTGTGTTGGCGTCATGAGTATGTGCAGGGCTGACAGATGTCGAGTCGACTGGCTATAGTGACGTGTTGTGCATGGAACCGCATGAGTATGTGCAGAGCTGACAGAAATTGGGCAAACTGGATATGATGAGGAGAATGGGTGTGATATGTTGGAAATTAAGTGCGCCAAGAGTGTGCAGAACCGATAACGGGTTGACTAACCATAGTCATGCCGCACGAGTAAGAGTAATTGGATAACTAAACTAAGTAAAAATAAGGACTAATGTTTAAATTAGAGTTGTAATAGAATAATTGGATGTGAAACCCCACTCAATTAAACACCGGGTGATCAGCCCTTTATTTAATCAAATCAGAATATCCAATTGATTCATTCTTAGCATCACTATGGAAAAATATTTACCTTATTAATCACCTAATAATTAATCGAGCTAGTGTCAAAAATTTTAATCCATTAATTGATTTCCAACAATTTAAACCATTCATCATTCTCATGAATAAAAATAATAATGAATAAGAAACCATCTAACTGAATAAATAAGATTGGAATAAACATCCGAGTTCAAAATTCGCAAATACAATAATCCATAATAAAACTAAATTCCATTAAACTCAAATAAAGGAGAACAATAACGCTCTTAAATAAATGATAGCTGAGAATGGGAAACATGCCCTAACTGAAATAACAAGATCAAAAACTAAATGAATAATACCAGCGGCATATAATATGAGGGCCTGCAACTCCCACAATACCTGCAGCACATCAAATCATTTGATAGTCTGTGCCTGGCGTCCCTGTCGCTGGACACGTAAAATAGTTTCATAATGGAAAATAGATTTGTAAAAACAGGTAAGAGCCCGAGTAAAAATAGTTTAAAACAGTTAATCAAGTATTTAAAATGCTTAAAAGGAGATATTATATACATGCAAGTTATGCGGGTTCTCTCTTGAGAAATCTCACCTCTCAACTAGTTTGCACGCTTAATGTACGGCTAAACCATTCTAGTTAATGCTGTAATGCCTAACTAGGTCAAGCTCATTAATATTAAAATCTATTATCTCACAACAGCTACCCGTATTTCCCACGTAATACATTAATGAATATTTTCTCATCTTTTATCTCGAGTGAAAGAGAGTTTTCACATTAGAAGTTAAGTGTTCACAAACTTAAAATATTTTAGATTTCACTATCCATCTTATTCACTAAGTTCACACAGTAGAACGTTGTGACACCCCACCTAATAAAATACCGGGTGATCAGTCCTATACCAAAACTAAAACAGGAATCCCAGTTGGTTCATCCTTAGAGTCACTGTCGAAAACTTTTTAAAACTTACTAACCACCTGGTATTCCAAAAGCTGGTGCCAAATTTTATCTTTTTAATTAAACAAACCAGTACATGCGAAATTAAATATAAACCATTCACACAACTGAATTAAATCAACTGAACAGAAATAAATTTCCATGCCGAATAAACCATCGGCCACCAAAGTAAATAGTCCAATACAAACATCCAACCCTGGAAAAAACAAATCTAAAAACTGTACAGAAAGTCTGGGTTACATACCCTAAGTAAATTGGAACTGATGAGAGATTCCTACTCTAGGAAAGAATGAACAATGCATCTAAACCAAACTCCTGCTAGCATCCACATATGTCGCAGCTCCGTGTCCCTGGAGTAGAATATTAATCTTGGCGTCCCTGTGGCTGGACACCTAAAAGGTTTTGAAAATAGTTTTATAGCAAGGGTTAGAACCCAAAATAGTTTGAAAATATTTAGCAAGTGAATTAACAGCAGTAATTTAAAATGCATGAATGCGCTTCATATTTAAGCTACCGGTCACTCTCTTGAGGACATTTTCACCCCTCCACTATTGTTCACACCTAACGGTTATCTTAACCCCACCTAGTTGTACTACCCCGTCCAACTAGTCCTGGTATAACCTTCCCTTTCCATACTACTCTAACCCGAGTATAATTATTCAAGAATTATAAGTTGTCTCACCAATTAACTTAATTAATTCCTTTTTAAATAACAACATATAACTGTGTCACAAGTTATATAAAGTAAACACATCACACCTTGTATTATTGCACGCATATAATATTTAATACCATTAGATACGTACCTTTACTAAAACATCCACACATACATCATACGTATATCCATCCCTCCGAGTATACCCTCGCCGGATGATTCCCTCTAAAGTGCTATCTCACTAGGTGTGCTCACATAACCTAGTTACCCAAGTTGGATTCACTCACCAACCTGACCTAAAACATAAACGAAGTGGAGGCGGTCATATTCCTTCCCTTAAAGTGAGATAATCCCCTCACCCATATACTGGACGCTATGACTTGGGGATATACTCACCCTACTCCTCAAGCTAGGGGATTCACCCACATCGCGCAACATCCCTTGATAGCACTAGAGTATATAAATTAAATATCTAATCACTCATATTTAATAACACACACAATATATACACACACATATATATACTATAAACCTCGGCTTTACCGTGTACTCACAACCCGTAACACTAGCCTGAAATTTCCTAAGTCTTTGGCCTAACTCAGCTAAATAAATTTTCACACTTATTAAATTATCATTGTCCCGAGTCTGTGGCCCGACTCTAATATATTTAATTCACACATTAATTAACTTATTATTTTCCCGAGTCTATGGTCCGACTCTAATATAAATTAATTAACACACCTATTAATTTAATACCTTCCCGAGTCTGAAATCTGACTCTAATTTAATTAATTAACACATCAATTAATTTAATACTAATCCGAGTCTGTGGTCCGACTCTAATTTAATTAATTTACACATTAATTAATTCAATACCAATCCGAGTCTGTAGTCCGACTCTAATTTAAGTAATTTACACATTAATTAATTTAATACCAATCCGAGTCTACAGTCCGACTCTAATTTAATTAATTACACATTAATTAATTTAATACTTGGGGTCACCCAACCATTATACCCGGACTCGCTCACTTGGCCCGTAACTTACTATTTCCCGAGTCTATGTTCCGACTCTAAATTAATTTACTCTCTCAATAATTAATTTAATACTTTGATGTCACTTAACCAACATATCCGGACTCGCCCACTTGGTCCATTTTTACATCTCAGAATTTTATTTCCACATATTCGCCCATAATGTGCCACGCATTCATCTCCATTAAATTTTCCAATTATATTTACCTATAATTACCAACATACCCGGACTTGCTCACTTGGTCCATTTTCAACATGAAAAATCAGCGCAAAAATCTTTTTCTCAATAATTATTTCCATGTAATTAAAACTAGCGGCACTGCCAGAATTTCTGCATCATCGATCGATCGAACCCCCTTGGTCGATCGATCAGTCGTTCTAGTATTCGTCCTCTCCAGCCCACAGTCATCCATGGACGAACCCTAAAGCTTTTATTCTCAATCTAAACCCTTACCGAAATACAATTAACATATCCTCCATATACGAAAAGGGTCTAAACATCCTAAAGACCTTAATTCATCATCAATTTCCATTAATTCCAACGTTTTCCCGATTTGGGTATTATAATGGTTTCAAATCTCCAATACGAATTTCTTTCATAACCTTGACTAAACAAAAGAAAAGGAAAAATTGATTTGGTTTTGAGATTGATTAAGCTAAATGCGATAATGAAAATGAGCAAAGATGCAACTAAATTACTCTACCGAAATGGAGGATGACTGATGATTTCAACAACTTTTTATTTTAAATGATGAGAGAAACATGTCGGGAATGCAATCCCCCAACCCTAGTGTAGTGCAGTGATAATGTTAATCATAAATTTATCTGGTTGATCTGACCCGAAATTTAGTACTCCCAAGCATTATGTATACGAGGTTCAAGCCCACGTCATACCTAATCTGAGGATGAGTAAATCGGTATCGCGGTAATGACACTCAAATTGTACTCTAAATCATCACAAGTACCCAAAGGTAAACGAGATGTAAAGATCCACAATTATAATATAATTACGCAATACGATCAAAATCAATCATTGAATTCATCGGATTAACTTTATACACATGCACTAACACATTAGGTTGGGTTCATGCATCCCAACCTTTTCAACCTAGCCGGACATATTAAACTGAACGATGCATGAAATAATAACGTTGCATGCGAGCAAACTCATAATAACACTAGATCGATATACATAGTTAAGTATTATAAACGCATAAATTCATTCAAATCATGCAGAAAAATTACCATGCAAGAATATTGAAAATCACAAAAATATAGCTGAGATTACAACTTGAAAACAAACCAGGAAGTGTATGGATCTTGCAGCAATAAATCAAAATTATGTTCCTAGATGTTCTCACTTTTTCTCTATAAAAAAACTACTCAAAAATATCCAGAACGGTTGTTCCTAAGTTACTACTTCCGTATCCCACACTTCTTGGAGAGTTTTAACCTAAAGGGATCCTTTAGAACCAATCAGAATGAAGGAGGAAAATTCCCGGATCAGGACCCCCGAACCGGTTCGCATGTACCCCAAACCGGTTCGTCCCTGGGTTCGCGAATGTTTGCTGGTCTCGGGTGCTTTTTCTTCCATTCAACACTTAGAATTTTTTTCTTGTTTTCTTTCCTTTATTCCTTGAATTTTTCTTCAACTTCAATGGGTCATAACTCATCAACCGTAGATCGGATTTGGGTGCCGTTTCTTCTAGTGTTCTCGTTGTTCCGAGATCTTCAACTTTCCAGTTGACTCCTCCTTTGGGATCTGGCTGCAAAATTATCAAAATGCCCTTGAACTTGCCTTCTTAGCTTTTCTTTCATTGTCTCGCTTTCTCTTTTGCGCTGCTTGCATAATTAACCTGTAAAACTAATAAGAGAAGCACGAAACATGAAATACTTGCCAACGAAGATTAGTAGCATAAATGTGCATCAAATCCATATAGGTTACATCACTCGGGTTCACAAATGCACTGAAATTAGGGGAATAAATATACAATATTTATGTCCAATCAACACACTATGATATGAATTGATTATCATCAATTTAGGAATCACAAAAGTTAACCATTTGCCTGGAATTGTACGTAGGGTCTGATCCGTTGGTGTAGGCCCTTAATTTGGCTCCAAAATACCCAAATTGGCTCTTGATTTGCTTTTCCCCAATTTCTCTCTCAAGCCCTAGGCTTAGAATTTGTGTTTCCTGTCGTTCAACACTTCTCCATTTAGGTTAGAAACACTTAATCCCGTTTTTGGCCATGTGGGCCTAATTAAAATGGCCCGAATCACCCTGTGGGCCCGGCTATGCCCAAAAATACTCCGAGACCCAATTACTACCCACGGGTACTCTTTTCTGACTATCTCGATCCATCCGAACTCTATCGCGCACTCAGAATTTCCATCCGAAATACTTTTTGACATTTCCAAATTTCGACCTCAAAATGCGACACTCATTAATTCGGACAATTAAACTTAAAGTCGTCAATTATAAATAATTCTTCCCACTCAAATAAATTATCCAAATCATAAATTTAAGTTTCTCCAATTTAAATATTTTTATAACTCTAAAAAGTAATTAAATATTAAATCCTCAAAATTACGGGGTGTTATATACTCCCCCCTTACAAAGGAATTTCATCCTCGAAATTTAGATAAGCATAATGTTCCAAGTTTCGCATATCACTCTCTAGTCAGGTGCCTCTAAGCCCGTTATATCTATCCCATCCGCTTCTAAGCATAAGTTACACAAGTATGCATTTAAATTAACCAGGGCGCCCATACGCCCTATACCCGTGCTTAACCGCACAAAGTTTTCCTTCATTAACCCGGGTGCCCATACACCCTATCCCCGTTCTTTACCACACGAAAAATTTACTCGACTATGCTAGTCGTAACCCGTAATACAACTTCGAACCCGTAGTCATATTACATACATATATATATATACTGCCCGGGGTACCCAACCCATGTACTAACGACCAAACCTCTCCCCACTTCCAACGTTGTGCTAAGTTTCATGTGTGGGACGTCTCGCGAAGCAAAATCCAAATAAGGAAACCTCCCGATACACTACTACTTAACATTATAGGTCGCTGAGATCCGTTAGACCCTCAGTCCATAACACGTACCCCTAAATACTTGTCTTTTAACACAAAAGTATATGTGCCTACCCTCATGCTACCCAAGACAACATAAAATACCGCGCCCTTACTATCACTAGTCCTTGCGTAAAATAAATCCCGAGCTATCTCTCTTTGCTCGAACATAAATCTAACCACCCTGATTTACTTTAGTAATCACCCCTACTTACTGGGATAAAATATGAGAACACAAGACCTCACTATGTGCCTATCGCACCATGAAATACAACATATATACACACATATACATAGGCTAAACGCCCTCTCAGGTGATACCTAGTACCAATCATATCCTGGTGTCGCGAACACCAAAACTTAACGCCACTATCCATAATAGTTAAATTCGATCGCTATCCAGCTGATATTTAGGAAATATTATTAAACCTACTCCCATAGTTCTTGAAAGTAGTAACTCCTCGCATAATTCAAACCTTCACTCAGTGTACACCTCCACTCTCCTGTGAAGAACACCTAAGAAACTCCGCTACCCCACGGAAAGTTTATCCACATACTATGGTTGCTACAACCAACGCACCCACTAAATTCCACTCACCTGCGAACTCTAGTGAAAAATAATTCTTATACTGTGACATCCTATTTGTCACTCAAAAATATACCCCAAGCCCATAGGGTAATTTTTTTACCTCCATACTCCAGCTACAACGGCTGATCCTCGAGTTTCGGAGCATCTTCTCCCTACCCGAATGCGCCCATGACTTGCTTTAGTGGCTGTACATTCAGCACCTCATCCTGTAGTTAACCCCTGCCTCGCTTAAGACAATCTCTCTTCATGTGTCCCGCTTCCCCACAACGAAACACCTTCTAATACATTCACCCTGCCACTGATCCCTTCCATGCCGACCTTGTTGGAATTCCTGGCCATCCTGCCGATAGCCTCCAGTTCTAAATCGTTTGGCATGATCTCCCAGCCAGAAACCTGCCCCTGATCTCCCCCTGTCTGCTGATGGGATACCCCACTGGTACTATTACCTCCTGCTTTATCTGACTGGCTAGTTTCCACTCCCTTCCTGCTTCCTTTCACAGGGAAGCGATATTCCTGACAGTGCAAGAGTGCTGCGTTAATGACATCAATATAAGCTACTAATGCGGGATTACCAATAAAATGTCGTCTGACTCTCCAGACTAACTCATCCAGAAACCTTACTTCCTTTCTCTATTCATCTCTTACCTCATCCGGTACAAAATTTGGCAACCGAGTAAATTATTCCTCGTAATCGGCCACTGACCGGCCTCCCTAAGCCACCTCACTAATTTTTTCTCCTCATTTCGGTCTCAACCTCTAGAAGAAAAATACTTGCGATCGAACCGCACCCAAGACTCTGCAATAGTTAGTGTATCCCTTTCCTCAACTGTGGTGATCAACTCCCACCACTGTAGCGCCTCTCCCATTAACTTAAAAGTGGCTAGCATTTTCTTCTGTACTTCGTTGCAATCTACCATGCGTAGGTAACGTTGGATATCTCTCTTCCACTAACATGCTAGCACTACATCTGAACGCCCTCGAAACTCTGGTGGATGCCCATTATGAAAACCTCTCATACTTGCTGCCACCCCGACGGCGCAGGTGGGCCTGAACATCTGTTGTCATTAACACTTGTGGCTGATCCCATGGAAAGTACCCTGCCATTGCGACCACTTTTATTTCAACTGCCTGTGCCACTAATTCAGTTACCTGCGCTACCGAAATCATCTCTGGCAGTTGCTGCGGTAACTCTTTCTCCTAATGAGCCTCCCTAGTCTCAACTCCCCCTGCTGCCCTAGTTGCTCCCTCTCCTGGGCGGCATCTGGAATGAGAATCGAATCATATGAGTTCACTCTCAAATATAAATTTGGCAGAAGAATGTAAATCGCATACGTATGAGAATATAACAGTCCTATAATAGGGCTCTATATCAAAGATTGCTAAGCCGAAACGTGAAAAGCCGCATAGATCCTAAAGACACTAGAACCTGATGCTCTGATACCATCTGTGACACCCCGCCTAATAAAATACTAGGTGATCAGTCCTATACCAAATTAAAACAGGAATCCCAGTTGGTTCATCCTTAGCATCACTGTCGAAAACTTTTTAAAACTTACTAACCACCTAGTATTCCAAAAGATGGTGCCAAATTATATCTTTTTAATTAAACAAACCAGTACATGCGGAATTAAATATAAACCATTCACATAACTGAATTAAATCAACTGAATAGAAAAAAATGCCATGCCGAATAAACCATCGGCCACCAAAGTAAATAGTCCAATACAAACATCCAACCCTGGATAAAATAAATCTAAAAACTGTACAGAAAGTCTGGGCGACATGCCCTAAGTAAACTGGAACTAATGAGAGATTCCTACTTTAGGAAATAATGAACAATATTTCTAAACCAAACTTCTGCTAGCATCCACATATGCTGCAGCTCCGTATCCCTATAGTAGAATATCAATCCTGGCGTCCCAGTGGCTGTACACCTAAAAGGTTTTGAAAATAGTTTTATAGCAAGGGTTAGAACCCAAAACATTTTGAAAATATTTATCAAGTGAATTTACTGCAGTAATTTAAAATTCATGAATGCGCTTCATATTTAAGCTAGTGTCGCACTCTCTTGAGGACATTTTCACCCCTCCACTATTGTTCACACCTAACGGTTATCCTAACCCCACCTAGTTGTACTACCCTCTCTAACTAGTCCTGGTATAACCTTCTCTTGCCATACTACTCGAACCCGAGTATAATTATTCAAGAATTATAAGTTGTCTCACTAATTAACTTAATTAATTCCTTCTTAAATAATAGCATATAATTGTGTCACAAGTTATATAAAGTAAATACATCACACACTGTATTATTACCCGCATATAATATATAATACCATTATATACGTACCTTTACTAAAATATCCACACATATATCATACGTATATCCACCCCTCCGAGTATACCCTCGCCGGATGATTCCCTCTAAAGTGCTATCTCACTAGGTGTGCTCACATAGCCTAGTTACCCAAGTTGGATTCGCTAACCAACCTGGCCTAAAACATAAACGAAGTGGAGGCGGTCATATTCCTTCCCTGAAAGTGAGATAATCCCCTCACCTATATACCGGATGCTATGACCTGGGGATATACTCACCCTACTCCTCAGGCTAGGGGATTCACCCACATCGCGTAACCTCCCTTGATAGCACTAGAGTATATGAATTAAATAAATATCTAATCACTGATATTTAATAGCACACAAAATATATATACACTATCACTACACCGTATATATATACTATAAATCCCGGCTTTACCGTGTACTCCCAACCCGTAACACTAGCCTGAAATTTCCCGAGTCTCTAGCCTGACTCAACTAAATAAATTTTCTTACTTATTAAATTATCATTGTCCTGAGTATGTGGTCCGACTCTAATATATTTAATTCACACATTAATTAACTTATTATTTTCCCCGAGTCTATGGTCCGACTCTAATATAAATTAATTAATACACCTATTAATTCAATACCTTCTCGAGTCTGCAATCTGACTCTAATTTAATTAATTAACACATCATTTAATTTAATACTAATCCGAGTTTGTGGTCCGACTCTAATTTAATTAATTTATACATTAATTAATTCAATACCAATCCGAGTCTGTGGTCCAACTCTAATTTAATTAATTTACACATTATTTAATTTAATACCAATTTCAAGTCTACAGTCCGACTCTAATTTAATTAATTACACATTAATTAATTTAATACTTGGTGTCGCCCAACCATTATACCCTGACTCGTTCACTTGTCCCGTAACTTACTATTTTCCGAGTCTATGTTCCGACTCTAAATTAATTTACTCTCTCAATAATTAATTTAATACTTTGGTGTCACTTAACCAACATACCCGGACTCGCCCACTTGGTCCATTTTTACATCTCAGAATTTCATTTCCACATATTCGCCCATAAGGTGCCACACATTCATCTCCATCAAATGTCCCAATTATATTTACATACAATTACAAACATACCTGGACTTGCTCACTTGGTCCATTTTCAACATGAAAAATCAGCACAAAAATCTTTTTCTCAACAATTATTTCCATGTAATTAAAACTGGCGGCACTGCCAGAATTTCTGCATCATCGATCGATCGAACCCCCTTGGTCGATCGATCGATCGATCGTTCCAGTATTCGTCCTCTCCAGCCCACTGTCAGCCATGGGTGAAGCCTAAAGCTTTGATTCTCAATCTAAACCCTTACCCAAATACAATTAACATATCCTCCATATAAGAAAAGGGTCTAAACATCCTACAGATCTTAATTCATCATCAATTTCCATTAATTCCAACGTTTTCCCGATTTAGGTATTATCCGGGTTTCAAATCTCCAATACGAATTTCATTCATATTAACAACAATTAACCATTGATTCTTATTGGTCTTAACATACGATTCATTCCCCTACATTCTAGAATCATAAGGACAATAAATCTCACCCTTAATCCCATTAAGGTATAAAAATTTCCAAAAAACCCAATTTTAATTTTGGTTACACACCCAAAACGAATTTTCATATACACACACTATGATATGAATTGATTATCATCAATTTAGGAATCAGAACAGTTAACCACTTGCCTGGAATTGTTCGTAGGGTCTGATTCGTTCGTGTAGTCCCTTAATTTGGCTCCATAATCCCCAAATTGGCCCTTGATTTCCTTTCCCCCAATTTTTCTCTCAAGCCCTTGGCTTAGAATTTGTGTTTTCTGCCGTTCAACAGTTCTCCGTTTATGTTAGAAACACTTAATCCCATTTTTGTCCATGTGGTCCTAATTAAAATGGCCCGAATCACTCCTTGTGGCCCTGGCTATGCCCAAAAATACCCCGAGACCCAATTACTACCCACGGGTACTCTTTTCTGACTATCTCGACCCATCCGGACTCAATTGCGCACTCAGAATTGCCATTCGAATTACTTTTTGACATTTTCAAATTTCGACCTCAAAATGCGACACACATTAATTCGGACAATTAAACTTAAAGTCGCCAATTATAAATAATTCTTCCCACTCAAATAAATTCTCCAAATAATAAATTTAAGTTTCTCCAATTTAAATATTTTTATAACTCAAAAAATAATTAAATATTAAATCCTCAAAATTACGGGATGTTACAAACATATCACAAGTGTGTATATATATATATATATTCATCACTCTATCACATATATATACTAATACGACACCTTTATACTTAGCTGCGGTGCATGCATACTCTGTTATCATGTCCTGGTACATATTGCACTATATAAAGGACTGTTGGTTCGGTATCTCTCTCGAACCATAAATACAAATCACATATATTGGAGGCGAACATAGTCCCCAACCAAATGGGTCATGCATATACCTACGCTCACATTTAACCGTCAAACTATCATACTCTTAGATAGTACGTTTCCAAGGTTTTATGTTCTGGGTACAAGTCTAAAATCCTCCCAAATGGGCTCATCAGGATAAGACCATCCATGACGCGAAACCTCCCCATGATAGCAAGCAGTGTAGGTATGTCATACACACAAAGATCATATAATAGGCATACGCACAACTTATATATTTATATCATTGATATATGTATACCCACCTCCCAATATAATCCCCATTATATCAACATTAAATTCCACAAATGAATCCCGAATGTTTCCCAAAGTTCCTAAACAAAAAAAGGGAAGAAGCAGACAAATCTTTCCACCGAATCGATTCGGCTCTGGTCCGAATCGATTCGCCTTGCCAAATCAATTTGTCTAGAGCCCGAATCGATACAGCCCTACAAGTATCGAATTTCTGTAATTCTCAAGCTACGGGTTTCATCCATAATCATCACCAAAACCTCCATTAGATCATCCCAAACTCCCAAAAAATTATATTATATGTTATACCAACCTAAATACATGAGTTCTAACGTATAAGAATCATAAATTCATCATGGGGCATCAAATATTGGGATTAATTCAAGATAATTTCATAAAAACACTAGTTTCTTAATTTCTCTTCAAAAACATATAACAACCCATATTTCTTACCAATTTAAATCTCCTTAAGTCATATATTTCGTTCTACATGTAATATAAAGTTATACCTAACATGGTTCTGCTTCAAAATCATCATTTTCACTTTCCAATCCAACCAAATTTCAACATAATTATGTGAAGAATGTTCCTACACTAACATGGATATATTATGTACTCAAAATTTAGCAAGTTTAAACACTTTCCTTTGGATGTAGGTCTTATTCATTGAAGAAGATATGTCTATTGGCGTTCCTTCCTCTCCGATATACAATCCGGTGATGGTGGCAGTACAAGAAGGTGTATGATTGGTGGTTCTAGCCTTCGTAACTCTCTCCTTTTCCTCCTATGGCCTCTCTGTGACTTATCTTTGTTTCTCACATAACTAATCCTAACCCACTTCTCTCAGGATGTCGGTTTGGCCTAAACCTGCTCCAGGACCCAAACTAAATCCTCGTGTAGAATTTTCTGACCATCTCGACCCTTGTGGACACTTTGGAATACTTGAAATGACCATTTGGATGACTTTTAAATAAATTACTTTCTATCTAATTGAATTGAGTCCCGACACGACTAATATGTGCGTCCCGACTTAATTATTGTAATTGCTTATTTTTCACTCGCGACAACTTTAATAAATTTGTAATCACCTATTACTTTACTCACTAAGTAATATTCAATATATTTCACATAAATAAATACTAGACCTTATCCCGCTAGTTAATATTTATTTTATTTCGAATTAATTATGAATTAATTTCCCATATTTAATCTTTAATTAATCCCACATTTAAAAATCATTAAAAATACGTGGTGTTACATACTTACCCCCTTAGACTCAGCTGCGGTGCATGCATACTCTGCTATCATGTCCTGGTACATCTCCCACTATATGAAGGACTGTTAGTTCGATATCTCCCTCGAACCATAAATACATATCACAAATATTGGAGGCGAACATAGTCCCCAGCCAAATGGTTCCTACACATACCTACGCTCCCATTCAACCGTCGAACTGTCATATTCTCAAATAGTACATTTCTAAGGTTCTAAGTTCTAGGTACAAGTCTAAAATCCCCCCGAATGAGCTCATTAGGATAAGACTGTCCACGATGCAAAACCTCCCCCAATAGCAAGCAGCGTAGGTATGTCATACACATAAAGATCATACAATAGGCATACGCACAACGTATATATTTATATCATTGATATAGGTATATCCACGTCCCATATCATAAGCCTCATACCTAGTATATTTATATCCCAAAAATCCCACGTATTAATATATTACAACTTTGCTTCTCATCGTACGCTCTCGAGTATCTCTCACCACTCGAAAGAGTATCATTTATTTTATACATAATATTAGTAGGCAACTCACTCACATCATACTGGTCTAAGTCATCGGTTCCCTCGAATTCTCTCGACCCGAATTATTCATGCAATTAGGTATTTCTCTCCATTAAGCCTAATTAAATTTAGTCCTTATTTCCTCCGTATAGGACCAAACCTAAAACCCTATCTAGGCCTACATGTATTACAATATATCCCCTTTACATCAAATATTAAATTCCCCAAATGAACCCCAAAAGTTTCCCAAAGGTCCTAAACAAAAAAGGGAAAAAGTGGTCAAATCAAGGTTGTCGAATCGATTCGGCTAGAGACCGAATCGATTCGCCCCTACTAGTATCGAATTTTTACATTTCTCAAGCTACGAGTTTCATCCCTAATCATCACCAAAACCTCAATTAGATCATCCCAAACTCCCAAACAATTGTACTAGATGTTATACCAACCTAAATACATGATTTCTAACATACAAGGATCATAAATTCAACATGGGGCATCAAATATTCGAATTAATTCAAGATAATTTCATAAAAACCCTAGTTTCTGAATTTCTCTTCAAGAACATAGAACAACCCAGATTTCTTACCAATTTAAATCTCCTTAAGTCATAAATTTCTTTCTACATGCAATATAGAGTTATACCTAACATGGTTCTGCTTCAAAATCATCAAATTCACTTTCCAATTCAACCAAATTTCGACATAATTATGTGAAGAATGTTCCTACAATAACATAAATATATTATATACTCATAATTTAGTAAGTTTAAACAATTGCCTTTGTATGTAGGTCCATCTATTGGTGTTCCTTCCTTTCTGATCTACAATCCGGTGGTGGTGGCAGTGCAAGAATGTGTAGGATTGGTGGTTTTAGCCTTTGGAACTCCTCTCCTCTTCCTCATATGGCATCTCCGTGACTTGTCATTGTTTCTCACATAACTAATACTAACCCCCTTATCTAATAAGATATATTACACTTAGTAAATTCTTAGGTATTATTTTTCCAAAATTACAAATGACAAAAATGCCCATCCAGGATGTCGGTTTGGCCTAAAACTACCCCGAGACCCAAACTAAACCCTCGGGTAGACTTTTCTGACTATCTTGACCCTTACGGAATCTTTTACACACTCAAAATGACCATTTGGATGACTTAAAAATAAATTGCTTTCTATCTCATTGAATTGAGTCTCGACACGACTGACATGCGCGTCCCGACTTAATTATTGTAACTGTCGTATCTTGCACTCGCGATAATTTCAATAAATTCGTAATCACATATTACTTTAGTCACTAAGTAATATTCAATATAATTCATATCAATAAATACTAATCCTTATTCCGCTAATTAATATATATTTTAATCCGGATTAATTATCAATTAATTTTCCATATTTAATTATTAATTAATCCCACATTTAAAAATCATTAAAAATACGAGGTGTTATATTTGACTTAAACAATTAGGGTGGCTTAGTTATGTGGGTAGATGGCGGTAGTTTATTTTTACTCTCATGTTAATATATATATATACATACATATATATATATATACATACATATATATATATATATACATACATATATATATATATACATACATATATATATATATACATACATATATATATATATACATACATATATATATATATATATATATATATATATATATCGCTTAATTTAAAATAATCTATTGTGATGTTTATCATGTATAATACTATTGTCTAGATCTACGACTAATTAGGAGGAGGAGTTAGTATTAATTCGGTGGGCTCTGACCCATTGTGTTTACCAACATTTCTGGTATAGTACTAAAGTAGCTGCACATAAATGATTGGAGATATTTTTGGGAGCGCAACTTGAGATTTATTTTATTTTCTTTAGTAGTTTAGATTTACTTTTCATTCCGTCGTATTTATTATGAGACTTTCATTTATGGATTTTGTGGGTCAACTGGTTTCACAGTGGTTTATGGTTTCCGTCAGATACTTATAGTTGGATTATTTCATTTGGGATTTATTTTTATTTGGAGTTGAATTTATTTTGGAGATAGCATGGTGGTGGATTTTTAATGAATGGTTATATTTGTTGGATAAATTTGATATTATCTTGTGAAAACAAATTTAATGTCTCGTATTTCTGTCACATGCTGAGAATGATAACTTATTTAGGTACAACTGATGTAATTTGGTGGAGACGGTTGGCCACCATGCTTGCTAAAATGAGTGGGGTGTTACAATGACATCCTTATATTCCAACCCTAAACATCCATTAAAATAAAACTTCATGTTTATTTTGGTAGGCTTTAACACATAATTGAAAGAAGGACATAGAATCAAACTTGCTCATTTTCACAAAATGAACCCAGCGGTGCACTCAGATTTTCAGAATAATTATTTTCAAGCAAAAATATCACTATTATTCTCCTTAAATATTATTGAATTTAAATGTTTCCTAAACATTAAAAATCCATATTTTTGTAATTAACACAAACCTGATCACTAAAAAAATTTAATACGAACCAAATAATATGTGATACATGAAATCTTATTTTTTTACCTAACTAGAATACAATCCAGTTGAAACACGACATGAGAATTATCTATAGCTAATACGAACATGACAAAAATAAAACATGTCATGAGAACCTAACACGAATACGACCAAATTAATACGAAAAACGACATGAAATTGCATTTTTTACCTAACATGAATACGGCTGTAACACCCCGCCTAATTAAATACCGGGTGGCCAGTCCCATACCAAATTAAAACAGAATATATAGTTGGCTCATTCTTAGCATCACTGTCGAAAACATTTACAACTCACCCAATACTCAAATAAGTTGGTGTTAAAAAACTTTCCAATTTAAATTTCAACAAAACTTTTTTTCCATTTTTAAGAATAACACAACACATTTATTTTACAACACTGATAACACAATAAGTATCACAAAAATAATTTAAATGCAACTGGAATAAACATTCCCAAGTAATATAAATCCTTTACAATAATCCCAACAATGTTAAATGTATTAAAAATCAGAATACAACAATATTTTACTCCAATGGAAAATGATAACTGAATCCTTTTGGGCGACATGCCCTAACTAAGAATACTGTGAATCAAAAAGATGATAAGCGTCTAAGCAAAACTTCCATAGCTCCATAGCTCGTCAAAATCAACTAAGGTTGGCGTCCCTGTTGCTGGACACCTGATATAGAGATACAATAGAAGAGAAAATATGCAAGGAAACGGGTCAGAGCCCGAATGTGTAGAGTATTTTTAAAACAGCAAGTATTTAACAAGTGCAATAATGCATTTATTATGTACATGTTAGATCCAACTCTCACTTGCAATACTCACCTCTCAACTAGAGTGCACACTTAACGTTTCCTATTAACCTCCTAGTTAATGGTTCCTCTTTTCCAATCTCCATATTATAATTCCATTCCCATATCATAATCCCCGTATGTCCCATACCATACGTCACATTATTATCAATTTACATTTTCTCCTTTATGATTTAGTTTCTCATTAACATGAATCATTATTCATTAATCTGAATCATTTCTCATTAACATGAGTTAAGCTTTTCAATTCTAAAAGCATAAACATTTATTAACTAAATTCCATTAACATATTTTATTCACCGTTATCTACAATTATCACCGTAGATAGATCTAACCACAATATATCCATTTAATCATTTAATTCATTATATATATATATATATTCATATATAATATGGCACCCCGAGTCACAGCTGCGGTGCAATGCATTACTCTGCTATCATGTCCAATCATCGCAGGTTACCGAATAGGGGACTAAAGGTTCGGTAAGATTCCACGAACCACAAACAACAACAAACAAATTGGAGGCGAACATAGTTCTCGTATCCATGGGTCACGCACATACCTACTCACCCACAGTCAGCGGACTTATCAACTCCTCGATAAGTCTTTCATAGACCTATGTTCTCGAGCGACAATTCAAAGATCCCATGGATTCATCAGGATATGACTGCCCTCACGCGTAAACCTCCCACCGATAGCAAGTAAGCTAGGTATGTCATACACATAAATCATTAATCAATCAAATAGGTATTATCATACCTATAATATCATATCAATAAGGTAATTATCATTTCCCTAAGATATTTCCCATACGTAGTATTATATCTCTTTTAAATTCCACGTATTAATATAACATATTTAATTAACCTCGCATCCTATGACATCCCTCCACTCCCGACGTTGTTAAGGTTCATGCGCGGAGCGTCTCGCAAAGCGAAATCCAAACAAGGAACCCCTCCAATACACTACTACTTAACTTTGTCGATCGAGGAGGTCCGAAAACTTCAACTATGCGATCGGGATAACCTCATACCCTCTTTCAACCAAATGAGTTCTAAACTCCCATCTCACAAGATTTAATTAGGATTTCTCTCATCTTATAATCAGTGATAAGTCACTAATTTCCTACTGGTCCATAACCTTTATTTCTCCCGAACTACTATGAATTTAATTCTCCTTTTAATTACGGTTAAAACCGATAGTTTCAAATCTCTTATAAACACGTATTTTTCACTTAGGATTTAACCCTCTTGTAAACTTAAGGATACCCAGGTATTATATAAAATCACCCCTACTGGTCCTATCTTAAATCCTCATGCATCACCATTCGGAAATTAACAAACGAATCTAGAAACCGAAATTCCATTCGATATAATTTTCATCATTTAAATCATTTGAATCTAAATCCAATTAATTCAAATCTTAACAAGGGTTTACTGATATTTTCCAAGTCCCAAAATATTCAAATAATAATCACCAAAGATCCATAAAAGTTTCGGGATAAGAATCAACATTTAAAAAGAAACAACTTTACTTAATCAGGGGAGGTCGATCGATCGAAGGTAGGGGTCGATCGATCGATCCCTCAGGTCCAGGCCTAATTTTCTGCATTTTTTGCAACTACGGGTTTAACAACTTTTGATCATTTAAACCTTCATCTAAACATCCCAAATGACTTATAAACTTTACTACATGATATATCAACATATATGAACGATTTACAATACTCTAAACATCCTAAAATCATCAAAGGATTGGATTAAAAAGCATGTTTATCACCTTATTCCCAGAAATTTATTAACATAACCTCTTCAAGAACACATCAATAGTTTCCATTATTTCTTCAACAGATTCATGACTAATTCGTGGATTATTATTATCCTAACACATGAGTTAAATTCCTATATCATTTCAGTTTTCCAGAAATCCATTTAATGATCCATTATCTCTTCCAAACATGAATAATCTTCTCTTTTCATACTATTCTAACATGGACAATATACAAACTTAAATTGCTATTATTAAACACTTGCTTTTAGTGTAGGTCTGATCCTTTGGTGTAGTTTATCTTAGTAGGTTGTCCCTTCTCCGGTCAAACTCCGGTGGTGGCTGGTGGTGGTTGGTGGTGGTGAACCTTGGTTCTAGTTCTTCTCCTTCCCAAGTGACTTTTCCCTTTCCAAGCACTCTTACTCTCACTCTAAGAAGATGGCTGCTCTTATTTGTGAAGAGGAGATGAATAACTCCCATTCACTTAATCTACCTATTCTTATAATGATCCCAAATCCGAAATCACTATTCATCCCCCCTAGAAAAATGACCAAAATGCCCTTTCGGGTTGTCTATTCATTCCCAAATGACCTGAGACTCAAAATTAACATCCAGATAGATTTTTCTGACTATTTCTAACCTTCCGGATGAAACTACGTAGTCGAAATGACTATTAGGTCGATAGAAAATAAATTTCCCTTTTTAATTTAATAAACTAGTCCCGACACGTCCCATACCGCGTCTGACTAAAAAAATATATATTACCGAATTTATATCATACGGTCATCTAAATGACATCACATTCATATATTACCTAAATATCTTTAAGTAATATTCAGAATCATCCATTTTAATATCCACAGTCCGAATAAAACCCAAATGAATTAATTAATAATAAAATCCAATTAATCCATTAATTTAAAATATAACCCATTTTAAAAGTCATTTAAAATTACGGGGTATTACAACGGCCAAATTAAACATGACACAACACGAAATCCTTTTTCGCTTAGCACGAAAAAAACCCAATTAAAATGCAAAATGACATGAAATCATGTTTTTACCTAACCCGAACACGACTTAATTGAAAATGACACGACAATCTTTTTTTTGCCCAATAGTAATACAATCCAATTAAAACATGACATTACACGAAATCTTCTTTTTTTACCTGAAAATACACATAATTATGCTATTGGTTCATGTTTGTGTTAGATAATTTTTTTCCCGTGTCGTATTTCAATGAGATCGTGTTTTTGTTCGTATTTTGTATTAAAAAAATTGTAAAAAAATTATTTTGAATGTACCGCGATTTATTTGGTTTAGAGTTCGTGTCGTGTAATGTTACTGTTAAGTAAAAAAAATATTTTGTGTCATATCGTGTTGTTTTGGACCATATTTATATGAAGTAAAAACAAGATTTTATGCGGGGTTAGTGTGTTAATTGGGTTATGTTCGTTTTAGGTAAAAAAATATGATTTCATGACATGTCGCGTTATATTTGGGTCGTGTTTGTGTTAATTGATAAAAGATTTCATGTTATATCGTGTTGTGTTTTTACTTGATTTGTTTTAGATAAAAAAAATTAAGATTTCTTGTCGTATCATGTTTTAACATATAATTTTAGCATGTATATGTTTATCGTATATATAACGTACAAATATTTTATTATAAACTATATGTGTATTTAGACCCTTATGACCCCTAAACTATTTTTCCCGTTAACTTTAACAATTTTTTTGACAGAAGGGTTGAATTGGTGGTAATTATATAGTTTATGGCCTGAATTGACTAAATTTTTAGTTCAGGGACTAAAATGAAAGTTCTTACATAATTTTGGGGTCATGGGGATCACAAACTCATTTTCTTTACATTTTATAGTTTGTTGACAAACAAAAATAAAAAAAATATTAACATTAAATAGCTGAGCACTTATGTGTCGAGTGAATGGCATATTTTTCTTTTTTGAAAATTTTGTTTATATTCTTGTATTTTATTAGTTTAGAAAATTCTCACTTTATAAAATTTACTTTTATAATCAGGTGTGAAACACCCTAAATAGTTGACTTCTAGGTTTTGCTTGAGTCTACATTATTTACAATTTCGACTAGTTTGGATATTTTGTCAACACATATTTTTAGTTCGTGAACTCTCTTATCGATACTTCTTCTCCAGACCCAGACTACTCAAGCGTCAAGACTCGATCAACATTCATATCGGACGTAAAGATAAAAAGATAAGATACCAAGTGGATGCACGTATCACTTTTTACACATTTTAGGAACTAATGCCTTTCATTTGAACTATGTATCTAAAATAATTTCTAAAATTAAAATAGGATTAATTTATGTTTAAATTTAAAATCCTAATTTTAAAATAAATTTACAAAATTTATTTGATTTAAAATGAATTTAAACAATGTTTTTGTTTAATTAAAAATGTCATTTTGTGCACTTTTGTTTAAAGAACCATAATCGTGTTTTCTTACACACACATATTCTCGTATGTCTAGAGCCCTTGATAGAGTATTAATGTAATGGTGTGTATAACATTTAAGTTGCTTGATCTATGTTCATTTTGTGTGGCCAATTAGAAAGAGATGTTTTATTTTAACCCTTTTACTTTGTCTAACCACCCAAACTCAATTGATACACTTCAAAAGTTAAAGGGGGAGTTCAATCCAATAAAACCACCCCGAGTAAACATGTACTTAATTGAGTGTTTGAATTATATTAGGAATGAAAGAACATAAAAACTCAATATCCCAGTATTCAATTCGAGAATCAATCCACAATGATAAATCAAAACATGAAATTGTAATAAAAAACACCTACCCTTGCTCCTCAACATGGAGTACTGTTACTGATAGAAACTCTTAGGAAAACTTCATGCTCACAAATGTGCTAAAAATACAGTAAATGAACGTCTACGAATTTATTCCTCACAAAGTACATATTTAGTAATTCAATATATATCTTGCTACGGGTTTGGAATTGTGGGACTGTACATATTCAATATATGTCCCATTGACTGTATTGTTGGATAAATTCCAATATTTATTGATATTTTATTTTTTAGTTGTTAATATTTTATTATATTAATGGTGTTTTATTTTAAACATAGTTTGGATTTTATTTTAGAAGGAAACATGAGCAAATGGGTGTGAAAGATATGGGAGTGCTCAAAATCCCATATTATCCCACATTGGAAGAATACTACAAAAAGTAGTGGTATATCAACTAAAGGACAACTAAGATTCTTAGTTGACAAGTCAAATAAGAGGCTATGATCCTACGCATCACGGTGGTGCTTAAGCACGACCAATCGCGACACACATAAGCATGTAAGCACGACACGCGGTGCGCGAAAGGGCGATTGGGCAACTTAGGGCGCATTGCGCGCTTTGACGCGCACTTGGCACTTCGCACGTGCGCATCGTCGCTTGGAGCGTGGGAGCCTAAAGTTTTGATGAGGTAAAACAGATTAACGGTTGTTATTAAACGATCCGATCAACAGGTTTAAAATCCGAAATGACTTAATCTAAATCGTTAGATGAACTCGTAGGGTTTCGTGTAAGGGATGTCCCAAATTTTTGATGAGGTAAAACAGATCAAGGGTTGTTATTAAACGATCCGATCAACAAGTTTAAAATCCGAAATGACTTAATCTAAACTGTTAGATGAACTCGTAGGGTTTCGTGTAGGGGATGTCCATTCTCTTACGATGGGACGCCTAATATGAACCGTTAGATCGTAGCTATTCCAAACAGGCACGATCCAATGGTTGCTGAGTCACTCCATGAAGAGTTGTGACTGTTGAAGAACAATCACAGAAATGACTATAAAAAGAGTTCCAGGCCTCTGTTTTGGACACCGAAATTTTCTAGTTTCTCCTCTCTCAGTCCTCTATACTTTGGCATTTTCAAGTTAAAAATTCAGAGTGTTCTCGATTTGATCAAACAGTACATAGTTTGAATTAAACAACTGTTCATACACTGCATTGTATCCTGAAGGTAGATTCTATAAAACCTATAGTGTACTCGCAGTTTTGTCTCAACCGGATTAGGAGAAATTTTGCCTAAAAGAAAGCGTTCCAAGAACGTGCCTTGCAAAAATTAATTAATATATTTCATTCTTTCCATAACAAAACTCCAATAATTTTAGGCAAAAATTATTCTTACTAATCCACTCAAATGGAAGGAACTGTGGCACAATCTATCCAAGTCATGACTCAAGACTTAATTCGACTCGACCGTTTTGATGGAGGAAATTTCACCTGTTGGCAAGAGAAAGTTATGTTCTTCCTCACATCATTAAAACTTTCATACATTCTAGATGATAACCTTGAACAAATTCCCGAGACCACACCCGAAGACACCGAAGAAATAAAGCAAAAACGTGTGAAGAGGAAAGAAGACAATTTTATGTGTCGAGGACATATCCTTAATGCGTTATCTCAAACTGTTTATAGCGCTCATCGAATGATTTCGACGGCAAAGGAATTATGGAAGGCTTTGGAGACAAAGTATCAAAACGAGGAAGCGAGCAACCGTAAGTTTCTAATTTCAAACTATATGAATTTTAGAATGAGTAATGATAAATCTGTCGTTGCACAAGCCCAAGAACTCCAACAAATTATTGGTGACCTTAAACCCGCTGGTATTAATCTTCAAGATGAATTTCAAGTAGGGGTGATTGTTTCAAAACTTCCATCCTCTTGGAATGGCTTTAAGAAGAAAATTAATCGTGATGAAAAGACTTATACTGTGGAATCCCTTCTTCGTCACCTTCATATTAAAGATGATCCTCGTATTCGAGAAAAGAAGGATGAACAAGGTGAGGGTCATTCAAAAGCTAATATGGTTGAGGATCAAAAATCCAAGATTACCAAAGGCTCAAAATTTAAAGCAAAGAATGATTCAAAATTCAAGAACCAAGGTGCAAATAAGAAAAAGAAGGGAAAATGTTTCTTCTGTGACAAACCGGGCCATTATTCTCGAGAATTTCGTCTTAAAAAGAAGGCTTTTAAGGAAAAATAAGGGTCGAAGGAAACCAACAATGTCGAAGATCTTATTGCTACTGTATGCGAAGCAAATTCAATTAATAATGAAAGTGGATGGTGACTGGATACTGGCGTAACGGTCCACGTATGAAAAGACCGCTCTTCGTTCAAAACATATCAAGAAATTAATGGAAAATAAGTGAAGATGGCAAATAATATTCGCACCAATGTATTTGGAAAATGCACAGTGGAATTGAAGCTAACTTTTGGAAAGACACTTACTCTAATTGATGTACTTCATGTACCTGATATGTGTAAAAATCTTGTGTCTGGGGACCTTCTCAATAAGAGAGGTTTCAAACTAGTGTATGAGTCTGATAAGTTTGTTTTGTCTAAGAATGACCAATTTATTGGCAAAGGGTACTCTTATAACGGCATGATGAAAATTAATGTAATCAATGATATTAGTTATGCTTATATGGTTGAGTCTATTTCTTTATGGCATAGTAAATTAGGTCATGTGAATTATAGAAGTATAAAAAATATGACTAATCTCGGCTTAATCTCGGATTGTAAATTTGATAACCTTTCTAAATGTGAAATTTGTGCTCAATCGAAGATAACTAGAAAGTCATTCAAATATGTTGAGAGGAAATTCGAAATGCTTGTACTTATTCATAGTGATGTATGTGATATGAAGAGTAATATGACTCGTGGTGGAAATAAATATTTCTTAACTTTCATTGATGATTACTCTAAGTACGCATATACATATTTACTTAAAAGTAAAGATGAAGTTTTCGAAAAATTCCTAATTTTTAAAGCAGAAGTTAAAAATCAACAAAATTGGAAAATTAAAGTCCTACGATCCGATAGGGGTGGTGAATATTACCCGAGTGAGTTTATACAATTTTGTAATACTTATGGGATAATCCATAAAGTTATGGCACCATATACGCCAAAACAAAATGGAACGGCGAAAAGGAAAAATAGGACTTTAGTTGAAATGATAAATTCAATGTTAATCAGTTCTGGTTTACCTTTGTCGATGCGGGGAGAAGCGGTTTTATTCGCATGTTGAATTTTAAATAGAGTTCCATTGAAAAATAAGGACATTACACCATATGAATTATGGTTTAATCGAAAGCCTAATCTTAGACGTCTTAAAGTTTGGGGATGCCTTGCTTATGTAAGAAAACCCGAACCTAATAGACCTAAATTAGGAAATAGGACTTACAAATGTGTTTTTATTGGATACTCTAGTAACAGTACGACTTATAGATTTTTAAACCTCGAAACTCAAGAAATCATTGAGTCGGTAGATGTGCAATTCTTTGAGCATCTAACAAAGTTTAATACTTTGAATCAAGGTTTAGAAAATAATAATCCAACTGTTGACTCATCAAATTTAGAAGAAAATTCACAACCTATATCTTCTTCGGAAACAACGAATGACGTTGAACCACGGAGGAGTAAAATACAAAGAACTAAAAAAACATTTGGACCTGACTTTGTTATTTATTTAGTTGAAGGGGACTTAAATGAGACTAAGAACAAAACTAAATTTGTTCTTAATGTAGAAGATGAACCGACCACATTTTATGAAGCGGTAACATCTAGGGATGCTGTCTTTTGGAAAGAAGCAATAATTGATGAAATGAACTCAATTTTGTCAAATCAAACTTGGGTTATTTCCGATCTCCCCCCCCCCCCCCCCCCCCCCCCGGGGCTAAACCTATTGGGTGCAAATGGATATTTAAAAGAAAATTAAATCCGAATGGTTCTATAAATAAATTTAAGGCAAGACTAGTTGCTAAAGGCTATAAGCAAAAATATGGAATTGATTACTTTGATACATATGCTCCTGTTGCTCGAATCACTTCCATTAGGATATTGATATCTCTTGCTTCTATTCACAATTTAGTTATTCATCAAATGGATGTTAAAACTGCATTTTTAAATGGTGATTTAGAAGAAGAGATTTACATGGAATAACCCGAAGGGTTTGTTTTGCCTGGCCAAGAAAAGAAAGTGTGTAAATTGGTTAAATCTCTTTATGGCCTTAAACAAGCTCCTATGCAATGGCATGAGAAGTTTAATAATATTGTTATATCCCATGGATATAATGTTAATGATGCCGAAAAATGTATATATAGTAAATTTAAAAATGGTGTTGGTGTTATTATTTGCTTATATGTGGATGACATGTTAATATTTGGGTCTAATCGCAAATATGTTGAAGAAACCAAAAGGTTTCTTTCATCAAAATTTGATATGAAAGATCTTGGAGAAGCTGTTGTGATTTTAGGAATTAAAATTGTGAGAAAGGATAATTCTTTAGCGTTATCTCAATCTCATTATATAGAAAAAGTTCTTAAAAGACATAATCATTTTGAACTTAAGCCAGTTGCTACACCAATGGATCTTAGCATCAAATTAATGAAAAATACTGGGCGTGCTATGGACCAACTTAAATATGATAGTATTATTTGGAGTCTAATGTATGCCATGCATTGCACTAGACCAGACATTGCTTATGCAGTGAGTGTATTGTGTAGTTTTACAAGTAATCCATGACAAGAGCACTAGAATGCAATTTCTAGGATGCTTAGATACCTGAAGAGGACTTTGGATTATGGCTTACATTATGTATGATATCCATCTGTTTTAGAAGGATATAGTGATTCAAGTTGGAATAAACTTGAATCAAAATCCAAGTCAACTATTGGTTGGATTTTTACGCCAGGAGGAGAAGCTATCTATTGGGGATCCAAGAAACAAACATGTGTATCAGATTTAACAATGCAGTCTGAATTTATAGCCCTAGAAGTTGCATGTAAAGAAGCAGAATGGCTTAGAAATGTTTTGTATGATATTCCTTTATAGAAAAAGCCATAACCTTCTTTTATGATAAGTTGTGATAACCAAGCCACAATTTATAAAGTTTCGAACAAAACTTACAACGAAAAATCTAGACACATTAGTCTAAGGCATCAAATTATAAGAAAATTACTCAAGGAAGGAGTAATTACAGTCGACTATATTAAAACGAACAAGAATTTAGCAGATCCTCTGACTAAAGGTCTTGTTAGGGAGATGATATATATCACCTCAAAAGGAATGGGACTAAGGTCTATTAAATAACAAAACTATATTTAATGGGAACCCAACTCATATCTTGAAAATATAGATAGAGTTCAATGTGGTACAAACAAGTTAAATTATAGTTATGGAACACTAGGAATTTTATACAAAAAGTTCCATTCATATGTGCCCAGTGTTGCCATTTTATTCACTCGTGACAATTTTAATAAAATTAATCTTATATATTACTTTACTCATCTAGTAATATTCAACAAATTCCCAATAATTACTAACTCTCGTCACGTTAGTAAATATTTAAAAAACTTCGGATTAATATCTCAATTTAAATTTAATAAAATCCCCAAATTAAAAGTTATAAAAATATGGGGTATTAGAGTTTCTAGGCACTTTTATCCCTTAGTATATAAACCTCATTACACATTATTTTAGGGTTAGTCGACCATAATTCTCGAGTGAGAAACAAATAAGGTCAGATTACTTTCTTAGAGAGAAAAATATATAGGGAGAGAGAGAGAAAAAAGTATTATGATATACAAAGCATTTCATTGTGTTTGATTTCATTATTACTCTTGTTGTTTTTTAGTTTCTTAATTGAATTTTCAATGATCTTAGACAATACATCTTCTTATGAAGAGATTGATATATTGTGTTAAAGTAGAGTTTTGTGCTTTAATGTTCAAATTCGTTTTTATCGAAACTAAACTCTCTTAATGTAAGATCTGATTTTTTTATCACTACACCAAAATAGCTGACTTCCAACTTGTCAAGGTCTTTGACCGTGATAAGTCTGGGGATGACAACTTCTTTGTCACGGACTTGTCACGGTTAAAGATCGTGACAAGTTCATTAGACTTGTCACAGTTTTGTCACGATCTTTGACCATAACAAGTTTTGTAACGGTAAAAAATCGTGACAAGTCCGTGATAAAATCAAAAAAATTATCACGATAAAAAACTGTGACAAGTTTATTTGTCAGTGGCTTATCACGATTTTTGACCGTGATAATTCTGGGCTGGATTTAAAAAAAAAACTGTTGGGTAGTATGGTCACTGCCACTGCCCAGCAGTATATTTGTACATGTTATAGCAAAATTGTACATATCCAAACAACATATATCCAAATAGAATAGAAATAATATACGAAATCATGGCATATATAATCCATATCCAAATAAAATAGAAATGCAAATATCCATATCCAAACCAACATGTACCAAAATAAAAAAAAATACAAATACAGTCCAATATCCAAATATCCAAATAAGTAGGATAGACGAGCAAGCCTTGATGTCGCATCATCCATCTTTAAGAGCTAAGAATATATATAAATGAACTAGGTTAGTTGTAAAGCTTTCTTGTAATGTGACATTTAAAAACAACCATTTTTATTATAATTACCTTGTGTGACAACCACAACCTAAATTCACTGTTTGATTGTGCCATTATTTTTCATCTTTTATTGTTGTCATAGGCTTCATATTTTCTGCATAGATTGTGACGAATGCATTACAAAATTAATTATGTAAAAATTAAAATAATGTAAAAGTTAAAATAATTTAAACTTACTTTTTCGATTCTTCGACATCTTCATGTGTGTCAAATAGATAACGAGTTACTTGTTCATGTTGCACACTTGTTAATTTTATGCGTTTGCTTATCACATGACCACATCATCAACGAACTCATCATTTCCATCCACGATGGTCGAGTCACGCATATATTCCTGAGTATAGATTGATGACTCCACAACTGCAATCGATCCTTTAATGTATCGTGTATTCTTGACATAATCTTTGAAAATTTTCATCAATCTTTCAAACGGATACCTCCAGCGATATTTAACTGGGCCACAAAGAAGCTCCTTATCGCATAGGTGTACCAATAAGTGAACACTTATGTCAAAGAAATATGGGGGAAAGTACTTCTCCAAAACACAAATCATTTCGTTCACCGCCAATTTTTCAGCCACTATGTGATCTCGATTGCACATAAAAGTGAGAAGTAGAAACTAATTTACATAATAGCCCTCCGCAAATCCCTGTACTTGGAGAAATCGTGCTTAAACAATAGAGGAACCAATTGCATGATCACATGCCAATTGTGGCATTTACACTTATGTAAATCATGGGTAGCATAATTCACAACCCTTTGCAAGTTGGACGAAAAATTAGATGGAACTTTCAAATTATATATTGTGTCTGAAACCACCTTCCTTTCCTCACTCATCAAAGTAAGCGCACCAGAGGGAATTATTGTCGTTCCCCTACTATCTTCTTTCAACCATAGTTGTGGCTTAAGTTTCAACACTTTAAGGTCTTTTCAAGCATTTTCTCCAACCTTCGAATGACTCCCCCCCAATGCATGTGCCCACAATATGTTCAGCGACGTTCTTCTCTGCGTGCATCCCATCCAATACATGGTGCACTGGGTTATTCTTTTAATAAGGCAAGTCAAGTAAAATTGACCTCTTAGACCATGACTTTCTTGTCTCAGTTTCATTCCCAGTTGGGGTCTTCTTATGCTTGACATTCTTAACTTTATAATTCTTACATGGCATATTAGGGATACACTCAGAAGATTTACTTTCAATTTTCGAGCCTGAAAGTTTTTTCGACCGTAGCCTATGTTTAGCCCCGCCCAGTAAAAAAATAGAATCTTTCTCAAATCTAAAATTATGAGGGGGGTAAAACCCCCCTATGACAATGGTATAAATTTTTTGAGCTAGCATGGAGACGAAGAGATTCATTCTTCTATCCACAAATAGGATGCCCCAAATAATCATATACTACACAACCAGGTAATGTCCCACAAGTTAGAAAATCATGAATTTTCCACATCAACATAGCTTTCAGCCTAAATTCTTCTTTTCTAAAAGAGTCAAATTCTTGCACACCCTCTTCCCAAAATTCATTTAATTCTTCTACCAAAGGAGCCATGTATACATCGATGTCCTCACTTGGTGCCTTTGGCCCAGGGATCAACGAAGACAGTATCAAAAATTCAGGTCTCACACACTGTGAAAGAGGTAAGTTGAGTGGGGTTAGGATCACTGTCCATACACTCTGATTGGCGCTTAAATTTATAAAATGGATTGAAACCATATATTGATATTGCCAAATGAATGTTAAGTTGTCCTCGAGCAAAATCGAGATACTCAAAATTTATCCTCTTCCAAGTTGTAGAATCAATAGGATGGCGCATGAAATTTTCCCTTGCTTCTTCCCTAGCATGCCAAGTCATTGCCTCCTTTATCCGTGGTACAGTGAAAAAACGCTTTAATCTAGGAATAATGGGAAAATATTTCAACACGTTGTGAGGCACTTTTGAGCTTGTGCCTTCCTTGCCAGTAGATTGGACATATCTAGGTTCATCTCATACCGGGCATCGATAGAGATTTTCATACTCTTTTTGGTATAGTACGCAATCAGACACACAAGTATGAATTGATTTATACTTCATTCCCAAACCTTTCAAACTATTTTTCATAGCAGGATAATTGATTGGAAGCGTATTCTCTTTGGGTAGCAAGCCCTTCACCCAATTCAAAATTCATGTCACGCTACTACCAGACAAACCATATTGGGTCTTGAAACTATGCAAACCAACCATGGCATGTAAAGTTATCTGATCTTTCTCACAAACAGAGTATAACGTCTGCCTCGCTTAAATTTTAAACTTTGGTAGGCATCGATAAGGTTTATATCGATATCTTCATTAGCACCTGAACCTTGTACATCATCAGTGAACTCATTCTCTTCCACTTCATGAACTCCATACAGGTTAGCAACTAAATCCTCTAGCATATTATGATCTACATTGTCATCATCCCCTTGTAAATCTATCCTACTTGTTGAAGATCATTGTAAAGGTTGCTCGGGACAAAAGGAACTTCCGGTTCTCCGTGAAAACCTAAATTCGATAACTATCTTGCATACCCCATATTAAAAAATGTAGTTCAACTATTTTTCACTCAAACACCTTACCATTCTTACACCTAGCACACGGACACAGAAACTCTTCATCATTATGACATCTCTTTGTGTATTTCACAAATTCATTAGCACATTTGCGAAACACATCCCCTAATTTATTTGTCTCGCCCATCCACTCTTTGTATTTAGGATATCCCATCACAACTACTACAAACAATAACCTATTATGGGTAAGAAGCATATATTCATGGATTAGCATAAATAAAAGTGTGAATATTTAGTTCCCATTAGTATAAACAATTACCTATTGAATGCGTACGCATAAGAACTAGAAGGCTAGTTTCAATGCGTAAATTTATTCGTGCATTCAAATTCAATTTTAATTTAGAATTGAAATTAAAGTTCAACTTATAATATTAATTCCGATTTCCCCCATCTCCTCTAAAGGGTGAGTGCTCCTATCCTATTCAAGATCGCATATTTCTGTAATATACTTAACAGATCATGCACATTGTTCAAATTTGAAGAAAATTTGACAGTATATCCCTATAGTTCTCCAAGTACACGACACAAATTCGCAAGTGTGAGTGTTATGTCAATTTATCAATTGAAATAAAACTTAACATCGCATCATCTAGTATGTACCATGAGAACATTAAGATAAGACTGCAGAACTTCCCCCCAAAGTAACAAGTTTAAGCCGCTAAGAATATTATTATACAGAAACTATGCAGTCTCAAGATGTCCAAACATGATAATTCGAGAGATCTCATTGCAGGGATAATGTCTCTCGAATGGGTTTAAGGGCTATTGACTATGTATGCATAAGAACTAGAAGGCTAGTATCTATTCGGACTATATGTAATTTAAAGTATGTTTTATTTAATTATGTCTTATCACAATTCGATAGATTTCATTTAATTATATAATTTAAAGTATGTTTCATTTAATTTAAAGTATGCATAAGAATTAAAACGTATACCAATTTATACCAATGTCAATACTAATTCAAATTCAATTTCAATAGAGATGCTGAATTTTTATGTTTCATTCAATACCAATGCAATTCAGTTCAATTCAATATTAATAGAGATGGTGAATTTGTATGCCCTTTAAATATTTTTGAAAAAGATATTCTCTTCTTTGTATTTTAACTGTCATATCTTAACCTCGTTTCTTATTATGTTAAATCTAATCATTGGTATAAAACAACTACTATTTGGGCAAAATATAAAATCCACAAACAACATTGACACTATTTTCAGAATCATACACGCACATGTGACATTCCGTATATTAATCCCCAAATTGAAAACAACACACTAAAATCTCTTACACCAAAACCAAACACAATCAATTCCCTATATCTCCCCATTTTCTCCAACCTCTAAATTCCCAAAACATGGATTCGGAAAAAAAACTCATTGATTCTCTCACCTCCTCCCATCACTCCCCCGTGCCCCCCACCCCACTGCCCCCCATCACTCCCTCTGTCCCCCACTCTCCCCGCCCCCTGCTCCCCCTACACCTAAACACACACACACGAAGTTCTACACACATGTACACACACATATACACAAGAGAGAGAGAGAGAGAGAGAGAGAGAGACAGAGAGAGACAGAGAGAGACATAGACACACACACACACACACACACACACACACACACACAGAGAGAGAGAGAGAGAGAGAGAGAGAATCGGTGCTCGATCGAAGATAAAGAAAATGGAGGGAAAGGAAACGATGGGAAAAAAGAGGCACCTAAGGTTTTAATTTAAGAGTTGTCACGAACCTGTCAAGGTCTTTGACCGTGACAACTCTTTACAGTTGTCACCATCATTGACCGTGACAAGTTCGTGACAACTTTACTTGTCACGGACTTATCATGGCCAATGACCGTAACAAGGATGACCAACTCAAAGGTGATAATTTATCCTTTTTGGTGTAGTATATTGAATATTTTTCAAGATCTAGATATTTTAATTTTTTGTTGGAAATTGTGTTTATTGTTTAAAATCATATTTCTCCCTGAATCTAAATTTTTTATTGAATATCTATTATAGATTTGTTTTCTCTTATATTTGTGATTAATCTTAAACTTTGAAAACTAACCTTGACTCTAATGCTTAATCTTGATAGTTAGTTTTTGGGTTAATTTTTGCAAGATAATATAAAAAAATTAAAACTTCTCTCATTAAATTAAATGTATATTTTTAACAGAGGGAGTGAGAGAGATAGAGAGGGGGGGGGGGGGGGGAGGCAAAACATTTATGAATAAATATTTTGTGTCTCCATTAGTGTTCTTAAAAATGTTTGTTATTGAATATTATCGAATTTATGCTTGGAGTGATAATTTCTCTAATATGTTCAGGAGAAAATTTTCTTTAAACAAATGTATGTATTATTTTTTCTTTTTAAAAGATTTATTGAATATGTATTTTATGAAAAGAAAAATGATGAACTCGATTTTTTTAGATTTGTATTTAATTTTTATATATCTTGAAATCTATGTAAACCAATCGTACGATAAAAGTTATTTCACTAGTTTTTCAAAAAAACTATGTTGAGTATTTTTCATGTGCATTTAGGTTTGCAATTCACTACACTTTCACACTTGTACTCATGATAGAATCATTGAATTGATATTTGGAGAGTGTTTATCTCTAGTCAACTGTTGGGATTATAAGACTGGAGATATGAAGGTTTTGTCGAAGAGTGGATTCTCGAGTTAGGTATTTTTTTGTTCCTTTTTAGTTGATCTTATTATACTCCTATATTAATTTTTTTATTCAAGTAAATTTTTTTGTTTTTCTCCATAGAGGGGGCCATGGAAATTTTCTACTCTGCTAGAGTTTTACCATGTAAAAAATTACATAAGTTAATTTTCATTGCCCTAATACTTCTATGTATGGTTGGTTAAGAAAATGATATGTTATTAATTTTATTGATTTTAAATAATGCATCGTAATAGATATTGATTGAATTGTTAATGTAGCAACCCCTATGTTCTAACGTAAATATTGGTCAGATACGATACGCCAAAGATGGGGCTTATCAACAATTTATACCATTCTCACCACTGAGAAATATAAATAGCTTTTGTTCTTTACAAAAATTCTCAATTAATAAATAAATAAATAAATAAAACATCTGAACAAAACTGGTTTAATACATGGATATAAAACTGAATCATCATACAATATCCATAATGTAAAGATAAGTAAAATTGATAATAATAAACTCTCAGGCTTATGCCCATACAATCTTTGTATGGAATAAAATAACCAAATGAAGAAGTACAACCTATACTAGAATTAATGGAATATAATCCGCTACATTTAAAGCAACCACAAGGCTGATCTATAGTTAGTCTTGCTATCCCTGTTTATGAGAAAACTTGGAGGAAAACATTTATAATTTTACGTTAAAGCCCTAAAGTTTCAAGGATTCTTCACTAATAAATATGCAAAATGTAACAAACTCATACTTCATGTCTCTCCATCGATGATCGCATATATCGAGTATCTAACCTCTCATCTAGAAGCAATCCTACTTGCATCCTCAAACAAATACCAATTATGAACTCCATTACTTAATCTGACATGTAACAATAAAGCTATCTAGATATGCATCAACTAAAAGTTGGTGTTTATACCTAACATCACAGCCCCCAGATTAGCTTCATAAGGTTACCGATTAAGTTCCATATAAATTCAATGCATATTTTTACGTCATATAATGTTCCTTAACCTTAGTCTATCTCATCAAACTATTTGATTTTTAATTCACACCAATCATCATCCACATCAGTAGACTATATATTTCATTCTCTTTAATTACCGTCTACATTCTTAGACTGTCCAATTACTATTATCATTAATAATATTCTAATGCATTTGACCATTAGAACTTATTTTTGTTACCATGTATCCACATCGCTATGTTAATATAACTTTATAATTATTAAGTATTGTCTACATCTATAGATTGTGAGATGCATTCTCATACAAGGCACACCACAATGTGTATATAGATAAATACATATATCTCTACATATATTTATAACACAAGAAGACATCTATCTTCGGTGTCCCGTTCGTGCTCTATCGGTAATACCCATATGAGTCCCGCGTCCCAAAATAGGTACCAACATAACACAAGCAAGTGAGGCGATACCTACGCAATACACCAGTTCACGTCCCATACCCAACTATGATAAATGATCCAAGCATCTACACCGACCTCTCGTAAGTTGCGCTGATACGTAGTACTAATAATTTGACATAACACTACGCCTAGCCTACCTGTGCCGACGTGTGCTCCGATCCCGAACGCATGTACCCTAACCGATAGGATGGTCTATAAACCCATGTATGTCCACACAAAATAATATAAAACACACTATCATCCAATATGTATAAGCAGTTACTCTATAACCACTTTCACCCAAGGAATCTCCATCCATATAAATATAGCCTTCTCGGCTTAACTATAACATATTAGTCAGTTATTACATAACTCTGATTAAGTCACTATCCTATGACTACACACCGATTAAATATTATGTCCCGTAATTTGCCTCCTAGGCTTAATAGTCAAATTCACTTCATTATTTATTTCTCCATAAATATATAGGTATAGTTATCCCTAAACTTAGATTAACAATACAATTAATGATTTCAACATGTTGCCCTCTTGGCTTAGAATTTAATCCTTTTAGATTATAATAATTATGCACTTCTTGTTTCATTCACAATAATGTTTATATGTACATATATAAGGAGTCAACTAAAGTGATTAAGGGTTATATGTACATATATAAGAGATTCGCTAATATGAACAAGTAATTTCACCCCAACTACTATCGCAACCGATGATAACCAATTAAACTTAGTCTACTAGGCTTAGGATATATTTCTACTTAGTATCCTTATGTGGTAATAATATGAAGAAGCTAACCATTAATTATATTCTCAAGCATTTGACATTTATCTAATAAGTGATTCCTTTATTTAAACTTACCTCGTCTAAATCATAAAATTATTATCGTATCTTTTAGGGTTTTATCATTAATGTGCCCCTTCCAACTTTCCTCAATCATCTAGGCACATCCCTACCTTTTAATATTCTTTATTTCGTATAGCTTTATTCAAGAATTCCACGTAAACATCTTGTTCATATAGTTAACTTCTACTTTAAGTCATCACGCATGCACCCCTATATCACGGACCCATCCTAGTTTAACAATGTATATAAGTTCATAAAAATATTCTTAATATGTTTTAATAACTATTGCCCCTTACTTTGATCAATAACCAAAGCATAAACCATTAACAAAAAGCCAACTAAAATTTTGAACAGGTCATTCGGCCTTCAAGCAGAATCGATTTAGATCTGGGTAGAAGCGCAGATTTTTTGCGAAATTTTATATTGGATTCTTCCAACAAAATTAATATGTGACTCCAATTCAAAAGGTTTAAAAAACTTAATATATAGGATAGATATAATCTTTAAAATGACATGGGATCATATTAAACATGATACAACATCTAAATCATTCTTAAACCAACATTAAATATTCAAGTATTCTTAAGAATTTCTAAGTACGCAAGTTCTAAAGTTTCATCTTAAATCTCATCATTTTTTCTTCTAGAATATGATATCATCTTATAACATGATTTCTACAATCAAATCAACATATACCATCATATCAATTCATATCTAACTCGAGATTTATGGGTCTACATCTAAATTATCTAATTTTTTTTTATGAATTCTTGTACAATTTAAAGAACCTCTCGATATGCATCCCTAGATCACGATTCAAATCATATTCTATACATGGATTGAACGTTAATAAAAGAAGGAGAATTTTGAATAAGAATGGAAAGAGAATCCTTATTTGAAAATAGTAGATGTTCCTATATTTTCTTTCTCCTAGGGCGGTTCTTCCTCTCTCCCAAGATGTGTGGCCTCCAAAAGTGGTGTGGGGTGGTTATGGAACCCTAGGGCTGATCTAGCCTCTTTTAAATATCATTTTAATTGGGTTAAATTCAGAGTTACCCAATGGGACAAAACTAAGACCTCCTAAAAAGGTCTTTATCCGTGCTCAATTTGACCCGAAACTCTACCCAAAGTCCTACCCAACCCATAGGTCCAAATTTAAACACTTAAAACGCATGATTGAGTCATCTAGTCGCATTTAAAAGTCTATAAACACTTTATACATTTATTTGTATGTTCCATCATTACTATATACATATATACTTTGAAATAGCGTTGCCAAAGCCGTTTATGAAAATAAACTATTTAAGCAACTCCGAAAGTTTGTTGAAGAAACTCTTTACTTAAAATCAAAACGATTTTGAACACAAGATGTGTTAACAAAATTATGTACGAGATATGGACAAGATTTGATAACAAGTTTTAGTAAACAGTTAAAAATGTTTTAAACTCAGCACACAAACAGAATGGGATGAGAAGATGTAGAAATATTGATACTCAGGATTTTTAACGTGGTAAAACCTCAACCTTGAGGAAACATCCACGACTCCCTCTACGGAGTAAAACAAAAACAATCACTAAAACAAATATGCGAGTTACAACCTATTTAACTAACATGCACACAAAAACAAATCTATACAAGTTCAGGATTGTACCCTCTGTCGTCCTTAACTTTTCTGCAGATCTTGTTTGTTGATGTAGTTGTCTCAGTTTGTCAACTCTTCTTTGTTCCAGCACTTTACGTCGACTTATTATTCACCAAATCTTATAGCCAACACTTTGAGTGTTTGTAGTGTGAAGATATTTGTGAATGGTGTTCTAAAACACATGCATGCACACACACACACTTATTAGTTACAGACAATCCTAACAAATCACATATAAAGTCTATATGTAGTGTATTTGTTATTTTTCTTTCTTACAAAACCATGAACCTTTTTGACCTTTCAAAATAACCCAGATTCCACGGAGATCTTGCTTAAGAAATCGGTCAAGACCTTTCTCAATCACTTTTGAAAATATTATGTGGATTGAGAACCCTCCAAGTGCGAATCCCACTAGGTCAGGTTAGGTTTTGTAAAAACAGAAATAGAAAAACATCTATTGTTGATCTTTGAAGAAGAAAAATGTTTTAACAGAAAACAATCAACAACGAAATTCTCAAGATGAGAAATAAATGCAACTAAGTGTGCTGTGACATGAAAAACTTCAGATCTATGATTTCTATTGAAAGAGAAACAAGATCTGAGTCTATGTCTAAGTTGGAAATAAGATTTATGAACACAAGGATTTCAGCAACTCAAGATCTCTTAACCAGAACTCTCATAAACCCAGGAAAACACTAAGGATGGTGTTTATTTGGTTATGGTGTTTATGGAGAGGTAAGTGGTTTAGGTTTAGAGGTATTTGGACGAAGTTAGGGTTTCTAACTAGGGTTTGGTTTCTCTCTCTAACTTCTCTCTTCTCTCTTCTCTCTCTTCTCTCTCTATTCTTTTTCTGAGAAAACTCAAAGTGGCAAAAGCTCTCGAAGGCTGAAATTGGAGGCCTTTAAATAGGAAGAGAGGAAGATTCCAGAGCATCGTTAAAAAACAATGGCTGAGATTGAGTCAAGCTCCATTGACTGCAATCCAAGGGCTCACAACAGGCGGTGGATTAAACAGGCTATGATTGGCTTAAGGGATTACACGGGGATCCACTCAAAAGACATGCAGGCCATCGATAAGGGTTGATCCAAGGGCTGATAACAAGCGATGGTATGTCTCTGTAAAGAAACACACCTAGGGCCAATCAGAGAACAGCAAGTGTTGGTCTGAGGACGAATGCAAACGCGCGTCCCAAAATAATTACAAAGCCAACCCTAAAGTCTCTAGCGCTTTCGGTTTCTACCCAGAGTAACTTTAGGCCAATAAACACAACAAAGCATATTTATACATTAACCCCAAGACTTTTTAAATCAAGTTTTAATTAAATAAAACCTTGTTTAAAATATGTTTTAAATTCCCAAAAAATTATTAAAAATCAAATTGAGGGATTTAAACACACTCACAACATTAATACACATAGTGGTGCAATATGAAATTCAAGAATGAAATTCTAAGTGTGTGAGTGATGGCTATAGTCTCAGGATCATCACAAGATGAATAGAAGAAGAAGCAACCCAATCTCTGAAGCTCTTTGGTTTCTAGGATGGACACTATTTTGTCACAATTTCCAAACTAGATGAGCTCTTATACAGTCTAGACTCAAATGAGTCAAAAGTATAAGGGCTTCAATCTCCCCCTTTGGAAATATGAGACAAAATCTCCTTTGAGTCATCTAAACTCGTAGGGCGACAACAAATAAGAAAATCCTATTCCTATAAAAAATCTATCTACCCAAATCCTAGAAAGCAAAAATTACATAACTCAACTATATACAGTTTAACATCCTATTATTACTAAGATCAAGCTTTTTAGTATATGCAGTAGACTCAAATTTCTCCCCCATTTTGTCTCAAATGGACAAAGGGAAAGAACTTGGCAAATATGACAGGTATTTACTCAACACAAATCATACCAATAGATTTACGTAAAGAAATGAATCTATTATAATCAAGAGGTTTGGTAAATAAATCTGCAAGTTGTAGATCAGTAGAAAGATAATTGATTTCTAATTCCTTGGTTTCAACTAATTCACGAATAAAATGATGTCTTATTTTAATGTGCTTAGTTCGCGAGTGTTGAAATGGGTTCTTAGAAATGTTAATCGCACTTTGATTATCACAATAGAGATGAAGTGTGGGTTCTAAAATACCATAATCACTTAGCATTTGTTTAAGCCACAACAATTGGGCACAACATCTACCGGCGGCTATGTATTCAGATTCAGCAGTCGAGAGAGATGTGCAGTTCTGTTTTTTACTACTCCATCCTACCAAGTTATTACCAATATAACAACATGCTCCTGAAGTGCTTTTACTATCATCAGTACACCCAGCCCAATCAGCATCAGTGTACCCAATAATAGTGCTAGGTGTGTCATTCGTGTACCAAATTCCTAAATTTAGAGTGCCTTTAACATATTTAATTATGCGTTTAACAGCGTTTAAATGGCTCTCCTTGGGGTTGTTTTGATAACGCGTACAAACACAAACAGCATACATGATATCAGGACGCGAGGCAGTCAGATAGAGTAATGTGCCAATCATACTACGATATAAGGTAGAGTCTACAGATTTTCCATTTTCATCTTTAGATAATTTCTCTGTAGTACTCATAGGCGTTTTAGCACTTTTAGCACTCTCGAGGCCAAATTTTTTAACTATCTCTAATGCGTACTTAGTCTGCGAAAGAAACAATCCATCTGGTTGTTGTTTGACTTGGAGACCTAGGAAGAACTGTAACTCCCCCATAAGGGACATCTGAAATTCCTTACTCATAATTTCAGCAAAAGATTTTACTTCTGAGGTAGAAGTCGATCCAAATATGATATCGTCTACATAGACTTGAGCGATAGTAATGTGTTTGCCAAAATGTTTGACAAATAAGGTTTGGTCATTTCCACCTCTTTTGAAACCTTTGTCCAGCAGAAAACTGGACAGGCGCTCATACCAAGCTCTAGGAGCTTGCTTAAGAACATATAAAGCCTTTTTCAACCGAAATACATGATTAGGATAATTAGGGTCAATGAACCCTTTAGGTTGTTCTACATAGGTTTCCTCGGCAAGTATTCCATTAAGGAACGCAGATTTAACGTCCATTTGATATAATGTAAAATGCATGTGACAAGCTATAGCAAGAAGCAGACGAACTGATTCTAAACGAGTAACAGGAGCAAACGTCTCATTAAAATCAAGTCCTTCTATTTGGGAGTAACCTTGAGCAACTAGTCTAGCTTTATTTCTAATTATCATCCCATTTTCATCAGTTTTATTTTTGAAAATCCAACGAGTACCAATAACCTTTTTGTGATCAGGACGTGAAACAAGAAACCAAACATCATGAATGACAAATTGTAAAAGTTCATCTTGCATAGCAGAAATCCAGTGAGAGTCATTCAATGCCTCATTTACATTCTTTGGTTCCAAGAGAGAAACAAAGCAAGCATAGAGAGCATAATTTCTAAGTTGGGATCTTGTACGTACTGGTTCACCAGGTTTACCAACTATGTTGTTTATGGGATGATCTTTAGAAACCCAGTTAGGTACTTCAGGTGACTCAATAGGTAATGAATTATCTATTTCAGAAGAGTCATTTTCTAAAATATTTGACGATTCTTCTTCTATAGTTAATTCATTAGTCTTGCTTTCTACAGTAGTGTCACTAACAATTACATTTATGGATTCCATTAAGGTCTTAGTGCGAAGATTATACACACGATAAGCTCTACTGTTAGGTGAATAACCTAAGAATATGGCTTTATCTCCCCTACTCTCAAATTTAGATAAGTGTTCCCTATCTTTGCAAACATAGCAGGTACTACCAAAGGTTCTAAGGTACTTAAGATTAGGCTTTTTATTGTACCAAAGTTCATAAGAGGTTTGTTTGAATTCTTTCTAAGATAGACCCTATTAATAAGATGGCAAGCTGTACGAATAGATTCTACCCAAAAATACTTAGGTAAGTTCTTGGCATGGAGCATGACACGTGCCATCTCTTGAAGAGTTCGATTCTTTCTCTCAGCTATTCCATTTTGTTGAGGGGTCTTAGGTGCACTGAACTCATGTTTGTAACCATTATAGTCACAATATTCTACAATACCAGTGTCTTTGAATTCACCACCTCTATCACTTCGGATTCTATTCACTTGAGTGTCTTTTTCATTCTCAATCCGTAAGAGAATCTTTAAAAAAGTTTGAAAAGTATCGGATTTTTATTTTAAGAAAGCTACCCAAGTGAATCTGGTGAAGTCATCAACCATAACTAGAATATAACTGTGTCCACAAAGACTAACAGTTTGAGAAGGACCCATTAGGTCCATATGGATGAGTTCTAAGGGATTAGAGGTAAGGATATCTTTAACCCTTTTATGAGGTGCTTTAACAATTTTTCCTTCTTGACAGGGACCACAGACAATGTTATGAATAGGTTTGATTTTTGGTATTCCTCTAACTATCTGTTGAGAAGACAATTTACTCAAATTTTCGTAATTAATGTGACCCATTCTGTTATGCCATATCTCGTTGTCATCCATTTTGGCAACATTACAGATTTCAGAACTAGACATGACAGTATAACAATTGTCAGGGGTCCTGAATCCTGTAATTAAGCATTCTCCCTTTTCATTTAAAATCTTGCAATTGTTCTTTGAAAAGGTAACAGTGTAGTTTGAGTCACAGAATTGCGAAATGCTAAGTAAATTAGCCTTAAGACCTTTAACTAAGAGAACATTTTCAAGAAGTGGAAGTCCTTTTTCTTTAAGGGTTCCTTTGCCTATGATCTGGGATGATATACCATCACCAAAAACAACTTTTCCACCATCAAAATGGGTTTTATTTAAAAGTTTTGTATCATCACCTGTCATATGCTTGGAACATCCAGAATCCAAGTACCAACCAGAAGTTGTAAGTTCAGCTTTTAGAGCAGAAACAACAATGTTACACTTCATCTGGGGTGCTAGATCATCTTTTCTAACCCAAATTGCCCTGGTTTTTAGTTTGCGCTTGTTTGCTCTCATTTGATAAAATTTGCGAGCATTAGATTTTTGTTGAAAAACATTTTGCGCATGATTTTGAGTAAATTTGAATTCCTGAGCATTTGATTTAGAAAAGTTTCTGGTAATCCTTCTAGTAAATGTCCTTTTAGGTTTAGTCCTTCTATTCCTATAGTTAGAGTTTTTGTCTGGTGGCCTGGGAAGGACATAGTTGTCACGACTCCTCCTAGAGTAGTTAAAGTTAGGATATATGGAAGAGTTGTAGACAGGTTTAATCAGTCTCCTAGCATAGAAATTATCGAAAGAGTGACCATATATATCACAATAGGAGCAATAAAGATTGCTCAGAATAGGGTTTTCCTTAGGAAAGTCTCTAAACAAAGGTTTTGAGAAATTTTGAGGCTGAATTTTATTCCTAGGTAGCACAGATTTGAAAGCAGGTTCACTTTTCCTAATAGAGGGGCAGACATATTTTCCCTTTGGTAAACTTTCATGCTTAGAGCAACTTGCATCTCCAGTGTTAGTGTTTTGATGGTCAAACTTAGTTTTTAGAGAATGAAAGTCTGGACATGTTTCAATAGGTCTTTTGCCTCCTGACACAAACTTGATAGGTTCAACATGTTTAGTTTGTGTCTTCAAATTGGGGCAAAACCCTATTCCAGTTCTATCATCAGAATTGGTTTTAGATTCAGCAACGAATTCCTCAAAACATTTAGAATTGTTTTCAAATTTGGTAATTTTTTTGAAAACAGTTGCTGTCTTTTCTTTTGTTTGTTCCAATTCTAATAATGTCCCTTTGTATTTTTCTCCAGAATTTCATTAGCTTCAGTTAAAGTTTTCAATTTTTCATCAAACACTTTGACTTCACTTTCATGAGACATGCATTGAGTAGTATACTCTTCAGCATTCAGTTTTACCATTAGGCTTAGATCCTCTAGCTTTTTGGTAAGATCTTTCACAATCTTTTCTAGTCTAGTACTTTTCTTAAGAGTTTTAGTATATAGAGTGTGGATGTCTGGGAGATCATCATTGTCAGAGTCACTAAGTGAAGTGTGTGAAGTGACCCCTAAGGTTTCATTTCTTAAACTCACGCACCCATTGACATCAGCAGTATCGATTTCCCTTTGACTCACACACCCCGAGGAAGAGGTATTAATGTTCTCAGTAAGTAAAGCATCTAAACCAGTTAAAGTATGATTCAAAGCAACAGAACTAGAATTACTAAACTCATCCTCACTATCAAGCATAGGCATATCGTCATTGTATATGATTTTGGCAAAGAAGGCTAAACAAGGATCAAAACCATCAGATGTCTCAGGTTCCTCATTTTCAGAATCACTTGAGTCATCCCAGGTTTTGCAGATATTGGCTCTAGAGTATTTGTTTTGGGCATTTAAATTAACTCTACAGTCTTGAGCAATGTGTCCTAGTTTACCACATCTATAGCATTCAGTCTTTTTGAGGTCTCTGTGAGGTCTTGTGTTGTCCTTGTTCTGTTTGTCATGAGGTTTCTCATGGGGCTTGTGATTTGAAGAAGTAGAATAATTAGACTTGCCCTGTCTATTTGCAACACTGTTTCTAAATTTAATAATTTTCTTAAATTGTTTTGTCATTAGGGCAATCTGATTATCTAGACTTTCTAAGTCACAGTCCTCATCAGAATCATTACTAGGGGTGTTTAACTCAGGCTTAATCATCTTAGAGGTAAAGCTAAGATTGGAATTGGTATGTTTCCTATTAGTGTGGGTCAATTGTTTCTTAAACTCTAATTCCATTTCCACAGTTCTTAATTTGCTACTGAGTAATTCAGGAGTAAGATTTGTATCACACATCTCCTCAATAGCATATCTTTTATTGTCAAATTTCTGTGGTAATGATCTCAGAATTTTAGAGACAATTTCTTGTCTATCATAAGTTATACCATTGGCATGAAGTTTAGTGACAATATCAGTAAGGTTCATATAGAAATCATCGAAAGACTCAGATTCAGACATGATTAAGGTATTATACTGTTGGATTAACATCTGAGTCTTAGCAGCTTTTACCCTAGAGTCTCCTTCATGGGCAGTAATCAAGGTATCCCATGCTTCCTTGGAAGTGGTACAGGATGAGATTCTCTTGAACTCATGTTCGTTAATAGACATAAATATAGCGTTCTTGCCTTTGTTATTATTTCGAGAAACCTGTTTCTCTTCTTGAGTAAACTCACTCAATATTTTCTTAATCCTTTCATTGCTTCCATCAGTGGCTGGTTTAGTTGGATAAGAGTATCCATTTTCAATAATATCCCAGACATCATCTCCCAGAGTGCCTTGAATGAAAGCAATCATTCTTACTTTCCAGTAAGAAAAATTGGTTCCATCAAAGACTGGAGGTCTGGTCAAGTTACCATATCTTTCGTTTTTCTCGTCCATAATTGATTTTGAGAAAACAGTTTCAGAAACTCAGGATCTTTTTGAAAAAAGTTCACCAAAAGCTCTGATACCAATTGAAATAGCGTTGCCAAAGCCGTTTATGAAAATAAACTATTTAAGCAACTCCGAAAGTTTGTTGAAGAAACTCTTTACTTAAAATCAAAACGATTTTGAACACAAGATGTGTTAACAAAATTATGTACGAGATATGGACAAGATTTGATAACAAGTTTTAGTAAACAGTTAAAAATGTTTTAAACTCAGCACACAAACAGAATGGGATGAGAAGATGTAGAAATATTGATACTCAGGATTTTTAACGTGGTAAAACCTCAACCTTGAGGAAACATCCACGACTCCCTCTACGGAGTAAAACAAAAACAATCACTAAAACAAATATGCGAGTTACAACCTATTTAACTAACATGCACACAAAAACAAATCTATACAAGTTCAGGATTGTACCCTCTGGCGTCCTTAACTTTTCTGCAGATCTTGTTTGTTGATGTAGTTGTCTCAGTTTGTCAACTCTTCTTTGTTCCAGCACTTTACGTCGACTTATTATTCACCAAATCTTATAGCCAACACTTTGAGTCTTTGTAGTGTGAAGATGTTTGTGAATGGTGTTCTAAAACACATGCATGCACACACACACACTTATTAGTTACAGACAATCCTAACAAATCACATATAAAGTCTATATGCAGTGTATTTGTTATTTTTCTTTCTTACAAAACCATGAACCTTTTTGACCTTTCAAAATAACCCAGATTCCACGGAGATCTTGCTTAAGAAATCGGTCAAGACCTTTCTCAATCACTTTTGAAAATATTATGTGGATTGAGAACCCTCCAAGTGCGAATCCCACTAGGTCAGGTTAGGTTTTGTAAAAACAGAAATAGAAAAACATCTATTGTTGATCTTTGAAGAAGAAAAATGTTTTAACAGAAAACAATCAACAACGAAATTCTCAAGATGAGAAATAAATGCAACTAAGTGTGCTGTGACATGAAAAACTTCAGATCTATGATTTCTATTGAAAGAGAAACAAGATCTGAGTCTATGTCTAAGTTGGAAATAAGATTTATGAACACAAGGATTTCAGCAACTCAAGATCTCTTAACCAGAACTCTCATAAACCCAGGAAAACACTAAGGATGGTGTTTATTTGGTTATGGTGTTTATGGAGAGGTAAGTGGTTTAGGTTTAGAGGTATTTGGACGAAGTTAGGGTTTCTAACTAGGGTTTTGTTTCTCTCTCTAACTTCTCTCTTCTCTCTTCTCTCTCTTCTCTCTCTATTCTTTTTCTGAGAAAATTCAAAGTGGCAAAAGCTCTCGAAGGCTGAAATTGGAGGCCTTTAAATAGGAAGAGAGGAAGATTCCAGAGCATCGTTCAAAAACAATGGCTGAGATTGAGTCAAGCTCCATTGACTGCAATCCAAGGGCTCACAACAGGCGGTGGATTAAACAGGCTATGATTGGCTTAAGGGATTACATGGGGATCCACTCAAAAGACATGCAGGCCATCGATAAGGGTTGATCCAAGGGCTGATAACAAGCGATGGTATGTCTCTGTAAAGAAACACACCTAGGGCCAATCAGAGAACAGCAAGTGTTGGCCTGAGGACGAATGCAAACGCGCGTCCCAAAATAATTACAAAGCCAACCCTAAAGTCTCTAGCGCTTTCGGTTTCTACCCAGAGTAACTTTAGGCCAATAAACACAACAAAGCATATTTATACATTAACCCCAAGACTTTTTAAATCAAGTTTTAATTAAATAAAACCTTGTTTAAAATATGTTTTAAATTCCCAAAAAATTATTAAAAATCAAATTGAGGGATTTAAACACACTCACAACATTAATACACATAGTGGTGCAATATGAAATGCAAGAATGAAATTCTAAGTGTGTGAGTGATGGCTATAGTCTCAGGATCATCACAAGATGAATAGAAGAAGAAGCAACCCAATCTCTGAAGCTCTTTGGTTTCTAGGATGGACACTATTTTGTCACAATTTCCAAACTAGATGAGCTCTTATACAGTCTAGACTCAAATGAGTCAAAAGTATAAGGGCTTCATCCTTAATATAAATTAATTAAATCAACGAATTATTAATTTATTCGCGACTATCTTCATTATTCACAATATACCATCATACCATAAAAATCATAACACTTACTTTACATTTATGAAATTTTATATTTAAATTAAATAATCCAATAAAATTAATCATACTCGTTTAATCATTATGCCAAATTAAGGATAAATACCTATATTTCATCGAGATAATAATTCCCACAATTTCAATTAAATTAATATAACTTCAATTTAATAATCATAAAAATACGGGGTATTACAGTTAAGAGAAATAGAGCACAGAGAAAATTTAGAGGGAGGAATAGTTTCTTATTAATTAGTGTAATAATAATGGAGGGGTCACCCCTTATTTATAATACAAGTTGGCAGAGTCCTAATAGGTGTGGACATCCGCTTAGATTGGATAAATATAAATATTTACAAAATTCCCTCTTGGATGTATACCATTTTCACTATTCAATGATTGTTGCCTCATTAAAATCTTACTAAGGAAGCCATATTGAGAAAAAACCAAAGTGAAGGAAAAAGAGTATAACTATTGTGATCATTGAGTCTGTGTTGGACATGATTAATGATGACTCGTTAAAACCTTTACTAAAAAAAACCATGGGGAGAAAACCTAGTTAAAGGAAAAAAGTACAATACACAAATGTCCCGAATAACATGTTGTCGTATCCTCCCCTTGGTAAGATGCTCCTCTTATTGATATGTTCAATTTATCTATTGTTGGAGTCGGCGCATTCCAATCTTGTACACAAATTTTTTGAAATCTTGGTGCACAGATTTGATAGATTATTACTTTAATTTCAATTTTCTTCATAAGCTCATCTTGCAACTAATTTTGGACAATAATTTTGGCAAGCACATTTGCAACTAATCCAAGCGACATTTGATATTGAAATATTGTATTTCACTTAATTTTCACATTGAGTGATACAGGGGATTAGATGAGACAAACTGAAAGTATTTCATGATAATTCTTATAGTTCTTCAGGAGCAGACTATTTTTGGGAACAATTTGTACTTTAGGTACGTTCTATCCTCCCCTTAACGACGAAAAGATTATCTCATCAATAGGAAACTTTTATCAAATATATATTAAACAGTACATTTATCAATGGTTCAATAACTATAGAGCTTTAGGCTTATGGAAAAGTGAATTTCTTACAACGATAAATATTATATTATATAACCTCGTGAATAATGAAATTAGGGCATTGTTAGTGTAAGCTTTTGGCTTTCAACACTAGAAGTAATGCAAAATTACTTTTTATTATTTATTAATACGGTGTCCATAAAATGAAGTCGATTTCTTCAAGAATTGCTTTCATATAACTCATTGAATATGAATGGGTGGGTACCACATAACAACGTCAGATAGGCTCTTCTGGAGCCTTATGTTCTCAACAATGGTTAAACCTTTTACTGTATCATACCAAGTCAAAAACTTATTATTTTCAAAATAATGCGAGTTATTCATTGTTTGCTAGACAAATGTCATTATATAATGACAATTAAAAATTATCAATTACAAGATCCAATATAAATTATGAAGTGTGTGTGTAAGAGGGTACTTTAGATAAAATGGAGGCACCCCTTTTGAGTACGGTGATGATAAGTTAATTAGCCAAAACCTTGGATTACTGATAGAACATGCAAACACAAACTCAATGAAGATAAGACTTAGTTTAAACTCACAAATCTCTCGTGTATAACTCAGAAGATAGTAACGAACTTAGAATTAACTTATCTATAGGGAAAGAGAAGTGATCAACCTAAATACATCTTAGTAGGCAGGCAAAACACACCAAAAACACTCTCAAGAATCTCTGTCACGTATTAAAAGCTTCATAATAAATGACAATGGCGAGTGAATGAGGCTTCTGGTTTGTAATAACTCTCTCTAATGTATATTCTTTCTAGCAATAACTTCTGAACTCTAAAAAAGATCATCCCTCCTCAAAGGTGATTGGGGTCCTTAAATAGCCCCCCCCCCCCCCCCCCCCCCCACACACACACACACCACCCCCAAGGCAACTCAGTCATTAAAGACTATGAAAGACATCCCTCATAATTTCTATCACAACATTAAATGCCTGATGCACTAGTTGTCTCCATGTCATAAACATTAAATTCCAAAACATGCCTTTTGCTTAACCACTATGTGTCAAGGGGCTGTTGTCGCAGAGGTGGCTCACCAACTACCGGATAACCCCAAATACCATGGTGGTTCACTTAAGTGCATGTCTGACATTGTTTAACTGGCTAGTGACATCACCTATAGTATATGTGACATTAAGTAGAGGGTTGTTTGGTTCACAACTCAACGCTCGATGGAACTCCAAGCTACTCAGCCCGAGGTTCTACGGTCAGGGTCCTTCGGTGTTTTACCAGGTGTATCTAAGATGGTCAGGACAAGCCCCAACGGTGCCTTAATCCCCGAAACACTGTTTCTAATGTGAAATTATTTCTAATCTCAAAATTACCTTCAATCCCCCTCTATATTTTCCCCTTTGTGGAGAGATTTGTTGGAGCAAGAAATGTCTGCCCGAAACTTCTCTAACCGATGAGCCTTCTCTGCGTGAAAAAATTCTGGTCTCCTTTCCTTCGTTAGGACCACAGCGTTATAATTTCCAGGAAAAAGTAAAATTCTCCCCGATGTACCTGAGCCATAGCGCTACTACTTATTAGGGCTTTGATGAAGGGACATCGCCACTTTTTCCTTATACAGAGCCTCAACCATTCTAGCTTTTCATTATTTGAAATTCTCCCGAAAGGCCTACTAACCTTATCAAATACTCGGTTTAATTCTTGGTAAGTGAAATTATCCCTTGTAATGCTTCGCTATGTTCGAAAAATTATAAATTCTCCTCGATGTAGCTGAGTCACCATTTGAACGACGTTTGAACTTGTGGCGAGGGGACATCGTAGTTTTTTTGAACTATTAGGACATCTTTTCTGTTAGGAGTTTATTGGATATGTCTGACAAAAATTCTGGCGCCAAAACTGAAACTTACTGAAGAAGGCAATCCTTTTTATTCCCCAGGTGTCACTTTGTAAATGACGTAGCGCAACCTTTTTAGCTGTCAAAACACTTCATGAAGTGCCACATGTTCATCTGAAATGATTATAGGCATCCTTGCACGTACAATGGTGGGAAACTCAAAAGACGGTTTTAAAAGGTTTAAAAGGCTTCAAATGTCTCTTTTATTTTAAACCCTTTTCTTTCCTTCTTATTCTTTAAGCTCCCGTATTCCTTAGAGAGAGAAACTTGTGCGAAGACCTCTATTATTGTCCAGTCCTTTACTCATTCTACTTATTTTCTCATATATTATGCCACCACCCGTGGTTGTGCTGCTCCCCCCTGTTCGTATCCCTTCTTACCCAGCTATACCATTCATCACCGCTCTATTATGGCTTCTCCAAGTTCTTCCAAGGTTGTCGCCACTGCCATTCAAACAGGCTCCCCCTCTGCCACTTCTGACGCTGTTGCTGCCCCTAGCGTCGCTGCCCTAAATGTTGATCGTCAAGAGCAACTACGCTTCAATCGTCGAGCGCCCATCTTTGACGTAGATGATAAATTTTCTGATGCATGCAAGACTTGCCATATCTTATCCAAATTCGGCCCTTTACTGTTGGGTGACGAGGAAATGAATTCATCAAAGTGAATCTATCTACCTCAGAGGGGACTCTTTGTTTTCATTTGGACTGTGGTGACTTCCCCTACTCCCAGATTGACTTCAAAGCACCCGGGGGGTCGCCAACCCATTTCAGTGCCTGGCATACACATATGTAGAGTTCTTACGCAAATTCTCTTGCCAAGGTTGGGCTTCATCGAGCCTACTGGTTTGGGGAGTTCACCCTCTCTAAGCACAATGCGGCGTTACAAGTACTAGTTTCCAGATGGAACATCATAACTCATACCTTTTTTGCTGCGTGGAGGGAGTTCACCGTTACACTAGAGGGCGTCTGTGAACTCCTTGGGTTTGAGCCCATGGGTGAGTTCACCTACCACGATGAGGCTCTGGATGCCGAAGAGGCTGCTGATCGAGTTGAGCTGGATCGAATCTGCCGCAGTTGCACCAATTCTTCGAACAAAGCCATATTTACCCCCTTATCAATTATTTTTTTGAAGCTCCGACGTCGAAGGATGTCAGTGCTGTAATGGGCCGAGGTAGAGGTACATCCCTGGAACTACCAACCTACATACTCATATTACTTTCATGCTTCTTCCTAACTAGGAAACACAACGATTAGCCCAGGAGGGATCTGATAAATATTTCCATTCGTTTGGCCGGGGGTTCAACCTTCCTCTGGCCGCCATCGCCTTAGGGTCCCTCTACGCCTAGTTGGATCGAACCCACATAGATATGGCACGATCACTGGGTCATTATAACTTGGCCAATTTTTCCAACACTAATATTCTGACGGGCTTTCTTTACACCCGCTTTCCTGCTATTACCGCCAAGTCACTTTCTCTGCCTGTGACGTCTACCATCGATGGGTGAGTCACCCTTCCTAGTGACACTTGGAAGGGAGACGTATCCACCTCTTTTACCACAAGGTTCCATTTCGGGTAGCTAGAAATGATCCGTGAGTACGTTCAATCCTCCCCTCAATATCCCCTGATCCTTTCTTTTTCTTCTACTGAACTGGGTCTTAAGGGGAACTCCGTGCTTGAGGTTAAATTTCCTTTGAGTACAGCGATTAAAGAGTATCCCTAGGATCTAACCCCTTATTATCTAATGATTCCCACTGCCACCCCGAAGTCCAAGGCCGTTGCAGCCCCTAAATAGGCTGCCCCTTCAACTGATGCTGCAATGGGCGAAGGACCTTCTCAACCACCTGCTAAAAAAGCTAAGAAGTCCAAGTCCTCAAAGTCTAAGCCTCAGGTTCAAGCACAAACTCCCTTGGAGTCGTTTCCTATTACCTTTGTTCCCCCTCCCATGTCTCCAGAGATGGCTGAAGAGCTGAGGAGGTCGGTTTAAGCCGAAGTCGTAAGAATAAATATCGAGTTTTAATGGCGCGCTATCATCGTTCCTCATTCAACTTCTTTTCCCACGATCATGGTTGATCCCAGTGAGCCATTGGCAAAAAGGAGAAAAAGGTCGAGGGTACCTGAAATTGGTAGTGCAACGAGCTCAAGGAAGAAAACGCTGGGTACCAAGACCCAGAAGAAACAGACGCTTGAGAAACCTCCATTCCCAGCTCTTTCTGTTTCTGCCTCCTCTCCACCTTCACTAGTGGTTATACCTTCTCGTTCTCCCTCTGGGTCTGAGGTGTGTGTGCAGTCTTGATTTCTTATTCCCCTTCTCTTAAGGTGTGTTGCATCTGCTCATTTCTTAATAAGAAAATGTTTTGGTGCAGGGAGTTAGAGAAGAAAGGCCCAGTCCCCCAAATGACCATGTAAGTCACTTCATGGGGGGGCGTTGTGGTATCTCTCAAGATGATACCACTCCACCTCGTTCCCCCATGACAGGCCTTACCTACTCACGGAGATTTTCCTCCCAATGGGCCAAAGAAACTACTACGAGGACTGCTACCATTGAGTCTGCTAAAATTCCTTGTCAACCAAAGGGAACTACTGCAGCCTCCTGTGAGTTACCATCGGAGCAGGAGATCCCTCTACCCCTCATTATGGTCGAGAAGAGTGCCCCACATGTAAATTTCTTACCAAGTCTTACATCTTTTATTTGTCCTATTATTTTGTTTAACATTTCTAATATGTTGGGCCGTTTTAGGTGGAAGTGGCATCACTGATAGCTAACATTCTCCTTCCTCCTGCATTGTCAAGGCCCCTTATTGCAGTTCCTCTTTTTGGTGCCATAACAGGGGTGAGTTAGATGCATTCTTGCCCCTTATTCTTTTTTGTTTACTCCTTGTGTCTAACACTTGGTTTTACATTTGCATTTTTCTCCAAGTCTCTCTCCACCCTTTGCCCTTAGTGGCATTTTTCCCTCCAATGCCACGGTTGATGCTACTGCTCTCGTTGGGGCATCTCTTGAAGGTCCAACGTCTTCTTCCGATGATGCGCCCGTGTTGGCTTTAGTATTATATTGGCGAGGGAAGTTTGCCTATAATTGAAGCTTCTTCAGCTAAGGGCCCCATTGAAGCTGCTGAGGTAATGAGCCCGCCTCCAATGGTATCTACCATTATGGCCCCCGTGGTGACTCCCGTTCTCGGTCCTACTGCTGCTGAGGTACTTCGCTAATTTTTCTATATTTCTCAGTTTCTCAAACTTCACCTATGTAGGTGACTTAATCAATGAAAACACTTATTAAGTTTTTTTTTCATAAAATCCACATATATCGGTGACTTAACAACGAAAACACTTGTTAAGATTTTCCAAAAACTCCACCTAAATCGATGACTTAACAACGAAAACACTTGTTAAGATTTTTCCAAAAAAACTCCACCTATATGGTGACTTAACAATGAAAACACTTGGTTAGATTTTTCCAAAAAACTCCACCTATATCAGTAACTTAATAACGAAAACACTAGTTAATATTTTTCCAAAAACTCCACCTATATCGGTGACTTAACAACGAAAACACTTGTTAAGATTTTTCCAAAAAATCCACCTATATCGGTGACTTAACAACGAAAACACTTGTTAAGATTTTTCCAAAAACTCCACCTATATCGGTGACTTAACAACGAAAATACTTGTTAAGATTTTGCCAAAAACTCCACCTATATCAGTGACTTAACAATGAAAATACTTGTTAAGATTTTTCCAAAAACTCCACCTATATAGGTGACTTAATGTTAATATCTTTCCAAAAACTCCACCTATATTGGTGACTTAACAGCGAAAACACTTGTTAAGATTTTTTCAAAAATTCCACTTATATCGGTGACTTAACAACGAAAACAGTTGTTAAGATTTTTCTAAAAACTCCACCTATATCGGTGACTTAACAATGAAAACACTTGTTAAGATTTTTCCAAAAACTCCACCTATATTGGTGACTTAACAACGAAAACACTTGCTAAGATTTTTCAAAAACTCCACCTATATCGGTGACTTAACAACGAAAACACTTGTAAAGATTTTTCCAAAAACTCCACCTATATTGGTAACTTAACAATTAAAACACTTGTTAAGATTTTTTCATAACCTCCATATTTCCTCTAACTCTTCTCAGGTTTCACGAGAGGATTCTCCACCAGTTCCTTTGCTTGTTGACTCGCCCCATCGGGAACCTGTCGTCTCAAAAATTCCAGTCATAATGACCAAGGTTCCACCATCGGTGCTGCTACCGAGAGCGAATCTGGGTACGAGCTTCCTCAACCCGACCTGGCTCCTCACACCTTCTTCCTGATAGTGCTCCAACATTCCCATCAAATGCCTGCCAACCATCGTTTGGTAGTTGAGAAACTTGCGAACCATCATCCTGGAACATTAACGGTGGATTGCCTTTATTCAAACATCTTAGTTATGAGCTATAGGCTTCAGGGTATGTCCACCGTTGTTGCTGAAATTGCCAATACTCCAACTGTGAGCGTTACTAGACCCCTCCTTAACTAATTTTTGGGTTTTCTGAAGGGATTGGATCACGACGGCTTCCGTTTTGATTGGCTCATCGCGCATTTGAAGACTTTGAAGAGCCAACGATTGGACAGCCAGAGAGAACTCTTGCAAAAACATCAGGAGGACCAACGGGCCAAGGAAGCTAAGCTGGCTGGGCTAGCACCTCTTCTGGAAACCATTGACAAAGAGGTGGGGGCCTCAAGGAGTCTCTACGTACGATAAAGTTTAAATGAGAGAAACTCATCATCAAGCGCACACAAGCACAAACGATATTGGAGGTTTCTATGAATGCCCAACGGTCTTTCCAAGCAGCTTCTTTGGGCCTCTCTAGAGATTTTTTTCTCTTCCCTAGACCTATGGTTTCTACTAGGCCCATGAGTTTTTGTATATATTTTTCTTTTGTTCTTCTTCTCATGTAATTCTTGGACAATAGCTCCCAATTTTGTAATGCCCCAAAGTTCATGAATGAAGAAAGATATCAATTTTCTTATGCCATTTCTTTGTGTTACAACCGTTTGCATAGCTTGTGAAGTTCTGTAATTCTTTTATCTCTGCTTGAGTTATAATAAAAAGAACTTGCATGCTAATCATAAAAAAAAAACTTGTGTATTCATAACAACTTCCCAATACATCAATAGTCAAACACAATTGCCTACACATGATAGATTTTCAACCATTTATTATTAATCTTGAATGGTTTGTCTTCTTCCATTTTTGAAATTAAGTAATAACCTCAGTCATGAGACTCTTTTATGATGAAAGGTCGCTCCCAATTCGCTGCAAACTTAGGTAGAGGAACCCCCTGATATGTTTCACTACCGCCTTCAGTACAAGGTCTCCCTCCACGAACTTCCTTGGTCTCACTAAGTTATCATATGCCCTAGACAGCTTGCATCGCATTATCTCTGTATTCATCCAACGCTTCCAACTGTACATGCCTATTCTGAGGGAGCATGCTACTTCGCAGAGCATATCAAGCAGAGGGAACTTCCAATTCCACTAGGAAAATTGCTTCGGCCCCATAAATAAGAGAGAACGGTGTATACCTTGTGGGCTTCCTCTTAGTCATTCGATAGGCCCACAAAACGGTTGGTATCTTATCATCCCACGATCCTAGGAAATCTTCCATCATTTTATCTAAGATAATGATCAAAGTTTTGTTAGTCGCTTCAGCTTGACCATTTCCCTTTGGGTATGCCACCGTCGAAGTGTGATGGATAATGGAGTATTTGTCTATGATCATCATTACTTCTGAATTAACGAAAGGGGTTCCATTATCTGAAAGGATAACCTTTGGGATCCTAAAACTATAAATGATGTATTCTTTGATGAAGTTGCTCACTACTCCCACGGTTGCCCTTCTCAGTGGTATCGCCTCAGCCCACTTTGTGAAGCACTCCGTTATTACTAGTATCCATATCTTCCCCCTTGAAGAAGGGTGTATTGCCCCTACTAGGTAGAACGCCCAAGTGTGAAAAGGATAAGGCGTTGCTAGGGAGTGTAAGTCCACTGATGGGGCATGGATCATATATCTATGAAGTTAGCAAGCCTTGCACTTTCGAATGAACTCAGTCGAATCTTTCTCCATCGTTGGCCAATAGTATCCCAAAGTCATCAACTGGTCATATAACTTGGCCCCTACTATATGAGCTGGATCGTGTACCTATTTGAGGACCTCCGCTGCCTCTTCTCTCGTGATATAACGTAAAGGCCTATTGAAGTATCCCCTTCGATAGAGCTTCCCTTCATGAACGTAGAATCTCGGGGCCCTTCGCCGAAGTCCCATCGCATCAATTTTCTCTATTAGGACAACTCCATCTTTAATGAAGTCAATATAGGGTTATCTCCAGTCAGGTTGAGCCTCCACGAAGTGACACTCAACTGCCTCGAAGAGTAATTGGCATTTGTCGCACTTCCGTTGTAGCTCTGTCGCATCCTGTTTTATCTTAGGCCAAAAATACCCCTCCCTTTGCATTTTTCGGTAGAGGGGTATCTCAGTCGTTTCGCAGTGTGCTTCATTTTTTTTAATCTTTGCTCTGTCACTTCTGGACCGATGCATCTCGATAACCATCCTCCTGCATTTCTGAAGTAAAGGTTTCTCTGGTTTGTAAAGTACTGGGCCAATTCTCTGAGCCCCATCATTCCTTCACCAGCTTCCAGTTGCCTCTTAATCTCTCCCCTCAAGTCCCCATCCTCTTCCATTGGCATAATTGACTGTACCATCGAAGGAGATATTCTTCGATGGATCATGATGGTAGTTATATAGCTCTTTATGACCATTTTCTGGGCAATGGTGGCATAGGCGTCTGGATGACGATTCATCGTTTTGGGCTATCTCTTGATCTTGGTCCGATGGAACTGGCAGAGGAGCCTCTGAATGATTATTTTGTATGGTACCAGGCTCATATGTTTCAATGCATACTCTCCATTCACTTGCTGAACCATCAAGTTTGAATCCCCCTTAATGCAAAGTGAACGGATCCCCATTCGAAGAGCCTCTAGCAATCCCAATACCAATGCTTCATATTCTGACTCATTTTTAGAACAAGGGAAATACAACTTGTAGGAAAGGAAAATCTCCTCAATTCCCTTTGATAGAATAACCCCTGATCCTCCTTTCTTTTCCGTCGAAAATCCATCGAACTGCATTGTCCATTCCTCATTCGTTGCGTCTAGGTGGTTGGCCTGCAAATCATCTCCTGGAATATTTTCTTTGGGTGGATAAAATGTTCCTAAGGGAAAAATAGCCAACAGATCAACGTATGCCTGGCTTTTGATTGCACGAGGAACCACGCACTTCAAGTTATATTCAGATAGGATGAGGAACCACCTAGATGCCCTACCAATCAAAATTATTCTTGCTAGCAAATACTTAATAGGATCACATTTAGTTATATATGAATTGTAAAATATAACATATAATGCCTAAGTTTTTGCGCTACAAAGACTAAGGCTAAACAATGCCTTTCTAAGCTGTTATATCTGACTTCTGGCCCATGGATGATCCTGCTGAGGTAGTAAACTAGTATTTCATTCTCGTCAATCTCTTGTGCCATCAAAGCTCCCACGAACCTCATAGTGGTTGTGAGGTACAGCTGCAACGGTATTCCTGCCATTGGGGGAACCATGGTCTGTAGTGAAACGAGTAGTTTCTTCAGCCCGTTGAGAGACTCCTGGTGAGCCTCTTCCAACCTGAACTTCGTGTTCTTTCGCAATAGCTGCATCAATGGATGCATTATTTTGGCTAACCAGGAACAAATATCCTAAAGTAGGAGACTTTATCGAGGAAACTCTTCAGCTCCCTTATCGTTCTTGGGCATGACATTTCTAAAATTGCTTGCTTCTTGTCCTGGTCCATCTGCACCCCTTGTCGATCAACCACAAAGCCTAGGAATTTCCCACTTGTCACTCCAAAAACACACTTTAATGGGTTCATCTTCAATTTATACTTCCTACAACGGGAAAACACCTTCCTCAAATCGCTTAGATGGGACTCCTCCTTCCTCGATTTGATGACCAAGTCATCCACATAAAATTCCACAAATTTGTTAAAGAAATCATGAAAAATGGCCATCATTGTTCTTTGGTAAGTCGCCCTAGCATTCTTAAGTCCAAACGGCATCACCTTATACATGAAGTTGCCCAACAGGGATCTGAACGTTGTTTTCTCTGCATCTATGGGGTCCATCTTGATCTGGTTGTACCCTACATACCCATCCATGAAGCTGTACATCTTATAACCTACTATTGCATCTATCAAGCTATCAATGGAGGGCAGAGGGAACTCACCTTTGGGGCAAGCTCTGTTCAAATCTCTAAAGTCCACGCAGATCCTTATTTGGTTTTTATCTTTCTTCCCACCAGGATAATACTGGATAGCCAGAGTGGGTGCTGTATCGGTGCGATGAACCCTGCTGTTAGCAAGCGTTGAACCTCTTATTTGATCTTCAAATATAGCTCAAGTTTGTACGTTCACGTCGCTTGTTTCACTGGAATGGCTGAAGGCATTACATTCAACTTGTAGCAGCTTACTTCCTCATCCATCCCCTCCATCTATGTGTATTTCCACGCGAAGACATTTATAAACTCTCGAATCAACTCAACCAAGGCCTCTCATTTCTCCTTATTGAGATCCTTCGAGATGAAGATGGGCCTTAGATTTTCCCATTCTTTTACCAAGTTTAACTGCTCAAGTTCCCGTGCTTGCAGTTTTGGTTAATTTATCATGTAATCTGATTCCTCAGCGACTTTCTCCTCCAATTCATGTATGCTGCAGTTGTCTATCACCATGCATTGTCCTCGTTGATCCACCAGAAAACATTCATATATTGGGTCAACCTTATCATCAGTTTCCTCGGTCGCCCGCTCACACCATTACAATCGATACACCACATTTCCTTCCTCGGTAACGACCTTCTTGTATTGTCTACTGGTAGTGGTAACTTCCTTCCTCTTCTTCTCTCTAGAAGCCTCGACCACTCTTTCTCCTGAGAACTGGCTCATCACGCTTTGCCGTTGGACCTCATGCTCCATCGGATCCACTCCGGACCTCATTTTATCTTTGAGCTGCTTCAAGATGCTTTGGGGTCGAGGGACCACTTGGTGAGCTTTCTCGGTTATTTCCCTCGTGCTGCTCACAACCTCCTTCTTCTACTCGTTCAAGGGCCCCATCCTTTCTCTGATCGAGGGAACCCATGCTCCCTCCATTCTTCTCATCAGGACCCAAACATCTTCCTCTAACTCTATGTCAAATGCTGCGTCCACCAAGTGAGCCTCCACAACAACGAAGGGCCTCATCATAGCCCTAATGGTCACCTATGTTCCCTTGATATTCGCTTTAGCACACTGGTGGTATGTTGAGGGAACTAGCCCTTAGTTGTGCATCCATACTCTTCCTATCAGCAGATGGTAGGAAGTTGCACTCTCTATCACGTGGAACTTGACATGGGAACTCAAATTTCCCATTACAATCACAACATTAACGTACCTAATGGATTTGGAAGATTGGTTATCATACCCCGAAATTACCAAAGGCATGGGGACCAACCTTTCTTCTGGAATATTGGATGTGTGGAAAGAGTTAATTGGCATGATATTGATAGAGGCTCCCCCATCCATAAGAGTCCTTACAAAGCTAACTCCGCTGACGCTAGCGGTCACATATAATGGCCTGTTATGAGGGAACCTTATAGCCCTATCTGCATCGCTGAAGGTTACTTCTCACATAAACCTTCTCACCAACCTGGCCATGGGTCCCTTCTATCTCAGCAAAGGGACTGCGTTCTTTCTCTCAATATCGAGTATTACCTGGGTTATCTCCAACCTACTCTCCTTCAGTATGCCCACCTGGTCGAAGAACCAGGTGAACATTGGGGATTTCGAAACTGCACAGTATTCTAGAACTGGGTCTACTTCCTCGCCTTCAATACCGTATACATCCTCCACATCCTTAGCGCATGCTTCATCACAAGCCAGCACTACATTAGCCATTCCCCTCGTATAATCTTACAGAGCCTCTTCATACTCTTCTTGCTTCATTGTTGACTCTCTTTCTCCTCTCTCAGCCTCTTCATCAAAGGCCACCACGAGATTGGCCCCATGTGCTGGCAGTGGGTTGTTGTTGACATTCTATGGAGGGATTTTCAACGTCCCTGCCTTTACGTACTTATTGATGATTCTTCTCAATGTGAAACAACTCTCGATTGGATGCTGAATCCTCCGATGAACCTGGCAGTACTTTGGATCCGCCTTCGTTGCCGCATCGGGCTCCCCAACGGAAATGTCCTTTGGCTAATAAACCGTTCCCCCTTGAACCATCACATTGTAACAACTGACGGCTTCTTCCACTGTACAAGGCAATGGTGGTGGGTCCTCCCTGTCTCTTCCGAACTTCCTCTTATTATCCTTCTTCGGTGCCTTGCCCCTATCTCCCCCCTCAGCATACCCTACCCGTGGGAGATGAGACCTCCCCCCCCCCCCCCCCCCCGCGAGTTGCATCGGCTACCTAAACATCATGGGCACCACCACCGGATTGGGCCTTACCACCAAGGAGATATTTCTCGCTACTTTTAAGAACGCCAAAAAAGTCCCCTCGCACGTCTCATTGATAAGATGGCAGATGTAATCAGGAAGCAGCCCCTCAGCGCAGATTTGCAATAACTTGGATTCTTTGGCCTCCTCCCTCACGTCGAGGGATCTTTCCCTAAACCTTCGAACATAGGCCACCGTTGGAGCAACAACGCCTGGCTGGAGCCTTTCGTTGAAGCTCTCGCTTCTTAGGTTTCCATTAACGCTTCTTGCTTCTCATCAAGCCCAAGGCTCCCAACCCAATCGATCTCCTCCTCCAACAGAGGCAATCCAAACGGGTTAGGTTTCATCTTTGATGCGGTTTCATTTTATGTTTATGTTCGGGTTCTGATTTTATTTCATTTTCGCGATTTAATTTTATGTTTATGTTTAGGTTCTATTTGTATGTGAGCCTACTAATTTCATTTTTGTTTATGTTTATGTTTATAGTCCTGTCATAGTTAAAACCTCATATGTATAGCTATGATTTTTATTTTCGTGTAGGTATCTCCCAATTTATGCTACTGTTTGAGTGTATAATATACTATTCGCAATATAAAACTAACAAATATGATTTTTATTTATATAAAGCATTTATTTGTGTTTGGGGTTTTGAATATATGTGCGTTTCAAAGTCTCAAGTTAAGATAATGGAATTCGTTCACATTATGTTACTCTGTTACACTGTTTTTCTTACTCTGTTTTAAAAAAAAATTGTGCTATTTTTAAATTTAAAAATGTGTTTTTTTATTTTTAATTCGTTCTATGTCATTTAATGATATAGAAAGATTCTTTATTTATTACGACAAATATTGTATCAAATACACCTTACATATTTTTGGTTCCAGTGTTCTCTTCCTTACTGTCTATGAGACTAAAAAAGTGAGTCCAAAAACATAAACATTAAATGACATTCATGTATCAAATATTGGGCTATATAGAACAAATCCTATTAAAGTGTCTCGTCCTTTCTTTAATATTTAATCAGGGCCGATCCTGAGATTGATAAAAATTGACAAGATTCCGTGCAAAAGTTGTAAAATAGGCTCTTTTTACTTGTATTGATATAAAAAATGGCCTCTCAATATATAACTAATAAAAATGGATCAACGGGAGGCCCTGTGCGATCGCTCACTTTGCATATGCTCAGGGTCGCCCCTGTATTTAGTAAGCCGTCGATAATACTATTAATTGTCAAAAGTGATGTAACTATAAAAATGTTGGGTAGTTCTATTGTGACATAATTTTTGACAGAATTTTCATGGACAAACTGATGTGGCGTGTTTCTATTGGTTGGTTTCTTGGTCCCATTGGCGTGGACCCCAAAAACCAATCAATAGAAGCACGTCACATCAGTTTGTCCATGAAAATTCTGTCAAAAATTCTGTCACAATAGCATTTTTGAAAAATGTTATGTAAAATGTAATACGTTTTCAAAATATCTTTGTCATTTAGACCATCTTCAATGGGAAAATGCAAAACAATGTAAAACTAGATTGTTTTGCTTACATTTTGTGGTGTGTTTTCACGGTGGGAAAGATGTATTTTGGCCTTGGACGGCTTTGTTTCACCTGCTCAGGGGTGGGGCCTACCCTGGACGGTAGTGTGTTACCTGCTCAGCTCTCCTATTTCTCAACCACAATAATTTGTTTTTAATTTCGAATAACCCTTGGATGGGTGAAGGATTGCCTCCCACAGTCTGGACGGACAACTCTTTACCGCCTAGCCGTGGGCCCCCTATTTGGCCCACCACTACACAATATGTAGTGGCTCTCTAAATTTAGATCCTTCATGCATTTTCTCTCTCCAAAATGTATATCTTTTTCTACCCATTGTGAGAGGAAAAGATGTAAAAGTGCACATTTAGCCTCTCCATTAGAGATGGCCTTATAACTTGTTTTACGCATTTTTATATATTGAAAATTACAAATAATTATATCATTGCCATGTTTTCAAAATTTATATTCATTAAGTATTCTCCATGGATCACTTTGTTAGAGAAAAAGAGTCTTTCTATATCAACACAGTTTAGCGACACGATTGATGTAATACAATGATGTGTCTCTTCGATATTGACTACTGCCGCTGGCGCGGACCCACATCTATAAGGCAATAGTCAATTACAATGCGACACATCACTGTATCGCACCATTATGTATCAAAACTCTGTGTCAGCCTAGCATTTGTGAGAGAAAAATGATGATTGAGGGGTATGGTGTGATATTATTAAAGTTCTGCGACAACTGTAATATTCATTGGTGGATGTAGAGGCATACAATATAATCTATTTTTGTCGCGATCAAAACTATAAAAATATAATATTTTTTACAAAATTGAAAAAGTATAGGGTTAAGATTGACATATTGCAAAAGAAGGGGACTTTTTTTACAACTCCCACTTTTTAATAGGTTATTTGACTTAACTCCGAGTTTGATAATCTCTTTGACTTGCTCCCTACATGAGGGGGTTATCTCAAAATAATGAATAAGAATAGGAGATCAAGTCAAATAATTTATTTGATCACATTTGTTGGGGAGTAAGTCAAAGGCACTAGCAAACTCAGAGGAAGTCAAATATCATATTAAAAAGTGGGATTTAAGTAAAAAACACCCAAAAAAATCTTTCTTTCAAAATTGGTTTCACACAAATTTCTTATAAAATAAGAAAATTAATATTAACTACCCATCTCCATATAAGGGTTGCAAGCATGACCATTATACTACCTCTGAATAGTCGTTATAGTTCTTTTATGTATATACTCATCAACGATCAAAATTTGGAGTTGTTCACTATAGTGTGATTTAATTTGTTGATTACTTTAAAAAAAATGAAAGTTATCTATCAATTTAGAATGTTCCGGAAAAAAAAAGACTAATAATTTGAAACAAATAAATATTATTTTTAGTTTTCTCGTTATGATTTGTTTTCCACAGCATCTCAAATTTGTTAGTTCATGAGTTTGGAAAGAAAAATCTGATGTTTACAAAATGTAAATGTGTCAACCAAAATGTTAAAATAATTACTTCTACCAAGAAGTATTGATTTGTAAATTACTGTGCAGACATAATTTGTGGTACTTTTATCTTAAATGTGATTAGTATTTATATAGATGTGGAACCTACTTTAAAGAGAATATATAGGTAACCCCCTCACATGTCTTGTCTTTCTAGTGATGTAGAGTAGATTAGAGTTGTCGATAAGCTTTGCACCTCTTTATGATGTTGATGGGAGATAATGACTGATTGTTGCTGTTTGTGCTTTCAAATTCAATGTTACTTGGGGGAAAAGGCAGACTTGAAAGGAACGTGATGAAAACGTTATATTGATTGATTACAACTAATTGTCCTATTAGCATCCAACTAACATCACCCAACATAATTTGAAGGGTAGTTCGCAACTCGAAATTCAACATCGTATACCGCTTTTGATTGCGACTCTTCTTATTGAATATTAAATTTTACATACGAAAAACATAACATTTATTCCAATTACATCCCTTCCCTATCTTCCAACATCAAGACATAACACGGCACAAAAGCGAAAATATTAGTTCACACGTAATTTTTTTCTATTAGGATTCCTTTGATTCACACATTTCTCATGGTAAATATCAAATCAGTAGGTAAATATAGCATTTATCTACTTTTTGATCTGTTTGATTCACAAATTTGTCTACAACTCATTTGTCTATGTACAACACCTCTAATGCATAAAAAGTGAGCAAATTTTGCTTTGCTATTTGGAGAAGAATTATTTGCCAAACAATTTGCCACTTCTTACAAGTGCTTATTTTATATTTTTATGCTAAAATATTTTAAAAATTATTTTACAAACTGTTTTATAAAACTGTTTTAAATAAAAAAATGTCTTATAAAAAATGTTTTAAATTATTTTAAAAACTGTTTAAAAAAATGTTTTAAAACTGTTAAAAAACTGTTTTAAAAACAATTTAAAAACTGTTTTAAAAAATATTTTTTAAAACGTTTTTATTAAAATCTGTTTTAAAACACTATTTTAAAAAGTTTCAAACTGTTTTCAATAATTAAGAAAACTGTCTCGAATATTGTAAAAATTGTTTTATAAAAATGTTGTTAAAAACTGCTTTAATAATTATTTTAAAAACTGTTTTAATAATTTTTTATAAAAACTGTTTTTGAAATGTAAAAAAAAAAACTGTTTTAAAAACTGTTATAAAAAAATAATGTTTTATAAAAAATGTTACAAAAATGTTTTTAAAACTGTTTTAAAAACAATTTAAAACGGTTTTAAAAAAATGTTTATAAAACTGTTTTATTAAAAACTTGTTTTAAAACTATTAAAAACACTATTTTAAAAGGTTTAAAATTTGTTTTGAATAATTTAAAAACTGTTTTGAATATTGTAAAAATTATTTTAAAAAACTGTTTTATCAAATTTTAAAAAAAACTGTTTTAGAAATGTTTTAAAAATTGTTTAAAAACTTTTTGTAAAATATTTAAATAAACTAATTGGATTGACTTTAATTTCCCCTAATTGTTGTTTGATAGCGTCGTGTGAAAAAACTAGGTAAAATTTGTCTAAGCAAACTTTACCCATTGAAAATTTTGTCATCTTAACTTTTGCCCACTTTTAAATCAAACGGACCCTTATTGAATTTTGTCATTATGTACCACTATTTTATTATTACTAAGAAATGATAGTAAAATATCATTTGATTGTTCAGACAAAATTTGTAATACGAAACCATATTATTCAGCATAAATACTGTTTCTGTTCTTCATATTCAGCATAAATACTGTTTCTGTTTATTATCCCTCTGTAAGAGTATCATCCGGCCGGAGGGATTAGTCTCGAGGTGCGCGCAAGCTGGCCCGGGGATTACCCTACGTCATCAAAAAAAAAAAAAAAAAAAAGTGATGGGACGTTTTATGTGTAGTCAAACACGTTTAGGTGTTTAATATGTATTGGAATTTATGGTAGTCACCGTTCTAAAAAGCGCTTCTATGGTACTATTGAACAGATGTAGCATATTAGTCTAAAAAAGCGTGTTTTGGTAAAAATTTTAAAGCGTAATTTTTTTAAAAATAATTTTTTTTAGTGAATAGGTATCGTTTTCTAAAGATTTTTTTTTTAAAATATCGAACTAATATTTTATTTAAAACAATAAAAAAATAAATGGTATTCAAAATCTCTCTACCTTTCGTCCAAAAAATGCGCGTTTTTTTTCTTAGTATTTAAAAAAATTGTATTTTATTTTGCATATATTCAAATATATTTTAAGATATATACCATTTTAGTATTTTTAATAGCCTTGTTATAATTAAAAATATTAAAATATATTAAAAAGGCTTAAATGTCTGTTCACGTCTTTTTACCCCTAAAGTCCGCTTACGCTTCTAAGCGTTAAGACTTGATCTTCACGCAACGGTCATACCTCACATTTTTTAGAACCTTGATGGTACTTAATTAATTTGATAAAAAAAGAGTTTTAAAGTGAGTTTAATATGAGAATCACACGTTTTTCAGAGGGTTAGAAGTTGTAACGCGATTTTTTTTTTGAGGAGTATAACGTAGTATACTCACATGTGTAAAATAATAAATTAATTAATGAAAACTTGAATCTCAAAGTATCCACTTGTAACATGAAATTAAGTTGAAGTGTTATGTTAAATTCTTGTCCCATATAAGAATAATGTGAAAAATTGGTGTATTATATTGTAACTCATTTCGGCTTTTAGGGTTGGTGCCTTTGGAGTATTCTAACTCTTTGAAGGAGAAAAGACTTACATGGACTTTGATTGATTTCCAAGCTCCCACATGCACCGTCGCTATCCGCCCGACCCGGCCCGATCCAGGGGGCTTGACTTGGCATAAGTATTAACTTTTTAGCGCCCATTATATTCAGTCTTTTATTTAATTTATGAGTCCAAATTTTATTTGATGTGTATTTTTATTTTACATGGACTTGGATTGGCTTACAAGCCCACACGCGCGCAATTGTCGTTCTCCCGACCCGACCCTGTCCCGTGGGCTTAACTTGGCCTAGGTATTAATTTTTTGGCTAAATTCTCTTTGTTCTTTTATTTAATTTTTTAGATCAAATTTATTTGATGGGTATATTATTTTTGGTCCAATTTTAATTTCGGGTTTTAGCAATTGTTAATTCCGTTTTTAACAGTTTTGTTTCCAACTATTGTGTCCGCTAGACAGTTTTTAACTGTCTTTAACTGTCACTTATTTAATATAAATAAGTAGTTTGGTCATTCGTTTTCAATAATTTGTTAAGACATATTTTATCTCTTAAGTCCATCTCGTTTTTATTTCATACATAAGAGAGTTTTTCCTTATTGATTCACGAATGAGTTGCAATTTGGAGTGCTACTATTGCAGGGGAGATTGTTTTATTTTTGGAGACGATTATTACTGAGTTTGTGAAGCACCAGTATAGGACAAATCTCGTCTTAAGGACAGAGTGTTTAACACTTGTCTCAATCAATAAATTATGTATTTATTGTCACTATAAGTCCGTATATGTTAATTTCAGATTATTATGCATGTATTAATTAATGTTCATATATTCTGCAAAGTAATTAAAAATTATATTGAATAAAAAATTTAAGACGAGATTTATTTATTTTTATTTAATTACATAATGATTTTTCGGGATAATTAATTATAAAAATGTTTTATAATAATTTGTGTTACGAATTAATTTTTTGCGTTCCAAAAAATTTCTCTGCGTATTTAGAAAAGTTTTAAAAAATATATTTAATGCATGTTTTGTGAAAGAAAAATATTTATGTCTAATCAAAAAACGCAATTTAATAGTTGCAATAATTTGTATGCATTGCGTGCTATTTTTAGTTATTCAGAAAAATAGTTTAAAGTGATTTCATATGAATTATAAACAAGTTGCTATTTAATAAAATCTATGTGATTATAATTATATAATCTATCTACTCATATATCATGTCATAAATACATATTTATTATATTTAAAATAGTTTTGGCATCTACTTCTGCGTTGCTCCTTGCGATTGTATTAATAAATGTTGGACATGGTGAAAAGTCTGAAAAGTTCAAAGGGACTGATTTTAAACGTTGGCAGTATCAAATATTATTTTATTTGACAACTTTGAACTTGGCTAAATTACTTAATGAAAGTATAGCAACTTTGAAAGAAGGTGAGGCTGACACGTAAGTAATTGTTGCAGTGGTTGCATGCAAACATTCTGAATTTCTATAAAAAAATTATATCCTCTGCAATTTGAAAGACACATTATATAATATCTACATCCCTCTTAAAATGGATAAAGAGGTATGAGAGCCTTTAGACAAAAGATATAAAATGAAAGATGCTGAAATGAAGAAATTCATTGTCGACAGATTCTTGAATTTTAAAATTGTTGACCCAAATACTGTCATGAATCAAGTGCAAGAGCTTCAATTAATTTTTCATGAAATTTTTTCTTAAAAAATATATTTGAGTGAATCATTCCAAGTGACTGCGATGATTGAAAAACTGTCACCATCTTGAAAAGATTTTAAAACTTATTTAAAATAAAAACGTAAAGATACGAGGCTTGAGGACTTCATTATGAGATTAAGAATTGACGAGAATAATCATGCTTCCAAGAATAAAACTAAAAATCCTATGGAATCCAAATTACATGTTGTAGAAGAAGAGCAAAGTAGCAAAAGAAAAATCGTGTGAAGCAAGGTGGTCATGTCAAAACACCAAAAGGTGAAAACTTTAGAAAGTTCGATGTTAAAGGCTTTATATGCCTCACAAACCAATGTCATTGAAGTTGAGAACCTTTCAGGCGATATTACTGATTTGAGGCTTTCGGTTGTGATTTTTAAAGTCAACATAGTGTAAAATACTAGAGAATGGTGGATGAACACTGGGGCCACTTGTCACATATGTTTTGACAAGAATATATTTACTTCATATCAACACTCTGATTAGGAGAAGAAACTTTTCATGGAAAATTATTCTACTTCGAAGGGTGAAAGGAAGAGAAAAGTTATACTAAAGATGACTTTGGGAAAGAAACTTACTCTCAACGACATGCTTCATGTCCCAGATATTCAAACGAACTTGGTTTTGGGATCCTTGCTTAGCAAGAAGCGATTTAAACTAGTATTTGAATCTAAAAATTTTGCACTCACTAAGAGTGGTATGTATGTGGGGAAAGGATATTTGAGCGACGGGATCTTCAAACTCAATGTAATGACTGTGATACCTATTAAAAATAATAATGTATCGTATGCTTTTGCTTGAGTTTTTTAATGTATGACATGGTAGATTAGGTCACTTTAATTATCATACTATTCATATATTAATTAATTTAGACTTAATACCTAAATTTAATGTTGATTAGAATCACAAGTGTGAAGCGTGTATAGAATCGAAGTTAACTAAAACTCTTTTTCATTCAATTGAAAGAAATTTAAATCCACATGAATCAATTCATAGCGATTTATATGATTTGAAATTTGTTCAAACAAGTTATGGGAAAAAGTATTTTATTACTTTTATTGATGATTGCACAATACATTATTAAAGTGGTTTGAAGAATATATGTAGTATATGTCTTCGAACATTAAAAGAATCAAGTTGAGATTCAACTTAGCAAAATGATTAAAGTGGTTTAAAGCGATAAAGGTGGTGAATATGATTCCCCTTTAAATAATTTTGTTCGAAACATGGAATTATTCATCAAACTACCGCTTCTTATTCATCTCAATCAAATGGTATTGATGAACGCAAAAATCGAACTCTAAAAGAGATTAGCAATGCTGTGTCGATACGTCTAGATTTGCCTCAAAACTTGTGGGGGGAAGCTTTGCTGTTGCAAACAAACTTCTTAATAAAATACATCATAAGAAAACACATGAGACAATACATAAAAAGTTTTAAAGCATTCCTACAAATATCTCAAAGTTTGGCGGTGTCTTACAAAGGTGATGGTTCCTAATCCTAAAAGGATTAGAATAAGACCAAAAGCTAATGATTTCACCTTCATTTGCTATGCAATAAATAATAGTGCATATCGATTTCTTATTCAAAAATATGATATTCCGAATATACATTTAAACACTATTATTGAATCCATAAATGCATACTTCCTCAAATATATATATATATATATATATATATATATATATATATATATATATATATTGCATAATAATTCACCCGATTCAAGTTCTTCGAAAAGGACTTATGGCACTACCTCTAGTAGTCATCAACAAAATGTAGATAATGAATCTATTGAGAAGGATGATGACTTAGAGCCTAGACAGAGCAAGAAGTCGGAGACTTCAAAGTAATTTGGTCCATATATCTTAACTTATATGTTAGAAAGTGAGTCTAATAGCTTTAAAGAAGTTATACCAACTCCAGAAGCTCCATTCTGGAAAGAGGTTGTCAATAGTGAAATTAAATCCATCATGCAAAACCATACTTGGGAATTAGTGCACTTTCCACTAGGTAATAAACCTCTTAGCTGTATATAGATATTCAAGAGAAAATTGAAAGTGGATGGTACAATTGAAAAATAAAAAGCTAGACTTGTAGTTAAAGGCTATGGGCAAAAGGAAGGATTGGATAACTTTGATACTTATTCACCGGTTACGAGAATATATTCATTCGAATGTTACTAACTATTGCAACGTTACATAATCTTGAGATGTGATACTCCGCCCTAAAAATAGGTATTTAACGTTATTTGAAGTGTTTTTTTTCTAAAGTAATAATCGAGGAATAAATACATCAAGTAATACATAAGGTGGCGTATTACGTGAATGGTTTAAATGAGAAAAATCCCACGATACATGTGTCGCACGAATGCGTATTTAATCTTTAAAAGTATTAGCTGCGATGCCCGTAAAGTTTGAGGGAAAAATATCAAGGAATGAATGTGACATGGACAAGGTTAATACGATGCGACATTCAAATGGTACGAAAAATAAAGTATCGCAATATGGATTAAACAAGAAAGTTTTACATTGCACGGCTCTCATGAGTTTTATGTTGAGTTTATATAATTATTTTAAGTAGTTAAGTATCATGTGATTCCGACAAGCAATGAGCGCTACGCGAGCCTGGCCACAAATTATCTAACGGTGCGTGACACTACGAAAGTTCAGCTTTGCGCGAATCGTTTAGGGCAATCGGTAAGTAAAAAAGAATCTGACCATATATTTAGACTCATAAAAAATAAAGAATATTACCATGTGAAGAAAAATCGAAAAAAATATATATCGTACGAAGGTCCCGATTATTGCGTGCCTTGTATAGGACAATTCGGGAGGCCAAATGACTATTCTAAATATGATTCTTTAGATAAAAAAATGCAAGGAATATGATTCTTAAGTTAAAAGTTAAAAAAAAAATTGGTGGCCGGTGCCAAACGTGACGCAAATCAGCATTTTGTGGGTGTTTTGAACATTTTTAAAATCAGTTTTGGGGGACACATGTTGGTGCATTGTGTCGTAACTTTCCTACCTTGATTTGCAGGTCTTGGTAAGTGTTTTACACATTTTTTAACATACCAACATTTATTATTTGGGTCATAAGTTGAAGACTTTCCAAAATAGCTTATAAAAGAGGGGGGGGGGGGGGGGATAGATAGATAGATAGATAGAGATAGAGAGAGAGAGAGAGAGAGGTGAGTTCATAGGACCCATGTTCAATTCCCATTAGATCTATCATCACTCTCTCTCTCCCCTTGAACTCCCTTAAACCATTAGGCATCCCCAAAATCTGTAGCTACCCTTGAGATACCCCCAAACCACCATTTTATGGCATATAAACACCTTATTTCACCATGTGTAACTATAGGAAGGATGTTGGGTTGTTAGAGATGTTATTATCGGAAGTTGGTTGAGGTTTCTAAGAGCTTAAAGATGGATTTTTTTTAAAAAGAAAAATGTAAGCTTGGAGGTAGCTTCCATTGAGAGCTTTCTTGTAACCCCTTGAGGCCACCTTTGGAGGTGGGGGTTACTCCTCCTACTAATATGTCTACCATTATTTGTGGACATTTAGGAGGGAATACTAACCTTGATTTAGGTTTATAAATGTGTATAATTTCAGCTAGTTTATATAAATATATTAGGCTTAATATATATAGGATATGTGATAGCTTGCATCCAAGAGATTTGTTAGTTAATTTATATGATTTTATGTGTAAATAGGTGTTTTAAAATGGGTTTTGAAATAAATAAGTTTTTTGCTCTTTTACACATTTTTGGTGTAATATGTGTAAGGAAATGATTATAATGCATCTATGGGTTTATTAATTGCACCCTTAATGTTTTTGAATAAAAAGAGGCATTTAAAAAGATGTTTAAAAGGATTTTAAAAGTGTATAAAATTTTAGAACACTATTCATGGGTTTTTTATGAAATAAAATATATTCAAAATGTGTTTTAATGAAGAAAATGTGATTTCTATTAAAATTAATATTATAAGCTTGTTCTTGCCATTTTGTAAAATGAGTATATATTTTCTTACATTAAATAGAGGGCTTTATATGTAAAGGAATGTCTTCACTTTAAATTAGTATTTTAAAGTGTGTGAAACTCAGGTAGAAAGTAAAATAGGTTTAATAATATGTAAATACGTGAAAAGTAAGGATTTTTCATAAGTTGTGGGTTGAAAGTTAATAATGGGAATTAAACGTTTCAAATGTGCAAATAGTAGCAAAGTGAGTGTTTAGATGAAAAATTCCCCAAAAATAAAGCGTGGTCAACAAATATGTGGAAATGAGGTTCTAATATATAAAATTCATGACTTTATACATTAAACATGTGTAAAGCGTAAAAATATGAAAGTAGAGCAAAGTATGCTAATATACATGTGTTTTAATAGTTAAATGTGTTTAAGTGTTGAATGAAAAACTTAAACTACCTTTTTGAAAAATGACATTTGTTAAAGGACTAAATTGCAAGTTTTGGCAATAAAGGGTAAATTGATAAGTTTACTTAAAGTGGAACATTTTTATGACTTAAAAATATTGATGGATGTTTTTACTCTACTATGGGTAAAATTGTATTAAGTCCTAAAGCAAGAATGATTTTGGGTATAAAATCAACGTGTGTGTGAGAATAAAGGACTTAAAGAAGAAGAAATCTTTTTCCAATTGTTAACGAAAAAAACGGACAGTTAAGTCCGGGCTTTTGGCTTCGGCTCGTAAATATTGAATAATGTGAATATTGGAATAATGTTGAGTACATTAAAAAGATAATGGAATATTCGGATGATGTCGAAGAAATAATTAAGCAGGGTTATGATGTCCTTAAGATGAAAAATCCACGAGCAACTATAGTTTACTTGGCGCTTGGTGCTGGGCGGTGAAATTACCTGAAATCGCGAGTGTACGTGTGTTGTGATGGGTGTGTGTGTCAGCGGAATCCCTAAAGAAAATGCTAAATAATGAATATATTCATGAAAGAGGCATAAATGAATGGTATTGATTCATTGATTTATTAATGCAAGAATAACGCATTAAATGTTTAATATTCATGTGGTAACATGGAATGGTTAAATAAGATGACTTAATGATATTTAAGATACCTAATGAGGTTTGAATCATAATAAACACAAGCATGTGTTATATGAGGCTTACACAGGAAAATGAGTATTTTTTTAAACACGGTGTGTGCGTGCGTCGAAAGAAAGTCTTAAGTAAAGATTAAGAAAATCTAGTGAGAGTTAATGAACGTTGGGTAATAAACATTTGAAAGTGAATGAAAGGTTTTTTCAACAATTTTAAATTGTTTAACTCTGAATGGGAAGAATATGCTAGTTTTGAGCATGAAATACAAAAAAATTATTTTGTAAAGACAAGGAGGAAAAACGATATCAAATAACATTTTCAAAACAAAACGGTTTAATACATTCGAACATGTGTTTAAAAAAGTATATATGTAGATATATACATATTTTCACATGCATGTGATTCTAGCGTATGTGTGTTTTTTTCGCCGTTCATTTCTATACTGCATTTGTATATGTTCCCACTGAGCATTTGGCTCACATCCTCGTTTGGTTACGACAGGTTGTATGTTGTTTCGCACTTTGAGAGCATTGTACAAGTAAATAGTTACTTGAATTTATGATTAGTGGATATGCTTACTTGGCCTTGGGGGTACTTCCCTTGGGTTCTATCACGTAGTTGATGAAAATTGGAATCACATGCTAATAAGAGTAACGTTAAATAATAATAAAACTGGATTAGGGACATTATTTATGGTGATTCATTGCACTTCACAATTAAAGCGTGAACCGAATCGGGTTAGTCCTTTAATAACCTTTAAACCCGGGTCGAGGCGTTACATGAGATATACTATATCGATGTGAAAACCATCTTCTTAAATGGAGAGTTAAATGAAGAGATATATAGGAACAACCAAAAGGGCTCTGTAACACACCGCCTAATAAAATACCGGGTGATCAATCATATACCAAATTAAAACAGGAGTCTCATATGGTTCATTCTCAGCATCACTGTCTAAAACCCACTTAATTACTAATAACTTATTAGGTTGGCGTCAATTTTTTTTAACCAAACCATTCAAATAATCAATCACAACAGTTTATATACACGAACTGAAATGAAATAAAAATAACCGAATACTCGGTTAACATAATACAACCAAATCGAATGCCGCACTAAAAGATGGTTAAAAATAAATGAATACAATTGGGCTATCGGCCCGAATGTTACTACAATGCTTCCTATATATATCACAAGAATAGAAGCGTCTAAAATGAACCTGCATGCATCCAAAACTGCTGCAGCAAACGTCTGACTCGAAAGAATCATCATCCAGGCATCCATGTGTCTGGACACCTAATATATATACATATATAGCAAAAGAGGGGAAAATGGAGAAACGGTTTAGAGCCCGAGTTTGAAATTTTTTTGCAAGTGCATAAATGCCATATTTTAAATTATGAAATATCTCATATTTAAATTGGTATCACACTCTCGCGAGATACACGCCACCCCTCTTCTAATAGTGCACACATATCGTATACCTTTTAAACCACCTTGTTAAGCTACCCTACCTAACTAATCTGTTTCGCCCATCTTCTAAAAGTCATCATAAACTCGAGTACTAAGGACTAAACTTCTCTCCATTCCCAACGTTGCGTTACGTTCGTACGTGGGGTGTCTCGCGAAGTGAAATCCAAACTAGGAACCCCCCGATACACTGCTACATAACAATGTTGATCGTCTAGATCTATTAGGCCCTTAGTACATAACACATATTATAAAATCCCATAGGTATATATAGTTCTCACTAGAACCTATGATTCATACTCCTATAAATCCGGATACGAATCTACTGGTAAGAGAATAATACCTTATTCATTATTTATAAAATATTCTAAGCTATCGCCTGAGCATATACATTATAATCTCTCACTTATGATTCATCCTTACATCATGAATAACTTTCACTAGTTATTTACACTATTCATGTTTTGGTGTTATTAACCTCGTATATAATATTATCATCTTTATATACGTATATCACCTATTTTATTCCGAATTTTATACTCCCGGAAGATCCAGAATTTATCTCATATTCTATTCTTTATTATGTCCTTATATATATATTTCACATCTTATATAAAATATATAAATACAATATACTATACACATAAAGTATATCCATACTTATATATCACACACTGTATAAGTATAATAACCATCCCTCAGAGCTATAACTCATTGGATGCAGTCTCTCAATGCTATCATCTTCCAGGGAATTACTCACACACCATCATTGGTACCAGCGGTCGGAATCTCACATCAACTTGGTAAAAACCAGATCACAACATATGGGAAGCGATCATAGTTTCTCACCGGAGATGAGAACGAAACATACTCACCACGTCTCACTCCTGATAAAAATCACACAATATATAATGGATGCTATGACCTGGGAACTATACGCTCCCTGCTCCTCAATCCATGGGCCTCACCCACATCGCGCAACTTCCCATGATAGCACTAGAGGGGTATGCTTCACATAAATACACCATTCACACACAGATATATGTATAATTATAACATATATATACTATCTCTCTCTCTCTCTATATATATATATATATATATCATCATCATCAAATCCAGCTATTCATGCGTATCTCTCGTAGCATTAGCCTGTAATCTTGAATATACATATTCGATTCAATTCCATAAGTATTCACGTACTTATAATATAAATATCATATATTTTTTAATATTAAGATTATCACAACTAGCTCGTAACCCAATTACATCCGAAATTCCTATTCGAATCCCAATGGTCCTTTTCCCATTAGAACTCTTAAAAATCACAAATTCTCACAACTTTAAATTTATGGCAGATTTCACACCTTGCACTAAAACAGCTATACCTCACTCTACAGAAGTCGAATTGACCTCAATTAAAGCTCATTAGAAGGATAACTTCCATACCTTTCTTTTCATCCATAAATGAGCATCTAATTAAAATCATATATAAAATGGCATGCATTTCAATTGTCTATAAAATTTTTGTAACTCATCTGTTCTGGCAGCTTAAACACCTTGCACTAAATAAGTATAACGCACACTAGAGAAGAATAAATAACTTCAATAAAATCTCATTAGAAATATAACTCCCATACCTTTCGTTTCATCCATAAATGACCATCTAATTCAAATCATACAGAAAATGGCATGCATTTGAATTGTCTATAAAATTTTCGATTTGATTTCTGACTAACGATTTTGATATGAGACAATCTTCAACAGAAAAATCATTATAAATCCAAAAACAATATGAAAAATACGCAGTCAGTGGCCACGCGACCGTATCGAAAAGATCTTTCATCTTTTGACCAAGAGCTGAATCAATTTTTTCCTAGCCAAATCGACTCCATAAGGCGCTGCATTATTATTCACTATCTTCTCCAAAGTTCAAATCTCCATTGATACACCTCCAAGCTTTTTACATTCTATTTCTAACCATATATACACACCATTAACTTGGGTTTAACACTAGAGTTCATAAAGAGTTAACAATACATCAATTAATGAACTCAAAATGAAATCTCCCAAATATATTTCAAAGGTTTCAATCCAAAATACCAACTATAATATGAGATACACACACTCAATGGAATAAAATAAATAAACACTTTCTTCGTGGATAAAATCTGACGACCTCGAGTCGAATCCTGCGGAGTTTGATCGAATATCCCCTTTCTTCTTCCTCTTTTCCTTCTTTTCTTCCTTTTTCTCTTTTCTTTCTTCTCTTTCTCTCTCTTAGAGCTCTTTAATTGGGGAAACAAGGCTTCTCCCCATTAAAAACCCAAAATTAGGTGTATACCCACTTCTAAAATGACTCGTGTACTTAAATGCGAGTCCCGACTAGTTCAAAAAGGCCCTAAAATCCAAATATTATCCCCGGGTACTTCATTTTGACTATTTCGGCCCATTCGGGATCAACAGTGCGCTCAAAATTATCTTTCGAGTTACTTAAATTATACTTCTCATTTCTCACCTCAAAATGGTCTACACGCGACTCCCAGTGAGATAAAATAAAATACGCACATATCACTCTCTATGCCGTATATCAAAATCCACCATTATTTACTATTCACACGCATAGTAAATCTCGTAACATAATATTAATCAGTCTCTATCTCTCAATTAATATTTAGTAGTCACTTTTATTATTTAATCACATTAAATTACGTCACACGTGTAATTTAACTAAAACGTATTTATCCAATTAATTTTTCGAATTAATTAAATCATAAATACATAGAAATACGGGGTATTACATACTTCCCCCATTACAAAGGAATTTCGTCCCCGAAATTAGGACAATGCCGGTACTAAAACTTAGGATTTTTAAAATCATAGAGTAAAAAGTTTCCCAAGTATACTCATATATATATAGTCTAATCATTACTATATATTTACACTAATCCTGCACCCTTATGTTAAGACTACTTGGCGCAAATCATTTATTATTAATACCATATCTATTAGTCTCACACAGTAGAAATATTCACAAATCCATATATATATATATATATAGTCACATCATCCTTATACGTATATATATTAATCCTGCACCCCCGGGCTAAGTCCCATTAGCGCACCTAATCATAATAATCATGCACCCCCGGGTTAACACCCATTAGAGCACTTAATCAATAATGTTCTTGCACCCCCGAGTTATCACCCATTAGTGCACCTAACAATAACATCCTTGTACTCCCGGGTTATCACCTATTAGTACACTTAACAATAATATCCTTGTACCCCCGGGTTATCACCTATTAGTACACTTAACAATAATATCCTTGTACCCCCGGGTTATCACCCATTAGTACAATTAACAATATTATCCTTGTACCCCCGGGTTATCACCCATTAGTACACTTAACAATAGAGCTCCTGCCCCCCGAGTTATCACTCATTACTGCGCTTAATAATAAGATTCTTACACCCCTGGGTTATCACCCATTAGTGCTCTTAATAATAATATCACATAATAGGCATACACACATCCTATTAAGATTCATAAGCATATTCCCAACCTAATCATACACTTCTCATACGTATTTTATTCTCATCGCTATGTATAGTATAAATATTCGGATTACTATCTCTCTCGTAATCTCCAAGGTACATTCTCTATACCGAATAATTAAAGTATTAATTCTTATATACTCTTTCGGAATTTGGTACTACATACACCCCTTATTTCCTTAGAGTATGCTAACATTACAGTCATGCAAAAGCCACTCTTCAGTACTCGTTCGAGTAAGAATACGCTTTACTTTCTGACAATAATTTGGTATCCTTTTTATCAAGAGGTATCTTTTAAATGTCTTTCCACAGCCTTTCAACCCATCTCAGGTGTGCTAGCTCTCGTTGCACATATATGCTTGAATTATCGTCATTCTCACACGACATCCAATCCATTAAACCATTTTAACCTTGTTTATATCTTCCCCTCAGGCATATATTCTACACATTCATCTTCACGTCCTTCTATCTAGGACATCTTTGGAACTAACTAACCAGGGTGCCTATACACCCTATCATTCGTGCATATATGCACAACCATAATATAATCCATGCATATCATATGTGCACATAAAAACAAGGGTATTATCAATCACCCCACTAATCATAATATAATTTTCCTCAACATCGTCTCACCCTTCAACCTGTGGTGAGAGGAAAATTTTCAGTGCTTTTTCAAGGCACTACAGGCTTCACATGCCTTATTTACATAATATCTCTCAGTAAGACGTGTTCTCTCCACACGTAAAACGAGTAACAACTACAGTGTTAGCCCTTACCCTAGCATCTAACACATCTCTCAACTCCCGCGTCTCTAAAGGAGTGATATAACAATGCGTTCTTTCTATCACTAAGTACTGAGCGCTAAACAAAATAACGAGCTCAATCTCTTCGCTCGGTTGTAACCCAGTATACCCTGAATCATATCAATTTAGTCCATACACACCGGGATTAACTGCAATGAGACCTCTATGCTCTCCAAAGTCCCCAATAAAATGTATCATAAGTGCGAGCTCTACCCTCTTTCAGGTGAGGAATCGCCAAATGACACATCCTTCCCTGGAAAAGCGAACACGATAGCCTTGCACTAACGACCCACTACCGCTCTAACCATTACTGACCAGTCTATATCTAGGAGAATATCATACTCGTATAACACATCACTAAAATGAGTAGTTTTATTATATTCCCCACTAAGTCTATACCCTCTCACCTACGGATGAATTCAATGATAACCCCGTTACACAACGGTATAATATGTACACATAATAATGTATCGATATATCCACTAAACTCATCTCACATGTGAATCTAGTGTTAATCAAAATATCATGACTCGCTCGGTCACACAAAATATATCTCATTCGCCCGAGGATACAACTCATTTTTTACCTTGCCAATCTCCCTAGCTGCTCAAATGGTTCTCGGACATAACACGCTTGTCCGAATCGAAGCCCAAAACTATATTAATCATTGCCCTACTAGGAACCATATTCATGTCCCTTTACTCTCTTTGGGCAAAATCAATACGTGTGGTCTCACTCTCCACATAAAAATATCTCTTCATAAAATCCCCTATATATGTGGCAACGCTGGACCCCCGTTGTTCCTTTAGCTCCGCTGGCCCCAGGGAACACACTACTCGCCTTACCAGCCCTGACAGAATTCACTATCACTCGGTTAGAATTCAATTATCTACATCATTTAAATGGGTCCCCCACATGGATCTCTCCTCGTGGTGTTTCACTAACACCTTTACTTCCAGTCTCACACCCTGACTAATTTCTCAAATCTTTTAGCTCCCTTCATGTAGAAGCATCAGCTTCTCAAACACAATAGAGGTGACCTCAAGTACGTTCATCATCCCCGAAATATATTTTACAATACCAACTGAGCCTGGCCTCCTGCTGTTATCCCAATGGCCCTCACTGGTCGTCCTTCATTGTTCAGCATACGAATCACACACGAACGTGTATAAAATGTAGTACAATTATACACCGTAGTAGGAGGATGAAATCTCACAATAGGAATCAACAATCCTTAGCATAGGGCTCTATATCAATCGGACGATACGCTTTAAATGCAGTAAGCCATACAGATCCTATGGACACTAGAACCTGATGCTCTGATACCATCTGTAACATCCCACTTAATAAAATACTGGGTGATCGATCCTATCCCAAATTAGAACATGAGTCTCATATGGTTCATTCTCAGCATCACTGTCGAAAACCAACTAAATTACTGTTGATGTAAAAAATTAGATTATCTCTAATTTATCAATCACAGATAAAATAAATAAGCCAAAAGATTTTTAACGTGGTTTAGCCTTATAAGAATGGCCTACGTCCACTGTTTTTGTATTGCTGACTGTTTGACCAGAATTCTCGATAAGTGATTTACCAAGAGATCCAGAGTCCCCTCTAATGAGGAGGTTACAATGTATTTATAGCCTTGAGGCTATACATGTGAAAGGACAATGCGTTGTTATCTAGTAGGCATATACATCTGTACGATAATAATGAGCATTTAATGCGCAATCATCTTTTTGATTCTCCTGATTTGGATGCTCTGTACGTTGAGTTACTCGAACCGCCTGAGTTGCTCGATACGCTTAAGTTGCTCGGAGCCTTAAGCTCCTCGGGGCACCTAAGCTACTCGGCATGATTGAGTTTCTCGGGGTGCTTGAGTAGCTCGGTGACAATATGTTTTTCGTTGAAAGTGTTTGTAATTGCGACATAGGTTGACACGTGTCTTCAAGTGAATGGTCCACATCAGCAAACTAAATTTGGTATCAACAGAAGCCCCCAATAGTTCACACTTTGAGGTTGAAGAAAAGTGTGGAATATTCTGCTCGAAAACTGCTCAGATTATTGGTTTTTATGGTTTTTAGGAAAATGTTCATTGTATATAACTCCTTTTTAGCGCATAGTATCAGGCCTCATAAATATTTTGAATTTTTATGACCGCTTCGATATTTGTGCCCCTTTTCTTCTTTTAGCCATCAGAGATGCAAACGTCCTCCATTGTAATCATTTCCTTCTCTATTCCCGAGGTAAAGTATTTAAGCACGGCAGAAATCCTATCGTCTTTCACTTTTCAAATCTGTATCTTTGAACTCTTCATTTTCTTTCTATCTTGTGACTTGTTCTTTCCATCATTCGTTGTCAACTGATCTTTCTTTTTCTGTAAGATTTTTTTTCTTCTTGATATGCCCCAAGTGTAACCTCGACCTAGAGATACCAACCTCGGCCGATATTATGGCCGACGTTGGGCATGACTTGGACATGCGGTATCACCCCTCGGCCATATCAAGGTCGGCCCAGGCCGACACTACCATGAGCCTCTCCAAGGGACGTCACAAGGATCAACAGCACTCGCATATGCCTTGAAATGGTAACCTCGGCCATACATAAGCCGAGCCTGCAGGAAGCCACCAGCAACCTCATCAAGACATCGACCGATGCCCCAAACACTCCAGGCCAACCTCACCCATTGTCTCGACTGGGATTAGGCCGACCTTGTCCATTGTCTTGGCTAGTATTAGGCCGAGACCTCCATGGAATACTCAGACTGAACAGGTATCAAGACTCACCAACCTTGGCCTCACCAAGGCCGAGGTCATACACCAGACGCGATAGCCGAGCACCTGCTGACATTTAGATAAGGACAGGTGGACACAAATCAGTTATAACAAGATTATTCCCCACACGTGGGGAGAGTATTGTATCATCATTCTCTACATGTGACAGTGACATATGGCACTCCCATATTGGTGAGGTAACCACACACATGCTCATTACATGCATGGAGGGTACATTACACCCCCTAGGTACTATATATAGAGGTCATCCTCTACCTTGCAAAAGGATCCCCAGATATTCAACCGTAGCTGAAACCCTGTCTAGATACACAGTAGAGAGAGAAATCTTGAGAGATTGTATCCATGGCCATTAGTGCCTTATTGCAGTGAGATTATTCACACACACACACGCAGTGGACGTAGGCCAATCTAGGCTGAACCACTTATATCCTGGTGCCCTCTCCTCTTCTCCTCATCTCATTCTCTTACCTTTTACATAACTATGCTGCCATTGTTATTCTTAGATTGAGCTTGAAAACACCTTGTCTGGTGGTGCTGATTCCGGCATCATCATTTTGGCGCCGTCTGTGGGAACGAGAAGCTATCTCTTCCTCTTTTTCTGCTTAACCTCACCGCAGACTCTGGAGGTGAACCAGGCCTCCCCCTAACGCGGAGCTGTTTCACCATTGAAAGAGGTCCTGTGCGGTACTAAGATCATCTGCTACTTAAGCTCTATAGTGTTAACATATGGCACCAGACTTACCACCGCCTCTTCCGCCGCCCGGGGATGGAGGGCCTAGTTCCAGTCAGGCGCCCCCAGTCCGAAATGGCGGAGGCAGCAGCATCCTTGATATCTTTAGCTGCAACACAATAAGCCATGCAGGAGCAATTTGCACAGCTCAATCAAACTATGATGAGGCCACCTGGAGTCTCACCGAACATGATCACTCCGGCGGCAGTTCAGCCTCATCCTGACGCCAGGGGACCACCCCTAGCACCAATGAAGGACCAGCCTGCACCCCAGCGGAGAAGGGACGTTGCTGACCTAAGGCGATTGCGCCTGGGGAGGCAGGGAAACCCTTTCCTAAAGGATAGGTATGATGATCTAGAGGCGGAAGAAGCCCCAGAAGACTGCTGGGAGCCGTATTAGGTGTCAAATAACACTGTACGACCTCTTAGGCAAAGTCAAGGTTGTGTCGGCCGAAGAGGTGAAGAGGCCCAACAAAGAGGGTCAGCCTTTGATAGGTTGAGCAGAGGGTCGACCTTTGAGAGACTGGGCCCGATGAATGACCTAAGACAGAGACTGTCGAGATCAAGGAGCGCAGCAGGCTCTCAGAGAGGGAATAGGCAGGGTCATCCAGACCAAGGCCGACACTGTGAAAGAAGAGGCAGGGAACAAAAAGAAGTCAACAGCCAACGTGTCGTGGCAGGGGAACCCTTGGTCCATCCCAGGGAGGTGGCAGGGGTTAACCTCGGCCAAGTCGATGACAGAAGACCATGGAATGATTCTATCCAACGCCTTGAGGAGAAGATAAGAGACCTCGTTAAAAGCAGGGACCCATTACAAAGGGGTTACTCAGAGGGCTCCCCATTTGTGGCTAGGATAGTGGGGTTCCCAAAACCAGCTAAGTTTAAGCCTCCTACAGTGTCTCCCAAGTATGATGGCAGCACTAACCCTATACATCTTATCGAGATGTACCAGTCGGCAGCATACATTTACTCGATATCCGATGAGATGAAGTGTAGAGCCTTCTCTGGGACCTTGACAGGGGCAGCGCACAGTTGGTTCACCTCCCTTCCGAAGAACTCAATTGAGAACATCAAAGGTTTGGCTGAGCAATTCATCCTCAACTTCTACTTTGGGGTGAGGCCTCAACAGAAGACTACACACCTGCTGTATGTCAAGCAGGCCAAGGGTGAGAGACTAAGAGACTACATAGCAAGATTCAACAAAGAGAAATTGGAGGTCGAAAATTATGAAGAGAACATAGCCATGACCGCCCTTATAGGAGGCCTCCAGAAGGGGAAGCTATTGTGGAAACTGGCGAAAGACCCCCTAGGTCTATGGCGGAGCTGCTGGCAACCGCAGGGAAAGTAATGAATGTGGAAGAGGCAATGGCCGCCAAGTATGAGGAGGAGAACCGCGGTGGCACTGGGAAGTCCCAAAGCAAGAAAGAGGGGAAGAAGAGGTCAGGTGATGACAAGTTCGCTCATTATACACCTCTGACTGTAAGCTGCGAGCACATCCTCAATGAGATTAAGACTGACCGGACTCTGAGATGGACAGAGAAACTGAAGGCCCCACCACAAAAGAGGAATAAAAACCTATGGTGCGAGTTCCATCAGGATCATGTCCATGTCACGGATAGATGCTTCGCTTTAAAAGATGAGATTGAAAAGATGTTAAAATCTGGAAAGCTGAGGAAGTATGTGGATGGTAAGGCTCCAAAGGGTGGAAGAGATGACCCTAAGAAAAAAAGAAATAATAGATGCCGTGATAATGTCCCGTCCAGAAGAGACGATGATTCAAAAGGAGATGACGAAGATGATCCGGATCTTTCGCCAAAAGATGACAACACCCCGGTGAAGAGGGTCGGTACGATCTCCTTTGGTGTTAAAACCATATGTGGAGGATTTGCAGGAGGTGGCTCTGAAGTAGCTGATAGGAAGGCTCATGTAGCAGGGGCCAGGTCAGTGGCCAAGCTTGAAGTTGTGAATCTAACGTCTTCCAATACAGTGCATAAGAGGAAGAAGGTAGACATGGACACCCTCGTAGTGGAGTTCTCCAGACTCGACTTCAAGGGTATCTTAGCCCCCCATGATGACCCTCGGGTCATAACAACAAGGGTGCATGGGTGCGAGGTGCAGAGGATCCTCATAGACGGGGGGAGCTCAGCGGACGTGATGTTCTGGCCTTGCTTCAAGAGCCTAGGTCTTAACAGAGCAAGGCTGGTGCCCTATCATCACCCATTGATAGGCTTCAGTGGCAAAAAGGTCCACCCCTTGGGCATGTATGAGATGGACGTACGGATGGGTGATGAGTGGCCTAAGAGGCTGACCAAGAAGATAAATTTTTTCGTTATGGACGAGAACGTTTTCTCGGCCTACAACCTCATCATAGGAAGGGTGGCCCTTAAAGAGTTTGAAGTTGTGCCGTCGACGGTCCATCAGATGCTAAAATTCCTGACTCTTTATGGAGTAGGGGAAGTGCAAGGGGACCAGACCACAGCACGAGAGTGTTACTTCAACTTGGCCGAAGAGATAGAAGCCCATAAGAGGGAAACCACCACTTATAGCATTGACACTCTTGACCCAAGAGATGAAACAAAGTTGAAGAAGGGAGAGGCCGCGGAAGAGGTAGAAACCATCGTCCTTAATGAGGACGAGCCGAAAAAAACCTTCCAGGTCGGTAAGGCCCTAGATCCAAGAACCAAGGAAGAGCTGATAAACTTCCTCAGGAGGAGACAAAGTGTCTTCGCATGGAGTCACGCAGACATGCCTGGCATCGACCCTGAGGTGATGAGCCACAAGCTTAACGTGACCAGAGATGCCAAGCCGATCAAGCCGAGACGAAGAGTCTACTCCAGGGAGAAATACGACGTCATCCGAGAAGAGGTAAAAAAGTTAGAAGAGGCCGAGTTCATAAGAGAAGTTACCTATCCGGAGTGGCTCTCAAATGCAGTCATCGTGCCTAAGGCCAATGGGAAGTGGCGAATGTGTGTGGATTTCACTGACCTGAACAGATCTTGTCCAAAAGATAGCTATCCCTTACCTCGGATAGATCAAATGGTGGACGCGACGGCGGGACACGAGCTCATGAGCTTCATGGACGCGTATTCAGGCTATAACCAAATCTTTATGGATGCTGAAGACTCTAAGAAGACAACCTTCATTACTGACAAAGGGACGTACTGCTACAAAGTGATGCCCTTCGATCTGAAAAATGCAGGAGCAACGTATCAACGTCTTGTCAATAAGATGTTCGAAGAGCAAATAGGTAAGACCATGAAGGTGTATGTAGACGATATGCTAACAAAGAGCTTGAAAGCTTGTACTCACGTAGCGGACCTTGAGAAGACCTTTGATGTTATGGACTCGTACAGAATGAAACTCAACCCAGCAAAGTGTGTCTTCGGAGTAGGAGCTGGGAAGTTCCTGGGATTCATCGTTAACCAGAGGGTAATTGAAGCGAACCCTGAGAAAATCAAGGCATTACTCGACATGAAGACTCCTAGGAGTATCAAGGATGTCCAAAGACTCACGGGAAGAGTGTCTGCCCTTAACAGGTTTGTTTCTAGGGCAACGGACAAGTGTCTTCCATTCTTTAAAGTTCTAAGAAAGGCCTTCCAATGGGACGAAGAGTGTGAAAAATCCTTCAACCAACTCAAGTCCTACTTAGGGTCTCCCTTATTGCTGTCTCGGCCCATCGCAGGAGAAAGGTTGTTTGTGTATCTGGCAGTCTCTGAATCAGCCATCAGGGCGGCCATCATACGGGAAGAGGATGGGATCCAAAGGCCTGTATACTTCAACAGTAAAGCCCTTCAAGGGTCTGAACAAAATTATCCCCGTATGGAAAAGTTGGCTTATGCCCTAATACATGCCTCAAGAAAAATGAAGCCTTACTTCCAAGCTCACTCCATGGTAGTCCTCACTGACTCCCCACTAAGGCAGGTCCTGCATAAACCTGAGAAGTACGGGAGATTGATGACCTGGGCCATCAAATTAGGAGAATATGATCTTACCTACCAGCCTAGGACAACCATCAAAGGGCAGGCCCTCGCGGACTTTGTCGCAGAATTCACCTGGGAAGAGGCCGAGATAGAGAAAGGCCTAGAGGACGACGAAGAGACAAATCATAGTGTCTTCCAAAATTCGAAAGAGAAGGCACCAAACGTCTTCCGAGATCAGGAAGAGGTCATCTCAGGCAAAACCCAGAGAAGAATAGAAGAGAACAAAGAGGATCGATACCTCTTCAAGCAAGGAGTTATGACAGAAGGGGTTTTCTCATCAGATACAGACGTCTGGAGCCTCTTCGTTGATGGATCTTCCTGTGATAGTGGAAGCGGTGCGGGGCTAATACTCTCGGCTCCAGATGGAACCAACATTGAGTACGCCTTGAGATTCAACTTCCAGGCCTCAAACAACGAGTCCGAGTATGAGGCCATAATAGCAGGTCTCTTGTTGGAAAAGACTCTTCACGTAAGACGACTCTTACTCCACAGCGACTCAAGGTTAGTTGTCAATCAAGTACTGGGAGTCTATGAGGCTAAGAATGAAAGGATGGAGAAGTACCTGGAGAGAGTGAGAAAGATGTTGGAATATTTTGAAGAGGCAAAATTGAAGAGAGTGCCTCGACTAAGTAACAGCCATGCAGATGCATTGGCAAAGTTGGACTCGGTAACGAAGACAGATGTTAGAAGGACCGTTCCGATCGAGGTCTTAGGAAAGGCAACCATCGAGGAAGAAGAGGCATGTAACCCTTGTCACAATTTGAACCTAGGATACTCATGGATCGACCCGCTCGTCAGATACCTAAGAGAGGGAGAGCTGCCTGAGTCCAAGCTAAAAAGGAGAAAGTTGAGATATAAGGCTGCCAAGTTCCCAATGGTAAGAAACGTCTTGTACAAAAAGTGGTTTCTATTGCCTCTCCTCAGATGTGTGCAACCCATGGGAGTTCCCCGGGTCTTACAGGAGGTTCATGAGGGTTCTTTCTCTAGACACATAGGGGGAAGGCCCTTGGCTAATAGGATCATCACTCAGGGATACTGGTGGCATACCTTGTCCAAGGACGCTGCAGACTACGTGAAGAGGTGAGACAAATGTCAAAGGTTCGCCACTATCCCTCATCAACCCCATCAGCCTATGACGTCAATCTCTTCTCTATGGCCATTTGCGGTATGGGGAATTGACTTAGTAGGACCTTTGCCAAGAGCTGTCAACAACTATAGATTCTTGATAGTTGCCATTGACTACTTCTCAAAGTGGGTGGAGGTAGAGACGATGATAATAATCACAGAGCAGAAGACCTTATAGTTCATTTTGAGGAATATCATATGCAGATATGGCCTCCCAAACACTCTCATCTCGAACAATGGGACCCAGTTCAAGAAGTCCTCTTTAGAAAAGTATTGCCTGAGAGTAGGGATTAAGCAATTCTTCCCATCTCCTGGCCGACCTCAGGCAAATGGTCAGACCGAGGTCATAAACAGAACTATCTTGGACGGAATCAAGAAGAGGTTAGAAGATGTGAAGGGAAGATGGATTAAAGAGGTCTACGCTGTGTTATGGGCCTACAGAACCACGACAAGGACACCAACAGGAGAAACCCCGTTCATGCTGGCACATGGCTCAGAGGTCGTCATACCAATGGAAGTAGAACTCCCAACCCAACGTATTTAGACCTACGACCCTGAAAATAATGGAGAAGAGAGGAGGCTAGACCTAGATCTTATCGAATAAAGAAGAGAGGACGTAGAGGTCAGACAAGCAGCCTACCAGCAGAGGGCAGTGAAATTCTACAACCAGAGGGTGAAGTCAAGACCCATTGCAGTAGGAGACCTAGTTCTAAAGAAGTCCCTACAGAAAGCAAATAAGCTTCACCCAAACTGGCATGGCCCCTACAATGTGACAGAAGAGGTTGTGCCTAACACTTACCGGCTAGAAAACCTAGAAGGAGAACCTTTTACTAACCCATGGAATGCTCATCACCTAAAGAGATATTACATATGATGTTGCATAGAGTTTTATGTAAATATACCATCTTATTATGAAGAGGTTATTAATAAAGATCAGTTCCCATGACAGTTATTGCTACATTCTTAGATCAAAGATTAATTATTAGGATAACATCTTAGGTGATGACGTCAGTCCTTTATAACACCATTCATTGGTGACGAGGTCTGAGGTCAAACACCATAATGAGATGACCTCAGACCCTTAACATCATTAATTTGGTGAGATTAATTATGAGGATAACATCTTAGGTGATGACCTCAGACCCTTATAACATCATAATTTGGTGACAAGGTCTGAGGTCAAACACCATAATGAGATGATCTCAGACCCTTAACATCATTAATTTGGTGATATTCATTATGAGGATAACATCTTAGGCGATGACCTCAGACCTTCATAACACCATTCATTGGTGACGAGGTCTGAGGTCAAACACCATAATGAGATGAACTCAGACCCTTAACATCATTAATTTGGTGAGATTCATTATGAGGATAACATCTTAGGTGATGACCTCAGACCTTCATAACACCATTCATTGGTGACGAAGTCTGGGGTCAAACACCATAATGATATGACCTCAGACCCTTAACATCATTAATTTGGTGAGATTAATTATGAGGATAACATCTTAGGTGATGACCTCAGACCCTTATAACATCATAATTTGGTGACAAGGTCTGAGGTCAAACACCATAATGAGATGACCTCAGACCCTTAACATCATTAATTTGGTGAGATTCATTATGAGGATAACATCTTAGGTGATGACCTCAGACCTTCATAACACCATTCATTGGTGATGAGGTCTGAGGTCAAACACCATAATGAGATGACCTCAGACCCTTAACATCATTAATTTGGCGAGATTAATTATGAGGATAACATCTTAGGTGATGACCTCAGACCCTTACAACATCATAATTTGGTGACAAGGTCTGAGGTCAAACACCATAATGAGATGACCTCAGACCCTTAACATCATTAATTTGGTGAGATTCATTATGAGGATACCATCTTAGGTGATTACCTCAGACCTTCATAATACCATTCATTGGTGACGAGGTCTGAGGTCAGACACCATAATGAGATGACCTGAGACCCCTAACATCATTAATTTGGTGAGATTAATTATGAGAATAACATCTAAGGCGATGACCTCAGACCCTTAGGCAAAGACCTCAGACCCTCATAACACCATTGGTTGAGTTTAAACAAGGCCATTGCAAAAAGACAAGCTTAGAAAGAGGGCTTCGGAGGTTGAAGCTCATTACAAATTTGTTTTTTAGCAGACATCATTGCAACGAAACTAAGAATGAAAATTAATGAGCTAAGAATGAAAAGCATCATATGACATTCAATGAAAAGAAAATGAAGATGGTCCTCATCAGAGGTTGATATATATATCCAGAAATTATATGTTCAACGATTACAGAAACTCCATAATACAATGAGTTACAAACAACGATAAAAAAATCCTAAGGGTTTGAAGAGGGAACGTTGACATCCTCAGCTTGATTAGTCACCTCGACCGCATCATCACAATGGTCTGCCCCTCCAACCTCGGTGACCTCCAATATAGCAGTCTCGACAGGAGCGGCAGCCTCTTACTCAACCTCCTGAAGAGCTTGGGAAAATTGAGGATCAACAAAGCCGAGACTAACGAAATCAGAGGCCTTCAAAGTTTCGTCCTCTCTCTCCCTCACGTCTGCCCATTTAATAGTGGCTTTGATACCTATTTCAAGGTATTCAAAGCCTAAGCCCATGAACTCATCAGAGGCCTTATAATCAGTAATTATCTTCTCTGAGGCATCATCAAGGGCGACCCTGACAGCTTAGTTGACTTTCTACTGCAGAACGTCGTCCTTAGCCTTCAGTGCAGCAGCATGATCCTTGTCGAGCTGGGAGATGTCCTTCTCCAACCCATTTACCTTCTTCTCAGAGTTATCCAGCTCAGACTTGAGGCGCTCGATCTCTGCCTTCAGAGTACTCTGGACTTTCTCGGCCTCTTACCCCTTTTGGATGAGGGGCAACTTCCTCAGAGTCCAGTTGGATAAATGGTTCATAGCGGTCAAGCCCTGCATATTTAATGATCATGAGTAAGCTGAAGAAGAATTAGATGTTACACTTAGAAGAATTTCTGAAGAAGGATCAAATCATACCTAAACGGCTCTGTGAAGGTCGAACTCAACCAGCAATGGAGTGTCCAGAGACCTGAAGAAGCATTTGTCAGCCTCGGTCATTATAGATCCGACGGCATCCAGGGCCTGCATACTGTGGCCGACTACACTGTCAGTTATCTTCAGCTGATCCAGACGAGCCGACAAGACGTCAGCTGAAGAGATAGGGATGGCAGCGTCAGCAGTCTTCTTCTTCGGCCTCTGATCCTCAGGGGCATGACCTTCGGGAGCCCTTTTCTTTTTGGCTGGGGGATTAAAGGCAGAGGGAGCTGGGGGAGGATCGTTAAGACTTGCTTTCTTGGCAAGTCTCATCAAGCTTGGTGCAGCCATCTCCCAAAGCTCGTCCGAAATATCCTTTGGTCGCTCTGTAAAAAATTAGTAGACCTGAGTTAGATAATCAAATATGAATAAACTCAGAGGTTAAACTTCAAAAACAAAAATGCTTACCAAGCTCGGCAAGGGGACTTCTACCCAGACCTATCCCAGAGAGGAAGTAGGGAGTCATCAAGTGTTCGAACCTGACATATAGACCATGTACCCCCTGATTTTGAAGGGATTTCACCTTCTGGAGGTTTTGTAGACTTAGGCCAGGGTCGGCCCTGGCAGACATGGTGACCTTACCCCACCTCAGGGGTATCCTCTGCTCCAGATTGGACGAGGGAACACATGGGCCAAATTCCCATGGCCCTGAAGCAAAGAAGTACCGAGGCTTCCAGTTATGGTTGGAAGTCTGAGTCACCTGAAGCAATTTCTTCTCAGGCCTCCAAGCTACAAAATGGTAGTATCTCGGATGATTTTTGGCTAAGGAAGGGACGTAGCAACCTACGAAGACCTGAACTGGAAGGTCTAAGTGTTGGACAGACTTCCATAACACTATGGCCCCTATTAGGACTCTCCAGGCATTAGGAGAGAGTTGGGAGGGGGCCAAATTAATATAAGAAATGATGTACTTGATAATGGGGTGAATGGGCAGACGAAACCCCAACTTGAACATCTGCTCGTACAGGCAGATCTCGCCGTCTCAGCCATGGTAAGCCCTCTCTTCCCTCAGAGGTCTCCTAAGTTTTATTGAGGGGCTGATAGAATACAGATATCTAAAGCAGAGAAGGTCTACCTCAGTAATAGTACTCTCGATCTCGACCGCCTCAGAGACGTCGAAATCGCTCTCAACCTCATCATCATCCAACTCAACGTCGGCCGGAGAAGATGTTGATGGGTTACTCGGGAACCTCTGAGCGAACTCTACCCCGGTGACAGCCGACAGCGGGATGGAATCAAGTGGTGGTGGAATGGCCACACTCGGCTCAAGAATCTCAACCTCTGAGGAAGACCCTGAGGTGCTTGAGTGATTATGGGACGATGCTCGGCTGGAGACCTCAGCCTGATCAGGGGCCTGATCAGGCCTAGGTGTGAAATCCATAGCCTCCTGAAAGGAATCCACAGACATGGGGTCTGAGGTAGAAGATTCAGACTCAGACATCGGTATGGGATCAACAGGAACCTCTTTCTGATAGAAGTTCTCCGGGGAGTCAGGATATATCACCTTCGGAGGTGGTGGAAATATGGGTCTAATGGGAAACTCTTGTGATCTACGAGCCTCCTCCTGTGCTCTTTCTATTTGCCTAATATTTTCTAAAGTCTTCTCTCTAAGGGAGGGGAACTCCTCAAGAAGCTGATATAAGGGTCTGAGCATCAGAGGACGACACTACACTTAGGGATTTTCCTAAACTCCAAAAATTACAAACAAGACTGGTTGATAAAGCAAAGGAATCTAAGGATCAAACTAAGATATTCAAAGCAAACACAAGTCACCGAAAAACTCAGAAACTCACCGAAAAACTAAGAAACTAGCCGAAAAATATGAAAATAAGGGTGCTTGCAGGAAAAATGAAGGAAAAAGTATGGTAGAGGTTACCTGAGGATGAAATGGTAAGGAAGAGAGGAGAAGATGCGAAAAATCACCACCCAAAAGCCTTGAACCAAGATCTTTCTAGAGAGAGAAAGCTGCAGGAACGAGAGCGACTGAAATGGGAGAAATGAAGAAGAACGAAGGGAAGAAAGGTTCAAACCCCTTAAATACTTAAGCACAACTCCCAAGTCCCATAATTGCCTTGGGAGCCCCAAAGGGTGGCTGACAGCACACGCCTACCAAGAAAGCATGTTCCAGCATTGGACAAGTGTAAAGAAACTATAGGCTTGTAATAGACAGGCCTCGGAGGTGTGGTAATCCCCTAGTCACTTTCTCTCACATATGACTAAGGGCTGGGGGTGATTGATATGCCCCAAGTGTAACCTCGTCCTAGAGACACCAACCTCGACCAATATTATGGCCGACGTTGGGCATGACTTGGACACGCGGTATCACCCCTCGGCCATATCAAGGTCGGCCCAGGCCGACACTACCATGAGCCTCTCCAAGGGACGTCACAAGGATCAACAGCACTCGCATATGCCTTGAAATGGCAACCTCGACCATACATTGGCCGAGCTTGCAGGAAGCCACCAGCAACCTCATCAAGACATCGGCCGATCCCCCAAACACTCCAGGCCAACCTCACCCATTATCTCGGCTGGGATTAGGCCGACCTTGTCCATTGTCTCGGCTAGTATTAGGCCGAGACCTCCATGGAATACTCGGACTGAACAGGTATCAAGACTCACCAACCTCGGCCTCACCAAGATCTAAGTCATACACCAGACACGATAGCCGAGCACCTGCTGACATTTAGATAAGGACACGTGGACACAAATCAGTTATAACAAGATTATTCCCCACACGTGGGGATAGTATTGCATCATCATTCTCTACATGTGACAGGGACAGATGGCACTCCCATATTGGTGAGGTAACCACACACATGCTCATTGCATGCATGGAGGGTACATTACACCCCCTAGGTACTATATATAGAGGTCATCCTCTACCTTGCAAAAGGATCCCCAGATATTCAACCCTAGCTGAAACCCTGTCTAGATACACAGTAGAGAGAGAAAGCTTGAGAGATTGTATCCATGGCCATTAGTGCCTTATTGCAGTGAGATTATTCACACACACACACGCAGTGGACGTAGGCCAATCTAGGCTGAACCACTTATATCCTGGTGCCCTCTCCTCTTCTCCTCATCTCATTCTCTTACCTTTTAAATAACTATGATGCCATTATTGTTCTTAGATTGAGCTTGAAAACACCTTGTCTGGTGGTGCTGATTCCGGCATCATCACTTCTCTTTTATTTACTTTGTTCATCATGGTTTACCTTGTTGAATCGCTTGACAAATTTCGATCTGAATTTTCAATCCCTTCCTGGGTTATTTTGGAAGAAATTTTTTAACACTCTGATTATTTTTCTTTGGCTGAGGGACATTGGTTCCCCAGTCTTTTTGTAATCGAATGTGGCTTTTCTTTCCTACCAAATCCCCCGTGTTTGGAGTTTTGCCAATATTTTGATGTTGTACCAGCAAGAATAGCTCCAAATACATGGAGGATAGTTAATAGCGTACACAGGTTAAATCAACTTCATGGAACCCGTTTAGGGATTCTAGAGATTATGTATTGCTACAGATGGGTTATTAGCGATAGTACTTTATATTTAAAAACTAGGTTTTTGAATAGAGTGTTAGTTGTCAATCTTCCTGATGCCAATAGGGATTAATTTGATCATGGAGTGGTGATGATAAATGGGCAACACCCTCCATTAAATGGAGATGATGTATACCAAGGTCCCAGATGTCCACCTTATGGCAATGGGATATGTTGTTTTTATTTTTTGAAATATTTTTTTCTTTATGTTTGATAAAATGCATCACTGATGTTTGTTTTTGTTTGTTACAATTGACAGTAAAAGAAAACCTCCAAAAGAGGATGATGTTAATTTAAAGCATTTGAAACTTATTTGGGATTTGCATCAATCTGTTGCTGAGGAGCATATTAGATCTGCTTCTTACTTGTTACAGTACAAAAGTTATACTTCATCTTTCACTCCTCTTCCTCGTCCAGTAATAGTTAATCTTGACCAAGTGCCAGCCTCCGAGACTAGTGTGGAAGGTTCTTCCTCTGAGTCGAGTATTCCTATAAGTGATTTGTTGAAGAAGAGAAGAGCTCCTACCTTTTTTGACAAATCTGCCTCTGCCACTGTGGAGGCAAAGAATAGTAAACAAGATGTCCCAGAAGAAAGGACAAAAACCACTGATGTGCCCCCTCCTACTACTGCCAAGAAGGTTGGAGAGAAGTCCCCTATCACTCCGAGCTAGACTCTCACTATCTCTCCTCCGAGCGAGGTTATTGTCATATCACCAATAAAGACAACGTCTTTAATTGAAAATGTTCCTGCTCCTCTGAGGAGGTTAAAGAAAAGATCTTCTGAGAAACCTGCTGAACCTATCTCTCAACCTTTAAATGTTGAAGGTAGTGTTTCAAATTTTGTTCCTCCGAGCTCTGCTATGGGCTTGGTGAAATCCTGGACTATCCCAGAAGTCCAAGGCATTGAAGATACTCTTTCTCGTGAGAGAATCACTACCCTGGCTACTCAACACATTGCCTCAGTAAGTATCTTTATCTCGACCCCTTTATTTCTTTAATACTATGTTCATGTATTGACTTTAAGTGATTTCTTTTTTCAGTTGGTGACGTGTTTCAACAGCATTTTAAAGAAGGATGAAGCTATTAAGGATTCAAGTTCCTAGGGAGGAGTAGAGGAAGCTTTTGTTGGGATGAATCAGTCTTTAAAAGACTCTCGTTAAAAATACGAGGAAGATAAAGTTGCTTGGGAGAAGCAACTCAAGTATATTGAGCTGGACAGAAATCAAGCTATGAATGCCTCAAAGGAATTGGAGAAGAAGTTGAAGGAGTTTGAGCAGAGCAATAAAGACTTTGAACAAAGCAACAAGGAGCTAGAAGTTAAGCTCAAGTCTGCTGAAGAGGAAGTTGTTAAACTTCAAGATGTTGAGCAATAGAAAATGGAGGTGGAAGAGAAGTTTAAGGCTTCCGAGGAGCTCCTTAGGGAAAGGACCTCCTCGGAGAAGGCAAAAAGGAAGAAGGCAGTTAAAAAATCATTCAATGCTGGTTGGGGCAAAGGATGGAACAAGGGCCTGGCTACCATGTCCTCTTAAATGGAGTATGCCATCCTTAAATATTTGAGAGATGGATGGGTTACAACCTTGCAGGAACTGAGAATTGCTGAGAATTTTGAGTTATTCCAGCAGCACACTCATGGCCCTCCTCCCTATCCTGGAGAAGAAGAAGAGGATGAAGTTTCTTTAGATGAATCTTCCATGATGATTGGAGATCAGGTCCCTGTTGTTCCTGTTGTTCAACCTTGCTCCGAGAAACTCCAACCAACCAGCACTTCTGTCGAGCAGCTACCCTTATCCTCCGAGCAACCAGTCACTTCCTCCAAACCTTCTGAGGAAGTTATAGGAAACAAGGAGAAGGTGTAAAGTTGTTCGGGCTTTTTATTTTGTTGCTTTCTTGAATGTAACCTTGGACTATGTATCTCTTTTTATGATGAATAAAATTTTGAACTTTGGTTGTTCGTCTTGACTTTATCTTTTACTTGTTCTGTGTGCATCATTATTGATTCTTTTTATTTATTCTATTTATTAGTTTATGGCCAAGATGGAGCTCTTATCAGCTCATGACATAGAATTGATGAAAAATTGCAATGATTATTTTAAAGCTGGTCATGCAGATCTTAATGAGGCTCAAATCATCGATATCCTTGGTTCAGGTGCTTCTGAATGAGCAGTTAAAGCTTATCAATACTTAAAGTGTTTTCTCGATCGTGCTGTTTCCAACAATGTGGCCTACTACGAGATAATTGAAGATCTCTAAGGAACTATCGAGGAATTCCAACAATAATATAAAGAATATGCTACCCTTTTTCACCAAGGATACGAGAAAAAATATCACAATTGAGTGCTGACAAAGGGTATGACAAGTTTATCTTTGCTTATGAGAAGAAAGAGAGTGTTCTCAAGCTTGAAGTTGAAGAGCACAGGCATATAGCCAAGTTGTTGGAGCAGGAGAACATTTCTTTGCAAGAAGAGATAAAATAACTAAAATCTGCTACATCTTCTTCGGGAGCCTTGGTCCCTGTTAATGATGAAGGTTTTTATTTCTTGGAGGTAGAAAATGCCAACTTACGAAATGAGTTGGAAACTTTGAAAAGAGATGGATCCTCGACATCAACTCATGGACGAGTAAGATCTTCTTCTTGTGGACGAGTAAGATCTTCTTCTCGTGGATGAGCAAGGGATAGTTGAGTTTCTATTAAAGAATTGAGAACTCAATCGGCATTGGAGAATCATGCATTTCAGTTGATGGCGAAGAATCAAGCTTTAGCAGAAATGTCCAGGAAAATTATGAATTTTACTGACCAACTCTCTTCCCAGAGTTCTGCTTTGGAAAATAAGGAAATTCTGGCGAAGAGTCTCCACGAGCAACTAGAGAGTTTAATTTATCAGTTCCATAAACAACCTAGAGAATTTGGATGGCTGGGTATAATAAATCCCTTTACCATCTTGATGCTCGGATCCAGCAATCAAATAACGAGGGGTACAGACAAGGGTGGTTGAATGCACTGTGTGTGTTAAAATTGGAGCAGGGCCACTACTTATGGGATTGTTATGACCCTGGAGTGCTTGATTTGCCCATGCCTCCTTTTAAGCTTGACATCAGTTGGATTACTGCTTGGGTAATTCCTCAATGCTTAATCTCCAAGTATCTCGGCAATTACAGTCTTCATGCAAACTTTGAGATATCTCGCCCAAAGCATTTGCTTGATCGTCCCTCCGTGATGAATGTTCGAATGCTGCGAGATCTAAACTTTATAAATTCCCCTTATGCATTAGATGACCCTCCTGCTGGGGTAGAACCTGTTTCAAAGGTAGAAAAGAAAAACAAATAGAATAGGATTTTTATGTAATAAAGTATATTTTTCACATCATATGTAATTCTACATGATTTGAATGAAGAAATTTTAATCTTTTGCCATTTTATTTTCTTCTAAATAATTTGTAGAATGTCCTTGTTTATTTGTTTGTGAATATATGTACATTCTATTTTGTTTTTGGATAATGAAACTTGTCCTATTTGTTTTATTATAGTGAATTATCACTCTTTGGGCCTAAGTAATGGAATGACTTGAATCCCATGTTCCTGCTTAGTTTGGTACTAACCAACTGGAGTTGATTGTAATTAATTTTCTAACCAATCGGAGTTGGTGGTAATTGATTTTCCGACCAACATGAGTTGGTGGTAATTAGTTCCCTACCAATCGGAGTTGGTGGTAATTGATTTGTCGACCAACCGGAGTTGGTGGTAATTAGTTCCCGACCAACCGGAGTTGGTGGTAATTGATTTGCCGACTAACCGGAGTTGGTGGTAATTAGTTTACCGACCAATCGGGGTTGGTGGTAATTGATTTGCCGACCAATCGGAGTTGGTGGTAATTAGTTTACCGAACAACCGGAGTTGGTGGTAATTGATTCCCGACCAACCGAAGTTGGTGGTAATTGATTTGCCGACCAACCAGAGTTGGTGGTAATTAGTTGGCCGACCAATTGATGTGTAGTGTGTAGCACTAATATTCCAAAAAAAAAAATTCAACAAAGAGAGAAATTGGGTGAAACATCACTTTATCCATACTGAAGAAATTGTATTACATATGAATTTCAATTACTGATAATATTTGCACAGATGCTCTTCATTCCATGCATTCTTGAATTCTTCTCCTTCCAAGGTTTCAATCCTGTATGTCCCTGGATGAACAACTTTTGTTACTTTGTAGGGTCCATGCCAGTTGGCTTCCAGTTTGTTATTCTTTTGGATAACTTTCTTCAGTACATAATCCCCTTCCTTCAAATCACACTTCTTCACTCTTTTGTTATAGAACAAAGCTGTTTGTTATTGATACGCTGTATTTCTGATTGCTGCTTCTTCCCTAACTTCTTTGAGCATATCCAGGTCTAACCTTCTCATTAAATCACTGACAGGAGAATTGAAATTAAGCATCCTATGCGTGGGTAAACCCAACCCAGCATATATGGAGACTCTCCAGTTGCTGTTCGTGGTGTGGTACGATAAGCCCACAACACAGAATGTAGCTCATTAATCCAATTTCCTTTTGCATCATCTAATCATTTCTTCAAACCATTCAGCAGCGTTCTGTTTGTCACCTCAGGTTGCCGATTGCTTTGGGGATGGCCTGGTGCAGAGTGGATATTCAGTACATTTGATTGATGATAATACGCAACAAACTCATCGTAATCAAACTGGGCTCCATGGTCGGTAATGAATGCATGTGGTAGACCATATCTACAGATAATATTCTTTCAAATAAATTGATAGACTTTGTCGTTTGTCATATCAATGAGAGGCTCAGCTTCCACCCATTTGGTAAAGTAATCCACCATAACCATGAGGTATTTAAACCTTCCCCTGGTCGTTGGAAGTGGCCCAAACAAGTCTATTCCCCACATGGCGAATGGCCAAGGAGACGTGATGGGTGTTAACAATGCTTGGGGAGTTCTTCGGATAGAAGAGAAGCGTTGACATTTATCACACTTCTTGGCATAAGCTACGCAATTAGCTCTCATCGTTGGCCAGTAATACCCATGCGTTGTTATTCTTTGTAAAAGCGTATGACCTGCCACATGGGCTCCACAAGACCCTTCATGAACCTCTTCGATCAAATCTTTCACTTTGGAGGGGTGGACATATCTTTGTAGCCCTGCTATAATTTCTCGTCTATATAAAATGCCATTGGTCAATACACAACGAGAAGCTTTAAACTTTAGTTTCTTGCCTGCGAGTTTATCAGTTGGTAAATCCCTCTCTTCAATATAGGCCTTGATGGGGTCCATCCAAGATGGTCCCAAATCAAGGGCGATGAAGTTTATCGTCAAATATTTATCGATGCTCTGACCAGCCAGGATTTCTATTGGGATTGTTCTTCGTAGCTCAGTGCGTGTGGATGATGCTAACCGAGCTAGGGCGTCTGCTCTTGCATTCTCTAATCGTGGTATTCTAATCAACTTAATTACAGTAAAACTTGATACAACCTCTATCACTTTTGCATGATACCTGACCATTAAGTCTCCTTTTGCTACATACACCCCCAGAATTTGATTTACGATTAATTGGGAGTCACTGAACACAACGA